>JARBWK010000001.1:122244725-122975519 GCA_030556195.1 Anolis apletophallus | reverse complement strand
TCAATCAATTTAAGGACACTTGGCATCCGTTGGTAAAATATGTAAAAGATAAGAAAAGATTGACTTGAAAAGTTTTTGGATATAGGGTATAGGATCACAATGCTCTGAGAAATCAGGCTCCTCAATTATATTAGAAAAAGTGCGATGCCACCTGGTGAAGTCAACCGTTTGTTTGTTTTGTTTTTAACTTGTTGTCATTGTTAACCCCTGTTATGTAACCCCTTCCCTAATTATCCCTGATTGCCCCCCACCTCCCACCCCCCCTGACCTTTCCCACCCCCATACCCCATGTTTCATGTGACTTTTAACCAATAAAAATCTTTAAAAAAAAAAATATTTAAACTGCATCAGTCCATAGTATCTACCCATGACTGTTGAAGTGGTGTCAAACTGCTGTAATTCAATAGTGCAGATGCAGTCATATACTTACCTGCCCTGGTTCCCCAAACTAAATTAACAGCCATGACCTATGCCTAGCAGCAGAAATCAGTTGTACTAGGGATTCTGTTTGTTAGTCAGGAAATCATTTGTAAGAAAGGACTAGAACCCAAATGAATCAAAACCAGAATTTAGCAGAACTGATCTTTTTCATCCAGTGCAGCTTCTGGCAGTTAAAGTGGACGTGAAGGAGGAAGAGATGGGCCTTAGGCTTTGAAACATTTTCAACAGTTTAATTAAAGTTCCTCTAATTTGAGATCTTCTGGGAGGCCCTTTGTGAAGGTACCTCCACATTCACAATTATAACTGGTGAAAACTGGGAAACTGGGAGAGGGTCTTCTCATGATGAGTCTATACTGGGCAGTTAGCTCAGTTTAAACTTGCCCGCAGAACAAACCCAGATTCAGCACTTACCTGCTGAATTCACGGCTGTTATTCCGGTGGCCCAGGACCACATCCATCCACTGGGCTGTCACCTCATTCTTGCTGGTTATGCAGCCGCCCACCCCCATTCTGACACCAGCAGGCACCCCAGTGACAGCCAGCAGCTCAAATGAAGGTGCTTGGCTGGTTAGGAATGGTGGCTCCATGGGCATGACCCATCACCCCTTTCCCTGTGTCGATTAGCATGGGCAAATTGTGATGTTCTATATGTGGATCATGGATCAAGCTGAATTAGGTCCTATTTTTCTGTGCAAACTTCCCTTGGGGATAATCCAGAATTTCAAGCAAACTCGGGAATATTCCTAGACTTTGCCAAAAAGGGAGCAAAGGTGAAGTCTGGAGGGAAAATATCCCTTTGCGATACTCATTGGAAGCTGCCGTGGTTTACAGTATGTAGACCAGCCCTCAGTGGCTGCCCCAAGATATGGAACTCCCTAGACTACTGACTCCTTTTCTATTATTTCACAGGCAACTGAATAACTCTTTGTTTTCCAAGCTGACAGGCAAGGAAAAAAAGGGCATTTCATGTACTACTCTGTTTATATTTGTTTTTCTTTCAAATGCTTTCAATTTTATTGATAATTTAATTACATTTTGAACTCTTGCATGATGTAAATATTTTAGCTGCATATGTTTTAATTTTTGGAAGTTGTCTTTTGTCCCAGATTAGGAAAAAGTTGGGATAATAAATAAACAAACAAATAAATAAAATGCACATAAATACGTCAAAGCATCAGTGAAGCAGAAACCAGCATTCAGTCAAAGGCCAAAGCAAGTATTTTTAAAGGTTTTGGAATGCTGTTACTTAAATATCAACAATGCCGGGTTTTGCTGCTATAATGTGAGCAGACTGGTGGATACTTCAACACATCATGGGGAATGGGTTCCTAATGAGGTTAAAAAGTCAGACAGGCTCATAGGGAAACAGTTAATGATATCAGTGCTCCAGTACCAGACTCCATAGATTAGTGACTATTTTGTGTTTTACTATGGCCCCTTCCACCCAGCTGAATAAAATGCCCCATTATCTACTTTGAACTGGAATATATGGCAGTGTGGACTCAGATAACCCAGTTCAAAGCAAATATTGTGGGATTTTTTGCCTTGATATTCTGGATTATATGGCTGTGTCTGAAAAGAAAATAGGTAGTTTATACAGATCTTTGAAGAAAAGTGAAATATCAGTCTTGTGGTTGCTTCCTTCTTTTCTTTTATGTAGAATTAAATGCTACCACTTACGTTAAAGCTCCCTTTGTATAGCCGCTAGCAATCAGTCTTGATCTGCATTATTGAGAAGGCAGAGTTCACTGCTCAGTGTATTGCACATACACCCATCTACCCTGGGTTTCTTGGTGTAGATACAAATAGCTTGTCTAGAGCAGTGTTTCCCTACCAGTGTGCTGTGGCACACTAGTGTGCCATGAGCGATCATCAGGTGTGCCGTGGGAAATTGGCACTCTCCCCCCTCCTAGCAGCCCCCTCACAGGTTTCTAAGGATTTTTTTTTACTATTTTACTGGATTTTTCGAGTGTTGACCCGCCCCCCCCCCCCAAGGAACTGTTTAGAACAGCTTCATGACATCCATAGTTAGCTGGAAGCAAGTTTCACTCAGGGTGAAATTTCGCAAAGGTCTGGAGAACAAGCTCTATGAGGAGTGGCTTGAAGAGCTGGGCATGTTTAGAATGAAGAAGAGAAGGCTGAGAGAAGACCTGATAGCCATGTATAAATATGTGAGAGGAAGACATATATATGTTGTGTTCATCGAAACAGGCCCAGGTTTCACACTGAGTGTATAAATACATTAAAAACATATCAACTATATGTATTACTGTGTTAGAGTGTAATTTTGTGTCATTTTGGTTGGTAGTGTGCCCCAGGATTTTGTACATGTAAAAAATGTGCAGTGGCTCAAAAAAGGTTGAAAAACACTGGTCTAGAGGACAGGACTCCTTCTCCTGTGCTATATTTATTTATTGTCTTGAAAGGTTCTGTACTGCTGAAATATGGGACTCGTGGTGGCTAGCTATAATTCACACTAAAATACTAATATCAATTTAAACATATTCAATGGTTAAAATATAATTAAATCACAGTAATAAAAATGAAATAACATTACCGTTTCTTTTCCAAACTGCATTGTAGTTTGTTATTGTTGTGTGTTATTGAATCAATCCAGACTTGCGATGATCCTAAAGCAAACATATCACAGGGTTTCCCAACTTGTTATTTATTTATGTATGTAGAGGATTTATATCCCACTCTTCAACCACAAAGACTCTTAGAATGGCTTATAAATTGTTAGTTTGACACATCCCTGCCCTTCCTTTTAGAGATGTGAATGGGTGGATGATGGTGTATATACAAGTCAATTGCAGGCTGACTCTTCACCATTGCAGGGAATCACATTAACCTGAACCCAAAATATTTGCAAAGATACACATGGTTTCTTTCCCCCACATAATTATTCCTGCCTCCCCTGCCTCCAGACTCAGCTTTGGGAAAGACCCGTTCTTTGGGAAAGGATCACATTCCTCCACACTTCTCCCCTGGCATTCTCTTTTTCTCTCTCTTTCTCTCCTGGAGCCCAGCAAATACCCTATTACAGTTGTCATGGAAATTAGAAAGTGTGTCTGTTTGAATTTCCTCAGTGCAGGCCTGCTTGTTCCCAGCGGTTGCTACATCAGACAGCCTCTGGCAGTGCTAATGCGGGCGCCACTCTCATTAGATGGCTGGGATGCTCAGTGGGCAGCCACCATCCCCCCCCCCCAATCCCCAGACAGACTGGCACTGAGGACCCAGGGCCACAATTGAATGTGTCAGGCTTCTTTAAGCCAGAGAAAGTGAAGATGTTTCACCGCAAACTGAAAGGTGCGATTAATCAGTGCAGGTCCCTAGCGGATCCTGGCCCTGTCAGGGACAAAAAACCACATACATCACAGCAGGGAGAGAAAGGGGGGAAGGCTGGGTGTGAGGGCTTTTATTTGAAAAAGTTCTTTTAGTTCTTTTCACTTCCATGCAAGCTTCTGGCGCCTATGTGATCTGAAATTCTGGAGTACAGCTGGGCAAATGAGGGGCCAAGAGAAGCAGGAAGCCTGCACCATCCGCCAGGTATCTTCCACAGGATAATGAGCTGTTGCAATTGAAGGGTGGCAATATGGAGAAGCGGATATAGCATTCTGCTTTTATACGTATGCTGCCTGGATTCATTGCCTTCTGATTTTTGATGCGGAGTGTGTTCAGCGGGACAACGCGCACACTCTGCCAGCCAAGGGAGGGGGAAGGCAAGGGGGAAGCAAAACCGACATCATATATGTAGCCATTGAGGAGAGGTTGAACTATGGGTCTTTTAGCAACATCACTAGCTTGGGGCTAGGCTTTTGTTCCATAGCTGTTTAAGACGTTTGTAGGGCTTGGGATGGAACCGGGACCTTTTCCTGGATTAATAGATGGTTTGTAAGAAGTGGGTCACCAAACTGCCAAGGAAATGAAGAAAGAAGCATTGAGGAAAAGATGGATAGAGATGGGGAAAGAGGAATGTTTGTGTTCATATTCAAGAATAGCAAAAGTGTGCCAGTCAGAAAGAAAAAAATCACAACAACCTATCCCCCACCAAAACCGTTGCATTTTTTGGGGTTGGCTCTTCTGAGCTTGACAAAAATATGGGATGAAGGTGAGGATGAGGGAGAGGCAGACAGCCATTGCTCTATTCCTTTCTGCAATGGCAGCAAAGAATATAGAGCAGCGTTTCTCAACCTGGGGGTCAGGACTCCTGGATGGTCATGAGGGGGTCTCAGAGGGGTCGCCAAAAGCCATCAGAAAACACAGTATTTTCTGTTGGTTATGGGGGTTCTGTGTGAGAAGTCTGGCCCAATTCTATCCTTGGAGGGGTTCAGAATGCTTTTTGATTGAAGGTGAACTATAAATCCCAGCAGCTACACCTCCCAGATGACAAGATCTATTTTCCCCAAACTCCATCAGTATTCACATTTGGACATATTGAGTATCTGTGCCAAGTTTGGTCCAGATCCATCATTTTGTAAGTCCACAGTGCTCTCTGTAGGTAGGTGAGCTACAGCTTCAAAACTCCAGGTCAATGACCACCAGACCCTTCCAGTATTTTCTGTTGCTCATGGGAGTTCTGTGTGCCAAGTTTGGTTCAATTCCATCGTTGGTGGCATTCAGAATGCTTTTTGATTGAAGGTGAATGATAAATCCCAGCAACTACAACTCCCAAATGACAAGGTCTATTTTCCCCAAACTCCACCAGTGTTCACATTTGGGCATATTGAGTATCCATGCCAAGTTTAGTTCCGTAAATGAAAATACATCCTGCATATCAGATATTTACATTACGATTCATAACAGTAGCAAAACGACAGTTATGAAGTAGCAATGAAAATAATTTTATGGTTGGAGGTCACCACAACATGAGCAACTGTTTTAAGGCATCAAATCATTAGGAAGGTTGAGAAACACAGATGTAGAGGGTGAAGATTTTAAAGAAATATGGGAAAGATGGGGAGGCTCATCAAAATGATTGTTTCAGATGGGTTGGGCATGTTGTAGACCCATAGAGTACAAGCTGTGATATGAAGGAGGAAAGAGACACCTGGGACCATAGCGAATGCTGTTTAAATTGTCCTTCTCCAAGACAAGCCAGGCTTTGGGGTGGGGGTGGGTGCTCTGAGTATCTTTGATTGCAGCTGCCATACCCCACAGAGAGTAGTCAGCCTGAGGGTGGTGGTGGTCCAATACACCTGCAAAATCACAGGTTCTGGAAGGCTGGATCAAGTTCTGTACAAAACAAGAGGCAGAGCGCCCAATGCCTCACAGCCATGTGCCAGCTGTCTGGAAAGGGAAACCTATTTTTTAAAAAAAGCAGCCCTGCATGATAACCACAGATTTATGTGGGCGATAAAATGCTAGAACGTAGAAGAGACAGGTTTAAATTAAGATTGCCACTGAATTGCTCCTAAACTCACATTCAGGTCAGCATAATTCAGGCATCCATTAATGTAGAGTTGTGTTCTTAGTTTAAGGGGATGTTTGCTAAAACTCCCAATGCCCTTTGCAGCGTGCCATTACTGGGTTGTTAGATGCTCCAAAACTGCTCTGCAGTTTTTGGCTTCTCTCTAAAATGCGGCAATTATTATGAATTCTGGCAACAACATGATGGAAACTTACAGGTCATCGAATCTAAAGATGATAGAATCTATGGTTCTATAAGAAACCTACCTGAAGATGTAAATGAATGGAGGAATCCAAAACATGGCAGAGCAAAGAGGGAGAGTCAGAATCCCAGAAAGGTGGATGTATCTCCTAGTAATCTGTTGAAATGGGTTCTTGATTACTGGTGGATTCTGAAATCAGTGAAAAGCCATAAAACTCCCCACTCCTAAATGGCTATGTCTCTATCTCATCCATGGAAGGCAATTTTGTCCTTCTCAGGCAAACTAGTCTGCAAAGGCCTTGAACAGCTTGATTAGAAATTGATTGTTTTATTCCCAATATGAATGCATCCACATTAGAGTTTTAGAACTTTGTTATCACCATGTTATCTGGGATTTGATATTTTCAGATATTTTGAAATATCTTCTTTGGAACTCTAGTCCACTTGTTTCCCCAATACAACACTGGAGCACTCCAGTAGAACAGTCTAAGTGCCTCGTGAAACTATACATCCCACAATTCCATACAAGTTACATTCCAGCTGAAATAGTATCACCTCCCCTACAGGACTATTGTGAGAGCTTAAATGAAGCATGTTCCTTGTCAACATTCTTACAACACTGCTTTCCAGATGGGAAACATTTTCTATGGTCACCCACTATAGCAGTGGTACCTAACCTTTTTTTGACCAGGACCCGCTTAACTAGGGACCACTTGAACAGGGACCACTTTGACCAGGGACCACTCTCCAACAATAGTACCAAAAGGGTTACGAGTCAGTTTTTGGTCAACGTTAGATTCAGTTTGGTTATTTGGGGTGCTGATTCAGAAAATTGAATTGAATAGACCACATCAGCTCTAGTTTCTGATACAGAACATATGCCAACCAGTAGTCGCCATCTGTTTGCCCACAGAAAATGATATTTAATAATTTAGAGCTGATGTGGTAGTAGTAATCTTTTGTGAATAGTAAGCTTCTCCTTTCCCATCATCCAGTTGCTTTGGCACTATAAGAGAGTTTCGCGAGACCAGTTGCTCTTGTTGCCGCATGGTTTCGAGGCAATGGTATAGTAATAGTGAGGCTGCAGACCATATTTTTGTTCTTGGGGTCACTGGACCACAAGTTGGGAACCACTATTGGAACTAGTGCTGCCATAACTGTTGCACTTTGCACTCATTCACAGGAGACAACTAGTCTGTGTGTTTCCAGATGGCTGTTGCCAATTGGCCCACTTATGCAGCTATGTTTTTCTCTCTCTCCCTCTTTCTCTTGTTGCCGCATGGTTTCGAGGCAATGGTATAGTAATAGTGAGGCTGCAGACCATATTTTTGTTCTTGGGGTCACTGAACCACAAGTTGGGAACCGCTGCACTATTGGAACTAGTGCTGCCATAACTGTTGCACTTTGCACTCATTCACAGGGAGACAACTAGTCTGTGTGTTTCCAGATGGCTGTTGCCACACCGCGCCATTGGCCCACTTATGCAGCTATGTTTCTCTCTCTCTCCCTCTTTCTCCATGGTTGCCTTCATTACTTCCTCACTCCTTGCTCCAGGCACTGTGTCCCAGCTCCTCCTCCTCTCTGTTCACCACATTAATACAACGAGGAGCCTTTCTCCCATCTTTCCGTCTCAGCGCCACACATAAAAGCAGCCCTGATGGCCGTGGCATGATAGCGGAGCCAGAACTTAATTTCACAGCATTTTTCACATAATACTCCATAAAACTGAACAAATTTGCTGGAGTCCAAATTCTATCTCATTATGCAGAGTCGGTGCAAAAGCGGAACCCTTTTAGATTCCAGGGCTGGAAGGCCCACTGAGGGGATGTTACAGAAGAAGGGGGGAAATAATTAATTAGGTGCCGCTCTGTATCTTTGATCCTCCATCGTGAGACACATTAAATAAAATGCCTAACTCATGAATATCAACATGGCACAGAGTGCATATGTGTGTGTGTATGTGTAGGGTCCCTCCCTTACAGATTAAAGTGAGTTTTAAGTCAAAGGAATTTGGATGGACAGCACCAGAGACTGTGTATGGGATGTGTGTGTGCTAGTCCTTTCTTTAGGTAGGTGCTGCAAATATATAACAGGGCTTACTGAAAAGTCTGCATCCAAAAGTAAAATAGCAACGGAGCAGGAGAAGCTGTATGTCATCTGGCTGAAGAATACAGGTTGGGGCCTATAAGTTGGAGGCATGCTCTACATTCAGAAAATCTCTAGGATAAACATGATCAAGCATATAGCCGGGGGGTGTTGGGGGGCCTTCAGCCCCCAAATTATCAGGGTGGTCCGTGAGAAGGCCTTACTGAGACGTGGCACAGTGGCATCCTTGTCTGTGCCTGGGCCCTCAGTGCACTCTCTTTCCTTTTTGGTGCCCCTGGTTTCAGCCTTTGGTGCCGGGAGAGGAAGGGGAGTGCGCTGAGAGCTCAGGTGCCAAAGAGGATGCTGCCACACCACAGACCATTTGAAGGCCGCAATAGGCCTTTGCCCCCTTGCACTCAGCAGGCCTTTACGCCTGTGCATTAAAGTCTCTCCACACTCGTGGCTGGGAGGGGGGGGGGGGGTGTGTCGAGTCTGTCGACTACCTTCTGGGACTCTCTGGATCCAGGTAAACAACAACTCCCATTTGAAAAAGGACAATCATTCCCCAATCCCTGCCTCTATGCACAGTTGGGCACATTGGTTCTATGTGCCAAGTTTAGTCCAGATCCAGCATTGGCTTGGTCAATGCCTTCTGGATAGTCTTGATATGGCATCTGCCATAAACTATGCTAAGTCACTGTTAAAATCTTTAGAAATGTTGAGAGCAGACATGAAGTGTGGAAAGATCATTTCCAACCATGAAGAGAGTGAAAAGTGTATCTAGAAGATGAATGACAGACCAAAGATTTAGTGGACTAGCAATGATTTCCATCCATCGGGACATCACTATCGAACCAGAAAAAGTAATTGACAAAATGGCCGGGGAGAAGAAGACTGTTGCTGTAAAGTAAAAAATAAGTCAAAAAGTATTCTAAACATTTTGTTACATTTATTATTTAAACTGTTATGTTTATTCATATCATGATCTGATCACCATGCTCAATATATCCCATATGCATGGGGCTATTGGGATAACGGTACAAAAGGTTTGCTAGGGTAGATCCTTTCTCACTCAGACTACGGGCCTGAACATGATGGTTTAACTGGGAGTTGAAGGAATGATTGTTATGAAGCCTGGTATGCTGCCAAACATGGGGATGTACAAGGAAGGCAAACCATTTCAAGAAAAAAGAAAAGAAAAAAGAAAAAGAAAAAGTAAACCCAAAGTATTGGTATAACATTGCTCATCCAGGCATTTCATTAGTTCTTATTTATTTACTATTTATTTATTGAAATATTTCCACTTTATATCAAGAGATTTGAGGGCAGCTGGCAATTACATTAAAGCAAGTTAACCAGTGTGAAACAATTAGGGTTGCCAACTGTCCCTTATTTGTCCCTTATTTCCCTTATTTCCGCCCCAAATTTCATGTCACTTATTTTCAGTTCCTGTCCCTTATTTTCAGCTCCTGTATTGACAGGACAGGTGGCAGCAGGAGGCGAAGCTGGGCCAGTACATATTCACACATACTCCCTTCTTCCTCCTTCTCCATCCTGCTACCCCTTTTGGCTCCTCCCATTTCCTCTCACCTCCCCGCGAGCAGCCGAGAATTGTAGTCCAAGGCTGCCTCCTCTTGATTGAGAGGCGTGTGTGGCCCTTTTGGGCGGGACTCCATTTCCCAAGAGCCCTCGCTCCCGGTGGGAGGAGAAGAAGGAGGAGGAAAAGGAAGAGGGAGAAGGGGCCTGTCGATCTACATGGCGCCACCAGTGAGCAGCCTGAGGGAGCTGCAGGCTCATGGAGCTGCTGATCATGGAGACCCAGAGCCAGGTCTGCCTTGCCCTCGCCCACCTCAACTGCGAGGCTGCCTTCACCGTTGACTGCTGGGAGAGGAAGGAAGGTGACCCACTGCCAGGCACACAAATCACAGCCACGCCGGGGCTCTGGAGGGCTTTTGAGCCAGGCGGGCATCGGTTGGGAGGGCTTGGGTTGTGCCTTCTTGCAGAATGGCCCAAGTAGATGATATTGCCCTAAATGCATGCAAAAGGAGGCTTCTGTTAGACCCCAGTCTAAAGATCAGTCAACAGTGTGATGTCACAGCTGAAAAAGCCAAGGCTGCATCAAAAGGAGTATAGTTAGGGTTGCCTAATGTTTGATTTTCAAGTTTTTATGAAATGTCCCTTATTTTTGTGAAAAATCCCGTATTTTTAGGTAAATGCCCCTTATTTCTTATATCAAAAAGTGGCAACCCTAGAAACAATAAACATAATTTAAATTACCTAAAAGCATATTAAACATAATAATAAATTAAAAACAGGCTAAACGATTTTAAAACTATGTACACAAGTAACTAAGACAAATAAATGTGAATCAAAGTAAGCCGTTCTGAGCCTCCAGGGAGTGGTGGCCTATAAATTTGAAATAGAAATAGAATAGAAAGTGCTTGATGAATACTTCTTCCTGACATACAGGCTGAATATCCTTTATTCAAAATGCTTGAGTCCAGAGATGCTTTAGATTTCAATTTTTTCAATTTTGTTTTTCATGTAATTTAACATATGTACATAATTTCATGTATTTACATTATGAGATGTAACTCTCATAGCCATCCTTTTTGATGATTTTGGATTTTATATTATTTAGAATTTCAGAATTTTGAATGATGCTCAACCTGTAATTGCTTCATGTTCAGGACTCTGTCTGCACATCAGACCAGTTTGAATTTTATGTATATAGTCCTTCAGTAATACCTGTAGTACCTTCCACCATTCCTGACTTTTTCCTTGACTCTTGGCTTCTTAATCCATGCTGGGTCTCCTGCAAGATCTGTCCTCCCATTTCTCACTGAGTGCCATTCCACCTAGATATGTCTCTCTGGCATCATGATTGCATGCACATTAAGGTTAACAGAGAAGGGGGGCACAAGCAAGAGTTACTAACAGTTGTTTACCATAACATCAAGCCAATTTCATTAGGACCATTTGATTATGGGTAGGAAATGTAAGGCTCTCCAGTCTAGTTGCTAGACTGCAACCTCCACCATAAATTAACTACAATGTTCATATCCTGCCCTTTATCTGAAGTTCTCAGGTTAGCTTACAATACAATACTTAAATAATAAATAATGACTAAAGTTTAAGAGGTTAAAGTTTCATCTATATTAAATAGATTTTCAATTTGAAAGCATATTAAATATCATACTTACTTGATTCTAGTGCTTACCTTTTTTTTTTTTTTTACTAAATTACCTTCCCAAAATTAGGGTGCGCATTAGATTCACATAACATGGTAAATACTTTTTTGGGTTTCAGAGTTTTGAAAATTGAGGTGCACATTAGATTTGATGGCACATTTGACTCGAGTAAATATGAGTAGCTTTTTCATTTAAAATGGGTTTAAACCACCCTGAATAATATGCCTATAAAACATGTGGAGCTCAGATAAAATCAATTTTGTCTGAAAGCTTTCATACAAAGCCAAGTTTTATTTTGGCACCAGAGTGCCTCTAACTTCCATCATTATTGCCTATGCTGAATTACTACAGCTGATGACGATAGCAGTCCAACTTCATTTGGGAGACCAAAGGTTTCTCACCTTGTGTTGATGAGAAGTGCACTTTTTACGAGACAGTCTATCATTAGTATTGCAGTTTGAACATCCAAATTTGAACAGTTTTGGAGCCTCCTAGGGAACTTAGGGTGCGCTGATACGTATAGATTCAACACAGTTTGACACCACATTGAGTATCATGGCTCAATGCTATGGAATCACAGGACTTGTAGTTTTGTGAGGTACCAGCACTTTTTAACAGAGATGATTAAAGAACTTATAAAATTCTGGCTCTCATGAATCAATAGCATTGAGCCATGGCTGTTATTGTGATGTCAAACTGCATTAATTCTACAGTGTAGATGCACCCTAAGTCTCCAGACAGCTGCACTTGCACTCACTATAAAGTATCTTCACATGTTTACAAGGAAAGCTAAAGACTGAATCTGATTTTACACCGTTTATCTGAGCATGTTTTTATGTGATGGTTAAATTCTCATTTTCACTCCCATAGCTAATTTAAGCGAGATCCAAAAGTCAGACAACTGTGGCAGTAACAGTTGATCATTAGCATCCCGTGATTTTAATTTTTTTTACTGACACTTGTACAGTAACATCACAATCGAATTTCATTCTTGAATGTTATGTTATATTATATATATACATATCACATGTTACTTCTTAGTAATCTTATACTACCTCCCTTTACCTTGCCCTTATGTCAAATGCGAATCCCCCCCCTCTCCTACTGGAAAATTCTTCATCACGCCTTCACAGGGGCAAAAAATACATGGTGATAACCACTTAAAACATCTTGAAGAAGATTGTAATTCACGTTTGACAAGAATTATTATCAGTTATTAAATGCATTGTGGTTGGCAGTACTATAGGTATCTTGGACTCAGAAATGAATGCCAGATTGTGCTTTCACTGGCTCATTAGAGTATTTGACTCATTAGAGTATACTCTTTGGAATATATTCCCTATTGTTCCCAATCATAGTCGCTGGATTGGGAAATGACCAATAAATAATAAAGTTTTGTTGAGATGGCTGAACTACAATTCAAGTTGCCAACATGGCTATTGGCTTGGTAATTTCTGGTGCCATCATTCAAAACATTCCTTAAGGACATCATTTTGTGGGAGGCTGGTAATATAATATAATAGGAGGTGTAATATATCTGTAAATATTATAAAAACAGGTGCCAAGACTGCAGAAATAAAAATATAGCAAACCATAAAATCAGATGGGTTGTTGTAAGTTTTTCAGGCTATATGGTCATGTTCTAGAAGCATTATCTTCTGACATTTCACCTGCATCTATGGCAAACATCCTCAGAGGTTGTGAGGTCAGACCTCATAACCTCTGAGGATGTTTGCCATAGATGCAGGTGAAATGTCAGGAGAGAATGCTTCTAGAACATGGCCATATAGCCCAAAAAACCTACAACAACCCAGTGATTCTGGCCATTAAAGCCTTTGACAACACATAAAATCAGAGTTGGGCGATACCCTAAGGATCATCCAGTCTAACCCCATCTTGATGTGCAGGAATATACAATCAAAGTCATCCCAATAGATGGCCATCCACCCTTTGTTTCAAAAATGCAATCCATTGTAATCCATGAATCACCTTGGTTCCTAAGCTTTCTGCTGTTGATCCTCAAATTTTACTTTTCTGTCTGAAATGGAAACCAGGACCCTTTAGAAGTCTGACCCCAGTTACTACATTTTCCTAACAGTGAAGTTGGGGCCCTGCTGTTTGCATCCCTGGCAGTGAATATAATACTGAAGAGGCTTACAGTGATAATCCCCACAGGAGAGATGGGTCAGCCGCAACACTACAGTTAGATCAAAAACTTCCAAACCAAACCATCCTGCTGAGGAAAGAGTGTGGGAGCTATTTTGCCTGATGAAATTAATTAATCTCTAAGCCAATGAGGATGTTCTCGCCTATTCTTTCCTTAATCCATAACCCTGAAATTATGGCATCTGTTCAATACAGATGAAATTAATTACCTTGAGAACTAGGCAACAGGTTGTGCTTCTAATGCCCCACTTATCACATACAGTAATCAAAGCTGCAAAGTGCTTCCCCAAGCAGAGCTGGGAGCAGGCGTCCTGGGATTGTTTGCATCAGGCATTAAATCCCAGGCCAGCTTTCCTCATATATCTGGCACAGCAGCCCCATCCTGTTAAGTAAAGCTTTCAGTCTGTCAGTCATGGAGGAAATGTGCTAGCAAGGATGGAGGAGAGGAATTGGAGCCATAGGAATGATTTGCAGTAGAAGACATTCGGTTTTTGAGAGGCCACAATGTCAGAGTAAGGTACTTGCTCTGCATTTCCCATCCAAGGCTGGATCCAGGGATAAACTCTTAGATTAAGATCCATTAACTCATTCTCACAGTGTGTGAGTTTGTGTGCGTGAACTTGCATCATGAAAATGAATAAGAAAAGGTAACAAGAGCTGCAATTGGAAGTAGTTTGACTCTCATCCAGAAATTAGGGCTAAGGAAGAAGGGAGGAGAGCAGTGATGTTGGATCTCTTTGTCTGACAAAAACAGGGAGAGGGTGGCAACAACACACTCTTGGGCCTATGATGAGGCCCTGTTCCACCACTAGCTAGTGAGGTTAGAAGATCACATGCCGAGGGCTATAGGTATATGTCCAACTTTCTTTCCTAAGTTTTGGGTATTTCATGGAATTGACCAAAACTTCTAAAACTGTGTGTTGCAATCCCATTTGGGGGTGTGTAAAAGAATGAAGGGAAAACTAAGCTGGAAAGCTACTGATCTCTGCACAGAATATCAATGCAAAGATACAAAATACATATTCTGCGAGCCTAAAAAAACCCAACCACTGCTGATACATCTGCTTGACCTAAGGCTCTTCCACAAGTAGTAGAAGGCTGCTTCCTGCATGAATTTCACACATCTTTTCCGGATGTGCAAAGAATATTCAACTATAGTACAAACCCCATAACCACAGAACTTCACCTGGATATGCAAAACCATGGATAATAGCAAACCCTATTAGGGCTTTTGGCCCAAGAAGCATTGGAACATCTAGAACAGGGCTGTTCAACAGGCGGCCTGCGGGCTGTACACGCCCCCCCCAGCCTGTTGGGCACAGCCCCCGCTACCCTCCTGAAAGAGTTAAAAAAATTTAAATATATATATACATATATTAAAATATATATATATTTTTAAAAAATGGTGGCCGGGGGGGGGGGAGGGGGAGGCGGGGGGAGGGAGAAGGAAGGGAGCCAGCTCCTCCTCCCTGCACTGCCCCCTCCATACCTCTCTCCACACCGCCCTTCCTAGGGAGGGGGAACCGCCGAAAGGGAGCAGTAGGCGGCGCCAAGGGCGGCGCGTCAGAGGCCTGGGGTGACACGCCACCCTTGGCGCCGTCTACTGCTCCTTTTTGGCAGCTAGGAAGGGCGGGGGAGCCACCGAAAAGGAGCAGTAGGCGGCGCCAAGGGCGGCGCGTCAGAGGCCTAGTGTGACGCACCGCTCTTGGCGCCGCCTACTGCTAGGAAGGGCAGGGGAGCCGGCTGCCTTCTTCCTCCATAGCCCCTCCTCCTTCTCCCCGCTCGCGCCGCCACCCGGGATCTGAGCAGCAGCGCGCCCGGGGGGAAAGAGGAGAGGCTTCGGGGAAAGGAGGTGGCCGGCTGCCTTCTTCCTCCGTAGCCCCTCCTCCTTCTCCCCGCTCGCGCCGCCGCCCAGGATCCGAGCAGCAGGAGGGAAAGAGGAGGGGCTATATGAGCGAGTGGCCCCACCCCCGCCCTGCCCCTGTGAGCGGCCCCCCCTCACTGATCACCTACGGCCCCCCAGGTGATCAGTGACACTTCTTCCGTCCCTTGGGCCAGAAGAAGTTGGACAGCCCTGATCTAGAAAATGCCTAGAGGCCATATTTTGTCTTTAAGTGGATAAATGAAACCGTGGATACTGGCCCCATGGAAATGGTGGAGAGAGGTAATGATATATCTGAATACACATAGTTAACATGTTGTCAGGAGCTTCTGCTATCCATGTTCCCTAAGACGGCTTCATTTTGAGCAGTCTTAAGTACATAAAAGATTATGCTTTCTACTATGGAAGTTAGATTTTTTCTGCAACATGATGGAAAAATCCCCAAATTCATCTTAATCAAAATCAAACAACGATGCATACTCTGAGGGGTCTTTCATCTCTTCAACAGGCAAAACGAGGCTCCTGATCATAAAGTTGAGGAACTGCTTCTGTTTTCTTCTCAATGGAAAGAAAAAGGGAAGGAGACTAATCTTTAAAAATGTCCCTGATAGGCAAGTGAAACTAGTAAGTTGCTTTTTAATTATACAAATCTGTATCAGAGTTGAAATAATAAATACTTAGAATGCCATTCCTGAGACACAGCTTCTGTTCTCACCATTTACATGTCCCCCTTGCCTTGGTTTGCTTTCTAGCCATGACACCTTTCAGGCTCCGTGTAGGCTGCCTTGTGAATAAAGAAAGTAACCTTGTATTATCCTTGTATTATCTCCTGTTCAGAAGCCTGGGCAAAGAATTTGCATTATGCTCTGATCTGCTGCTGCCTTCTGTGTGGCCTGCTCCCCCCCAACGGTCCACCTGTTGATCTTTCTCTCGCTCTCCCTGATCCTCACCTTCCCCAGGCAGGACTGCCGTGACTAAAGGACACTCTCATTTTGGCTCAGGCAGACCGGTTGACTTTGAGGGATGAGAAAAGGTCCTCATCAGAATGGAACAGGAGCCTTTACCTCTGGGTACAGAATAACGGTGATTTACTTTTTTATTAAAGTCCCCTTCTGGGGAGTTAGAGAGACACAGCAAGAGGACGTGAGAGGGAAATGTGATCAAGAACATGGTCCCTTGATGGAGCTGAAAAGCAAGGGAAGTGCTGGGAAGGAGCATGTACTCTGCACTTGGGAGGCCAGGGTAGACAGGGAGACAGCTGCCCATGTGAAGGAAGACAAGCATTGCAGTCATGGGGAGTGTGCAAAGTATCTCACAGAATGGGACAGATCACCCCACAATCTCTCATGATCTGGAAAAGCAGTGAGCCAAATATTTTTCCTTTTTTTTTGGCAGAGTTTGCAATAAGTGAGCAGTGGATTTGGGGCAAGGGCAGAGTCCTTTTTCCAGCTTTTGGGGCAGAACATGAAAAGACCTGTGTGATGCTGGTGGAAGTTACAAGCCAAAATGTCTGGATGATCAAAGGTTTTCCAGTCTTAGCAAATGGTAAATCACTCTTTTTCTCGAACCCCAAAGGCACATTCCTGGCATCTAAACCTTAAAGGCTTTCGTGTCAGCTGTGGATGTGGTCATGGCAAAAAAATTGACCCCACTTCTAATTTCAGGAGAGGGGATTATTTCTGACATGATTGCAAAAAGTGAGGGACAGAAAGAATGAATCTTCCCAATATTTACATGCTTGTCCAAGTACCTACCCAGAGACAACTATTCATACAGCATCCACATAAAATGCCTATATGCAGTGTATTCTAAAATGTAATACACACACACACACGCACACATGGACATACACAAATTAAAATTCCTCTCAACACCCCATGGTAATTTAAGATTGAGAAAAGTCCTCGACCCAGTTAATTGATAGTGTGGGGCCATCTTTGCTAAGATCACAATATGAAAAAGGCTAATCCTTTTTCTCCTCCTCTCTTTTTGCAAACTTGTCAAAAAGCAAGCTCCCTTCCAGCCATTAGATGAGTGTGTGTGTATGGGGGGTTCCATGTGCTCCAGCCAGTTTTAAAAAATGATATGGTTGTTGACACAGAGTTATTTATGTAACCCCCTTAGTTGGTCCCATCATCTATGTACAAAAGCAAGTGAGGGAAAAGTGATAGGAACTTCTTGCCTGCAGGTAACTGAATACTGGAGGCAGTTCTCTGTCATTTTGTTGTTGTGATGATGGTGATTGTGTGCAATCAAGCTGGCTGCAACTTATAGTGATCCTATGAATGAAAACCCTCCAACTTCACAACCTCTGAGGATGCTTGCCATAGATGCAGGCAAAACGTCAGGAGAGAATGCTTCTAGAACATGGCCATAAGGCCTGAAAAACCTACAACAACCCAGTGATTCCGGCCATGAAAGCATTCCACAATACATTAAAACCCTCCAAGATATCCTTAGGGTCATGGCTTCCCTGATTGAGTATAATTACCTGGCTGATATTGCGAGTTGTTAATGTTAAGGAAATACTATACAGAAATGTTTCCTGAAGATTTGACCTAGTCTTTCCCAACTCAGGCAAATAATAATCAGACTTCCATAATGCACGTTCAGTCTAGGGAGGATGGGAGTAGTAGACCCAATGGATTTACCTGGTGGATACAAGCTGTTTTAGACCATGTTGGCATAAGCCATATCTCCCCTTCCGTCATTACATAGAAAGGTTATCTTCTGATAAATGGATGCAGCACCCAGGCAGGCTATTAGTGCAATTTTGTCTATTTAACTTCTTTGTAATCTGCTGGAGTGGATAATATGTTTGTTCCTTGCATACTTTATATCTCTTGAAATTTTCATTATTTTGTTTCAAAGAATTAATACAGAACAGTAGTAACAACAACAAAATACAAGAAAGAGGACCTAAAGCCTCCCCTCTAGACAGAGTACACATCCCATTTCAAATAAGTGCTTTCAGTTATACTCATAGAAATAAGAGGCAATGATTTGAACAAAAATATATAAATGTTGTTCAGCATTTAGCAGTCAGAGAAGGTGGTTCTGTAATTTTGGGATTTTGGGAGCACAGCAGGAATGTATTTTCTTTTTATTTCCCTCTGGAAATTCTGAATCATGAATTTCTCTACTATTACAAAGTCTCATGTGTTCCCTGTAACAAAGGAGAGCTTTGTCTGGAATTCAATCTGCTAGCCTGTATAGATTTAGTCACCATTAGAAGGAAGAAAATGTAACCTTTCTACTACAAGGGATGAGATCATCAGACTCAAAATGTTAAAAGCAGTGGTTCTCAACAGGTGGGTCCCCAGATGTTTCGGCCTTCAACTCCCAGAACTTCTAACAGCTGGTTAACTGGCTGGGATTTCTGGGAGTTGTAGGCCAAAACACCATGGGCCAGTGATGTTTTATCTATGTTCCAAAATGCTGGAATTATGGGATACTATCACTAGCTAGTCAGTCATATACCGATATGTAACTTAAATTTTACAACCTTTCTTTGCACTGAACAGTCCATTATCTTAATTGTGACTTCTTTTCTCAAAAGGCTCATGTACCACCTCAGCACAAACCTGAAAACATCAGTTAGCACAGATGGGAGAAGGTGGAAATGTCTCTCCATATTTCATTCCATGGATCATTTTCCAAGACTTAAATATTTTCTCACAGCCTGCTATTTTTATATAATGCATTTTAGAAGCCTGAAAAAGATTTTGTATAAATGTCTAAGATTTTAGACCACATGACAGCAGGAAGACTTAGACCCCTTCCACACAGCAGTATAAATCCCACATTATCTGCTTTGAACTGGATTATATGGCAGTGTGGACTCAGATAACCCAGTTCAAAGCAGATATTGTGGATCATCTACCTTGATATTCTGGGTTATATGGCTGTGTGGAAGGGCCCCAAGTCTCTCAGAGTATGATATGAGTATTAATTCTAATTAAGATTGTGTCACTAGAGAAAAAGGGTAAACAATTTTTCCCATGTTGTTTCACAATTAAAATCCTCTCATCTCCTCCCCGTCCTTTGCCTTTTCATGGAATACACTTGTGTATTCACTTGGTATATACGGTGGGTATTATCCTCCATGGAGCAAAGAACAGGTTTAGGGGGATAGTAACCATTGGGAAAACATTACAGTTTAGGAATATTTAGTACTGTGGTCCCAGTTTAGGCCCCTGTGGTAGTTTGGTGGGATATTTAGGATTCTCTGCCAGGCTCTTAATCTTGTGCCTCTGGCTAAACAACAAATGCCAGGAATTAAAAGAATAATGTCATGGCAGTTAAAATAAAATAATAGTGTTAGAATTGTGCAGTAAGGAAAAAAAAAGGAAGCCCACCTTCTACTCATGGCTACTATTGAGTAGTTATTTTTAAAAATTGATGAGCCAGTGATGGTTCTTTGGCTGTATTGGCACCCTTATTCTTCGTAGCATGGGGAATATGGATGAATGTTTTGTTTGTTTGTTTATGTAAATCTAAAATTATTAGATAATAAATATTTTTAAAGGCTGTTAAAACATTGCATTTCTCTAGTGAACTGCATCATTTCATCACCTTCTAGTGTTAGACTCTGTGCACCTGGAGATAATAGTGGCTGGAAAGGAAACCAGATACTAAGACGGATAGAGGCTTTTTGTTTTTAACAGTAATGCAGAAGCCTAAATGTTGGCAGGAATAGCTTTTCTCAGCCCTTTATAACAAAGTAGACCTGCCACAACTCCCCTTTCCATCACAAAAGGAACAGAAGCCATGGCTCCTGTGCATTATAGTGAAACCCTGGTTGCATTGCTGTGAAAGGAACAATGGGTGAAAGGAACAAATTCATTTAAGAGATACCCCCTTCCCCGTCCTCTTCAGTAGACAGCAAGGACTTTTTTACCTCTATATATGCCCTGGTCAGTCACAAATTGGTACTTGCTGTGTGCAGTACATTGCCACTGAGTGGTTTCTTGGGGATAAAGCCTATTATCAACTCATGTCATTTGGCTCTCTGCATGACTATGCTATACTTCAGAAGAAGGCGACACACCGCCCTTCCCTCTTCTTTGTGCTTATGGCAAATAAAATGCAAAAATATCTTTATGCTTTTGCTTTAAAGCACTGTGTGTTGGCTGATGGGCTGGAGGGACTAATGTAGTTTTCTCCTGAAAATTAGTTGGAAAGGAACAACTTGTGTTTCTTGGGCTGCCAGAGTGAAAATTGGAAGGGTCCCCTGTAACCTTAATGATTGTGTGGAATAGGAAATTTTAGCAGTTATTCTTTATCACATAAGCAGGTGACAAGCAACACCTGCTGAAATATCCTCTTCAACACTCAGTAAAGGTGCAGAAGCCGTCTCCAGTTTTTATTCTGGCACCCTAACTTTGTTTTGTCACAGACACAGGACAGTTTAAAACTAAAAAATAAAAGGAGGGCAGAAAGACTAACAGACAATATTTCTAATTCTTTTTATTTTTTAAAAAATAAAATTAGTCAAGGCTGGCCTTCAGAAATAAAATAAACATTGCCCCTGAAATAACGAGACAAAAGAGCTAGACAAAACACCTAATAATAAAGTTGGGATGGTCCGCACTATGATATTCTCTATTTCTATGCATGGCTGTCAATGCTGGACAGCAAAAAAAATGGTTTGAAAGAAAATAATTTGAAATGCAGTGCTGGAGGAGATTTCTGCAGATAACGCGGATGGATAAAAAAGGCAAATAAACAAGCCCTAGAGCAAATCAAGCCTGAACTTTCTCTAGAAGCCAAAATGTCTAAATTGAGGCCATATTATGATTCCCTACAAAATGCAATAATGCTTGATAAAGTGAAGGGGAGTGAGAAAAAAGGAAGATCATGTTCCAGTTTGACATGCAAGTCAAGGAAATCTTCTACGTTGATGACTTGGAGGCCTCTCATTCAGCAGCTCACCATAAGGTTTTTTAAAAAATAGTTTTTATTGAAATTTTATAGCATAGGTGCATACAAAGAAATGTGCCTGGGGAATAGAGTAAATGGGGAGAAACAGGGTGTGTGTGAGAAAAGTAGCAAAAAAGAAGAAGTATAAGTTGAAGTCAACTTGAAGGCAGCTAGCATCTCTCCTTCCCTGAGCCCCAACCCTTACCCCAAACACACTCCTAGAATCCATCTCAATTGAATTACTTAATATGCAGTCCTCGATGCTTTGATAACCACTGTATCTCACCACTAGAAATCTTCTTCTACTTTAATTCAATCTTGTAACATGGAGGCTTTTACTGAGAGTGCATCCATACAGCACCCAAAATGTGTGAGCTCGCACACTTTTAAATGAGGCATCCCAAAAATGCCTCAGGTAAAAGTTAATAAATTCAGGACAAAGCAGGAAAACCCTGCTTTGCTCCAAATTAATTTGACACCTGGTCTTTCCAGGTGTGAGCCCTGTGTGAACTGGGCTCAGGGATTACATCATGCCCTGCCCCGCCCCCCAAGGGCTAAAAAGTAAGCATTACTTACCTGGCCACCATTAAAGTGGTGCTGCAGCTTTCCTGGTGCAACATTTCTATGCACCAGGATAGCATTTAGACACCCCTCCTTCCCAAAAAAGCATGGGTTTTGGAGGGAGGTGTATGGACTCTAACCTGCACCCAACTGGGTTTCTTAAACCGAATTGGGTGTGGATTAAAGGCCTGCATAGAACGGCCTGAGATTGGCAAGCACAGGCCCCTACAGTGGAACTGTTCCTGCCCTTCCTCCCCCATCTCCAGGGGTGATCTCTCTCCTCTTCCAATTTCCCCCTTCCTTTTCCCTTTCCATACATGTACACTCACACATTTTGGTTACAGAATGCAGAGAGAGATCATAACTAACTTTAACATGCCTAAACAGCCTTTTTCTGTGTGCCTTTGGTCCCATCAGCTTCTGCACATCTGCATGCATCAGACATCATGTTCCCAGCAGGGAAAATGGGCAACTGTTTCCAGCATTTTCTTGGAGAGCATCTCAGCATTGCTGATGTGCACGCGCCATGCCCTCTCCCAACAAAGTCATTGGCTTTCTTTGACCTCCAGAAAAAAAGAGCCCTCCTCACTCTTCTCATGTACGCTTTTCACCTCTCTCTCTTTCTCTCTTGCCCTGCAGCCCTCAAGCAGAACATTTCTGCCTGCAAGGTTATAGCGTAGGCATCCACAGAGAATCTCAGCACTGCTGCCTAACCTGCGCCAGTCAGTCCCTCTTTCAAGCACATTGGGATATCCTTTTTTGCTTCCAGCATAGTGTGACTCATAGAGGCACAGATGTGTTGCTGCCTACAGAAGATACCTGGCAAAATGAAAACAATGAATCCTCTGGGCCTGCAGGAGCCAACACACCTGCAAGTGCCTATGGAAAGGGCAACAGCAGGGAGGAGGGGTTGGAAGATACTCAGTTTTAGCCAGCATGACCTCTCACCGCAGCATACATCAAAGAATTTGGGATCAGCAATTCTATTTTCTACCTAGCTCGTACAAAGAGTCTATATCCAATAGGATAAAAGTTTTAAAATTCTCTTTTTGACAGTCAATTCAATTCCTTCCCTGACTACTTTGATTTTCTGGATTGGTGAAATGTACCTGCACTTATCTGTAAAAATGCCATGAGACTAACTTGGCTCATTTCATCACATCATTCCTGATGTGCAGGATGTTTCCCTCTCTGGGGAACTGTTTGGTTAATCAGTGGCTAGCAGCAAGAGGTATTTGCCTTCTCATGAATATGGCAGGGAAAAGTAGGGCAGGGTTCCTGAGGGTGAGTCCCAGACAGTAAGCTCCCAGTGCTACCTGTCAAAGGAGATTGTGTAGCCTACCCTGTTTGTTTGCCTCTTTTCTTTCTTTCTTTCTTTCTTTTTTTAAAAAAACCTCCCTCCTTAATGGATTTTCAATCGTAAGAAAAGAGATGGAAGAACCAGTGGGAAAACATGGGAGTTTACAGACAGAAGATGATGACATGGGCTCAGGATTCCCCATACAATTCTGTGAATGAGTCAGGACAGCTGCACAATAAAAATTTTGTCTAGCAGAACTTCTTTTCTGTATAAAATAGAGGAGATCATTGCAGGACATGTTCTCCTCCCCCTTGACAAGCAAGGAGCTTTGGGAATGGAGATTTGTTAGCAGAAAGGCAGGAGTGCTCCTCAGCCTCTATCAAAGACCCAAGATAAATCGCCCAGACAGGACTGTGATTTTTCAGCTTTCAGTGGGCAAATTACCTTGCTGAACTGTCCTTGTGAGGACAGAACTTCAAGTTCTGAAGGAAACAGGGGACTGGTTTTTTGTGATACTAATAAGAGGCCTTTAGTGGAGAGGTGCTGGGGCCAGCTGGGAGTGAAAGTTAGATAGGTCAGATCCTTAGTTCTTCTTCCTCAGATGATTTGCCTCCTGAAAATGTTTCCTTCCTAGTATGATTTTATCTAGGCCCATCTGTGGTCAGAAGCTGGAGGCTCAGTTTCAAGTTTGCCCCTTTCTCACTAAAAGATACAATTCATTCCCACTCCATTTCCTCATATCATCCACCATTCAAAGCATCCAGTCGTATTTCCACCAGCCTTGCCCCGTCATCTCTTCTCTATCCCTTCTCGCTTCCCTTCATTCTTACTGAGCCTCACATCAGGCCCGGATTAAAGGAGTGTGGCACCCTAGGCCATACTCCGGCAGCGCCGCCCCCAGGGGGCGGGGCCTCTCGGCGTCGGCCCCACCCCTCCTTCCTTCAGTGAAGGGAAGAGGGGCAGGCCCGGTGACGCGACGGGAGGAGGGGCCGGCAGGCCTTTTCTCCGCCTCCTCCTCCACCCGTCGCGTCACTGGGCCCGCCCCTCCTTCCTTCAGTGAAGGGAAGAGAGGGGCGGGCCGATGACGCGACGGGAGGAGGAGGCGGCGGAGAGAAGCCCGGGCCTTTTCTCCACCTCCTCCACCCGTTTCGTCACTGGGCCCCTCTCTTTAAGGGAAGAGAGGGGCAGGCCGACGAAGCAACGGGAGGAGGTGGAGAGAAGGCCCGGGTCTTTTCTCTGCCGCCCCCCCCCGGAGCGACACCGGGCCCGTCCCTCATTCCTTCAGTGAAGGGAAGAGAGGGCGCGGCCGATGACGATGACGGGAGGGAGGAGGTGGCGGAGAGAAAGCCCGGGCCTTTTCTCCGCCTCCTCCTCCACCCGTTGCGTCACCGGGCCCGCCCCTCTTTCCTTCAGTGAAGGGAAGAGAGGGGCAGGCCGATGAAGCGACGGGAGGAGGTGGAGAGAAGGCCCGGGCCTTTTCTCCGCCGCCCCCTCCCGTCGCGTCACCGGGCCCGTCCCTCTTTCCTTCAGTGAAGGGAAGAGAGGGGCGGGCCGATGACGCGACGGGAGGAGGGGGCGGCAGAGAGAAAGCCCAGGCCTTCTCTCCACCTCCTCCTCCTCCCGTCGTGTCACCGGGCCCGCCTCTCTTTCTTTCAGTGAAAGGAAGAGGGGCGGGCCCAGTGACGCGACGGGAGGAGGGGGTGGCGAGCCTTCTCTCCGCCTCCTTTTCCCTCTCGGCGTCGGCCCTGCCCCTCTTTCCTAGGGCCTATGGCCGCTGGTGCTCCGCGCGCATGCGCAGGAGCGCCGAAGTCAGAACTTTTTTAAAAAATATATATTATTTTATTTCCGGGGGTCTGGATCTGCTGCCCCCCAAAATGTGCTGCCCTAGGTCATGGCCTAGGGTGGCCTTATGGGTAATCCAGGCCTGCCTCACATAAGGTAATCTCCCAAACCAGAGGGACCTGAACCAGACTGACCAGGATGTGACTTTGTAAAAGTAAGTGCGTCTTCTCGTTGTTTTTCAGTTTGGAAAAACACTTCAATCAAGAAGTTAAGTCTTAGTCAAAATAAAAACAACATGAGCTGTGGCTGTTTTCATGCACTGGAGAAATTCTTCCATCATGTGGCCACAGGCCTCCAAGGATGCTGGTTTTAAAATGATATATTCAGTTTTACCCCCCCACCCCCTTTTGTCTTTTTTTATGACTGCAGAAAATCTATTCAGAATAGAAGGAGTGCATCCAGACAGCTTGCAAAATGAGCGAGATCCCACATTTTTACCTAGGGTGTTCAAATGATGCATCAGGTAAAAGCAAATTAATTCCACACAAATCAGGAAAACCCTGCTTTGTGTCAAATTAATTTGACATGTGGAAATATCCGGGCCTTTCCAGATGTGGGCCCTGTGTAGATTGGGCCTGGGAATCACGGCATGCAAATTCCGGGCCCAAACCACACAGCTGTCTCAAGATTTCCAGGCTCCTGGAGCCCGTACCCAAGACAACTCCCCCCTCCACAAAACCCCTTATAAAGCCTTAAAAACTAAAAATTGCTTTCCTGGCCACTATTGCTCTGCAGCCGGCCTTTTCCTGGCATGTACAAATGGCATGTCAACAACCACAAGATGGAGGACTGAGGGACAAATGACAAGGTTTGGCCCAAGGTGAGGCTGTGAGGGACCGGACCACAGACACCCTCTCTCACACAAGTCCAGACAATGAGAAGCCACCACTGTGTATTTGCTGCCACCAATTTATTATTTCATAGGCCATCTCCTTCAATGGAATGTTTAAAAAGCCACATTAAGTCTTCAGATGAAATAAAACAGGAATATGTTGTTTTTGTTTCTGATACAGTAAATAAGCGTAGCAGTTCCAATAGATTAACAGGCTTTACTTTTTGTCAGAGAATGGTCATATAACTTGAGCTCCTTAAATAAAGTTCCCCATGCAGGAATACAAACAGGATCTTTTGAACCTTTTGAATCTTCATTTCACACCAGCACTCTAATCACTATAGAGGCCTAATATTCTCCTCAAAGAGGTATTTTTTAACAGCAAACAGTTCCCAAAACTCTTCATTCTCTTCAAAACTTCTAACCCTTCTTCAGACTCCAAATTCCCAACTGAACTTAAAATGGCCGCCTTAGCTTCTTCTCTTTCCCTCTTGCTCTGCCCATCTCCAATTGTTAAGTTTCCCCCTCAAATTTCATCAGCCACTTAGACTGCACCTCTGGCTATGAGGCTGCCTGATGGCTCTAACCCTCAGCTCTGCTTAACTTTTCCAAGCCAGGCTTCTTACTGCTCTTTACACCAGCCCTTTAAGATAGGCCAATCTTTTACAGCGTGCCAGGAGAATGGGTGGCAGGATCAACTTTCCTCCTGCCTCCCTTCTCCTGGCGCATCATTTCTACATGTCAGGAGAGGGCTGTCAGCAGAGTAATGGCAGCTGGGTAAGTAATTTTTTGTTTTTAAGGTTTTTCTGGGGTGGTGGTGGTGGTCTTGCTGTCTTGGTGCCATGCTGGAAGGTCTGACAGGGCATCTGGGCACCCTCCCCCAGGAAAGCACATGTTTTCTACTGGTGTGTGGACAGAAGTCCGGCCTGACCGGGTTTTTTTACTGCATGTTTTAATTTATTCACCTTAAAAACAGTAAGAATTTACTTTAAATGGTTTTACACTTTGTTTAAAAATTACTACAAAAGAAAGTAATGGCAAATTTTCCATTCTGCTTCAACAGATATTCAATGTTCTTGACCATTTCCAAACTGAGTTGCTTAGTTTCCTGTCAATCCAGACTGGGGTTTTGCCAGTCTGCCTCACTATTAACAATGGTTGAGCTTTCAAATGAGTATTCACATTTCTATTTCTTGTTGCCAAACCTATACTGTATGCAATTTAGATTTTTTTAAAACCCAGGTCAAACAGGAATTTTCCCCTGTGTGGAACCCGTCAAGGACATAATATTTCGCCATATCTTCTGATAACCAGGACTAGAAGCCCTGTCTTCCTTTCTCTTTCCCAACACCCAGAAGCTCCCCTATTCTCCACAAAATCTGTTCTCAAAAGTTGTGTTTTGAGAAGATGAGCTTGGGTGTCTGGTTTTCAGGGTTCTTTCTGAACTGGGATTTGTAGGTGGGGACAGGCATGCCATAAACCAAGTCAGTTGCCATTAACCTATAAATGGAAGTGCTGCCATTAGAAGATCCCCCACAAAATGACAGCAGTTCACATAGTAGATATGACAGTTGCATTTGTCTTAAAGTGATCTGACTCATGTATTGCTCTGCCATTTCTCCCATATATTTGAGAAGTATAGCCTTACTCATTTTATGTGTGGTGAGGGAGGGCTAGGAAGGTGCTTATGGCAGGGGTGGGTTATGGAGAGTCTATCGCATACTGTGCAGCTATGGACAAGTCTACATAGGGACCACCAAATGCAGTGCCCGGACACGAATCTAAGAAAATCAACAGCACTGCAGACTACTTCAGCCAGAAAAATCAGTCATAGCAGAACACATGATAAATCAAGCTGGGCACAGAGTATTATCTGAGAACACAGAAATTCTGGATGACTTGGTCAGACTACACTAGTCATGGAAATCCACAACCACATCGACAATTTCACCAGTAAGGAAGAAACCATGACAATGATCACAATTTAGCTAAAAGTATTGAAAAACATCAGAATCAAAACAGTAACTAATGAACACCACCCAGACACAGCAAGCTCCCAGGCAGCAAGCGATCAAAGGCTAGTGAATATCCCCTATCCTTTGATATCTCCAGGCAATAAACACTAGAAGGGAACAAAGCCCTGGCAACTTCCAGGCAGATGCCCCCACTATTGACTATGCAATTTTCTCAGTTACTCACATGCTAATGGATGGATCCAACTCAGACACTTTTAAATCAGACCTGTTAACTGCACCCTTCACACTTGGTTAAAAGACATTGGTTCTTTCTCCCACTCAGGACATTTGCTTGCTTGACCACTGCCAGATCCTCTGAAGATGCCAGCCACAGATACAGGTGAAACACCAGGAGAAAATGCTGCTAAAACATGGCCATACAGACTCCACACAACACACCAACTTCACCATGACCCCATACACTTTTTATTCCTAACTACTTACATGAAACGAAACAATCAGATCAGGTAAACCAGTGTTTCTCAACCAGTGTGCCGGGGCACACTAGTGTGCCGTGAGCGATCATCAGGTGTGCCGTGGGAAATTGGAACCTCCAATACCCTTACTTATTGATTTGATTTGATTTGATTTTACTATTTATGAGTCGCCCTCCACGTCAGTGCTCCGGGCGACTTACACATAAAACACATAAAAAGAGTTCAATAGTTAAAAGCTAAAAGAATAGGAAAATTAATTAAAATAGTTCCAGTAACTCAGGCTAAGTCTGGAGGGTGTCCTTAGCCGTAAGCCTTTCGGAAGAGCCAGGTCTTCAATGCGGTCAGGAACTGGGGCATGTCCCGGATAGCTCTCTGATCCGCCGGCATCAAGTTCCAAAGAACAGGGGCCGCGATGGAAAAGGGTCTCCGTCTCATGGTGTCGAGGCGGGCCTCACTCACACCTGGGATGCGGAGAAGGTCCCTGTTTCCTGAACGCGGCGACCTTAAATGAGCTGGTTCGGACAAGCGGTCTTTTAAATGAGCTGGGCTGGCGCCATGGAGGGCCTTAAAGGTAAGCGACAAGATCTTGTGGATGGCTCTGAGCTCGACTGGCAGCCAGTGCAGGCGCTGTAGAGATGGCGCGATATGGCATCTCAGTGGTGTCCCGGTGAGGAGTCTGGCAGCTGCATTCTGCACTAGCTGGATTTTATGAGTGGTTGACTGCAGCAACCCCACGTACAAGGCATTACAGTAGTCCAGCCGTGATGTCACTGTGGCATGGACCACCGTAGCCAGCGCATCTGATGGAAGGTAAGGTGCCAGTTGACGTGCCTGGCATAGGTGGAAGAAAGCTCCCTTACTTGTCGCAGCAACCTGGGCCTCCAGTGAGAGTCTCGAGTCTAGTATCACACTGAGACTCTTCACCGACGGGGCCGATCAGCGGCTCTCCCTCAAAGAGAGGCAGCGGAATGGGTGGCTCTGGGCATCCCGGCCATAGAATCGCAGTCTTTGATGGATTGATCTTGAGTTTGTATGAGCAGAGCCATCTGGTCACTGCCTCTAGTCCTTGTCTGAAATTCTCAGGCACCGATGTTACGCCTGGCTCAAGCTTCAGCAGAAGCTGGGTGTCATCTGCATATTGGTAGCACCCAAATCCAAAACTTCTGGCTATGCTTGCCAAGGGTTGGGCGTAGATGTTAAAAAGCGTTGGTGACAAAATGGCGCCTTGGGGACTCCACAGTCCAGGGTGGATTTCTTGGACACTTGGCCTCGCCACTCAACACGCTGCGAGCGGCCCCGCAGGAAGGAATCGAACCAGGCCAAAGCTGTGCCTTGAATCCCAATGGCTGATAGTCGCCGCAACAGCAAGTCATGGTCCACCGTGTCGAACGCCGCGGTGAGGTCAAGCAGCACCAGGATAGCTTATTAAAGGAGCGCCGCTATGTCACAGTACAAAATGCACAATTAATCATACATAATCATACGCAAAAAAACACATTCAAAGTACCCAATCCTGCTGCAGAAAATCAAAAGACTTACATAAGGTAGTTTGGCGTGGTCACCACAGAGAGCAGAGGAGTTGCAAACCAGGAAGTAGCAAGTTCACGGAGCGCTCCTCTATGGAAAACTCATGATATTTGATGAAATCACGGAAGTGAGTGCAAAAAACAAAGTGTACCCTCACGATGTTATCCAATGTCAGTTTCAGGATCCGCACAATAACACAGTCAATTTGCGGACAATTTAAAGAAGCAGCACCATAATCATAGCGACAGGGTAGAAAATCACGTAGATAATCACATTTATTTAAACCGCCAGAGGCTGAAGATAGATGTGGCGATGGAATCGAAAGCTGGCATGGGCAAACTTGGACCTTCCAGGTGTTTTGGACTCCAACCCCCACTATTCCTAGCAGCCTCGGGCCCTTTTCCTTTCCCCCACTCAGCCACTTAAGCTGGAAAGGGCCTCAGGCTGTTAGGAATGGTGGGAGTTGGAGTCCAAATCACCCAGAGGGCCGAAGTTTTCCCATGACTGACAGCTGTTGAGCAAGACCTTCGTGTGTGTCTTTCTGCCATTCCTGCCAGGATATCTATGTTGTGTTCATCGAAACAGGCCCAGGTTTCACACTGAGTGTATAAATACATTTAAAAACATATTAACTATATGTATTACTGTGTTAGAGTGTCATTTTGTGTCATTTTGGTTGGTAGTGTGTCCCAGGATTTGGTCAATGTAAAAAATGGGCCACGGCTCAAAAAAGGCTGAAAAACACTGAGGTAAACCATTCTTTCTCACTTTAGGCTTTATTGCAATTTTTAATGTAGACAATGCTGCTGCAACCCCACACTGAATGTCTTTTCTCTCCAGTCCTACTGCACAATCCTCCTAGTGTTGGTACTTCTAAAAAGCATCCAGATAGACACAGGACAAGGAGGAAAGTGGTGTGAGGCCTCTGGGCAGCCTTTATTTTAAAAACTTTCAGTGACAGGCAATAAATGATTTGTTTTGTTTAATAGTATCAAATCCATGAACATTTGCTAGAGTGATGCTGCATCTCTTCCAGAGATTTCTGAAGTTTTGAACAAAATCAAAGTGGGGAGGACTAAAACATTTTTAAAAGTTCAGATTGTATAAATCTTGCATCTTTTAGAGGGGAAATGGCAGAAGCTTTTGAGTTCTCCAAAATGCTTCATCAGGTAAAACTACAAATATTTGAGGACAGGGGAAGAAACAAGAAACTCTGAAGATCTGACCTGGTGTCCTGATCACTCTGTGGTTTCAAGATGGTTAGAGTGCAAGATCAGTGGGAAAAGGGAGCGTCAAATATCAGTTTTTTGCTTGCTGGGATAGGTAGTTAATAGACTCTTTCTGTCTGTACTTACTAGACAGCTGGCTGAAACTCAAGGCAAATAAATGCTCATTGATTAAAGCTTTGATGCAATTCATCCCAGCTCTCTGTATGTGTTCCATGTTTCTTGTTTCTTTCTCTTTTAAAGACTGTGGCAACTCCTCACAGATTTCAGTGAGAGGTGCAGGCAGAATTGTCTATGAAACTGGCAGGACAGTTCTTCTGTTGGGGAACCCCAGTGCTCCAGAGTTCAAACTCCTGGCTTTGAATAGGTATATAATCCCTTCACCTTTCCCCTTCCCCTCTGCTGACAGCATTATGGTTTTGAGCAACATATACACCCAGCCGTAGCCCCTTCCAACCAGACACTCAAATGCAGACAGAATGTAAGTTCCCTACCAAAGATTATCTGTGTATTTCCCTCTGTCAGCTGTGAAGGAGTATATGGATGGCCTTCAGCCTTCTGCTGCTGAGTCTATCAGTGACACTTAAGAGGGAGTCAGAACCGATGATCCCCCACGGCCCAAGTGAAATCACAGCCCTCTAGCGACTGTATTACGCCTCTCGGTACAATGCCAATTCTTTTGCACAGCACCATTAATCCAACCCAGCTTCCACACAGTCTTCCAATGTAAACAACTCCAAATCCCCATCAACAGTTTTAATGAAAGCCAATTAACCAGAAACCCATTCTATCCTTAGCACAGCATGGCGGTGGGTTGAAGAATGTACTGGCAGGAAGGCTCTGAGCCAGATTCTTTCCTGCTGACTTGGCAACGGGACTTGTGAATGGAGCACCCATCTGCCAAAGTTTGTTGGATGTCCTCTTGAAGCTGGTTGAAACCTCTCAAATTATTTCTGTCAATTGGTTTTGGTGGTTTAGTTTTTCTGTAAGGAAGGATTTTCCGTATATGGCTAAGACAGATACCAGTATACACATGACTAGCACATTAAGGCCGCTTGTAACATAAAATCCATACTAAAAGGGTAGTAATGAATTCAGAGAATTGTCAAGCTGATAAAAGCTGATATTACTTAGGCATTTTAGGAGTCCCTTTATTTGCCCTTCAGCTATTAAAGCTTAGTTCACTGGATCAAAATCTATGGGGGTGGGGGGAATAGAATTGTTCCTTCTTGCTCTGCCCTATCAATTTAAATAAATTAACTATTAGATTAACTACACTTAAAACAAAACAAGAAATCAATCCTGCAGGCTTCTGCTGCTACTAAACTACGTTTTGCACCACTAAACTGATAATTGCTGAGGGTGCCTGCAAAGGAGGTGCTCCTAATTGGATTCCATTTGTGTTCCCTCTACATCTTTGTAAGTGAAGCAAGTGCAGAGAAAACGGGAGGGTGGTACAAGGCAGAGGGACCTTTACTTCTCTCCTTCTCTCCACATCCCACCCACCCCACCTCCCACTCTTCATTGCTCATCCATTTTGCATGGAACAATTGCACCATGAGTCCCAGAAGATCTGCTCTCAGTGCACTGTTTCTTGTGTTGTTGTTTATTCATTCAGTCACTTCTGACTCTTCATGACCTCATGGACCATCCCATGCCAGAGCTCCCTGTCGGCCATGGCCACCCCCAGCTCCTTCAGGGTCAAGCCAGTCATTTCAAGGATACCATCCATCCATCTCAGCCCCCCTTCCTTTTTTCTTCCATTTCCCCCAGCATCATTGTCTTCTCTAAGCTTTCCTGTCTTCTCATTATGTGGCCAAAGTACTTCATCTTTTCCCCCAATACCCTTCCCTCCAATGAACAGTCGGGTTTTATTTCCTGAAGTATGGACTGGTTGGATCTTTTTGCAGTCCAAGGCACTCTCAGAATGTTCCTCCAACACCACAGGGTATAAAGCACAGCAACATTCACAGCCTTTGTGTTTGCCTCGTCTATAGAAGGTAGGACAGGTGGTGGAGAGACATCAGATTCTTAGATGAAGCCATGAATTAGGTTGTAATACTTGCACACTTGGGCGTGGATGTAAGCTCATGACATATGAAGAAAACATCATAGATAACTGAGACTCTCAGACTCTAATCCAGCATCCTCATTCTCCACGCAGAACTGCCTCAATCTGTTTGTGAAGTCTCATTGCAGCAAATCAGAGAAAGAAAGTTGACACCACAGGCAAGTTTACTTATGCTTTAGTAATATAAGTTGCTGCATTCTTTGGAAAAAGAAGCTGAAAGCCTGAGTTCTATTCTGCAGGTTACCAAAAACAGATAGTATAACTACCTAGTCCTCTTATTGGGCAACATGAAGCATCTTCCTCAGGCAGCAAAGACTGGGCTGGTGGCAAAGTGTTTTAGAAGTCTGGGTGCCATATGGTTTGCTCTGCAGTGCTAAATGAGCTTGTGAGAAGCACTACAGGTCATGAGGAAGGGATAGTGCAACTAGTCTCAAGTTGTTTCTAGTGATGAAGGACAATTTAGTTCCCAGTCTAACTAATTGCTGCTAGATGGGATGTGAAGGGAGGAGTGTTTTGTCCTCCAAGGTCATTTACCTGGCCCCACCCTAAATTTTAGACTTAGGGTCATCCTAAGTCTGAAACAACTTGAAGTTACACAATAACAATCCTAATTAACTTGACTATCTCATTAGCCAAAAGCAGGCCCACACTTCCCATTGAAATACTGGTAAGTTTATGTTGGTTAAGATTGTTCTTCATTTTAAACATTGTATTGTACTTACACGTACAAATAAGATATGTGCAGTGTGTATAGGAATTTATTCATGCTCCCCCCAAACTATTGTTTGGCCCCCCAACAGTCTGAAGGACTGTAAACCAGCCCTCTTCTTAAAAGGTTTGAGGACTCCTGGTCCAGAGGCTCCCCTGAGAACTTAAGAGTTATGTGGTTTTTGGGAGGCTGGGAGCGATTAATTAATTTCAGTGGAGAAATTTGATTTGACATATGAGAAAATTGAGTTACGAGTTTAGTCACAGAATGGATTAAACTGCCACAATGCCAGGGCCCTGCCGGTATTCAGGCAGAGGTGAATCAAACAAACACCCATTTTGTATCAAACAGTTTAATTAAAACAGCACCTACTTTCTGATTGTTTTAATAGTCCAAAATATAAAGATAGCACTCAGCCACAGAATATAAAACAGAAACTGATAGCAAACACTACACCATAGTGGTCCAGTCCAGTTGTCAGATGCCAAGAGTTCAGTGTGCAAAATCCAGGGATCAAGAGTCTATAACGTAGTCAAAAGCCAGTCTAAAGATTCAGGGTTCCAGGGATCAGGAGTCAGATCAGGACACCAAAAATCCAGAAACCTGGGAAAAAACCAGCAGCATCTACCACCAAGATAAAACAAATACTTTTCTCCCAAAGATCAGCCCCAAGGTTAGCTCCTTAAATTCAATAATACTCAGCTGCAACCTGTCACTTGCGTGCCTCCACCCTTAAGTGCTTTTACCTGTAAACTGTAATTTATGAATTACCGTACTCAGCCCTTTAGAACTAAGACTTTCATTAGTCCTTCCATCACCAACTGCTAGGTTTGTCATCACCAACCACCATCAACTGTGGGACAGGATACATGATATAAACTCATATGTCAAGCTATTACTATATAGTTGCTGGTGTTGTTAACTTCTATAAAGTAGATTTGGACTTAGAGTGACCCTATGAATCGGAGACTACTAAGTCACCCTATCATCAACAGCTTGTTCAAATTTTGCAAATTCAAAGCTATGGTTCTTTGATTGATTCCATCCATCTGGAATGGTGTCTTCCTCTTTTCCTACTGCTTTCTACCTTACCAAGCATTGTTGTCTTTTCTAGTGACTCATGATATAGTCAAGGAATGTCAGTTACTTGGCTTAAAAATCACTTCCCAAGCTCTCCTTTCAGGTGGCCTGATCCCGAGTCATTCAGGACCTGAAAGATTAACACCAATACTGTACTTCAGTATTAGGCTCAGAAATTAACTGGAAGTAAGTGTAGTTGGGAAAGGACAGGTGTAATATTGTCAAACCAACTTGTTCCACTTAGCAATTTTATGATCCTATTTTGGGTGAAGTGCAATTTTGAAACCATTTATAAAGGCTGCCCTTGGACAAGCCCAGGCATGGGTGACAATGAAACAGACAAACTGATGGTACGGCTGAATAGGATTCCTGTAACAGAGGAGGAATATAGAAGTGTAGCAGTTGGCAAAGAGCACAAAGCTGAACTTCTGCAGGAGATATATTAGACTGACCTTAACCTGACCCTATTATTTATATTTGAGTCTTCATGAGTCATTCTTTTGTTCCCTTAAAGCCTGTTGGCATATTGAAGAAGGGAGAATGCTGGCTGCAATGCAAATCACTCCTTATTTTAAAATGCATCTTTTCATGATATCTTTGTCAATGACACTGGTGAACCTGTAAAGCAACGGACAATTTCCAAGGTCTAGAAGGGCAACGTTCTCCCCATCATGCTCTTTGCCCTCCTTTTTATTTTACCTTTCCCAAGCTTTTGTTTTTATGGAAAGCAGAGGTGATAGGGCAATTTTGTCATGTTTTTGGTCTCTTTGCTATCGAGCCACAATACCCCCCCTCCCCCGAAAGAGACTACAAATAAATATATGTTTATTTTAAATTAAAAACCTTTCCTGTGGATCCAGAATTGCACAAGTACTAAGCTTTAGAAGATCAGGAACAGAGATAGCAGCAGCTGTACCCCATGAACTATATTGTGTTTAACCCTTTAATAAATTGTATTGAATTTATTATTTCTGTATAACTTGTATCTTTCAAACTGTATACAGTATCTATTACTGATATGAAGTGTATATGAACTGCTTCTCTAAAATGTATCGAAATGTACCTTAGAGACAGCCACCTCTCTGTGACCCTGTTTAGATAATCTCCCGGGAATAGAAAAGTTGAGCAAATCCCTCTAGCTATTTCCCAAGCCAGATAATCATCAGATTCACAGTGATGCAAGTATAGGTGATCTCCTTTGCCAGTCAGATTTTTGCATATTTTATTTTATCAAGATGTTTGTGCATTTTATTTGATGCTGAGAGGCTGCCATTTCCTGCAGAAGAGAGGGCTTAGAATATGTGTCTTCATTAACTTTCTATATATAAAGTCAAGTCCTTGATTAGCTAAGATCAGCACCTTTGTCTCTTGAATCTTGTACCTTCATCTTCAGAGCCCCTGGTGGTGCAATGGGTTAAACCCTTGTGCCAGCAGGACTGAAGACCGACACAGGTCATATATTTGAATCCAGGGAGAGCACGGATGAGCTCCCTCTATCAGCTCGAGCTCCCTGTATGGGGACATGAGAGAAGCCTCTTACAAGGATGGTAAAGCATCAAAACATCTGGGTGTCTCCTGGGCAACATCCTTGCAGACAGTCAATTCTCTCACATCAGAAGAGACTTGCATTTTACAAAGTTGCTCTTAACATGAAAAAAAAATCTTCTGATCTCCATATCTTTTTTTCCCATGGAACTGGACATCTGAGCTAACCAAAACTTCACCAGCATATATGTGCCATTGTTTCCTCATGGCCCGTGCCCTCTCAAATTGCATTGTTGCAGCTCATTGGCTCCCTGCATAGAAAAATCCCCAGCTGCTATTTCTCCCACCCAGGAAATCCCCATCTGCAGGCACGGATGTCAAGGGAATCCCCAGGTAATCGCGGTGCAGATCCTGGCTGACCCTTTTCTTAGCCAATCAAGGGAGAAAGTGGGAGGTTTGAATGGCTGTCAGAACTGTATAAGATGTCTTGCATGTCTCTTTATGTTTATGCTTGTACATCTTGAAGCAAATTGCTTGTACTTGCATCCTTTTTGGCTGAATCATATTAAACCTCTGTGATTTGTCTTCAATTTGGCAAGTGTTTTTCTCTATCCTGACCTATGTGGTTTACCAAACACTCACTGGGCATGGACACTTTATCCACGGTCCTACCTAAATCACTATAGGGGGTTGGTTTAGAACCCAAAAATCACGGTTCTAAAAACCAAGGGGGGGCATTTTTTTAATGCTTAACGTAATGACTTACAAAAAAAATCTTATTTGATATGTTATTACTTACAAAATTTTGTAATTAGTTCTAAATTGTCCAAAGCAGGGAAACAGGACTGACACTCTTTTAAGCACAGGCAAATCAAGAGGCAACATTTCCCTTCTTCTCTGGAGTGCAATTCACTGGGACCTATTATTATTATTATAAAATGCCTGGGCCTGCTTGGAGGGAAATATAATGAATTATTATTATTATAAAATGCCTGGGCCTGCTTGGAGGGAAATATAATGAATTAATATTATTAATATTATTATTATAATAAAATGCCTGGGTTTCCTTGGAAGGAAATATAATGAATTAATATTATTAATATTATTATAATAATAAAATGCCTGGGTTTCCTTGGAGGGAAATATAATGAATTAATATTATTAATATTATTATTATAATAAAATGCCTGGGTTTCCTTGGAGGGAAATATAATGAATTAATATATTATTATTATTATTATTATTATTATAAAAGGCCTGGGTGTCCTTTCAGGGAAATATAATAAATTAATATATTATTATTAATATTATTATTATTTTAAAAGGCCTGGGTGTCCTTGCAGGGAAATATAATGAATTAATATATTATTATTAATATTATTATAAAATAGTTGCCCACCTCTGGTCAAGGCCTGCTTCTCTAGTGCTCTTCTCACTCCAGCTTTTCCCCCTTCAGTTTTCCAAACCTCTCTAGGATCTCTGTTTGTCCTCTATGATTTTTCTTGATTCTGAACTTTTCCTTCTCCTCTCTGTGCTCTTTTCACTCCCTGCTCCCCTTCTCTCAGCCTTCCTTATGTCCTTCTCATCTGTCCTTCTATCTAGCCTAATTTCCTGGGGGTTTAAACAGCTTTTTTCCTCTCAGTCCTCCAAACCACTCTAGGAGTAGCGCTCTGGTTCTCTATGGTTCCGGTTGGTTTTTCACTTCCTAGAGGAAGGCCTTTCAGTTAAATCTGGCTCCGACCATGCAAAGGCCCTGATCTGACTGTGAGTAATGTCTGGAAAGCTATTTTGGAGGGGATAATTTTCCTGTTAGAGGGGCATCCAAAATAATTACAATAATAAAGAACTTTTGGGCCCACGAAGTGCGGAAATAAAAGTCCAAAGTTTGGCGGGAAAAGTGCGGTAAAGCTTAAAATTAGCATTTTGAACGGATCTAATTTGAATTATTTTAATTTCTTCATCCGAAAATCCAACCCTAATCACTACATCTTGGCCTGGGTGGGGTTTTACCTATATATAACAAGGAGGTGAACAAAATGTTGAACTTTAGCTGATTCATTTCCTGGCTAAAGAAAGGGCTTTCTTGGTCTTAAATCAAGAGGAGCAAAAATGAGCAAAATGTCTTCTCAGAGGGCAGTTCTTCATGGTTTCTAAAAACTTGCCTTTTCCTTTAAGAATATACAAGGTGCCCCCCCCCTCAAAGCTGCATACCTCCCACGTCTGCTATAAAGATTTCCCCCTTTGGAGCAAAGAAGAACCCGTTAGCCCAGGCCACATTGAATTGTTGTTCAGTTTCCCTTAACAAAGGGACTGTGACATGCTGTCTTTCTATCTGTTCCATTGTTCAAGCTTGATGAACAATTGAAGTGGATCTCACATGGGTTTTCAATCTGGCCTTCACACTGTCTGATAAAATAACAACAATATTAAAGCACAGGCTTACATGGCAATAGTATATTGGTTATTCTTTAAATTTGCATGTAATTGACAAAAAAGGTTACTCTCAGATAATTTATGGTTCCAATTCAAAGCAAACATAATGGGTTATTCTGCCTTGATAGTCTGGGTTATATGGCTGTGTGGAAGGGACCATAGTGACTCAGGATCTTTCCATCTTTATAGGCTGTATTTACCCAGCCTTGGTTAATACCAAAATTAGTGCCTTCATTTGGAAATGTGAGATGTCAATAAAATCATACCGGGACTAGGAGACACTGACTGATTTTTATATTAAAGGTTTTCTAGGAAGCGGAATTGGTGGTATGTACAGTATATAGGGAATCCAAAGCTGAAAAAAATATTTTTGCACATGAGGCAGAGAATCCAACAAGGACCTTCACTTTGCCCAGCAGTAAAAATACAATAATTAAAAACAAATTACAACTTGCAGTCATAGTAAACTAAGGTTTTATACTGTTTAATTAATGGTTTATGTATTTTATGTATTTTAATAGTTTAAAAGGTGATGTTTAATGGTTATTGTATTAATTTTAAATGTAACGGCATCAAATTGCTGCCTATGTAAGCCGTCCTGAGTCCCCCTTTTGGGGTAGAAAAGAGACGAGATATAAATACCAGAAATAAATAAATAATAAATAAGAATCTACTGAGATGGCAACTTCTTTCTGCCTTATGATAGGTCTGGTACAGTCAGGAATTATCTCCCTGCCTTATTTCTTACTTCCTGTATACCTGACTAGAACTCACCTGGATTGGGACTGGAAATAGTCATGACTTGGATTTTGATGGGTGTCTGAAATTTAACTAAGGCCTCATCTACACTGTCATATAATGCAGTTTGAACAGCATTATAATTGTCAGTGTAGACTTATATAATGCAGATTTAACTACATTAAACTGGATTATATGAATCTACGCTGTCATATAATCCAATTCAAAGCAGTTAATCTGCAGTCTGAAACTGGATCATATAGTGTAGATGCTTTTTGAATTTTTCACCACTTTGAAACAACAGTGACCGGGAGCAGGCAGCAGCAAGCTTCAACCCCCCAAGGACTTTATCGTGCTAACTCTTTAATAAACTGTATCAATTTTCCCTGACTTTCTGTGTAAATAGTATCTTTCCATGTACTGTATCTATCTCTTTTATATAAAATGTATAAACTTCCTTATATAATGTAGCAAAATGTAGTCCAGAGACATTCATCTCTTTGTAACCCTGCTGAGAGATTTCCTGGGCAAGAAGGTTGGGCAAACACCTCTGGCTGTTTCTCAGCCAGACAATCATCATGGAACCTAGCCAGCCAGTTTTCTGACCAATCAGGGGAGGGAGCAGAAATCTGAATAGCTGTCAGAACTGTATAAGATGTCTTGTATTTCTCTGTATGTTAACGCTTGTACATTTTGAAGCAAATTGCTATACTTGCATCCTTTTTGGCCAAATTGCATAAACATCAAACATCTGTAACTTTTCTTCAACCTGAGTTGGTTTCTCTGTCCTGGCCCATTCATTTTAGCATAATCTTGCTAGGCGCCGATTCTTTTAATCATGGTCTACAACAGGGCTGTCCTACTTCTACCAGACCTTGGGCCGGAATTCCGGTCACTGATCACCTGGGGGGCCAAGCCCCCCAGCTCCGCCCCCTCCCTACCCATGCCCCTCCCCGGCACCGCTCCCTCCCCACCCCCTCCCTGCACTTGGCTCCGCCCCCAAATTACTTGTTGCATTATTAATTATAAAATAAATTGCAAAGGCACCTTCCCCCACCCTTCATGTTGCTGTGTTTCAGATTTAAACATGTTTTCATAGAATCACAGAGTTGGAAGAGACCTCATGGGCCATGCAGTCCAACCCCTGCCAAGAATCAGGAAAATCGCATTCAAACATCCCTGACAGATGACCATTCAGCCTCTGTTTAAAAGCCTCCAAATAAGGTGCCTCCACCACAGTCCTGGGCAGAGAGTTCCACTGCTTTGTATTGCTTCCCCCTTTTTAATTATATTTAATTATATTTTTAACATCAATTAAAATACAATTATACAGTAATGATAATAAAATAAAAGAATAAAAGAGAGGAAGGAAGATGGAGGGAGGGAGGGAATAAATGAGGGAGGGATAAAAATACAATTAAATAACATAATAACACAAAGGAAGATGGATGGAGGAAGGGAATAAATGGGGGAGGGATATAAATATAAATAAATAACATAATATTTGAACTGGATTATCCAAATCCACACTGCCATATAATCTGGTTTAAAGCAGATAACATGGGATTTTATTCAGCTGTGTGGATATGGCCTCAGATAACCCAGGCCCTTCCACACAGCCATATATCCCTGAATATTAAGGCAGAAAATCCCACAATATCTGCTTTGAACTGGATTATCCAAATCCACACTGCCATATAATCTGGTTTAAAGCAGATAACATGGGATTTTATTCAGCTGTGTGGATATGGCCTCAGATAACCCAGGCCCTTCCACACAGCCATATATCCCTGAATATTAAGGCAGAAAATCCCACAATATCTGCTTTGAATTGGATTATCCAAATCCACACTGCCATATAATCTGGTTTAAAGCAGATAACATGGGATTTTATTCAGCTGTGTGGATATGGCCTCAGATAACCCAGGGCCCTTCCACACAGCCATATATCCCAGAAGCATTATTCTCTCCTGGTGTTTCTAGGGTGAAACGTGGGTTCAGGAGAGAATGCTTCTGGGACATGGCCAGGCAGCCCAGAAAACTCACAGCCACCCATTATTGTTATTATTATTATTAAACTCACATAATAAGATATTATAATAATTATGGCTGTGAGTTTAATTATATCTTATTATGTGAGTTTAATAATAATAATAATGGGTGTCACTTCCAATTCTATTTTCCCCAAACTCCACCTGTGTTCACATTTGGGTATATTGAGGATTCGTGTCAAGTGTGGTCCAGATCCATCCTTGTTGAGTCTATAGTGCTCTCTGGATGTAGGTGAACTACAACTCCCAAACTTAAGGTCAATGCCCACCAAACCCTTCCAGTATTTGCTGTTGGTTATGGGAATTTTGAGTGCCAAGTTTGTTTCAATTCCATTGTTGGTGAGTTCAGAATGCTCTTTGATTGTAGGTGAACTATAAATCCCAGCAACTACAACTTCCAAATGACAGAATCAACCCCACCCCCACACACATAAATACAGTTATGAAGTAGCAATGAAAATAATGAAGCTACAACTCCCCTTGAGCTGGGTTGTTGTAGGTTTTCCGGGCTGAACGCACATGTTCTTGAAGCATTCTCACCGATGGCAAGCATCCTCAGGGGTTGTGAGGTCGCACCCAGCCCAGTCATGGGAGTTGGGAGTCTTCTTACTTACAGGCTCAGACTCTGCTGTGCCTGGGCAGACTACAACTCCCAGCATTCCACAGGCGTATCCAAGCAAGCAGAAAATGAAGGCGGGCTAAGTCTAGAGCCGCTAAGCCAAGCCAAAAAGGAATGGACTAACTGGGTGAAAACACCTCAATCCCCCTCCCTCCCTCCCTCCCTCCCAGTCTCTCTCTCTCTCTCTCTCTCGCTCAGCCAGGCGTCAGAGGCAGGGCAGAGGCTTGGATACCAAAGTGAATGGACTAACTGGGTGAAAAGCATCTAATATTAATTATTTCTAAAAGTATTTCTCAGAATCCAATCACAATTATGAAAGAACAGACCTTATTCAATACAAATATAGTTAGTTCATCCAAAATAACGAGTAACTAACAGTTAATGTGTCCATTCAAAGCTTGTGTGTGCAAACGTCCGTATACAAGCTTTGAATGGACACATTAACTGTTAGTTACTCGTTATTGTGGATGAACTAAATATATTTGTATTGAATAAGGTCTGTTCTTTCATAATTGTGACTAGGATTCTGAGAAATACTTTTAGAAATAATTAATATTAGATGTTTTTCACCCAGTTAGTCCATTCCCTTTTTGGTATCCAAGCCTCTGCCCTGCCTCCTGATGCCTGGTTGAAGCGAGAGAGAGAGGAGGGAGGGGGGATCGAGGAGGAAGGCAGGCAAGAGGAAGAAGGCGAAGGGCCCGAGGATGCGGCGGAGAGGGGTGGGCCGGGGCCTCCTGATGCGCTCGGCGGGCAGGAGAATTCGCCCCTTCCCAGCCCTTCCCAGATGGCGCTCGGGGGAGGCTTTTCGCGGCTCCAGGCCTGGCGCAAGGAGGAGGGGCGCGCACACAGAGCTGCCTTCCTCCTCCAATCACGAGCGGGGCCCGAGAGATGTCACTCCCTCCCTCCCTCAGGAGAAGAGGAGGGGGCCAATGGAAAGCCAAGGGGCGGGAACAAAAATAATAATAAAAAATAATTAAAATAATTAAAAAATATTTCAAAAATATTTTAAAAACCTTTTTTTCTTGCAGGAGGGTAGGGGGCCATACCCAAGGGGCTGGGGGGGCCGTGTGCGGCCCGCGGGCCACCTGTTGGACAGCCCTGCTCTACAATATGGTCAGTGTAAGATCAGGCAAAGGGGTGGGCCTGTGCAATGAGTCAAGCCAGGATCTTATCCTCTTCTCACAGTAATTTCGTTCATTCTCTTTTAGAGTCTTTACTTACGGAGGATACAGCGGTTGTGGAAAAGCTTGCTGAGGGATGGCTGCATCGACATATTCTTGTAAGTTCAATGGGCGATTTGGCAATGAGGCAATTGCAGACACTCCAGAATTACAATGGGGGGGGGGGGGAGAAAGGATAGTGCAAATACTGCAGTAGGAAAAAGGGAAGGGTATATTCCAGGTAGGTAGCCTAAAGGGCTGCAGATGACAGGGTGACTTGTATGTGTCTCATTCATAGAGTTGTCATCAGTCAAAGACAATTAAATGGTAGTCAACAACAACAACCTGTACTTTATAGTAACACACACACACTGTACCGTATAGTATAAACTATACTTTATTGACCTATATAGCAGCATGCTGAGGAAATAAGGGGCCGATGTGAATTGGAAAAAGAAAGAATGAAAAGCCTTAGTTTTTTTCCGGTCTTAAAAAAATAAATGATAACACGAGGTTTTCCCCATTCTGAATTATTTCCAGGGACTCCCCAGCCTTATAAAGGACTTTTATTTCCACTCTCCATGTGAATTTAAATTAAACCAGCATTTCCCAAAATGAAATGTACTTCCCTTTGGCTGGCTGACTATGATATCCCAGAACTACTCAAGATGGCCACCAAGAAACATGGCAACTGTTCCCAGGATATTAGATTCAACGGAGATCAAGCAAGTGAAACAGGATTGCTATCTGTAAAAGAACATGACCTCCACGCCGAACTGGTGTAATATTGTTAAAATCTGTTTAACACCTTTTGACTATAACTCCTGAATAATAATTTTAAAAGGTTCAGTAGAAATTGGTGAGTGTCAAGACATATCACATGATGATTTGGAAGAAGAGTAGGAAGAATACAAAGGTATTTGTGTGAGAGGAAAACTTGGATATTTCAGGAAAGAGTTTAGATGCAAAGTCGTGACTACGCAGGTAAAATGAAAACAAAAAGAACAGGAAAATGTCCATTAATCTAGACAGCAGTGACAATACTGAGTTAACTGATCAGATGTGTGATAACGTAGGAGCTCGTGCACTCATAGAAAAGCTTTCTTTTTTGGAGTTACCCTTTCCACAGTCCCCCAGCCTATATAGCCAATGGCCTTGCTTCCTGGAGAAGTCTGGGAGTGGTAATTCAAAAATAACAAGTTCTGTTCCTATAGACTGGGCCCTGACTACTGCCACAACAGGCATGCTTAATGTGCATTCAGAAGGAAAAACAACAACAACAAAAATCCAATGGGAAGGCAGAGGAGTTTTATTACTAGAAATCTGCTCCTTCCCTTTTTCAAAAGGCTCCACTGATTCCTTTCTCTTTTCTCCAAAGTTGCCTCTTTGTTTAAACCCGCTCCAGCAGCTTCTCAAATAAATTACCATCTCAAGGATCTTTCTCTCTTTGCATTCAAGGGAAAGGAACACAGTAGTGCCAGCAGCAGATTGCATTGTTTAGAAGCATTAAAGAGACACAGAGAAAGCTCTCTGTTCTTCCCCCTGCTGCTAGCAAATATAATTCAGTTCAGCCAGATAATGGGCTTTTGTACGACTGTGCGTGCGCTCATATTACTAGCTTTTCACAACGGATCTGGAAATAGCTGAGTGGGTGCCTGCACAGCTTGTAGGGGCATGTGCAGGTAGCCAAAGGTCTTTCTAAATAGCAGTTGTCAGGACCTTCCAGGGAACTGGGCCAGTTGGACAATTTGAATTGTGAGCTGGTCCACTATAAATGAAGGAATGAAGAATTTGACTACTTGAGCTCCATCCCCAGAAAAAAGTTCCCCTTTAGGATATATTAAAACTCTATTTGTGACTGCAAGAGCATATGTGTTTCTAGTTTCAGTGCTTATTTCTAATAAGTGACATCCTTATCCTAGCCTTCAATACAGTCTCAGCATCCTCAGAGCAGGCATGGGTGACAATTCCTAACAGCCTGCCCAGGCATGTAGCCGGGGGGGGCCTTAGGGGCTTCAGCCCCCCCTGAAATTCTCAGAGTGGTCTGCGAGAAGGCCTTACTGGTACATTATTTAAACTGTTATGTTTATTCATATCATGATCTGATCACCATGCTCATTATATCCCACATTCATGGGGTTATTGGGATAACAATACAAATAGTTTGCTAGGGTAGACCCTCTTTCACCCAATCTCAGCCCCCCCCCCCCCCAAACCAAAATCCTGGCTACGGCCCTGAGCCTGCCCTAGAGTCATTCATCGTAGTATCATCAGCATTCCTTCTGGTAGTTGTCTTAGCCTGCTTCCATTCCTCCTCTCCTTGTATGATCCCTGCTAGCTTTGGTCAGTGTTCTCCAGCCCACCCAGTTGGTCCCAGACAGTTTTGCATCCAGAGATTGACCAGATTCAAGCCTGCTCAGCCAGACCTACTGTATGTTCTGTCCAAAAGTGAAACAAAATCACCAGCAAGGCCAATTCTTCATTTACAGCATCCAGTTTACCCTCAGCTGCAAAAATGTATGATGTGTTCAAGAGCCTGAAAAAGTCCCTTTTTGAAATACAGCTTTCAGAATCCTACTGCCCATTCGGGCTGGGGTTTCAAGACATTATAGTAAAAAATTAACTATGCCCTGGGCCTATGTGACCCAACTATAGGTTGAGCAGCCCTAATCTGACATTCCATAATCCAAAATGGCAGGAGATGTATGTGTGTGTGTGTGTGTGTGTGTGTGTATATATGTGTGTGTATATACACACACACACACACAGTAATCACAGAGGGATATATATGTGTGTGTGTGTGTGTGTATACACACACATATATACACACACACACACACAGTAATCACAGAGGGATATATATAGATATATGTGTGTGTGTGTATGTGTGTATACACACACGCACACACAGTAATGGCAGAGGGATATATATATATATATATGTGTGTGTGTGTGTGTGTGTGTGTGTGTATCTCCCTCTGGCATTACTTTGTGAACAAAGATTCTTAGGAAGGACTCATCCCACACTTTCTACAAGCGCATTGATGACTAAGGAGGTTGGATGTGTCCTTTGAGCCTGTGCAATAGATTTTTCTGGTGGAGCGCAGCGTGCACAGAACTGGCCTCACCCTTTAAACCAAAGATTTGTCTGCCGGGGCCTAGCAAGCTTAGGACGGTGGCAGCGAGGTCCTCCGGTCGTAGGTTTGATTTGAGTTAAATTCTTAGATGGTTGACTTTACAGGGTTAGATGAGCACCATCTGCCCAGGTTTGAAATTAGAGTTTTCCTTCTCTTAGGATGGTTGCCAAAAGGCTAGAGAGCCCATCCTACCCGTTTTATTATATACATATCTATCTATGTATACAATAAAAGCCAGTGTTTGTATGCGGTGGGAGGGAGGGAGGTGTACGTATGTGGCAACGTTCTGATTGGCTGCCACTTTCACAGGCCACTGTGATGTGCACGAGCGACAGACCTGGACCAAATTTGGCACACATAACCCCCATGATCCACTTTATATCCTGATGTGGTTTGGGGGAGGTGGACCACGGATTATGGGATTTGTAGTACTTTAAAATGCTTGGGCAACCACAGACCACTGTGGCCCCCACCAAAGACAGATCAAGAACAAACTTGGCACACAGAGCCCCCATGACCCACTCTACATCCTGGTATGGTTTGGGGGAGGACAGACCATGGATGATGGGACTTTTAAATTATGCCTTTTTATGCTTATGAACAATTCTAGCCCCCAAACCTCCTATCCCAGCCTCCTCAGGCACTTTTGCTAAATCTTTGAAGGCTGGATCCACTTTGCTGGGCCCCAAAGAGGACATCATCTTCCCTTTTCAACATTGGCCCAAAGAAGACCGCTTTTGCCAGGGTCTTTTGAAAAGCCATTGTTCTTTTACAAGGTAAGGCCCTACCATGGCCAAGTGTGAATACCTGTAGAGTTTGGGGAAGGTTGACCCAAGATCTTTAGGAAATGTTGTTTATCCACATCCTTATGCCTTTTCTAATGGGAGCATTCATAAAAAACAAAAACAAAGACTAAGTTTTTTTCTAAGACATAAATGACAAAACTTATATTGCCTAACATTAAAAAACAAACAATACCCTTTTCAAATAACCTGGGCACCACCGGGTCCCCAAGCTAGTATATAATAAAAGAGAATAAAAGCTATTGTGTGCACGTGCATGCGCGCGCGTGTGTGTATGATTAAATGTGCACAGATAAAACATGGGAAGGGGTCCATGTTGTTGTTAGTCCTTTTGCAAGTTGGCTAAGACTTAATCCCTTTTACATCATTCTAGCCTGGTGTCCTTGGCAAAACTATAAGTTTCCTAATTATAAACCATGTTTTATTTGGGGATGGAGGTGGTAGTGGTGTGCGATAACAAAGATGCTGAGGCATGTCTAGTTTTGACCAAGTGCCTAGGTTAATGTCCTAACTTCAGTGCTATATTTCCAAACTACAGATAGGTTAAAATGTTACATAGATTAAAGAAAATAAGAGGGGACTGCTCTAACTCATTGAGGTATTTTGATAGATATTTTGAAATTTGACTGAATATTTGTTGTTGCTGTACAAGTACTACCACCACCACCACCACCACCACCACCACCACCACCACTACTAATTTTTATCGATTAGTTCTTAGGCCATATCACGATATCAAACAAAACAACAAGGCCTGGCAAGACACTATCACACTCCATGTAGTAAGTTAAAATAGGACACTTATAACAATACAGTTAATAAATATGATAAGACATGATAAAACTGATAAAACTGAGTATATACATCATATTTCTTTATTATCCCTACAATTTATCCCAACCAGCCCTACATATGTGGTTCTCAAACATATTGTTTTGCTTAAGTACAGAGCTGTTTTATATGTTATTTTGGGGTCTTGGCCACACATAAAATATGTTGTTCTGATGTGAGATTCCCAATACATTGTCCATTTGATATATGGACCAAGGTGGAAGTCTCTCACTTTCGTGTACAAGTACTAATCAAACCAACATTCCAAACTGGGACTTTGGGGAACTTCCTCAGAATTCATCAGGAAACATTTCATATGAAACAGAAAAGTATTCCGAGACATTGCTTCCAAGGAAGGTTGATTTCCTGTACCTTGGAAAGTTATACTTGGCCACAGTGTTCCACACTCTTGTTACATCCCGAATAGATTACTGCAGTGTGCTGTACTTGAGGTTGCCTTTGGAGATTATTTGGAAGCTTCAAATGATCCAATGGATGGCAGCCAGATTAACTAGTGATAACTAGTGATAACTATCACTAGATAACCCGTGTTAGTTCCCAGCTGGCCAGGAGGAGGGGGAGCATCCCCTTCACCCCTCCTAGCCACCTGGGAACCAACGCGGGTCAAAGATAACCCGCATTAGTTCCAAGCAGGCCAGGAGGAGGGGGGGGGGAGCATCTGTGACACGGGAGGGAACAAAAGCGCTTTCAAGCTAGGTTTTACAGGGCTTCGGGCTGAGATCCTTCTCATGGGAGAGAGGGGCCTTGGCCAGAAGCCTTGTCAAACCCGGCTTGAAAGTGCTTTTGTTCCTTCCCATATCATGGGAGGGAAGAGAAGCACTTTCAAGCCGGGTTTTACAGGGCTTCTGGCTGAGGTCCTCCTCGCGGGGGAGAGGGGCCTTGGCCAGAAGCCCTGTCAAACTGGCTTGAAAGCGCTTTCCTTCCGTCCCGCGTCCCGGAGAAGGACAAAACTCATTACGACGCCTTTACAACAAATGGCGCCCGAGGCTTCAAAACTATGATGTCACTTCCGGGTTGCTTGCCATGCGTCGATAACGTTTCTGAAGTAGTTTTATAATGAACTACAAAAGAAATTCGTTGACATTACGACGAACCTAACCAGGCCTATTAGATACAGACCTAGGTGTAATTAAACTAGAAACCTGGCACCCTGGGGATCTTTCTTGGGTATTAGGTGCAGAATTCAGCAATACTGTACTGGGTACAATGCAGTAATAAAGATCTGGATTTTTTTACATTGTCTGCCATGAGCAGCTGCCAATGTTTCCCAGTCCAGGAGGTAGCCAAGTTGTCAAAAATAACCCAACAGTCCACTTTCAAAGAAAAGGACTAGAATTCTTCTCCCACAGGAATATCCATAGAGAGCAAACTGTAGATGGAAAGGTTTCAGATCAAGACTGGAGAAGGGCGTGGGGAAGCTAGAAGAGCTAGGGAGATGCTTTTCAATAGATCCTACCCAGACAGCAAAGGCAGGCGGCAAAAACTTGGCTGCCTTTACTGCTGACCTAACCCCATTGATTTCTACCTATCCAAGCCTGATGAGATGTAGAAAGCAATCAATGTCCCTGTTGTGCTCTCTAGAAGAATGTGAGTAGAGGGCCTGAATGCCCGATATTTAACCCTTCAAGTCCTCTGCACTGTCAGCTCCAACAAAACAGCTGAAACAGACAGAGAACACCACTTCCTCCTGTTTTTTGTATGGCCAGCTCAGCCTGCACAGCAGCATTATTAGCACATTCACAGTTATTAGTGTTTGCCTTTCAAGTCATTTCCAATTTATAGAAACCTTAAGGTGAACATCTTAGGGAGCACCCATTATCTCTGGGTAAAAAGAATGATTACCATAGTTGCATCCATGCTGACCAATTAAAAAACCCCACTGAGATCATCGGAATTGGCGGTCTCTGTTCGTTCAAGGATGTCAGAAATAAAGCAGAAGGGCAGATGAACCATGAATAACAAAAAATTTGGGTAATATAGCCACAAAATGATGATAGCATACATGAATTACTGTGCATGATTATAATAAATACATCTGGAAGTTACATTATTAGATTATGCAGGAGCAGGCAGACCTAGAGGGTTCAGGGATTGCATCATCCCATTTCCAAGTCTCCTAGATAAATCGTAACTATCTATTTCTACGCCCCACCCAAACATTACCGGATGGTCACATCATTTTGAAAATGGGGGCTTATAGGAACATACTTTTTCATTTGGGGCTCAAAATTGTTTTGGATATGAGGGGTCAGGGCCAAGGAGGATTTTAAGGTAGCATTTAGCTTGTGGCCTGCAAAATTCCCATTGGACTATGTAACGGGCTGGCTAGCTAACATCTTTGCTCTGTGCCTCTATTATATTAAGGCCATGGAGAGAGTCTAGATGAAGATCAAAGTCTTTGTGAAAGGTAATCTGTCACATGCCACAATCTGCCCAATTTCTGGGGCTGGAGTTGAGCTCAGCCATCTGGGGAATCCAATTTCTCTCTGCCATTAAGAGGGCACATAGAGCAGAACATAGCAGAATAGACTAGAGAAATCAAAGTATGGTAATTCAGCAATTTACAATTCCCAAAATGCCATAGGATGGAAGTTTCTGATGGCTACATTTAAGAGTGCCAATTGGATCCTCAACAACACAATGTTGAGGCTACTTGACAGGAGAGGGCAAGGCTAGGATAAAGTTGCCTGAGCAAGGAGGAAGCACTGGTTCTCACCTTAGATGAAGAAAAGAGGGCAAGTTAACTTATCCTCTGCCCTACAGATCCATTGAGAATATTGCGGTCCTTAGTTCAACTCATGTGTTCCAGGGTATGGGAGCAATACACCCTTTCATAAGTGTAAGCCTAGTCATCAAAATCTGAATTGGATATACTGTGCTAAAATAAAATAAAATTGTGTACCAAGGAAATGCAATCTGCACTTAAAATAAATTGCATACATATACAACATTCATCATGTCATAAATGTTAGATTCGGGAAGAATCTGGAAAAAGTGCAAAGGACTAGCTAGAGCAAGATCTGTTGGGAGGGAGAAACTTTATAGACTGGAAACTGAAAGCAGCACCAGCCACATCTGGTAGTTGAGAGGGCAGCAATGGAGCAGTTGCAGTCCTTCTTAGATGATCCAACATGGCTAGACCCCTTCCAGTCCAGCTTCCGCTCGGGGCATGGGACGGAGACGGCCCTGGTCGCCATCACAGACCAACTCCGTTGCCAGCTCGACCAAGGCGGGTCTGCGCTGCTCATGTTATTGGACCTCACGGCAGCGTTTGACACAGTCGACCACAATCTTTTGACCCACCGCCTGGCCATGGCTGGAGTGAGGGGGACAGCCTTGAAATGGCTGACCTCCTTCCTCCACCAGTGGTCTCAGCGAGTGGGGGGGGGGTCTCCGAGGGCTCACCATTAATATGTGGAGTCCCTCAGGGGGCCATCCTTTCCCCTCTGTTATTTAACATCTATATGCAGCCGCTTGCATAGCTGGTACGAACACAATGTAAGAGTTTTGGGAAACATTGGACATGTGCCATCAGTACGCTGATGACACTTAGCTCATTCTGAGGATGGAGGGCAGGCCTGGATCTGTCCCTGATAATTTCCAGCGCTGCCTCAAAGCCATTACTGGATGGCTGCGAGCCAGTAGGTTGAGGGTGAATCCAGCGAAGACGGAGATCTTGTGGCTAGGTCGCCCATCATGGGTGATGGGGATGTCCAGCTTCCGCTCTGTGGAACGATGTTCCTGGACGGTGTGGCCTTATGCCCATCGCCTCTAGTAAAGAGCCTAGGAGTCCACTTGGACTCCCAGCTGACCATGGAGAAAGATCCAGGTCTCCAACATGCTTGCCAGCAACACTCCGCCCCCAAGGTTTTCCATCTTAGACAGGTGAGGCGGCTGGCCCCCTATGTATCCCGGAGTGACCTGGCCACGGTGATCCAAGCCACTGTCATCTCGAGACTGGACTACTGCAATGCACTCTACGTTGGCCTTCCTCTGTCGGTGACCCGGAAGCTCAGGTTGGTGCAGAATTCTGCCGCCCGACTCCTGTCTGGAACACCAGCAGGCAGTCATATAACACCTGCCTTGCAGGACCTGCACTGGCTACCAATTGAGCACCGGATCACTTTCAAAGTGTTGGTTCTCACCTTCAAGGCCTTACACGGCTTGGGGCCAGCATACCTGAGGGACCGTCTCTCCCCTTATTGCCCAATGAGATCACTGCGGTCAGAGGGTGCCAACCTCTTAGACGTTCCCTCGGCGAGGCTTGTGCGTTTAACAGCAACCCGCAGGAGGGCGTTCTCTGTCATCGCGCCCACTCTGTGGAACGCCCTCCCGACAGAAATACGCGCTATTCAGGACTTGCTCCCCTTCAGACGGGCCTGTAAGACCCATCTTTTTTGCCAGGCTTTCGATCTCTAGGCCTGCCCTTCTGTAGTCCTTCTGTTTTTAACTGTTATTCTCTGGTGTTGTGTTGCACCTCAGAATTTTAACTATTGTACTATTTTAATTGCCGATCGGTTGATGTTTTATCATGTTGTTGTTTTTATTGTGCCTATATGGCTTTTGTGAGTTTATTTATTTATTTATTTATTAATCACGCTTCTATGCCCCGGGAGTGGCGGCATAGAAGTGTGATTAATAAATAAATAAATAAATAAATGTGTGTGTAAGTGGGACCATGCATGTGCATACACATGCTCCCCCTTCTTTTCCTGCCTTCCTCTCTCCCTCATTTATAGATTCAAAGGATTGGCAACTCCTTTTTTGAAAAGAAGAGGGGGAAATGAAACAGCAGTTCAAAAGACTGGGCTAGAGTAATTCAGCCGTTTGTCTGGCCTTAACCTAAGCCTCTGGTGTGCTGTAAGCATAAAAGCAAGGTCTAGTAAGAAGCTGAGGTTTGAAAGCTGTCAATATCTGCTGTACATTCCATGCTGAGTGCATACAGACACATTGAATATGTATGACCTTAACCAAGATATGTGCACAATAATAGCACTGCTTGGGAAAAGGGTTGATGAAACACTCACAGAATAACTTGACAGAAATATAGTCTTGTTTACAACTGATGTATTTCAAAGGCAAACAGACCCAATGGGATTGGGGAAGAAAAATTTCACAGTGATGGCCACTTCTAGGGCAAGCGGAATGAGTTTAATGGTTGCTCAAGACGTTTTTTTCTCGACCCAGACCAATCAGCTGTTAATAGATCAAATTGTATGAAATGGTCAAGACACATGTGTTTAATCTCATTTACTTAATGGAAGAGCTTGTAAAATTTATTTTTGTGGAGGTATGATCAAACTGAGAGGAAAGTAGTAACATGGAATCATCACTACTTGTCAATGGTACATGTGACAACCCTCTGTGCAAACAATGTCTTTCGCTCATAGAATGAAGTCCCAAATGCCTCTTGGTTTGAGGAATGACATTGTCAAAGCATTTGTGTTACAGCCCTTTGCACAAGTGGATGGACACAAGGGCCTGCCTGCCCTTGGACTACAACTCTTGAAATCTACAACTCTTGGAATGTTAACTTGACTGCAGCCTTTTGGAGTATAGTCAAAATGATTACTTTTCCAAGCTCTGATTAGGATTTGAAAGAGATGGAGGCAGTACTTTTTGGTACAGTGCTGGAAAAAACTTTGTCTAAAGTAGGGTGGTAAGTGGAGATATTTTTTTGTTCACAACATCAGCCATCCTGTATAGATAAAGACTTTCAAAATGTGGGCATCCATTTCTGTTTTATCTTTTGGGGTGGGGGGCTTCTTTGGAGGCTGCTGTAACCTGCTTTGTGGAAAACCTGTCACATTTGGATGCCTTCAGCTGTGTGTTGGGGGGGGGGAGATAATTCCTTCCTTCCCTCCACAAGAAACCCACAAGAAAATGTTTGCATTGTGGCCAAGTAATCAAACATCTAGAGCATATTTAATTTGTTACATGCACACTCTATACATCTTTTCATATGCATACACACATATGGTATGTTATGCATATACAGTATGAGGTACATGCATGCTGCTGCACACATACATACTGCTGCCATTCCATCAGCATGACCTGAGTTTGACTGTTTCTATATCTGATTGCTGCCCAGTGCACTGCTTGTTGGGTTATCGGTCTGGGGAGATCTCCAGCAACCAGACATAGAAACAGATGAACTGACAGATACTCAGTGAAAGCTCTTGAAGGCAGTCAACATGGACAGCAAGGCTGATGGCAGCAGTGCTCGGTGGATGGCTTAAGACTCTAGAATCAGCCAGCCTTAGTTGTAATTTTTATAACAGCCTGAGCACTATGCATTCTACAGCCAGTGAATGCATCAGGCTGCCAGATGACTGAGCCAGGTCAGTCTAAGTTGGTATTTGGCTAAGAGACTTCTAAGAAAAGCCAGCATGTAATTTTTCATTTTCCACCCTGACTCTCATAACCTTTTTTTGTTCCATTTTGGAGTGGAGGAACAATGGTTTACAATATTTTGCCCTGACTGCTCTGCCTAGAGAAGTATTATGAGATTACAGGCAGCCTGATTCTGGAAGTGAAAACAATGGCACTTGTACTGATGTATCTTTTTTTTTTTTGTTAATCACAGCTCATCATCCCTAAGGCAAAAGACTTTGCCTTGTTGCAGGTTTAATGCAATGGAATCAGGACAAAAATAGCTCTCGCCATAGCTGAAAGAAAAAAAGCCAACTGAAATTTTACCTTAAAAGACAGAATTCTTCATCAGCACAGTCCTATAGATTCTGAGCAGCTGTGGAATTTTAAATATTAAAAATATTTGTAGAAACCTATGTTAGTAACCCTACACCATTAGTAAAAGAAATTGGTCAAGAAATCACTGTTCCCTTTATTTGTTCATTGCTACAATTATACCCTAATTTTCCAGTAGTAGAGGGACCTCAAGGTAGTGTAATTGGTAGTATGATTCTCCATATTGGCACTTGATGGAAAATCCCAGTGAGGAAAATAGTTTAGGGTGAGTCCAAGGTCAGTACCTCATCACATGGAGGTCCTTGATGCAGGGGACAGCAGGAGAATCCATAGGGCAGTGGGGCAAATTGTGAGGCAGCAGGACAAATCCATTGTCCAGCGCCCTGTATTGCCTGCATCACCTGCTTGCCCATCCTCTGCTGGAAAGCATATCTTTCCGGCTTGTTCCCATGCTGTCCCCAACATTTTCAGTCTAATCAGGGGTAGCCTCCTGAGTTCAGAGTTCCCCGTCATAAAACACTTTGGCAGAAGTAGCGTTGCATCATGTGATGGAATGTGGTGGGTTCTGTGCGGGCTGTGTTGGTGAACTGTTCTAGGACAGGGAGAAAAAGGTAATGTGATAAGGTTGCTAAAGTGTGCCATTAATTCTGGGAACAAGTGGCTATCATATGCTTGCAACTACAATATCCATAATTCCTTGTCATTGGCTATACTGGCTAAGGACAATGGAAAATGTTGGCCAAAACTGATAGAGTGCGAAAGGTTTTCTATTTATGTGCCCCTTAAAATTCTTATTATCCCTACTTCTTGTTTTGCTTCCATCATGAATACACACAGAATCCTTTAAGCATCTCTCTCTCTCTCTCTCTCTCTCTCTCTCTCTCTCTCTCTCTCTCTCTCTCTCTCTCTCTCTCTCGGGTTTAGCACTTCTCTCCTTCCCACCTCCTCCCAATTACCCACATTGAATATTGACCTACTTGGATTGATGTAAGAATGGCTGAAAAATGTATGTGAAGCATTTTGAAGATTTTGTATTTTACAGCACTTTGCTTAACTATCCTTATCAATTTGTTGAGGTGAAGTCCCACTCTTCCCCACATCTGTTCTCCTGTGCTTCTGTTGACCCTTCACAGCACCATCAAGTTGTTTTAACCTGCCATTCTTTTCACAAAAATTCAAAGTTTCTCAGTAAGGTATATACTAGGGCTGTTTTTGCATTTTAAATACTTCCAAATTTCAGAAGTTTTTTTTGCCTACTTCCAACTTTTGAAGCAATTTTGAGAGCAGCCCCTCACAACAGGAATTCCAAATTCCGAATTTTGGAATTCCGAATTCCGAATTTTGGATGTCATTTCCAAATTTTCTTGCTGATTGCTCATTGGCTGATGGCTAACAACTGACTCTCCCTTCTGCTGATTTTTCGAGCCATTTTCTAAGGCAGACACCATTTTTAAAGACTTCTGAAAACTTCCAAATCAATTCTGATTTTTTTTGAAAAATTCAGAAGTCAATCACATCCGATTTTTGAATGAAATCAACATCTGATTCCGAAATTGAAGCATTTTTTTGCCTTTGGAAACGGCCCTAGTATATACATATGGGCGGCTATGATGATGGTGATGGTGTCCTTTCTTATTCTACATATAATAATGCAGGCAGCTAGAAACAATAACACAGTTAGAGATATGTAAGAATATGATTTAAAAAATAAAGATCAGGTAAAGCTAATCAAGAATCAGAACAAGCAGTGATAAGACACAAAATAGTGGTTACATTTTACACATGATAAAATTGATTAAAACATGAAATGGGTGAAGATTAGTTGGATGAAGAAATTGCCACATGAAAGAAAGCTGGTGAAAAAAGCAGGTGGTAAGGTCTAGACAGTTTAATGCCCCTTGGATACTCCAGAGATTGCATGGACTGCCATAAATGCCCAAAACATATCCAGGTAGTTGAAAATTTTCATTTCCTTAAAAATGATTGAGTAGTGCAGTCCCCATCACTGTCTACCCCACAATTTATTTAAAAGATGAATCTGAAGCTTCCAGGAGAGGCAACCAAGCCCATAATCCCACACACTTACTTTGGGGAGAGTCATCAAAAGGACAGCCCGAGGAGTATAAAAGGGCTATCTTGGGGAAGAGAAGATCTGCACTTCACTGCAATATCTGCAAGGTGCAGCCTTTTTATTGTCACAGGAGGGGGAATCTTGTGCCCTCAGAAATTTATAACCATCTTCAGTTCCTCAAATTACATTTTGGTGGCATAAGTAACATAGGTAAATAGGATTAGCAAACTCCGAAGGTACTGTCAGGGTAATCCACATCTCTTATCATGGCAATATTTTGTGATGAGAGCCACTGAGTTGTAAAGAGCATAGGCCTTCAGTTATTTCAGCATAAGGAACTACATAGAGATGCTGAGGCGTCTAGATTGCAGAAGTACAGACATAGAGACAGTAGCCAAGATCCTATATTAAGGACATAGGATGTAATTTTACACTCATGGAGTTATGTGACAGCTACACAAGCTACCTTGTCAGGAAAATTTGGTATTGCATAACCAAGTAGTCACATGCATCTGCATGTGCATCATACATAGTGCACATCCACCTGAGGCCACATCTATGTCAATCAGAAAAATTTGGTATAAAGGGCTTCAGAGCTCCAGTGTACCACAGGAATCATTCCTGGAGTTCTTTGGTGATCCACATGGCCATCCCGTCTGAGGACCCAATTCAGTGTATCTTATGTCTCTATCAAATAATGTTTGGAATGGTGTAAAATCATGAAAGACAGAATTGGAAGGGAGCACTAGAGCCATATAGTGCAATGGTTCTCAACCTGTGGGTCCCCAGGTGTTTTGGCCTATAACTCCCAGAAATTCCAGCCAGTTTACCAGCTGTTAGGCTTTCTGGGAATAAACATCAAAGTCAAAACATCTGGGGACCAACAGGTTGAGAACCACTGATCTAGTGTAACCCTTGACCATTAAGCAATATACGGTTACAACATTTCTGAAAGATACCAGTCAAATTTATGTTTAAAGGAAGGGTCCAGCACCCTGTAAATCAGAATGCTTCACTGTTGAATAGCTCATTCAATAGTAAAGAAGTTCTTCCTAATGTTTAGAACTTTAGATGGACTCGGTTTTATTCTAATTTGAGTCTATTGTTTTGTATTCTAGTCTTTGAGTTTCCTTAGAGAATGAATTTCTGTGATAGATGGATGAGAAAGTAAACAAGGGGAAATTATCAGGAAGGTGATGGATTTAGCCACCATGTTGTATAACGTTCCATTTGTAATTGCAAAGAGCAATTATGGGCAAAGAGCAGATACAAACAAAACAACAAAAGGAAACAAAACAACTAAAGGCTGACAAGGTTTTATCAGTCCCCAACAGTCTGTATGATCAAGACAGAAGCTTCACATGCTCAGAATGTTGTCCCATGGGCAGTCTGGCCCAGTGAACATTGGCCTTTCCCTTCTTTGAATTTGCCTGAGCTTAGCTTGCAGCTGTTTGTTCTCACTCTGCATTTTTCTGTTAGCACGAGGAACACTTTAGTTTCTCCCTGGGAAGATGATTATACACAACTGTTAAATGACTTCCTAATCTTATTTGTGATAGGCTAAACAGATTTAACTCTTTTAAAAAAACATTTAAAGGGTTCACTCACATATTGCAATCTATAACTGGCAGAACCTCTGTTGCTATGTATTCCCAAACTGTAGCATGTGTGTGTCTCTATTAAAATGGCACCAATTATGTTCCTAGTGAGGGTTTAAAAATATATATAAGCTTTAAGTCAGAGAGCCACTGTGGTGTAGTGGTTTGAGGACTGGGAATCCAGACCTGGGATTTGTCTTGGCCATAGAAACCACATGGGTGACCTTGAGTAAGTCATATACACTCAGCCCTAGAGGAAGCAAATGCAAACCTCCTTTGGATAAATCTTGCTAAGGCCCCTTCTTCATAAGCCCTGGTTCTGATCCTAGGTAACCTGTTTTGAACTGGATTATATGAGTATGAGTCTCCACTGCCATATAATCTCGGAACAGATCCTGGGATAGAAGGACAGTGTAAAAGGTTCTGGAGCGGGTGGTCATCTCGCAGCTCCAGGGATTCCTTGATGATATCAATTTTCTGGATCGCTCGCAGTCTGGCTTCAGGCCTGGGCACAGTACCAAGATGGCCTTGGTCGCCTTGGTGGACGACCACAGGGAACTGGACGGGGGGAGTGTGACCCTGCTGGTTCTCTTGAACATCTCAGCGGCTTTCGATACTATTGACCTTCTGGGAAGACTCTCTGGAATGGGACTTGGGGGCACGGTTTTAATGTGGCTCCAATCCTTCCTAGAGGGTTGTTCTCCGTCGGTGAAGCTGGGAGACACCTGCTCGGATCCCTGGCCATTGACCTGTGGGGCCCGCAAGGATCTATTTTGTCCCCAGTGCTTTTCAACATCTACATGAAACCACTGGGGGATGTCATCCGGAGTTTTGGAGTGCAGTGCCACCTCTACGCAGATGACACCCAACTCCACTACTCTTTTCCACCTGAATCCAAGGAAGCTGGTCCATGAGATCATGAAGAGTCGGAAGTGACTGAATGAATAAACAACAGCAACCCCTTTCCTTCTCAAGTTGTATGTTCTGTAGATTTCTGTCCCTCTTTTAAAATTATTTATTGATCACTAGTTGTAAACATTCCCCAGAATTAGTTTTCCCTCAAGCTGGTGCCCTCAAGATGGATTGAATGCACATTCAGTTAATAAAGCTAGGAGATGGAAGGGATGGACAACAAGGGATGGACAACAGAATGGGGAAGCCCTCATCTCACCTTTTGCTAGATATGGACTGTAGCCTATGAAAACCAATGATGTATTAAAATTATTTTTAAATATACTTGTGCACCGTATTTTACAATATTGTAAGTCTAACATGGATATCTAAACATACAATAAATGGCAATCCCTGCCCCCAATCCTTCTTTCCAATTCTCTCTATGATAGTGGTTCTCAACCTGTGGGTTCCCAGATGCTTTGGCCTTCAATTCCCAGAAATCCTAAGAGCTGATAAACTGGCTGGGATTTCTGGGATTTGTAGGCAAAAACTCCTGGGGACCCACATGTTGAAAACCATTGCTCTATGACTTGATAGACCACAAACCTAAGCTGAAAGTATTAACGTCAAGCTGCTTGATTTCTGCCTCACAACTTGCCATTACTTCCAGCACGGTAAAAATTGTAAATAGCAATTACTGAAATTGTGATTACTGGATTTAAGCCCCTGAAGACAACGTGTAGCCTTCTTTTCATTCTTTTCAGCAGATGATGGATACAAAGAACTACTAGCCAGAGATAAGACCTAGGAGATTCATCCATGTTTGAGGGAAGTGCAGGAAATAATGCTTCAGTCACTTTCAGCTCCAAAAAGATCAATGTCCTGATAACCTTGGAACCATTTCTTATCAGAAGAGTTTCTTCTAGTGACATAACAGATGAAAAATTTCCCAATGGGACACAGGCTGGAGAGGGAATCATCTGGCCTCCAAGAGCCACAAATAGTAATGATTGAACTTAGAAGCTTCATGACAGAGAGCATGGCTAGAGCTGCTGGTGGATCAGGCTAACTGGAAAATTGTGTAAGCTGAGGTCCTTCAAAATCACGTCTCCAAGTACAATGGCTGATTACTATCAGGGGCAAATCATAAAGAATATACTTTTGAGGGATGTTTTGCAGTTCTGTCACATAACACTGAAGGTATAAATGTTGGCAGATCACACTAGCCCTGAGCCAGTCTTATAATTCTAACCATTTAGAATAGTCAAGGTTTGGCATAGCATCTCAGGGTTGGCGAAAGACATTTTGCTTTTAAAGGGAAAACAGCAGAACTGATGCCTCTCACTCAACATACCAAAGGTTCATTGCAATTTCATTGCAGGAACATCTCGTTCCATCCCTGGCAGTAAAAATACAGTAACGACATAATAATTAGCTAACTATTTTCTACCCTTTAATGACATCCAAAATCTGTTGTCTGAGGAAACTACCTCATCTGGCTGTTTTGTAAACTGCTCCGAGCCTTCTGGGAGTGATGGTATATAAATTGGAATAATAAATAAATAAATAAATATTGCCAAATAGCAGTGCCAGTTCTGTCAACTCCATAAAAATAATGAAAAATGAATGACTGACCAGTGAAAGCTGGAATAATGAAAGTCAAAGAAGGAAAATACAGCAAAAGCTTTTGTCAAAGACTGAAATTTAAGTAGCTCTGGTGACAAACTCAGTTGGAAAGGACCTTGGCCCATGAACAATTCTTCAGCAAATGACTGAAAAATGAGATGTTTATACATTCCGGTGTTGTATTTGGTATAGTCAACAGAATATAGGTACAGACGTATGCCTACAGCAAGATGTTGGCTGTAAAGATCCACTTTGCATGCCATCAGAATACCCCAGTATTGGAAGTAATGGTGCAGTCACTTTGCTTTGCTTTGCTTAACTTGAAAATGCTGCAGCACAGAGAAAAAGACTCTTGCTGAGTACCCCAATATCTCAGTCACCCGGGTACCTGCCAGGAGCCAAAGATAAAATCTCTGTTCATAGCATGGTTTGCTTCAAGGGCATTAAAAGATGTCATTTTTTTAACACGCTGAGCTGCAATGCCTTTCATATATTGTATTTGTTGAGGTGAGCAGAAAACTCCCTCCAGATGAACTTTATTAAACAGAATGAGCCTACTTCTCAGGAAGTGGGAAGAAATTGTTTAATTGCATTTATAAGGCAAAATCTGATGGAACAGGAAGATAATTCCAATCTGAGCTTCATTTTTCACAGAGGAGACGCAGTCGGACTTTTGGCCGATTAGAAAAATTCTCCTGAAAGTGCCATTTATAACAACAAGAAACATTTGGCCCTAAGGGAGGTGGGAATGAAATTGGAGTCCTGTCTGTAATCTGTTTCCTTTATCATTCCCTCCCTTCCTTTCTCAGTTTCTTGCCCCCATCACTTGGCAGTCCCAGTGTGTATTTATGCTTCATCTCTTTCAGGTGACTAATCATTAGACTAATTACTGGCTAATCAATGTTTAATTAAACCTTGGCTGTTAATTACAGAAAGTGCTACTGTAATGTGGGAGTGAAATATTTCTTAAATACTGCACCCCGCTCCAATTTTGCAGAAGGATGTAGTCTGTAACTTAGAGAAAGAAAAATGGATGTGGAGTCTTTGTTTTATTTAGAGCAAAACAAACTAATGTTGTTCAGACAGTGTCTGGAGGTAAGAAACTGTTCTCAAACAATATCAACCCTGAATCATGCATACAACAACTAGGAAGTAACACGTGATAAGGGTAGTTACTTGTAATTAATTTATTTGTTCCAATATTGAGAATGCCAATAAGATTCTGAAAAAAACCCCCCAGGAATGAGAATGACAGAGGGCCACTAACAAAAGGGCCTCAAGGGCCTCTAACAAAACTCAGTAGGTCATGATAATGACTTAAATGTTTTGCGGGGAGGAGAGGAAATCAAGAATGAGCAGTCAGTACCAAGTCCCACCCAGAGCAAAGTGCTTTCTTCAGATGATCCTATATCTACAATTGAAATTAAGTATGCAAACAATCTTGTGGGTAAAACCTGACTCACATAATGTTTTTGTTAGTATGTCAGGCAGACTGGTGCAAAGAACAGAAGATCAGAATGGGGCCAGGTCCCCCCCCCCCCCAAGGAAATGCCCAGATAATATGACTGGAGTGTGCATCCTTAATGTTTATTATTTTTCATTTCTGATCAAATGACAGTTTTTCCACAAAACAACAACAGTTCTGTTGGGCATTCTATTTTGAAATGACACAGTTTTCTCTCACCACTTTTTTATCAGAAATATTATATAGTTTCTGGTTATTTAAAGAAGTTTCATTCTCACACTTCCTCATGTTAGAAACACTGATGAAGTATAATTTGTCTCTTCCCCTTCAATGGTTTGTTATCTTGTTGTGGTGCAGGAGCGTGCATGTTCCAATGAACCTGCGGGTGTAATTATTGGAGTCATGTACTCCCAGGAGGGGCCGCAGGGGAGAATCCAGACCAAGAACAATCTGAAGATCTCACCAGCAGAGCAGGCAGACAACAACATGGTACATGTTGCAACAGCTGTGAAGCCACCGGTGTTGTGTTAATCATGCCACTGAGTGGGATCCTCATTCTATGAAGACTGTTGTTGATTGGCTATGTACTGACCTCCACACATTAAAAAATCTCACACACAGACATCTTCCAAAAAATTAATAAAACAAAGCCAACAAAAGTCCCATGGCAATCAGTGAGTGGTGATGGGGTCAGGACTCTGAAATCTGGAAGCCCCTAGTCACAGATTGACACATGGGCACTGGATATGGATTCAGTCATTCTATCTCAAGGTCCAAGGCAGTTGAATAGTCCAGCAGCTGTATCCACGACTGAACAGATCCACTGTGCTCACCCCACATGGGGACATGGCTAGAAAATGTGCCCTAAACATAGTCTGTCTTTCTTATCCTTGGCTGGACTGCTGTGTCCAGAGCGTTCACCACCCTGCAGCCAAAAATGAAAAATGAACTTTGGAACATGGAACGTACGGACATTGTTGGACAACACAGGCAGTGAATGCCTTGAACGTGGGACTGCTATTATTGCAAGGCAGCTGGGATGCTTTAACATTAGCATAGCAGCATTTCAGGAGATCCAGAGAGCAGGAGAGGGAAAGCTGAAGGGAAAAAAAGGTTACACTTTCTTCTGGGATGACTGCCTGAAGAAGGACGAAGAACCAACAGGCAACCATCATAAGTGCCTATTCACCAACACTAGATGCTGATGAAAACATCAAGGATTTTTTTAAAATTGTTGGTTGGACACCATCCTGTTGGAGATACATAAAGAGGACAAAATCATACTCCTGGGTGATTTTAATGTGAGAGTGGGATGAGACTTCGACCTGTGGCCAGGAACCATAGGAAAAGGTGGGGTGGGAAACAGCAACCCAAATGGCATCCTGCTTCTCACCAAATGTGCAGAACACAACCTTGCCATCACAAACACATTCTTCCACCAAAAACTAAGCTTAAGATATCATGGAAGCATCCCTGGTCAAAGCATTGGCACCTCTTAGACTATACAGTTCCGCCTCTGGAATGCCCTTCCAAGGGAAATGAGACAGGCCCCATCCCTCCCCTCCTTTCATAAGAGCTTGAAGACCTGGTGGTTTCAACAAGCCTTTGAAAATGACCAGTTCTAACTCATTCCTTGTCGAATACGACCTTATTCTTCCTACCAATTACCCAGGTCATTTCCTCTAATAGGCCCCAGAAATGAACAGCCATAGATCCGTACCTAATATTATTGTTGCCTGCCAAAGCATTGCACTTAATTCCTGGGTCCCCTAGAATTTTTGAGCTTTGACTAATCTTGGCCCGGCCTTTTAAATTGCCTTGAACAGGCAGGATTACTTTTAATGTGTGTGTTATGGTGACAATTTTTATGCTTATATTGTTTTGCTAATCTTATGGTTATGTTGTTTACTCTGTATGTATTGTGATGTTATTTGGAAACCGCTCTGAGTCTCCTTGGGGAGATAGAGTGGTATATAAATAAAGTGTTGTTGTTGTTATTATTAATATTATTTAATTATACATGCCAGAGACTGCTGTAATGTGCTCCTTACAAGAGCCATGGCAGCTGCTGATGACTGCTGGACAGACCACAGGTTAATCCAAGCCACAATGGCCATTAAGATCTCCTCCAAACACAGACTCCAGGGAAGAAATAAAGGTAAGGTAAAGATTTTTCCTTGACATTAAGTCTAGGCATGTCTGACTCTGGAGGGTGGGTCTCATCTCCATTGTCCATAGACACCTCCAAGGTCATGTGGTTGGCATGACTGTGCAGAGCGCCGTTACCTACCTATTGATCTATTCACATTGGCATGCTTTCAACTTCTAGGTTGGCAGAAGCTGGGGCTAACAGTGGGAGCTCACCCCACTTCACGGATTGGAACCGCTGACCTTTCAGTCAGCAAGTTCAGCAGCTCAGCTGTTTAACCCACTGCGCCACCAGGGAAGAAATACAAGGTGTAAAATGAACACCCTTCAAGAGCCCGTCAAATGAACTCTTCTCCAAACAACACTCAATGATTATTTACCCATAGAACACCCCAAAAATGTTGAGGAACAGTGAAATAAACTGAAGACTCTATCATCTCAGCCTGTGAACAAATCATTAGATACCAATCTAAGAAATCTCAAGGCTGGCTTGATGAAAATGATAACAAGGTCCAACAGTTAATTGATAAGAAAAGGAAAGCTTTCCAAATATGGCAGAGAGACACTAACTGTGCTGCTAAGAAAAAGATCTATGCCAGTGCAAAAGCTGGGGTTCAAAGAAGGACCAGATAACTCAAGAACATCTGGTAGACAAAAAAGGCTCAAGAAATCCAACACCTTGCAGATGTCCATGATGCATGGGAATTCTTTAACATCACAAAAGTCCTCTATGGACCAAGAAATCATGGCATACACCTTCTACACTCGCCAGATGGAACCAAACTTCTGAACGATAAAAAAATAAGTTGCACTGTGTTGGAAAGAACACTACCACAGCTTATTTAACTGCAGCCCCAATGTGGCTGAACGGGTTCTCTCGCAAATCCCATAACAACAAACCAGGGATGAGCTTGCAGCACTGCCTAGTTTGGAGGAAGTCAGCAAAGCCATCAGCCAACTAAAAAGTAACAAAGCCAGTGGACCTGATGGGATTCCTGTTGAAATTTTTCAAGAGGGTGGACCTGAGCTGACACAACAACTCCACCGGTTCATTGAAAAAGTGTGGGTGACCGGGAAAATCCTAGCACCATCATCACCCTTTTCAAAAAGGGGGAAAGAACAGACTGTGGAAACTGTTGAGACATCTCCTTGAAAACTGCCTCCTACCTATTTCAGAAGACATCCTCCCAGAATCTTAGAATGGCTTCTGCCTCTCCAGAGGAACAGTGGATATGATCTTCACTACATGATAGCTCCAAAAAAATGCAGGAAACAAAATCAACCTCTGTACATGGCATTCATTGACCTTACAAAGGTATTCGACACAGTGAATCGCAGTGCTCTCTGGACCACCCTCCAAAAAATAGGAAGCCCTGACAAATTTGTGAACATCCTGCGGCTCCTCCATGATTCCAACAATCTTGGACAACAATGGCTCCCAAAGTGACCCATTTAAGGCATCAAACAGGGTGTGTTATTGCCCCAGCCTTATTCTCCATCTTCATCTCTATGATACTGCAACTTGTGGATGGGAAGCTTCCTACTGGTGTGGAAATCACCTATCAGACAGATGTCAAGCTATTTAACCTCAACAGACTGAAAGCCAAAACCAAGGTCACAGCAACATCTGTTATAGAACTCCAATATGCTGATGATAATGTACCCTGTGCTCATTCAGAAGAAGACCTACAAGCCACTCTAAACACGTTGCAGAAGTATACAAAAAGCTTTGCTTCTCACTGAAAACTGAGAAAACCAAACTGTCCTTTCAGCAATGTCCCTCTGCAATGCCAGAAATACAGCTTAATGGTATAATGTTATAAAATGTTGACCATTTCCACTACTTTGGCAGCCACCTCTCCACAAAAATAAACATTGACACTGAAATACAACACTGCCTGAGCTCTGTGAGTACAGCATGTTTCTGAATAAAGCAAGGAGTGTTTGAAGATAGGGACATTTGTAGGGAGACTAATACGCTTGTTTATAAAGCTATTGTCCTTCCAACCCTGTTATATACCTCTGAAACATGGAACGTCTACAGACATCACACTCAACACCTGGAATGATTCCATCAGTGTTGCCTCTGAAAAATCCTGTAAATCTCTTGAATAGACAGGTGAACAAATGTCAGCATGCTGGGAGAAGCAAAGACCACAAGCATTGAAGCGATGATCCTCTGCCATCAACTTCACTGGACTAGCCACGCTGTCCAAATGCCCGATCATTGTCTCCCAAAACAGTTACCATACTCCTAACTCAAGAATGGAAAACTGAATTTTGGTGGACAGGAAAAGAGATTTAAAGATGGGCTGAAAGCCAACCTTAAAAGCTATGGCATTGACAGCAAGAACTGGAAGCTCTGGCCCTTGAGCGTGCTAACTAGAGCTCATCTGTGACCAACAGTGCTGTGGAACTAGAAGAGCCACAAATGGAAGGCAAAATGGAGAAACATGTCAAGAGCAACAAGCATAAAGCCAACCCTGATCGAGACCACCTTTGACCTGGAAATTGACATCCTCTTTGTGGAATAACATGTGGATCAAAAATAGGTCACCTAGGTATCCACCACCAAGACACTATAGGCAATCATACTTGGACACAGGTGATTTCTGCTGCTACTGATGATGATCATTTGTCTCACTCAGCTTCTTGCTCTGCATTCTCACTACTATGTTTTAATCCTCCTGATGCCAAACTTCATTAATTGTTTCAATGTATTGAAAATGGTGGCACATGTTCTTGTTATTAGCTAGTGGGTTGACAAAATAAGGATCTGTTTAGAAATCCCAATGTAGCAATTGCTGAATTTCTTCCCAGGTACATTTTATATTAGTGTTTCTTTGAGTGCTGATCCAGCTGCCAGAACATCTTCTTGTATTTTGTAATGATTTGTAATTATACCATGTAGCCACTAATTGCTTTAAGGTCATACCAAGTCAGAGTGAAATAACTTATCCATGGAAGGCCATACATGAATTTATTTCAGCCACCTTCTCCGCATATTCAGAGACTGACTAGCAGGCAAATACATACTTCGCTCCCTTATGGGAATGGATTTGCATCAACTCCAAGGTGAGCAGAAACATGATGTTGTACAGAAGAGCTTCTTTCCAGGTTTCATGTTGCTGATAAAGCATCAAACAACCCCTCTGCGATCAGATGGGCACTGCGGTTTGCTAATGACTTGATTTACATTCCTCATGCTGTTTCCATTCCATTTTCATTGCCATCTCTATTTCCTTTTAGGCTGGACATACTATAGTAATAGTACTATCACCACCCCTTGCTCCAAGTTTATACATAGGCTTTTCTCTGTCCCTTAAGTTCTCAGCATCTGTACCTTTTGATCAAGATGGAGTTTACACCTTTCTTGGGGACTGTTTGCAGACTTTTGTTTCAATGTCTCACTTAGAACATTAAATGTATGTATGCATCTGTGCATAAATGTGTTATTGTGGTAGGAAATGTTACTTTTTGTCCGTAATTCTCAGGAAACCCAGATTCTGTGAGTTGCAGTCTGAAAAGTAATCTGTGCAAACTCTGGTATGCGCAAACACATTTCCTACTGCACATAGAATATAAGTATGACATAGAAAGTGTCAGATCAGAAGCCTACTCTCTTAATTTATTGTATGGAAATATTTTTGTAATTTTTAAGGAAGTCTTTTACATACTTATAGTATGAAATAACACAGATCCTAGATAACACTTTATTGGGCAGTTCGAAAGAAGCCATTCACAGTTTACAGGTAGAGCCTGGAAGATTACTAAGCAAAGCTGCATTCAATGACCTATATAAATTATGCAGATCACGTATATTTGAATCATTTATTCTGCATCACTTATTCAGCAATTTTCAATAATTGTAGGGAGGGCAAGAACCTACCCAGGACACTGAAACTGTAACTTCAAGCAGTGGAAGACTTATTCAGCAACACCTCTGGTTTTTGAGGTCTTTGCAAAGCATTAACCTGATGCTTTCAGCTATGTCTTCACAACTATAAAGATTAAAAATGTTCAGTTAGTTCCACACAGGCATATAACCCAGAATATGAAGGCAGAATAACCCACATTATCTGCTATGAACTGGAATATCTGAGTCCACACTGCAATATATCCCAGTTCAAAGCAGATAATGTGGGTTTTTATTCAGCTGTGTGGAAGGGGCTTTGGAGTGAGCATATTACACCCATACTAAAGTCATTCTACTGGTTTCCAATTAGTTTCCAGACAAAGTAAAGCCCTATATGGTTTGGGTCTAATGACCCTTCCACACGACCAGGGCCGTAGCCAGGATTTTGATTCGGGGGGGCTGAGTTTGGTTCGGGGGCTGAGACTGGGTGGAAGAGGGTCTACCCTAGCAAACCTTTTGTATTGTTATCCCAATAACCCCATTAATGTGGGATATAATGAGCATGGTGATCAGATCATGATATGAATAAACATAACAGTTTAAATAATGTACCAGTAAGGCCTTTTTGCGGACCACCCTGAGAATTTCAGGGGGGGCTGAAGCCCCCTTAGCCCCCCCCCCTGGCTACATGCCTGCACACGACCCTATATCCCAGAACATTAAGGCAGAACATCCCACAATATCTGCTTTGAACTAGGTTATCTGAGTCCACACTCAGATAATGTGAGATTTCTTGCCTTGATATTCTGGGATATAGGACTGTGTGGAAGGGCCCCAGGTTACTACAGGATCTCCTTCTCCTGCACAATCCACCCCGAACACTTAAGTCCTATGGGGGGCGTTTATTCCAACTATCCAGAACCTGACTGGCAACCACTACCTAGAGGACCTTTTCATCCGCTACCCCAAGACTGTGGGATGACCTGACGGAAGAGATCTGACAGCTAAACTAGCAGTCAAAATGTAAGACACAATTTAAGTCCTGTCTCTTGGAAGAGAGTGACCAAATGCACACCAAACTGTGCAAATTCAGATCTTTTAAAGAAAGAGTTGTAAACCTTGTGTCTCTCCCAAATGTTGTTGGGCTGCCCATTGCAGTCGTTTTAGTCAGCACAGGGAGTGGTGAAGGATGACAGAGGTGGCAATGGCATGGCAATAGAGGGACACAGTTGCCTAGAGAATTTACTCTAGCCTTGAGAGTATAAATGCAGAACTGGTAGCATTGAAGTCTATGAGAAACAAGCTTTACAAATTCTCATCAGATGAAACTAGCCAAAAGTGCAATTACTGGCTATGAATGAAGCTGGAATTCCAAATGTTACATCTCGAAAAGAGGAGAGGAAACTATAGCCTGTGCACATTAGGCCTCTGATCCAAGGAGGATCCAGATACATGGAGCTGCACATACAACTGAACACCATTGAATTACCTAACTTCTGGACACAGTATACCATCAAATTAGAGAACCTAGAGATTCCCAGAGTTATGTGCCATAGGAATTTGCTAGGTTCTCCAATGCAAATTTGTGTTAACTATACCAAAGAAATGTGTGGAGAACCTAGCAAATTCCTTCACCATTCATCAAGTAGTTTAAAATTTGCTCACTTGGAATGTTAGAGAAACAGGCGATGTTCTCCTTTACTATCTGGATTGGGACAGGTTGTACCAAAATAGCATGAGCAACTTGGAAATCTCTTTTAAAGTTTGAATTAAGACATGGGCTGGATTCTGACATGGAAATCACCAGCTGCGGCTGTTGTATCAAAAGCTGAACTGGACACTTGTGAAGCTACAGAAAAATGTACTTCTGGACTTTTCCTGGTTTTCTTTTCTTTCTGAGACTTGGTGTCAGTGTAAGCCAACAGAATATCCTTTTTTGAAAATTAGAATTCTTTTGTATGCAAAATTGGCTTTGTGGCAAGAAATGGTGTGAAAGAAGACACTCTACGTTTTGTAGAGACAGAACGGGAAGGATTTAGGTAACTGTAGAGTTGTAGTTTGCTCCCTTGCCTGATTATTTCAATTGCTTTTTTCTGCTGTTCCCAATATTTGCTCTTGTTAACTAGAATAAACTGGCTAGTCTGACAGCTGACCAACCTTCAGCAAAGGTAGGAGGCAAGAGAGCGAGGAGAGGGAACTATGTTTAGAAATAATTACTTTGTATTTTGCAGAGGTATTAGTGACTCCTTGCTGGCAGTTACAGGAATTAACTGGAGGCATCTGTGACATAAGTAGCAGTAATTATGCTTCTGTATTCACCATCACTTGCTCATATGAGAGACAAAGAGACAGTATCAGGGCAAATGGGAAAGACATCCATGCACGAACAGGGGAAAAGACATAGCCCATGTGGGCTTCAATAAGAAGCATACAGTTTCCTGTAAATGGATGTGAATTCTCTATTCATCAAGCGAACTCAATGGGTAAATATTCCTGTACTGAAAGAGTGTGTCACATACCTACAACGCTTTCTTAAAAAATCTTTGCTTATAAATGACAAATTCTGGGATTTCTGTCAGTTAGGTCTATTTCTGTACATATTTTAAATTTGTACACTCTACACCTTTTTGTCATAAAACATGGAGGCGTGAAGGGGTTGTGGTGTTTCAAAATGGCCCAAACCCTCCTCCTTGGAGGATGAAGTTCCCAGAATACATCAGTCTTCTACAATTAGACCTCTAGTGGGTCTAAGCATGCTATTGTTTCAGCCCCCGCCAGTCATACAGAGATAAAAATACCAAATTACCCACTGGGTTTTGTAAGGATTGCTAATGCAATGATTCTGAAGCTGTATTAACCTTCCTAAAGTGCTCAATGAATTCCAAATATAGGAGCATCAGCATGCTTTGACTTGGATAATCTATCTGTGAGGTATAGGGGTCAGCAGTACTTGCCAGATGAAGACTAGGAAAACTTTTTGTGTGTGTTTTCAACTTGATTATATGAGTCTGCACTGTCAGATAATCTGTGATAAGCAGAAAACCTGGGATCAGATCCTGGGATATAGAACCTGTCTGGAAGGGCCCTTAGTCACAGAGCTCCACCTTGGCTCAGTCACTATTTCTCAGCCTAATCTAACACAAAGAATTGAAATGAGGATGTTCATTGAAGCAGGATATATGTCTTCTACGTTAACCTCCTTGGGGGGGAAAAATATTGAGCGATTATAATTCTGAGCTGAAATTATTGTTTTATATGCTATTGGGTTTATCTTGTATTCAATGTATTATGTGTTTATTATATGCATTGTTTTAGGCACATTGTGCCACATGTAAGTTGCCCCGAGTCCCTTCGGGGAGATGGAGGCAGGGTATAAAAAAGTTATTATTAAATAATAACCCAAGATAATTAGTAATAACATTTTACTTCTATTTAGGTGATATACACCTGGAGCCCTTTTACATTGCACTGCTATAGCATTTTGATACCAATTGCCGTAACCCCATCCACTAGAATTTCTTGAGATTTGAAGTTTGATAATGGTCTAGAGGCAAAAAATGCTAAATATGTAATGAATCTATATGCGTATTCTTGGGTTCTATAGAATATTAGCCATGATAACTAAAGTAGAATCATGGTGCTATAATTGTATAGCATGAAAGGGCTCTTAGAAACAGAGCCTGACTATATGTATATTTGTATGTATTGAAAGACATTTATTTGCACTTTGCACTATGCTATTTATATAAAATAATTGACTTATACACTATGGTTAACTGAAATTATTATTATTATTTTATTATTATTATTATTTATTTCAGCTTGGTAGACCGCTCACTCCGAAGCTCAGAGCGGTTTACAACAATAAAATACCAATAAAAACACATAACAACATTAAAACAGCATTAAAATCAATTCCACCCCCAGTAAAACTGTAACAGGACAGTAGTGATGTAGCGGCAGTGACGCGGCGGGTGGCAGGTTATGGCGGGCACCGGTCAGAGCCGAATGCCTGCCTAAATAGCCAGGTCTTAACAGCCTTACGAAATGTCATCAAGTCCCGCAGGGCTCGCGTCTCTTCAGGCAACGAGTTCCATAGCGTTGGCGCGGCCACTGCGAATGCCCTCTGTCATGTACTGGCTAGCCTGTAGGTCTTTATGCCAGGCACTTCCAACATGTTGAGCCCCTCTGAGCTCAGTGATCTTCTGGGCACATATGGGTAAGCCGCTCCCTCAGGTACACTGGCCCCAAACCATATAAGGCCTTGAAAGTTAGAACTAACACCTTGAAGAAGACCCGGAATTCAATTGGGAGCCAGCGCAGTTCGCGCAGCAATGGAGTTGCGTGAACAGATCTTATGGCTCCTGAGAGCAGGCGTGCTGCTGCATTCTGTACTAGCTTGAGTTTCTGGATCATCGACAAGGGCAGGCCAATGTACAGCTTATAGTATACGTTGACTTTCATTCCGTGTTGATATATACTGCTAGTATTATAGCCTTACTCCGTGTTTATGATTATATGATTCTTCATTGTCTTTCTCTCCCAAGTTTGTTTTCCTGATTTTAGTTATTTCTCAGGACTGTTAATGTTCATAAGGTAATTCACAACAAAAGGAATAAAATGACAAGAGGTGCATCTAAATTGAAGAATAAATGCAGTTTGACATCACTTTTAACTGCCATGGAAACGTGGGATTTCTAGATTGATGAGCCACCAGCACTCTTTGTCAGAGAAGGCAAAAGATCTTATAAAACTACTACTCACATGATTCTGGATCATTGAACCATGGCAGTAGAGTGGTGTCAAACTGCATTCATTCTTTGGTGCTGATACATCGAAAAAGTTGAACAAAATATTTTAGACACATCAAGATGGATATGATAGCTTGAATAGAGTTAAGGAGTAATCTAAAGAAAGTACACATAGGAAACACTATCAGTACTGCTGTGCTGGAGTGACAACTGAAGGTACTGAACACTTTCTAGAATCTAGATGATTCGAAATAGAACATTCTATGGTTAACCTGGGGCCCTTCCAGGATCCAATCCCAGGTTTTCTGTTTATCCCAGATTATCTGGCAGTGCGGGCCCATATAATCCAGTTTAAAGCAGAAAACCTGGTATCAGATCCTGGGATATAGAGCCTGTCTGGAAGGGGCCCTAGTTTACCATACATTGATGTCTGAAAGTCCCTGGCTATCATTTGGACATCCAGGAGTGATTTTGATCCATTTTGGAATTTTGGGTTGGTGTACGCAAGTCCTTTGTAAAATTCCTGGGATGCATGTGTGCTCAGATGCACCTTCTTTTGTGGTTTTATAAATGCTTTCCTGAGCTACTAAAATGTACTGGGCTCTTGCTGATGGACCACTGGGGCTCCAGTGACAAGCAATATACATCCTGTAAGTTTCAAGTCTACACAGCCATCAAATTTAGAGGACAATTTTGTCATCTAAAAGAGGATAATGCAATTGTCACTGTTAGTGATTTCTGAATTGGATTTCCTTCTGACCTCACTGTTGACATTCCTACTTGTAACCATGTGTATTGCATATATGTACCTGAATATTTGGAAAACACCCCACACATCTGTTGAAATAAACTGTACTCCATGACAATTCAGGCACTAACATGTCACAGGAAAGGCTCAGTTCAATTTTTTAGTCAGCTTAATGTTTTATTATTTATTTACTGACCGGAACAAATACTTCTGCATTACTATGCAGTCAATATATTTAGCATATTTAACAGAGACAATTGTTCCTCTTGACAGAAGGACATGCACAGTTTATTGTCTGGAATATCATCTAAAATGTTAGGCTTAATAACGAGAGTTGTCCAAAGATTAACAATACCACCCACACAAAACACCTTTTCAAATGGCTTATGGCACTTAAAATCTTCACCGAATGGAGGAAGGATAGCTACAATTGATCCAATTAGTTAATTAATGCTGTCACAACTACAAAGAAGGCAATGAACAAAAATGTCAGAAATCAAAGTATTGAAGCTAGTTAAAAGCCAGAAATTGACAACTGGAATAAAACCGGAATGAGTATTAACAGACAAAATTAGATTTAAAATAAAATAGGATTGTCCCTGATCTGGGGATCTTCCCAAGTGTGTGTGTGTGAGTGTGTGTGTGTGTGTGTACAGTCAATGATTTTGAAATGGAATACTCCAGTGTTTTGGGCTGCACATGGAAGTGGCATATTGACAATGTATGCCAGTGGTACATTTTTTCAAGGTGTTATATGTGTTTCCAATGTATAGTGACCCTATCCCAGGGTTTTCTTGGGAAGAGGTTTGCCATTGCTTTCTTTGGAGGCTGAGATGGGGTAACCTCTCCAAGGACACCCAGTGTATTTCTGTGCCTGTGCAAGGATTTGAACCCTCTTCACTTGTATTTCTAGGCCTATACGCAAACCACTACATAACACTGTGAATTCATTACATAGGGACTTCCTCCAGTACCATTTCACTAGCTTCTGTAATGAAACAGTAGGGATAGGGGGGACTCTGTTGCCCCATGCATTGCTTCAACGTGGCAACACTCCCCATTTTGTACAGGGGAAGCATTGCCAAAGTGGCACAGATCTTGGTTGTCTCCAGTGTTTGGAGGGAAGCTTCCAAGGATGCTTCCACTCCCATTGTGGGCAGGGCCTATGCCAGAAGTCCAGCAACATCATGTGATGGGCAGCAGTGTCCTAGGATGCTTAGAAACAGCCCTGTGTGTCCCTCTGTCTTAAACATTACATTAAAAATCCTACTAGCAGTAGAATTGGTGCCAAATAAATAGTGTGACACAGATACAACTCTTACCCCAGGGTAGCACCAACACTCCATCTCAAAGCACTCCAACCATTACACTGCATTAGTTCATCTCCCCAAGAGATCCTGCTTCATTTCTTCCTTCTTTCTTTCCAGTCATTTACTTGGCTTATTGCCCATTGGGATGTTTCCATGCAATAAAAGTATTTTCTCCTTTTTTAAAGGCAAATTTCTTCTCATTTCAAGATTTAATAAAGAGATTTCCAACTTACACCAACATCTTCTATGGCTTACGGTTACTTTTGGCCTAATTAGGCCAAAACTAGGTAAGCTTGCTTCATTTGAGAAGGCTGGATAAGTCCCTTTCTCATGTGCTCAACCAAGCTCACTTGTCACCCAGTTGTTGTGATATTCAAACAGGGCAATCCATAAGGTGGCAGCTTGAGCAATGTGCAGGGTGGAGAAGAATCAAGTCCAATAAATAAACAGTAAACCTTTAAGGAATACTTCAGCAGCCTCATAGCTTGTATGAGTCCCTCTTAGCCAGTCTGAGTCCCTCTATGGAGGTAGAGAAGATCGGGATATAAAAGTTTTAAATAAATACTAAATTAATAAATATTGGGTTTCAAAAATTTCTGAACTATATGAGTTAAACAGTTAGTTATTAGGTAATAGGTGGGTGTAAGGCACCATCAATATTAGCCATGCAACCATTGTTTTCCTGAATATTGGCCATGTGTGCAGTAATATATGAGGCACAAAACTGGCCACATTAACAATATACAGGAAAACTTGGGGGCACTATTGGGATAATTGAGAGCCAGTTTTTGGCCATGTGGAAAAACACTGGGTAGCAAAACTGTGCATGCATATGTAGAGGTTGGAATAAAACATGAGTCTGTGATAAAACAAGGACCGTCCCTGCTTTCAGATATTAAATTCCATGCAGAATATTAAATAATTTCCTCTTCAGTGATCCTGGTAAATTTAATTAGCTCTTGTTCCTCAATAGAGATGTCTGTCTCTTTCTATGTCCCTGTCTTTTTCGATTCTGAAATCTCTCTTTTAGGAGTGATGGGAAACATGGTGCAGATGCTAAGTATCCTCTCCTCCATCAAAGGCTTACTACTGATGGATCAACTGATGCTGAAAACAGGAGGCGATGCTGCTTCCGAAGAGCTATTTGGGCACGACTCAGAATAAGACATGGAAGGAATGTCTCCTTCCCCCCTAATGTGAAACTGTCTCTTTTTCAGGTTCAAAGTTTATCATTGATTTTTAGCTCTTTATTAGGTGACAACCTTTTTTTTTGCTACTATTAGTGGTGGAGCCCCCTTGTTGTGGGGGAGAGGCTTGCGTACCCTAATGAAGTTGTGAGCTATGCTGGCAGTGGCATAGCCACTGGTAGGGCCTCCCATGCCAGACAGGTCACAACCGAAGGGTCTGGCAAAGAGCACCAAAGGGCAGGATGGGCTCTCTAGCTTTTTGGCAACCATCATAGGAGAAGGAAAACTCTAATTTCAAGCCCAGGCAGATGGGACTTATCTAACCCTTTAAGGTGAACCATAGAGAATTAAATTCAAATCAAACCTACGACCTGAGGATTTCGCTGGCACTGTCCTAAGCTTGCTAGGCCCTGGCAGACGAACCTTTGGTTTAAAGGGTGCGGCCAGTTCTGTGCACGCGGCGCTCCACCAGAAAGGTCCATTGCACAGGCTCGAAGGACACATCCAACCTCCAAAAAAGCATCAGTGCACTTGTACGGAGAGTGGGACGAGTCCTTTCTAAGTATCTTCATTCATGAGGTGATGCCAGAGAGTGGTGAAGCTCCTCCTTCTCCATGGGAAATCAGTCTGAATTGTTGTTTTCCCCAGTCTTTTTTAATTTTACAGCTAGCTTTCTCTTATAGGAATGGCTTGGCTAGCAATGAAAGGACACCATTCCTTTTAAAAGAAGGGTGTACTAGGTTGCACTCTCTGAGAAGTTGAGTGCACATCTAGTGGCTATAGGATTCTGGGACGTTAGCCTTGGAAAGGTGTCCAGCTAGGCCTGCCCCAACACTGGCTCTGTGAATAGGCTTAAAAACTGAGACCAAAACCATCTCCATTGTCCAGGAAAGCAGCAGTGCAGGAGGAATTCCCATTCACCCCTGCTCTGATGCATCTTTTCTGATCATTTACCCTCCGTACTCTCAGTGCTGGGCTTTATCTCAGTTAATTCAGCATTTTTGGGGGTGCAATTTTTTTCTTTTGCTCCGAGGCTCTTGTTTTAGGGCAAGTTTCTAAAAAATGTATCAAGCAACTCTATTCCTTTCCCAAAGGAGGAAGCTAATCGAGGTTTATAAATGTGTCTCTGGCATGGTTCATTACCTGCGATGACATATTGAGAGCTATGAATGGTCTGATACCAGCAAATCAATTTAAAATTTAATCTGAGAGAGGGGGAAAACAGAAAGAAAAGAAATTATGTGTGTGGAGGTAGTTTAGGGTTTGCAACATGTTTCCAAACATTTTTTATCAGCATAAATTGAGCTGCTCCTCTAGTTTGCAAGCAGAACAACTTACCGGGCACCAGCTGCTATGCAAACATTCTCATGCTTACATATGCTGTGTGATGGGCACACCAGAGCTTTGTGTCTGCCTGCCTGTCAATCTGTTTAACTGATGATTAATTTGTAACATTTTTTTGCTGTTAATAAGTTAAAACAATTAGATACTAGTTTTTCTCACTGTGTTTGCATGATTTAGCAATATAAGCCCTCATAAATTGTATTTCCGAAAAGCAATGTTTTAGAATGCACTCTCATTTTGTGCATGCCAGGAATGTGTGTCTCTTTCTCTCTCCTGTAGTTAAGCTCACTGCTCAAACATGTACCCAACAAATACTTTTGGCTTCCTTCCACATGATGAAAGTACAAGATTGGGAAAGATCTTATATTAGGCTGAGGTGATATAAGGCAGGGATGGGTGACTAGTATCTCAGAGTGGTTATTCAGCTAAAAAATGGCATGAAAGATACTGCATCCTGGACTCCTCTGTTACAATTATTATGGCATACTTTTAAAATGTTTTATTGTTATACATTTTAAACAGAATAAAAGCATAGTATTATTCACATACACAGATAAAATAAAAGTAAAAGAGAGAGAGGGGGGTGGGGGGTGGTGGTGGTAGGGGTTGTGGAGCTCTGGTTAGTAAATTAGAGTTATATAAATATCTGCTATATTACCAAAGAAGAGGAAGAGGATTGTGGGAGGGGACAAAATTATGTTTGTTATTTTTATTATTTTCCATACAAACACTATTATACACATCATCTAAAAATTTTAAAGTTCAAAATGTCCTTATAGCAAAGCAGACACATTCTCTTGTCATCCAGTGTCAAGACGTGTTGTCATATCTTCTCATATCTGGTACTGTTTCCATTCTTTTCCAGTATTTTGGATGTATTATTCTAATTTTAATTATTGCCACATAAATCTATGAAATTTAATTCCCTTTGTTAGTAAATTAGCATTGTATACATGATAATTCTCTATGTTAAATTGTCATATATTCTTCTCTGGTTTTTTAAAACTTCGTCATTGTTATAGATCCAGACTGTGCGAAGTTATTTTTTTCCCCAGACTTGGTTATAGGGATTTATTACACCTAGTTTCTGGAATGCCTCCACATGTGTTCATCTCATGATAAGGTAATATGAGTTAGGGCAAGTGTTGTTTTTTAAATTTAATCTTCTGAAATCCATGACAGAGGCTCCGTTAACTTTAAACAGAGAACTCAATGTGTTAAACAGAAGATAGGAGTTGACTGGAGAGAGATATGGGGCGGGGAGGGGGGCAGAGAGGGAGGAGATAATGAGAGAAATCCTTTGCAGATAACTGTGATATTGAAGAGCTACTCATAGAAGGTCTAACTGGAAACCAAAGGGTGAACTCCAAGCTCTGCAAAAGAGCAGGACTTCAGATAGGAATTCCCGAAGTTGATTTTCAGAACTCAATATATGTGTTTGACAAGAGGCAGATGTGAAATGGCCACCATGGTCACCTTGTGTAGAACTAGGCTTTCAGGTAATCTATTGGTAGACATAGGGCTTGGTTGATCTCAGGCTGTGGTTAAATACAGGGACTGTAGCAATCAGAGTAGCTGAAGTGGGAGCTGTCCACAGACACCCTAGCAATGATGGTGCTGAAATAATTCTGGAAAGGTTCTCAACCTTACATCGAATTTATTTATTTATTTATTTATTTATTTATTTATTTATTTATTGGGGCTTCTTCGCCGCCGACTCCCGGGGGCTCGCGGCGGCTCACAGAGCCAGTGGCACAACGCCACAGGTTAAAACATAAAAACAGTTAAAAACAGTTAAAACAATTAAACAGCAAAATGCAATATAACAATTGAGCAGCAGGAGATATCACAGCCCAGAGAGTATAGACGAGGCCTACTCGCCGAAGGCCTGCCTAAACAAATGAGTTTTGCAGGCCCGTCTAAATGGCAGCAGATCTCTCAGGGCTCTGGCTTCGCCGGGAGGCGTTCCATAGTGTGGGAGCTATAATAGAGAACGCCCTCCGGCGGGTCGATGTTAGATGTGCCGACTTTACAGATGGTACTACCAACAGGTTGGCCTCTTCGGACCGAAGTGATCTCGCTGGGCAATATGGGGTGAGACGGTCCCTCAGATACGCTGGCCCCAGGCCGTGTATGGCCTTGAAGGTAAGAACCAGCACTTTGAAGGCGACCCGGTGCTCAATAGGCAGCCAGTGCAGATCCTGCAAAATTGGTGTTATACGGCATCCTGCTGGTGCCCCAGACAGGAGCCGGGCGGCAGTGTTCTGCACCAGCTTGAGCTTCCGGATCGACGACATAGGCAGGCCAACGTAAAGCGCGTTACAGTAGTCTAGCCTTGAGATGACCGTGGCTTGGATCACCGTGGCTAGGTCGCTCCGGGAGAGGTAGGGGCCAGCCTCCTTGCCTGGCGGAGGTGGAAAAAGCAGCCTTGCTGGCCATGGAGACCTGGGCCTCCATGGTCAGCTGGGAGTCCAACTGGACACCCAGGCTCTTCACAGACGGCGCTGGATGCAGCGCCGCACCGTCCAGGGGTCGGAAGCCGGGCACCCACCCCGCCCGGGCCGCCCAGCCACAAGATCTCCGTCTTCGCCGGATTCACCATCAACCTACTGGCTCGCAGCCATCCAGTAACGGCTTCGAGGCAATGTTGGAAATTATCGGGGACGGATTCCGGCCTGCCCTCCATCCTCAGAATGAGCTGGGTGTCATCGGGCGTACTGATGGCAGACCAGCCCATAACTCCGCACCAGCTGTGCAAGCGGCTGCATGTAGATGTTAAATAATAGAGGGGAGAGAATGGCCCCTGAGGGACTCCACACACTAATGGGGAGCCTCGGAGACCTCCTCGCCCTCCTCACACGCTGAGACCGCTGGCGGAGGAAGGAGGACAGCCATTTAAGGACAGTCCCCCTCACTCCGGCCATGGCCAGGCGGTGGATCAAAAGATTGTGGTCGACCGTGTCAAACGCTGCCGTGAGGTCCAATAACACGAGCAGTGCAGACCCGCCTTGGTCGAGCTGGCAGCGGAGTTGGTCTGTGATGGAGACCAGGACCGTCTCCGTCCCATGCCCCTCTCCGTCCCATGAAATAAAATGACTGCTTCGTGGGCCACATTTTCAACACATTAACTGCATCACCCACACACACATACATAAAAAATGAAGCCTGAGAAAAATGTGTCTTTAATGGACATCTTTCGTCCAAGTAGGTACCCCAAGAAGCTTCTTATTAGCCATGGATCTCTGTTGCTATATTGGAAGGTGTGCGGGCCTACACAATGGACTGGGATAAAGGCACAAAGGGGCATAAGCAATAATATATATTCTATTGTATTTTCCCCAACAGATGATTATATTGCTTGCCCAGGATTTTCAATGTATAGCTAGAAATGCTTGTGGCATACCAACTTTTTGTAGAGCCTTTGGCAGGAAGCAGTGGTTATCTTAAAATGTGTTCTGGATATTTCCAAAGACTTATAAATAATTCATCATTTTATTCATAAAGAAATAGTAGTTAGTAGTTACACACTATTTTAAGTCTTTATAAGTTTAAAATAAAGTGAAAGGAAGGAAGGAAGGAAGGAAAGGCCCTTCAAGGCTGGAGGGAGGGAGGACTGAGGAGGGAAAGTGCCTTGGAGAGCAGCAGTGGCAAAAACCCACAAAACAGCAAAATACCATGATATATATTTTAAATTAATATTTTTTTGAAATCCGCGAAACAGTGAGTCTGCAATAAGCGAACTGCAAAGTAGCGAGGGAACACTGTACACCTAAAAGTATAGGATGACTTTATGCACAAAGTAAAATCTGTGTTTACTGAACAATCAAAAAGTAACGGTTTCACAATTTTGAGTTTGGAAATATTTTGGACCTTGGAAATCTAGATAATCAGCTTGTACTAAATGGATCAATAGTCTTACCAAGGACAAGGAAGCTCATGTATGTGGTAGAGAGGATAAATGCCTTACTTTAATGGTAAAAGTGATGTGATGGAAAGGAATCAATGATAATTGCTCTTCCCTCAGATCTTTCCTTACTCTTCCCATTTTCCTCTGTTTCTGGTATTCTGATGTCTCACCTATTCTGACTCTGATAGCTGAAATGAGTGCAAGATGAAGAAATGGGTCTGAAGCAATTTGCTGAATAGAATTAAAGTGCAAGAAAAGGCAGGATCCAACATCTCCGTCCCACATACTTCTTTTGTTTACCACAGGCCTTTGCTCCAGTTTTATATCTGATCAGGTGTGACATATAAAAATAAGCACATGCCAACCATTACTATATCTACGTTGACCTTAAAGTTTGTTCTCACCTAGCTTGATGAAGGCTCTACATGACATGAAATGTTTCACATCCCAACACTGACTGACAGTGTTGGGACAACAGAAACATTGCTATGCTTATTTTGTGCATTGCACAAAAAGGTTTTTGATGCATTTTATTACATTATTTTATGAGAAGCATTACCAGGATTAATAGAATCCCCCGTTTTTTGTTTTTGTTTTTAAAAAAAGTATGCTGTTGTTATTAGAAAAGAGGAGGGTGAAAATATGGGAGGAATATGGAGAGAGATATGTGAAAGAGAAAGAAATTTTCTGAAATGCTAATGAGATGGATAGGATTAGCATTCAGTCTTGGCCTCCATGGTTGCAGCTCTAACTAAAGTCAAAGGGGAGCTGTGTCAGCTTATGTCAGGGGCAGAGTTTGGCACACAATGTTAATAAAGTGTAAACGTCATAGCCAAAAGAAGAGCGGAGAGTCAGAGATGCATTTCCCTTTTATAAACCAATGAAGTAAACTTTCTAGATCTGACAGGTCAGCTAAAAAGAGAGAAAGTTGGGAGATATTCCTTGGCCATAGCTAATCAGGTGGAGATAAATTCTCCTCACATAGGATTTCAGCAACATGGCAAATTCAAGTAATATAAATGTCTTATAACCATGACAGAGAAAGGAAAGCCTAGCTGAAGGACAAAAAACACATTTGGGCAATATGTTTATTAGTACCAACTAATCTAGATATCACAAAAATATGCAAGTATCAGAGTTCTCCAGAATGTATGGTGACATAAAAAAAATTAAGGGATGAGGCAAAAAATAAAAAAGTCCAAAGGCGAGGCCAGATATTGTAGCAAAAATGTCTACAGTTAAATGTAATCCCTATAGGGAGATTGTAAACTGAATGTATCCTTATTTAGGTTTTCTAGATTATCTAGATCCATTTCTGTCTGGTTTCAGGCCTGTTTATGGAACAGAGGCAGCATTGGTCACCTTGATGGATGACCTACGGAGAGGACTAGACAGAAGGAATGCGTCCCTGTTGGTTCTCCAGGATCTCCCACTGTCTTTCGATACCATTGACCATGGTATCCTTCTGGGACATCTTACTGGGATGGGATTGGGAAGCAATATTTTACAGTGGCTTCAGTTCTTCCTGGAAGGCCGTACCCAGAAGGTGGTGCTGAGGGACTCCTCTTTGAATCCCTGGCCATTGACCAGGGATTCAAAGAAACCTGTGGGGTTCTTCAGGTTTCCATTTTGTCCCCCATTCTGTTTAACATATACATGAAACCACTGAGAGGTCATCTGGAGTTTTAGAGTACTATACAATCTATATGCGGATGACACCCAATTCTACTACTCCTTTCCACCGAATGCCAAGGAAACTGACTTGACCCTAAACCAGTATCTGTCATCAGTAATGGACTGGATGAGGGCAAACAAATTGAAACTTGGCTGGATACAGGAAGCGAATAACCCCCCTGTTGCAGCAGCTCCACTGGCTGCCAGTCTGTTTCCGGGCACAATTCAAAGTGCTGGTTATGACCTTTAAAGCCCTAGATGCTTCTGGTCTAGGTGATTTGGCTGATCGCATCCCCTTGTATAAATCTGCTTGGGCCCTGAGATCTTTAGGAGAGACCCTTCTCTTGGTCCCACCTTCATCTCAAACCCAGTTGGTGGGAATGAGAGAGCAGGCCTTCCTTCTCAGTGGCTGCCCTTCTACTCTGGAAGTCTCTTCTTCTCAGGGAAGCCAGAATGGTCCTCTCTTTGCTGTCCTTCCAGAGGCAGACTAAAACCTTTTTATCAGACAGGCTTTTAAAGATGAAGATTTTAAAGATAAATTCAGGGAGTGCTGGGGTTTTAAATTTGTTTTAATGGTTTTTAATTGGGAATTTTAAAATGCTGTTTATATTTAATCCTGTTAACATGTTTGTATATTTGTATATTTTAAATTGTATGCTGATGCTTTTATGTTAAGCCACTTTGAGTCTCCTGCATAATATAAATATAATAAATATAATAACAATAATAACAATAACTTTCAGGTTACACTAAGCAGTTCAAACTTGAATGAAGAATTAATGACTGCTCCTAATTTCTAAAAACATGATTGGCTAACTTACTCTTGTGATATACCATTCATTTCAACCATGGCAACAGGCGGACCCATGCATTAGAACCAGCCTTGGTATTTCAGAACAGGAGAACAATCATCTTTTTCTCAGTTATGCATCGTTTGGTGTAACATGCACACCTACCTACCCTTAATTCATGCTGCAGTCTTCATCTATGGTCAGCTTGAGTTTCAGTTTGCTCAAATTTGGGTAACTTTACTGTTTCTGCACAAGAACTGGTGACAAAGGTTCAGGGGAGACATTTTTCCCCTTGATAACTCTATCAGGAGTGAATTTCCCTTCCTAGAGGAAGGAACAACATGGAAAGGAAAGGGATAGCTTCCTACATCACAAACAAGAACAGGTCATCATGTTTAAAACATGCATATGTGCCAACCAAGTCATGTAAGCTTTTCAAAAGTAAATAAAACATTTTTGAACATTCTAGAGATCCACTTAAAGTGCATCTAGGGAAGTAGTTATAGTGCCATGACAAGTACCATGCCCCCTTGAAGCCCCACCTCCACTGGAAGGCCCACGCCAAGAGGAAGTCCCATCCCTTCCACCAGAAGTAGGGACCATCACTAAAACTGGTGGTCCTGTTTCTGTGCCGGTCTCCATCTCTGTGCAATAAAGCCCTGAGTCAGAGACTATTGCATTAGAGGTGTGCCATTCAGCCAAAAGGCATGCCATTTGGGGGGCCCTTGTTGGCTGACCCTTCATTCTGTTTACTAGGAAGTTACTCGAATTGGGAGGGGTGTTACTGTTTTCATTTGGCAAAGATGCAGCCCATTGGCTACAATGGGAAACTTTAAAGGCTCAATCCTCAGTCATTTTAAGGCCTATCTGAATGAAACTTACCTTACTTCTCGACCCCATTTACAACTACAGGCCTGTCAAATTTGAAAACAATTTAACTATCTCATGGTTTTTTAAGAATTATTTTAAGTTTTAACCATAGCGTTTTTAAAAACAAGACAAACTGCAAGAGAGGGTTCTGGGAATTGTAGTTGCCAGTTGTATCCGTTCTCGGCTAATCAGAGTTTGGACACAACCAGGCTTTTTATTGGCTAAGAAAAAAAAAGAGAGAGAGAAAAACTTCATGCTCTGAGAGAAACTCAGATATTTTTCAGTGCTCACCCATGCAAGTGCTGCTGGGAAAGCAAGTTCCCAGCAAGGCCCTCTCTGGAGGAGGAGCCTAGAAAACTTTCCAAAAAGAAATGGATAGATGCTGCGACTGCTGGGGAAGGAGAAAAAGATGCTGCAATAATCCCATCTTCTCCAGAAGCCCCGCAACAGACCCCTGCCTCAGGTATGGTGCAGACTTAATTCCATCCTCTCTAGTAACCAATAAAATCTGGCTCCCTCAATCCATTTTGCCAGACTTTGTGGCTCCCTCCTCCCCTGTTATGTTTTTGGAGATTATACAAAATGGCCTGCTGAATATTACAAATCACTTTTGTTCAAACTGATTCAGGCCCAAGCCTAATCTGTATTGTCATCTTCACTAGCTGTTGCCCACCCTCCCAAATCTCAGACACAGCTCTGCTGCAACTGTAATTTTTTTAACCAGGACTTGGATTTTTGATTAAAGCTGTCAGAATCCTACTGCCAGCCCAGCTAATCAGATTGAAGCAGCTCTTGTCCAAAATATAACTTTCCCATACTCTGGAAATGCTGAAGTTGAACCTATGAACTTGTGCACTCTATCACCAGGATGTGGCTCCTGTGCCTGTTGTTACAGAACCTGCATCAGCAAAATTCACTAAAGAGCTTATGTGTGAAAACTCTGATTCTTCTACACTTTTTCAGCATGCGAGCTACTCTTAAAGCAACCAAGTCCAAAAGATCTACCTGCCCCCGCCGCCGTGCGCTCCCTCGCGCTCCCACCGCCGCACGCTCTTGCCACCGCGCATGCTCCTGCTGCTGTTTTTCGCCCACGCAGTGCTTCTTCCACCTGCGCGGCATTGCAGGAAGGAGAAAGCACGAGGCAGGGCATCCAGAGGGAGCGCTCCGCCCTGCCTGTGTCGCCGGTAACGGAGGCTGCACAGCTGCTTCTGGATGAGAGAGAGGGAGGGCGCTCCCTCCAAAGGCCCTGCCTCGTGCTTCCTTCTTCCTGCAATGCCCCGCAGGTGAAAGAAGCACTGCGAGAGCAGAAGCCAGCAGCAGGAGTGTGCGTGCATGCAGGGTGTGCGCATGCATGACAGGAGCGCCCCATCTGGCTGGTGAGGCCTGAAGATCACCTGGAAGAGGCCTGAAGATCTACTAGTAGCTCCCAAGCTACCTAATGAGCACCCCTGCCCTAAGCCATCACTCCATCTCGTCTTAGCTTTGCAAAAATCAGTTTAAAACAATTTCCACCATTTCTCCCCACAAGAGTTCTCATTGGTCTGCTTCCTATGATAAGCTCTCCAGTTGCCCAGGTGCCATTTCTCACTTCTCCTTGACACCTCTTTCTGGCCTCAAACTGTCATGGAAGAAGTACAGTGTTTTCTCACAACAACAGAATGCTGGTCATGACATGATTCCTCCCTTTAAAAAACACAACAAAAAACAGAAACACGGCAGGTCATGACACCAGGATCTGGACCAAACTCAGGATCACTGTCAGTGCTAGAACATCCTACTCTACACTGACCTTGATTTTTGAAGTGCAGTCAATCTCCCACTCTTTCTCCCACCTCGTGCTTTTTTCAGAACTGTGGGAACCAAAGGTAGAGACCCAACTTTAGAAATCCAGTGGGAAGTGTTTCTCCCTCACACATTCTAGAAATATACCTCTTCCTCCTCCTCAGAACAAAGAAAGCCTTTTCTTAGTTGAAGATAAATGATCAGCTACCCAGAAAACACTCATGAGATGTGTAACCTTGCTGGCCAGGCTTAATATTTAAACCATGAATCCAGCTGGACACAACAGAGCAGGCTTAAATTTGCACAAATGTAGTCTGTATATTCCAATGCCCCTTTTCTTATTGACACAAGGTTTATCATTATTATTTTGCCACTTTTAGCTTCACTTAGCCAAGTCACCCCCTACAGCTACATATTTTCCAGACTGGTTCTTTTCTCACATGTCCTTCAGTCTGTCAGCCCTAGATAAGCATATAATGCTGGAGGCCACAGATCCTAAAACCATGGCACCAGCTCTGCACAGGACTTTTTCCCACATGGTAGCATGAGGTTGCCTAGCAATCCTGTGCGATCTCTCTGTGGCAGCTGGCAGCTTCTCTGTTGTGCTCTGGCTAATAGCGATGCACCTTCTGATTTGTAATGTTTTATCTGCACAATGGGTGCTGCTTTCTATTTATATGCATAGTTTTCCGATATGGTCTTGTTGTTGGTAGCTTAAGAAGCTGAATAGCTTAGATACCCTTTCCCCATTCTCCATCTTGTTAATTAAGATAAGCTCACTCCAGATAACTCGGGAAGGGACTATCACCACATACAAAATGAACCTTCCTACCTGGGCTCATATTTTCACCAGAAAATGCAAGGATATGCATATTGAGGAAAAATAAAAATATCAGTCGCAACTTACCTAACAGAGAGGGGTCAAGATCAGGAGACCCAAGCTCACTGACCAACGGTGGACCGAGCCATTTTGTTGTCTGTGGAGCAGTAGATGGTGACACATTACCCACTCAAATCAAGTTGCCCAATACCCATAGCTAGCCAAGCTTAGGGGGGCCATGAGATCAAACATTCCACAAGTAATTCTTCCCCTCTCCCATATTTACTAGCAAATTGAATAATTAACCATGTGCTGATCTTTCATGGTACTTGATTGCTTCTGCCTGAGTTGGTTTGGGTTAATGGTAAGGCTACAGCCATCTCCCAGACTATTCTACCTCCCATAATTGTTTTGAGGATGAATCTGGGGAATGGGAAGGAGCATGTACACTGTTCTGACCTCCTTGGAGGAAGCAAAAGGTATGAAAGGCACTAAATAAATAATTTACCAAAATAACCAAATGGAAGCTGTACGGCATGAAAGTGTGTAAGGAATATAAACACATAAGACATTTTTTTGCTTTTCTGACCTGAGATCACATATTCATAGACAGTATTAGTATTCATGATTCCATGGTCAGGAATATTTATTTATTTATTTACTTACGAAGGGGACTCAGAGTTGCTTACAAGTTATATGTACATACAACATACTACATTATTAGCACAATACTAATACATCATTCTTAATACTAAAAGAGAAAGGAGTTCATGATGGATAAAGTTTTCTGAAAAGTGAGATATTGGGGGTACTTTTTCAAACACTTCCAATGAGGACAAAAAAAACCAGGAGGTATCTAAAAAAAGGAAATCTAAGACTGAAAAGGGACAGGTACAATAAATGGAAAAAAGGAAAAATCACCAATGAATAGCCAACATGTGCAAGGATAATATTAGAAAAGCCAAGCACAAAATGAACCCAGGCTTACTAGATAAGTTAAAAACAATACAAGGGTGCTTTTAAATTATGTTTGGGTTTTTTGTTATGGCTGCTGCATATAGGTGATGGTCAAATGCTAACAGGAGATAGAGGAAAGGAAGAACTGCTCAATGCCTTCTTTGCCTCATTGGTTAACTGGGCAAACCCAAAGGGTGCTTCCCAATGGCTCACCTTCATTCTGGGGAAAAGTGACAAATGGAGTGCCACAGGGTCCTGCTCTTGGCCCAGTGCTATTCAACATCTTTATGAGTGAATTGGATGATGAAAGAGAATGCAATGAATGCCTATCCAACTTGTAAATGTCCTAATTACCCCAGGGGACAGAATCAGCACTCAAAAAGACTGTAACAGGTTAGAGCACTGGACCGCAAACTATGCTTCTCCAGGTGTTATGGGCTTCAGCTCCAAGAAATCCCAGCAAGCTTACCAGCTGAGGAATTGTGGGAGCTGAAGTCCAAAACATCTGAAGGAGCACAATTTGAGAAACTCTAGGTTAAAGAACAAAAAATGAATTTCAAAAGGGAGACACATACTACAATTAGGCAATAAACATGAAATGCAGATATATAGGATGGCTTAAAAACAATACACGTGAAAGGAATATAGGCATCTCGGTAATTCCAGGACTCTGGAACTCCCTTCTGTGCAGGGAAGCCAGAATGACCCCCTCCCTGCTGTCCTTCCAGTGGCAGGCTAAAACCTTCTCATTCAGTCAGGCTTTCAAAGAAGAAGGTATTTAAGATCCAGTGGTTTTAGCTATAAATGGGTTGAATATTGGTTTAGTTTTACTTTAAGATGCTTTGAGTCTCTTTTTTACAGAGAAAAAGTGGGGTATAAATTAATAAATAAATGCATAATAAATAATCATAAAGTGAACATGAGTCAACAGTGTGATTTATTTATTTATTTATTTACTTACTTACTTACCTTATACCCTACCTTTCTCCCTGTGGGGACTCAAGACAGCTAACAACACAACCTGGTTACAGTTTAAAACAAAACAACTAATTTTTTAAAAAAATTAAATAGTAGCGTGTGAATTTATGTTAACATACAGTTAAATATAATAAATACGATCAAAACATTTAAAATCACAGTTCCCCCAGAATGCAACAGCTAGAAAGGCCTATGCAGTTCTGAGCTGCACCAATAGAGATATAGAGCCTAGATTGAGGGAAGTCATAGTCCCACTTTATTCTGCTTTGGTCAGACCTTATTTAGAATGAAGTGTCCAGTTCTGGGAACCACAATTCAAGAGGGATATTAATAAGCTGGAACATGTCCAGAGAAGGGTGACCGAAATGACCAAAGCTTTGGAAGCTGAGCCCTATGAGGAACAGCTGAGGGAGCTGGGTATGGTTTAGCCTGAGAAAAAAAAGGATAAGAAGGAGACATGACAGTCATATTTAAATATTGGAAAGGATGTCCCATTGAGGAGGGGGATGTGATTATTTATGCTGCTCTAGAGATTAGGGCATGAAGCAATGGATTCAATTTGCAGAAAAAGAGATTCCACCTAAACATTAAGAACTTCCTCATAGTAAGTGTTACTCAACGATGAAATATGCTACCTCGGTGTGTGCTGGAGCCTCCTTCTCTTGAGGTTTTTAATCTGAGGCTGGATAGCAATCTGTTGGGAAGACTTTGTGTATTCTTGCAAGGCAAGGGGTTGGACTGGGCAACCCTAGTGGCCTTTTCCAAGACTATGATTCTATGATTTTAATATCAAGGATAAATAGATAGTATATGGATATAAGGCATACCTTATGTTCACCAAAAGGCATTTTTAAGCATGCTTCTTAGTAGTATAAACTCCTTGCTAGCTCATAGATACCACAGAACACAGTGAAGCCTAACGAGACCAGGACCACTGATAGTGATGTCCTTGCTATATCTGAGGGGTAGAGTTAGCTTGCTGGCTTTGGGGCTGCCAGGAGCACCATGGCTTACAGAAGCTAACTTGTGAACTGTCTGGCTGTATGACAAGAGGCAGGTGGGTTCTTACAGTGCTCTTAGAAACAAGCAAAAGATACTGATCATCTGCATGATAGCTGTGCTTTTCCTGTACCAGCCGCCTGACCATTGTCAGGTGTTAGATCAGGAAAGACAGCTTTGAAGGAAGATACGTGATGGAGGGCAACCTTTGCAGATCATTATAGGAAACATGAAACATCTAGCGTGGGAAGTGGCATTGACTGAGCTAATGAAAGCTGGGATCAGCTGCTGAGTTAAGGCGGGAGGTGAGAACTTAAAATGCTTGCCCTAGAAAGGCAGTTTTGTACATGTACAAAGATAGCACATTTTGCTTACAAAAGTATATGGCAGTAAACATATTCACCTCTACACATGTGCTCCAAGACTCTTTATTAAAACCAACAACACTTCTTAACTTGTTCCAATCCTCTTTTATAAGAGTTTGGATTTCTTCCATTTGGCAGGCATCCAAAAATGATTGCTCTTGGGTCAAAGCAAACATTTGGAAGGAGGGGAATATCTTTATAATGCGCAAGGCAAAAATGATTGCTCTCTGTTTATGTTTTTTTAATGCTATTGTGCAGACTTTTAGAGGAAAGAAGTGTATTAAAATCTGTTAGAGAGATGGGTGCCGTGGTGCCACCATCACAGAGGAGATCTTGATCCAGAGGAGGCTCCTCCCTAGATAATGAAGAAGATGTAGGGGATGGTCACGAATTCTGGTTCATCCTTCTGCCCATCCTCACCTCCCCCGTGCTTGCTGCCATCATCAGGATACGACTCTCCATGGTGTGATCCGGGGCTCTCCCAGTATCAGGGCAGAGGTTTATTAAACAAACACAAGGTAAGCCAAAACCATATTTACTTAAAAAGAAAACTAGTCATGAGTCTTTCAAGTTCTGGCCAAGAAAATGGAATAGTAGCTCACAGCCTTGTAAGTATGAACACAAGCCAAGATTAAGAGTCCAGCTAATGCAGACTAGCCAAGTACTACAGAGCCAGGTCAGGAGCATGAACAAAGAGTAGCCAAGATTACAATCCAGTAGTCAGATGCCAGGAGTTCACTTGTCAGAGTTCATAAAACCCGATCAAGAATCCAAGAACACAAATAAAGTCAGAGTTTCAAAGCCAAAGCAGTTAGTCAGGGATATGAACTGAAGTCCATAAATCAAGCAGGTTTTTAAAACCTGTTTTAGCACACATTTCTGCCCCCTCCCCAACCCCCCCGGCATCCAGCTGGGTTGCCATTAAAGTGGTCCTTCAGTCCTTCTGACATGTAAAAATGATATGCCAGGAAGGGGGGGTGAGGAGGAAAGTCACTACTATCATTTCTATGTGCCAGGAAGACTGAAGGACTACCTTCATGGTGGCCTGGTAAGTTTGCGGTTTGTGGGGAGAGTGGGTGCCCCCTCCTGTGTGGATTGAGCCCAGGAATCATGTGATGCAGTCCCCGGGCCCAATCCACAAAGGGCTCATGCCTGGTAATGCCCGGATCTTACCAAGTATTTAATTAATTCTGAACAAAGCAGAATTAATTAAATACTTGTTCCAAATTAAAACCAAGACAGGCCTTGCTGGATGGACACATTGACTTATAGAGTTGGAAGAGACCACAAGGGCTATCCTGTCTGACTCATTCTCCTATGCAGAAATATATATTTAAGGAACTCCCAACAAATGTCCACCCAGCCTCTGCTTAAATACTTCCAGAGAAGGAGACTTCAACACGTACCAATGCAGCATATTCCACTGTCAAACATAATTACCATCAAGAAGAAAGAACCATAGAAAGAGAGGAAGAATCAGTAAAAATTAGCCCCTCTGTTCTGGTAGCGGAAAGAGAACCACACCACCATTTTCTACTCATTCATCTGAGCATGGGCTTTGAGTTTATGGGCACATTTACATAACATTTTATAGTATTATGTAAAGCATTGTGCATGCAGGTAACACTAAGTATGAAAGTTAAAAATTAATAAACAATTGGTCCTGGTGTCATCTTTTTTCGTTTCAACAGATTCCAGAAATTACCAGATGTGTTAAAGGCTGTATCTTGTTACTAGTCAATGCTTTAGAAAGGTGTCCTTAGGCAGGAGTAATAATATGAACAACAAATAGAATTCAAGGGTAAATGAAAGGAGAATAACACCAAACAATCAATCGTATTAAAAGGTAGATGAAACAGTTTGTATAGTCGCATACTAGAAAATTGAAAATTTCTAAAAACAAGGAAAATGATATAGAAACTGGAAAGAATTCATTAAAATACAGAAGAAAGAACACAATTCAATAAAGGATGAAATGAAGACAGAAACTCTGCAAGTAATCAAATGTAGTTAAAAGGCATACATTTGTAGAGCTTACCATATTCTTTTGAAGAAAAATGATGAAGGCTTGGTGTTATCCAGCCTTTCCGAAACTTTTGCTTTTCAAATGTTTTGCGCTAAAACTCCTACCATCTCAAGTCAGTAGGGGACAATAGAGGTTGCTGCCCAATACATCTGAAATGTGCCAGATTGGATAATAATTGTTTGAAATCTTAAACTGTCTCCCTATGGAGTGCATTACTTTCCAAGCATCCTACTCATTTTACTGCTGCTTAATATTGAATATTTGAAAATGCAGGGTGTATTTGTACCATAGAATTAATGCAGTATGACATCACTTTAATTGCCATGGTTCAGTGCTATTGGAACCTGGGATTTGTAGGTTGGTGAGGCACCAGCACTTTGGCAGAAAAGACCAAAGACCTTGCAAACCTACAGCTCCCAGGATTCCATAGCATTGAGCCACAGCAGTTAAAGTGGTGTGTGTGTGTGGAGTGACTTGAGAATCTGCAAGTAATTTCTGGTGTGAGAAAATTTGACATTTGCAAAGTTGTTGCCCAGGGGACGCCTGAATCTTTTGATGTTTTACCATCCTTGTGGGAGGCTTCTCTCATGTCCCCACATGGGGAGTTGGAGCTTACAGTAGGAGCTCAACCTGTTCTCCCTGGATTCGAACCACTGACCTACCAGTCACCAGTTCTGCCAGCACAAGGGTTTAACCCACTGCACCACCAGGGGCTCCTAATTAAAGTGGCATGAACTGCATTAACTCTAGAGTGTATATGCATTTGTAATCTGCCTGAAATTAAACTTTACAATTTCCCTCTAACTGTTCTTCTCATTCTTTTTCTCAGTCTCATATTCACATTTCTTCTTTTTCTAATGCTCTTATTTCTGGACCATGCGACTCTTTTTCCCCCTCCCCTTGCCACTTTCATCTTCTTCTAGTTTCAATTTTTGTTTTTTTCTATAGATAAAACCAAAATATTATCCACTTCCTTATTCCTGAGAGACCAGAAGATTTCTACTGTCCTCTGTTGGTCCCCCATCCAAACCATAACTAGGGGCCCATCTACACGGACCATTTAATATAGTTCCAAGCAAGCTTCAAATGTTGGTGGCCAGACAACAGACTCCCACAAAAGTGGGTAGAAGAGAACCTCACTGCTCTGTTGTCTGTGTAATCACCATCCTGGCCTCAAAATAGTTCCAGAATTTCCTATGTAATCATCTGTACAGCAAAAAAGAAAAAGAAACACTTTCTTCAATACCAGTTTGAAACTACATTAAATGGTTGGTGTAAATGAGGCTTAGATCTGACCCTTACTTTCAAAATCAAATGAGATTGGATGGTTCCAGAGTGGCATGGCAGCCTCTTTTCGTTATTGTTTCTGTTTGTTTAAAATTCATAGATCACGTCTATTTCTTGCTGCACCCCTACAAGGTTCTTTATTCTGCTGCCAGTTTAAACCAGCAGCTTTATTTTCAATCTCTATGCTTTTTCATGTGTGAAAAATAATAATGCACTGTACAGGACAGATGGATACTTTTTCAGTATGTGGTACATGGGTATTGCTCTTTTAAAACTGATAATTTTATTTCTGCTAAAATAAATTTCCACATGGATGTCCTTTTACTATTATAATCTACATAATTATATTTTAATATAATTTGCCATTAATTTATTGTGGAGGTTTTTTTTATAAAAAAATTGTTCTGAATTGCTTTGAGTTTTGGAGAAAAACAGGATGTCCATTTAATCAACCAATCATTAAGATATGGAATGTCTTGGCCTTCTGAACGATTATTGCTAACTTATTTATTATTTATTTACTTATTTCATTTATATACCACTTTTCTCACCCTGGGGACGGGGGGACGGGGGACTCAAAGCGGTTTCCAATATATCCATGGCAAAATTCAATCCCTTACAAAATATGAAAACTTAATATAAAACAACAGTAACATAAAACTATCAATGAAATCATAAAATGTAACTATGTTTAAACATTAAAACAGGGGATTAAAATGTATTAATATAAACAATAAAACCACATAATCCAAAAACATGGCCCAGGCCATTCTACTATCAAATAACAATTGCACATAATCTGTGTTCGTTTCTTGTCCTGCATACTGCCCAAATGCTTGGTTCCACACCCTTGCTTAGCCTTTTAAGGTAGTGCCTATGTGTTTACTCAAATCTTCTCTTTTGAGTATAAAAATTCCTTTCCCCGATCCCCTCTTGTCTTCTTGCCACCTTGGGAAGTCTGATCTGGCCACGGTGGACCATGCTCTGGTTACATCCCGAATAGATTTCTGCAATGCGCTCTACGTGGGGTTGCCTTTGAAGACTGTTCGAAAACTTCAATTAGTCCAATGGGCGGCAGCCAGATTGCTAACTGGAGCATTGTATGGGGAGCATACCACACCCCTGTTACATCAACTCAACTGGCTGTCAGTCCATTTCCGAGCACAATTCAAAGTGCTGGTCTTGGCCTATAAAACCCTATACGACTCTGGCCCAGTTTACTTGTCTGAATGTATCTCCCTATATGTTCTGCCTCATAGCTTAAGATCCGCCAGGGAGGCCTTGCTCTTGGTTCCACCAGCTTCGCAAACACGGCTGGTAGAGATGAGGGTCGGGGCATTCTCGGTGGTGATCCCCTGCCTATGGAACTCACTCCCCAGTGAAATCAGATCAGCATCCTCCCTTCTTTCTTTCAGAAAGAAACTAAAGATGTGGCTGTGGAACCAGGCGTTTGGTCAATGAATATAATGGTACTGAACACTGAAACTGACCTTGTGATTGTTGAAATGGAAAAGGCTTTTTGAATTGTGCAGATAATGTTATTTAACTAATGTTGTTTTAAATTGTGATATGTGTATATTTTTATCTTTTATTATACTGTTGTTTACTACGGCATCAAATTACTGCCATGTTAGTCGCTCTGAGTCCCCCTGCGGGGGTGAGAAGAGCGGGATAGAAATGACGCAAATAAATAAATAAATAAATAAATAATTGCACAAAAGCCTGTGCTTGGGGGTTCGTTGAGTGATAGAGCACATTATTTGAATACAGAGGTTCCCAATTCAGTCCTTGACATCCACAATATATTTTTTTCAGATTGCATGACTAAATAAGGGCCTGGCTGCACCTGGAACGGTAGAAAACAAAGAGCTCTGGCACCTTTATTGCCATAGAAGCAGATTAAAATTTTCCAAGGCACTCAGAAAGGACTTTAATACAGTCTCCCTTTAAGCGTCTGATGCATTATGAGACACTGTGTGATATTCTAAAACTGCCACAAAGTGAGCTAGTTTTCTTTCTTCTTTTCTCCAGTGTTCTGAAAACTCTCTGGGAGACTGGAGAAAGAAAGGGAAGCCGCTTTCTTTGTCACTGCTATAGAACTCCTTGGAGAAGAGCATCCAGTGGCTCAAAAAGCATTAATGCAGACAAAGTTATTTATAAGTATCTCTAGATGTTCCTTTTAAATTTTCAGATACCATGGACAGCTCCTGCTAGCTGAAATACAGTGCGCTGCTGGACTAGATGGTGAGCCAGCGTGTCTGTGCAAAGAAGCTTTCCCCCTGATGTACAGTCGGCCCTCTACATTCTCCGGAGTTAGGGGGACAGGGCCCTTATGAAAGTGAAAATCTTCAAAATAAAGATATTTGCTATTTTAAACATCTCTCTTAGGATCTCTAGGTCTTCCAGCATGATTGTATTGTCTTTGTTTTGCTTGAAGTTGAACATAAAATTGCACCGGAGAACCTAGAAAATCCTCAATCTTTTGGTTCTCTAGCATGACTGAAGGTAGTTGGCCATAAATTCACAATGGAGGGCCTACGGATACGTAGAGAGAACATTTTAACCAAGTCTGCAAAAGTCAAAACTGCGAATGTGGAGGGAGTACAGTAATCAATTCTTGTGCCGCACCTAGATCTTTGATGAAATTTAGAAATAAAAAATATTACTAAATATTACTATTAACTTAACAAGACTAACATCTGAATTGATATGGTTAGGTGGGTGACTCAACCATCAAAATCAAGAGCAAGACCATTGGCTGAGTATTAATGAACACTTGTTCTTTTTCCTTTGCTAGCATCTTAGTGGTGACACAGTTATAGTTAACTCAGCCTAAAACATTGAATATTCATTAGATATATGACTGGGATTTTTAATCAAGGTCATGACATTAATCTGTGAACCATTATTGTAATGCCATAGCAACTTGACCATTGGCATCTGGCACCTTATTCATCCTGAGACATCAAAATTTCAACACTTCACTATGTGTTGGCATTAAGAAGAATTTACTGAAAGCATTTCAAAATGTATAACTGAAAACAGATATATTTTGGCACTGTAACCAGAATAAGACTAATTACATACATACTAAATAATTTTCTGTTATGAAATGACTAGATTGGTTATTTTCTATAAATAGATGTTAATATTTTTGCGCCCCTTATATTGTTGTGATTGTATTTATAGCATCGCCAAATGTACATGATGCTTTACAGTAAAACAACCAATAGCAGTAGGTCCTGCCAAAGGCACACACTCTAAAATATATGTACATACACATACCTACACAGAGGGAATGAGGAGTAGTATATCACAAAGCTGTACAATAAAATTGCAACAGTTTTATTCAAGTAACATGTTGTGAATTACTAGAAATGTGTGCCTCTTCCCGTCCTTAGGGGATCATGGAGAATAAGATTACTCTGTACTCTTGCACTGGCAAAATGCAAAGACCTACCAGCACAAAAATCTATGATGGCTTACAGAGCAATCCTAAATTGAGAGATCTACTAAGAGAAAAATATTCTAGGACAGCCATAGCAGAATTGAGTTCAAACTGCCTTGGCCTGAGAGAGAATGAGCTATATTTGTGAGATTTTTCAAAAAAACATAACAAGTGGAATCAGGCCAGCTCTGTCTAATATACCACAGCAAACAATCTGGAGTCAGCACACGCAATAGACCCAAGGCCTGCCTAGCAACACTGCTAGCAAAGGAGAAGTCATCACCTACCACATATACTCCTGTCATTGCTACTACTAGTACTACATTCAGACATACGCACACCCAGCAGACAAAGGACCTGGGCAACTGGAAACAACCCAGGCCTGATGGTGGTGACACCTGGTAATAAACTGACAAATGCTGGTAGAAATCCTATAGGAAGACTCATTTCAAAATCCACCAATTTTGAGGAGAAATTGCTGACACTTGTGGATTTTAATAGCTGGAATGAGTTACGTATCTATTTATCTATGTATAGATATTTGTTTGTTTAAAATCATTGTATACCACCCTGCACCAAATTTGTTTCAAGGCCAATTTATAAACTTCTCAACAAAACAGCCAGTCACATTTTAAGCTGCCTTAAATTGTATAATCATAGAATAATAGTGTAGGAAGAGACCACTTGGACCATTTAGTCCAACTTTCTGCCAAGAAGGAAATGGACAATCAAAGTAACTCCAACAGATGGCCATCCAACCTCTGTTTAAAAGCTTCCAAGGAAGGAGCTTCCACCCCACTCTGAGGCAGAGAGTTCCACTGCTGAACAGCTCTTACAGTCAGGAAGTTCATCCTCATTTTCTTCAATTAGGACTGATAATCTATTTAGTTAGCCAAATTTAGTAGTTTTATAATCTAATTATTCTGTAATTTTATATCTGTTGTGTCTGTTCTGATGTTGTTGATTTATTTGCAATTTGTAAACCACTCCGAGCCTCCGGGGAGTGGCGATTATATAAATCTTAAAATTCAATTCAATTCAATGTTCAGGTGGAATCTCCTTTCCTGTCATTTGAACCCATTGCTCTGAGTCCTAGTTTCCAGGGCAGCAGAATACAAGGCAGTTCCCTCTTCCTTATGATATCCTTTCACATATTTATACATGCCTATCATGTCTCCTCTCAACTTTCTCTTCTGCAAGCTAAACGTACCCAGTTCCTTAAGTGGCTCTTCATAGGGCATGGTTTCTAGATCTTTTATGATTTTAGTCACCCTCCTCTGGACACCTTCCAGCTTGTCAAAATTTCTTTTGAACTGTGGTGCCCAGAATTGGGCACAGTATTAAAGGTGAGGGCTGACCAAATAATAGAGAGGCACCATAACTTCCCTTGATCTAGACACTATACTCTTTTGGATGCAGCCCAACAGTACTGGGCCCAGGACCAGAACCATTGGCAAACATCCTCTGGGTTCAGTCACTTAAGCAATTACAAATCCCCCTAACAGTAGTATTATCTAGCCCACATTTACTAGTTTGTTTGCAAGAATTTCACAGAGGATCTTGTCAAAGGCCTTACTGAAATCAAGATCTGCTATCTCCACAACATTCCCTGTATCCACCAAGTTTGTAATTCTATTGAAAAAAGAGGAAAAATTGGTCTGCCATGACTTGTTTTTGATTTTTAATCCTATCATTCCTTTCTAAGTGATTGCAGACTGTCCTCTTAACGATCTGCTCCAGAATCTTTCCTGGTATTGATGTCAAGCTGACTCTATGGTAATTGTTTGGTTCCTCTTATTTTCCCTTCTTGATGATAAGTTGGATTTGTGCTCAATAGTAAGCAGTTTCAGAACCAGGTGAGCTTCCTTTGGGAGAGCATCCCATAGAATGAATCCCATTCAATTAAACACAAGACTTTAATCATAAGCAGCCCTGCCCTCTGACTGCTACCTTCCAACAGTGAAGGAAGAGAGAGAGAGAAAAGAGCAGGCAACTCTTGCAGTTTTTACAGGGCATGTCCGTGCTGCTGAGGGAGAAGACAACAAGAGCCATGTGTTAGGAAGGTGAGAATGAGGGATGGATTGTGAGATCTGGGTGATTTCCTTGAATAGAAAAAAAGAGCTGGAGAAACTTGAGGAATGGATGAAGCTGATGGTGACTTTGCTCTGCTGAGTGATGCTTATGATTAAAGTCTTGGGTTTAATTGAATGTGATCACAGAAGCTTAGAGCAGGAAGAGACCCCAAACCCTTTCTGGACATATGGGAATGTGCAATCAAAGCACTCTTGACAGATGGCCTTTCAACCAATACAGGATGCTACGTAGGTGCAGTTTTCATTGATGGATTTACTAATCAATGAAACTTATGCCACACTTTTCCGCCCAAAAATACACACACCAGAATTGCTGGCTTTGTCCTAACCTTGGCTACTTTGGAGAAGGTTGTGGGCCACAGGCAATGCAGCTTGGTTTTGGATTAGCATGTGACTAAAACACCGTTCGACCCAATTTGGGGTTTTGTGGGATGCCACAGGAGGAGGAAGACTAAGGGCGTTTAGAAGCTAAATCCTACGAGGAAGAGTAGCTGAGGGAGTGGGTCTGTTTAGCTTGGAGAAAAGCAGCCAAGATATTAATATGTTTTATCTCAATGTTTTAATTGTCTAAATATTGTTACGTTTTCATGATCTTATAATTCATAGTTATATGTTATGGTTACTTGTTAGGTTTTATAAATGTATGGGAGGAATGAAATTTTGCCCTAAATATGTTGGAAACTGCTTTGAGCCTCCCCCCCCCTCTTTCTTGGGGTGAGAAAAGTGGTATACAAGTAAAGAAATGATAGCCATGTTGACATATTTGGAAGGATGTCCCATTGGGGAGTGGACAGGCTTATTTTTGTTGCTTTGTAGATCAGGACACAATGGATTCCAATGGCAGGCAAGGGGATTCCACGAGGAAGAATTTCCTGAAGGTGAGAGCTGTCCAGCAGTTGAATATGCCACTGCCTCCCAATGAGGTGGAGTCTCTTTCTTTGGAGGTTTTTAACCAGGGGCTGGATGGCCATCTGTGGGGGATTCTTTGATTGTGCCTTCCTGCATGGCAGAATGGGGTCTGGCCCGGCGGCCTTTGGGGGTCTTTTCCAACTCTAGGAGTCCAGGTGGGAAAGAGGGGCGAGGGCAGCCCAGTCTGGTGGAAGGTGGGCTCCCTCAGAGAGAGAGGGGGGGGGGGAGCTGTCTCTGGACGAGGGGAGGCCTTGCCTGCCGAGGGGCCGCGCGGGACCCGGCGTGTCCCAAGTGGGAGCAGAGAGGGGAGCCCTATGGAGCTGCGTGGAATGCAGCGCAGTCCCACTTGTTCTCCCACGTGGCTCCGGGAAGGCTTTCCCGTTCTGGCCTGCAACTTGAGAGAGAACCTCTGTTTGGGGGGCGGGGGTTGAGGGGAGGGGGGTGCTGGAGGACAGGACGAGGGGCTGGGTGGGCGCCCTTTGGGGTCCCCGGGGGCGGGGCGGGGGCGGGCGCAGGGGCTGCCGCACGTGGCCTCCTATTCGGGGCTCTCCTCCCCCGCGACGGGGGCGGGTTCGCGCGCTCCCGCCTTCCTGCCTTCCTTCCTTCCTCCTTTCCTTCTCGCTGCCTCGCTCGCTCGCTCGCTCGGGGCTACAGGCGGCTGGGGCGCAGCCGCGTGCTCTGCCTGCCTGCCTTGCTTTGCCTTGCCTGCCTGCCAAGCCCGAGCGAAGCCGGGTCTTCCTGCTCCTCCTCCTGCTGCTGCTGGGCTGCCCCGGGGATGCCGCTGGGAGCGAAGGGAGCCGGGGCTCCTCCGTCCGCCTGGCCCCGCCGCGGGGGCGACTGAGAGCGTGAGTCACCCGCCAGGGCTGCCTGGCCAAAGGGCTGCCGGAGAGGGGTGGGGGTGGGGTCGCTTCCTTCATCCCTCCCTCCTTCGTTCGTTTTGGGGGGCTTTGCGGGGGAGGCTGTGTGTGTGTCTACATCTGGGGAGGGGGTTGTGCTTGGCTCTTCCTCTCTCTCGCTCTCTTTCTTCGGGGGAGGGGGCGGCAGGCACGCGCACGGCTCGAGCGGGCGCGGGGCGGGGGGAGAATCCCCGTCTTGGCGGAAAGGGAGATCCTGGTCGAAGGCACACGCACGCGCGCTGCAGGGAGAGCCAGCCGAGAGAGGCTCCCTTCCTGTCTTTTGAGGAGGGAGGGAGGGGGTCTTGGCGGCCCTCTCCGCCCCTCCCCTCCCGCCTCTCCCCTTTCCCTCCCCCTCTCGCGTGCGGGGCTGCTCCGGCGCCGGGCGATGATTCATTCCTTGCGGGGGAGGCGCTCAAAGCACTCGGAGAAGCCTCCCCCCCCAGGAGGGCGAGCAGCAGCGGCGGGTGGGGGCGCTGGTCTCTTTCAGCGTGGTTTCCGAGCTGGAGAAGGCCCTGCCGCCCCTGCAAACGGCGACCCCTTCCCACCTCCCTTGCTCCGCCCAGAGAGGTTTCCGATCCCCGCGTGTCTTCTCCGCGCGCGGGAATCCTAGGCTGCGGAGTGCCGCCCCTCTCAGGGGGACGCCAGAGGATCGGGATCTTTGGGGGCCTTTCCAAGGGTTGGGGGGGACCGAACATGAGGAAGAACTTCCTGACTGTGAGAGCTGTTCAGCAGTGGAACTCTCTGCCCCGGAGTGTAGTGGAGGTTCCTTCTTTGGAGGCTTTTTAACAGGCTGGATGGCCATCTCTCGGGGGCGCTTTGAATGCGATTTTCCTGCTTCTTGGCAGGGGGTTGGACTGGATGGCCCACAAGGTCTCTTCCAACTCTGATTCCATGAAGTGCATCCCGAAGACCGGGAGTTGGGGGCGAGGAGGGAGGTACACGCGATTTCCCCCAGCTGGCCCGTTGCTTCCACTTTCTTCTTTGGAGGGAGCCGGTGCCCTTCGTACAGCTCTTCCTCTTCCCTTTCCTCCTCCTCCCCTTTCTTCTCCGCCAGGAGTTGCAGATCTTGCTTGTTTCTTCTGCAGAGAAGTTGGGTTGCTGCGCAGAATAACAATCCGGCGCTCGGCTCCGCAACAGCCCCATCCTAGGCTGGACCGCCGGAGACTGAAGGGGGGGGGAGGGGTGTTTACAGCCCCGCGGTCCCTCCTCGCCCCCTTTCCTTGTGCCTCTTATCGCAGGCACACCGTGACACCTCACCAGGGAGCTCGCGACCACAGCTTCCCATAGAAATCGCTTTGGAAGCCGTCTGGAGCAAACTGGCTCCCGTCCGGGGAAATCGGAGCTAACTTTCCCAAGCCGCCCTGCCATAGACTTGCGGGGATGACTGTATTGTGCGGGTCCCTGCCCTGCTCTCTCCGCTCCTTCCCCGCACCTTTTGCAGAAGTGGGTATTTATTTACCCAGCAGTTGGCAGGCTCTGTTCTTTGGCCTTTGTTCGAAGGGAGTGTGTCAGAATGTGCCGAGAGAGAGAGAGAGAGAGAGAGAGAGAGAGAGAGAGAGAGGGAGGGGGGGGGGGGGGGGCTTAGGCTCGGCACTGTCTTTCAGCTCCTTTAAGGAGCCAGTGAAAAGGGGAGAGAGATACTCTTCCGCCACGTGAACCAGGCTCAAAGGAAGTCAAATGGGCCTGAGATTGAGAACATTTGGGAACTGGTGAGTCTCGTATTAGGAAAGCAGGCGTTATTCAGCTGAGAAGAGGGATAGATGGGGAGGAGGTCTGGGCTCCAATTCCAGTTGAGCTTTGGACAGGCGAACTGGATGTGACCTAGGAAAAGCAGCCAATGTTTTGCCCCCTTGTGGGACGCAAACCCTTCTATTATTTATTTGCAGTATTTATATACTGCCATTCTCACCTCTGGGGAGGGGGGACTCAAACCATGCCAGAACTGAGCTTACCTATGCAATATGTGCTGGAGCCATGGTAGATTCTCAGCTGTTTCCTGTCATTTTCATCAATACAGGGGACATGCTCAGTGCTATGTATGCAGCTGTCCACATGATGGGTGTATTTTGGAGTTTATCACTTTTGTAAAGCTCAGAAAGCAGGGGACTGGTCTGTCCTATTGCCTCACTGGGAAAGACAACCAAGCTGAAGCTTGCCAAGCATCCTGCAGCAAGAAATGGTGCTTCTTTGGTAGGCACAGGAAAGGTACTTCTCTCTCCTCTCTCTCTCTCGCTCTCTCTCTCTCTCTCTCTCTGTGTGTGAGAGAGAGAGAGAGAGAGAGAGAGAGAGGAAGGAAGGAAGGAAGGAAGGAAGGAAGGAAGGAAGGAAGGTCCGACTCTGTTAGGAGGCAATTAAAAAGCTGTATGACTCCACTGAAAGGTCCATTTACTTTTTTTTACTTATTGTTGAAGGCTTTCATGCCTGGAATCTCTGGGTTGCTGTGTCTTTTTTGGGTTGTATGGCCATGTTCCAGAAGCATTATCTGCTGACATTTCACCTGCATCTGCAAGGAGCCTCCCCCCCCCAATTAAACCATTGTGCCAGCGGGACTGAAGACTGACAGGTTGTAGGTTCAAATCCAGGGAAAGCGCAGATGAGCTCCCTCTGTCAACTTCAGCTCCATGTTCCAGAAGCATTCTCTCCTGACATTTCACCTGCATTTGCAAGGAGCCCCCAGTGGCACAATGGGTTAAATCCTTGTGCTGGCGGGACTGAGGTCTGACAGGTAGTAGGTTCAAATCCAGGGAGAGTGCAGATGAGCTCCCTCTATCAGCTCCAGATCCCCTTGTGGGGGTATGAGAGGAGCCTCCCACAAGGATGGTAAAACATCAAAACATCCGGGCATCCCCTGGGCAATGTCCTTGCAGACGGCCACCAGAAGCGACTTCACAAACAAACAAACACAAAAGCTGCATCTATGGCCAGCATCCCCAGAGGTTGTGAGGTCTGTTGGAAACGAGGAAGAGTTTATATATCTCTGGGATATCCAGAGTGGAATTCCTGGACAGGATGGAATTCCAAACAAGAAACAATCAGGGCTAGCTAATCACCTTCCAAAAAAGGATTCCCCCTGGCCAGACCTTTAAACTGCTAGGCCATTAAATGCTAATCAAGGTGGCCAATTGAAACATTAACATTTCCCTCAAACAGACAAGCGTTCTTTATCCCACCCTGGACATTCCACAAATATATAAAACCAATTTTCCTAATTTCCAAAAGATCTCATAACCTCTGAGGATGCCTGCTATAGATGCAGGCAAAATGTCAGGAGAGAATGCTTCTGGAACATGGCCATACAGCCTGGAAAACTCACAACGGCCTACTTTTCAACTGTAATTATCTGCACATAGAATATAAATATAAATAGACTAGTCCATACACATAGAAAAAGCCCAAGAATAGATAGGGTTATATAAAGTATTTTGCTGGTGTTGATGATGACTAAATTAGTTCTTGGCTAAATAGTGGCAACAGATGCATGTGTCCTGATAGCTTGTACATATCAATGTTTGTCCTTCGCAGTTGACAATTCCTGCTGGTATCAGGACTCAAATCTTGCCACAAACCCACCCCTGCCATCCTTTTGTTTGTGAATATACCCATTAAAGCCTTGTGTTTAATTGAATAGCCCTATTAATAATTACATCTCTGGAGGTGAAACGTTTGTATCTTTGGGGGGGGGGTATGCAATCTCCCTCTCCCTCCTGTTAAGTTTGCATTTTGAATTCTTAACAGAGATCTTAATTAGGAACTATTGTAATATTCCCGTTAACACTAATTAAAATCAGCCCCTCTAGGTGGATTTAAATGGGAAAGACTTGCATGGAGTTGGCAGATTAAAAGGAAAGAAAGGGATGAGAGTATATGCTAACACTGTGACTCTATGCATATCTACTCAGAGGAAAGTTCCAGTTAGCCCAGTGGGATTTACCTCTATTTGGCTGAAAGGTTGTAAGTTAGATGTGCATTTAAAAGGAGGGAGATCACCCTCCCTTCCCACATACAGTGTTTTTGGCCATCCTTTGGGTTCCTTATGCAGCAGGGAGGGAGGGAAAGATAAGTCCACAATGGGGAGGCTCAAAGGAGATACAAAACAGAAATTAACATGCTTAAATTTATGCTGGAAATAAGTGTTTGTCCTAAAAGATTTGTTCCAAGTAAGGGCTTAAGAATGTTTACTAGATTTTTTAAGAGAAGGAGGAAATGAAATATCGTCTCCATTAAAAATCAAACGCTGTGTTATAATGAGTATGTAAATAACAGGTGCATTTCTGGGATCTTCTTTGTTGCCGCCTACAATGAAATGAAATTGTATGCATCATGTTGTCTTTGAGGTATACCTGAATCATTGTGTCTTCTACTAGTGAAGCACTTGCACCAGCTTTTGGAATTTAGCATTTTTGTCCAGGCACAATTCTCATGCACTTGGCATATCAAATCACAGCATCCTGACAGAGGGCCCATGAAGTTTTAAGATGCTGTATTTCTTCAGGCATGGGCTGAAGAAAGATACTACACTTGATCTTAGCCAAAAGGCCGAGAAGCTGAAGAAAGGTAGATCCTTATTTTGTGGCATAACATATTTCTCATAACAAGACTCTCCCTGTGTGATTACTGCTTTGTTACATCTAGAAACATGTCTTCAGGCAAAGACTGCAGCAAAGACTGTGTTGGTTGTTGTTTTAAACCACCCTGAGCCTTCTTGGGAAGGGTGGTATATAAATTGAAATAATAAATAAATAAATAAATAAAATGAACTGGTACAGTATTGGGTTAGGAAAGCTCAGTTACTTGTTTCTAGAGTTGATGGGGGTATTTCTATACCAGTGGTTCTCAACCTGTGGGTCCCCAGGTGTTTTGGCCTACAACTCCCAGCTTACTAGCTGTTAGGATTTCTGGGAGTTGAGGGCCAAAACATCCGGGGACCCACAGGTTGAGAACCACTGTTCTAGACTATTCTCAGATTTGGTATGAGCGAAGGAATACCTCTAAGACATTGCAATTGGAGTATTAGTGCTACTGAGGCACTATAGGTTGAGAGAGGAGGTAGGCATCACTGTTGCCAGTTAACTGTCAGGCTTTGGATGTAGTGGAAGAGATGAGGGGAAAGTTCCCTCCACCATCACCTGCAATGTAATAAAGGTAAAGGTTTTCCCCTGACATTAAGTCCAATTGTGTCTGACTCTGGGGGTGGGTGCTCATCTATATTTCTAAGCCAAAGATCCGGCGTTGTCCATAAACACCTCCAAGGCCATATGGCTGGCATGACTGCATGGAGCACCGTTACCTTCCTGCTGGAGCGGTTCCTTTTGATCTACTTACATTTGTATGTTTTCGAATTACTAGGTTGGTAGAAGCTGGGGCTAACAGCTCATGCAGCTCCCCGGATTCGAACTTGCGACCTTTTGGTCAGCAAGTTCAGCAGCTCAGTGCTTTAACCCACTGCACCACCAGGGGCAAGGTAATACATACTGGCAAATCCACAAAGATTTTGCAGGCTGGATCTTTAGCACAAACAAGAAAACGTACAATCCTATGAACTAAAATAAGCATCAGAAGATTCCTTCCTGTTCAAGAACAGCAGTTCTTCACTCCTCATACAGACATTGACACTTGACCATATTCTGTTTTCTTTGTGTCTGTTAGGTGCCATGATTGAGGATTAATACAAGTTATGTTTATGTATTTGTTAGTCATGCTCGAGACCTGCAAATGTTGTTCCCCTTGAACAAGAAATGATAGATCTTTGCTGATCTGATAATTGTTTGGAAATGCTGAAAGAAAGCCTTGGCTTACAAATATTTTATTTCAAACTTCCAAGTCAAACCAAGCTGTTAACACCTCCCTGCAGGAAATTTAAAAATGGAACTGAGCTATAATTTCTAACCCAATCTTTTCAACAGTAAACAATGCTCTAGCTGTTTTTACATAATCACTGAGTAATCTTTAACAACAATTATGTAAGAAGGGTTACAGTATTACTATTTTTTGCTACATAGATATGTGTGTATGTGTGTGTTCTAATTGGGGCATATATGAGTTTGATATTAGTGTGTCAACAGGCCAGCATTGTTTGAAAATTGGAGGGATATTACTGCTGAGCTGAGACTTCAGGTTTTTTTTTTCAAATTCTAATTGAGAACTTCAATCTTTCTCACATCAGAACAGCAGTAGAAAAGAGATTTGGGGGAGGGAACAGAAGATAAGAGACTTGGGATCTAGGGAACATTTTGTAGATATCATTCTTGGGGAGCAAAGCTTTGCAGTAAAGGGAGAAGAAACTTGGAACTCTACATTGGACTTCATGTTCCAGCAGCCTTTGAACCAGTATAATCAATGGAGAAGAATGCTAGGAGCTACAGACTATCAGCTTCTGGGGCGGCCTACAGTTTCCACCCCTGCCTTGAAAAGAAGAGGGTTAGTAGGTGGTTGAAATTGAAGTTGTTTTGGGGGGGGGCTTTTATATGAGTGTGTATTTGTACAAGGGAGAATTAAGTTGCAAAAACTTGTGATTACAGGCTATACCAGAGCAATAGAAGCCAAGTGCTTCAAGCTGGAACACTTTTATTCAAACATAAGTTCTGAAATCAGAGACATAAAGTCTAAGTAAATAAAGCATCAAGATGTAAGTGAAAATCAGATTCTCTTTATAACTGTGCTCGGAATGATTTGCACCAGCAATAATGTGGCCATTTTAAAAAGCCTGTTGGGTTGCCCCTTTTACCTTTTTCATTTTCCTTCCTTAGTACTAGAAGGAAGCTGAAAATGTCCAGTATTTGATACAGAAGCAAAGCGTTTCACTAGGGGAGGGGTTTTAAGATTTTTTTTAAACTTCAGGAAGTTGAAATCTTATTCTTGCTTGTAGCTCTTTACTGGAAAAGAAACCTTAGAAGATGTTTGAACATGGATTTGGCTCCTGTTACTACATCTTGACACCCCAGATTGGGGTATTGGAGATTCAGTGAGCACTGAAGAAGACACAGGATCAAGATTGATTGTATTTTGCACAGCTGACACTATTGGCAATTTCCCCGTTATTTTGGGACCTGTACTTCTGGCTGAGTTGAACAAGTCTCAGGTGCAGTTTCTGAAAGGAGCCATTTAATTCTTAACCTTTATTGTTTACTGTTGTGGAGTATACAAGTCCCACTCGATAACTAGATCCCCGTTGGCTGCCAGGCACTATAAAACACAGAATGCCAGAGGTGTCCTTGGCATTGCTGACTCCTTGGAGGCTAAAATTAAAACAGGAAATTGTTTTTATGGCTGTGAAGGACCAGCAGAGCCAGCTACCCTGACCTTGTATACGTGTAGATTTTCCTCTCTCTGTGGGTACTAGGAGCCCCTATTCACTCATTTCGGAGTAGTTTTTTTAATCTCTGCAACCTAGAAGGAACCCATTGGTGTCCTCCAATGTGGCATGAGGGTAGGGTAAATTCCACTGAACGATTAACAAGGAAGGGGATGTGTTTACCTCACCCCACTGCATTCATTTCCCCTTCAATGCTGCTTCATTTCGTTATTTTCCAAATCTCTATTTCCATTGCAAACATCATCACTGGAGTTTGTAGCTGCATTAAATGTATTTCTGGTTTTGTTCTGGAAATAAAAAGAATAATCATGACACTATGGTATTCCTGGCCATTCAGTAGGAAAGAAAGATGGAAAAATAATGAGATTCAAATGATCATAGTCCTGAGAAATACATGTGTTCACAGGGCACAAAAATGATAACATGTACTGGATTTCCTTTTTTAAAAAAAGTCCAACATCAAGTTATTTTAGCTCCCCTGATCAGCAATTCCAGTGTTCTGGTTGCTGATACCTCTAGGTAATTAGAACTCTATTCTTACGTTGAGATGAAAACTAGAACTGCTCCTAAATAGGTTCTTGTTTACATGCTATTGATCTGGAAGTTATTGGATATAGCCTGTCTACATGTAAAGTAATTCAGGGGCGATGCAGGCATATCCCTGTCACCCAGCACCAAACACACTTTCTGTCTTGAGCCATTCATAGGTCACATCTGTTTGAAAAAGGGCTCCACACCATACCCACAAAAATATAACATGTTTCAAGGTGCATCTACCCTGAAGAATGAATGCAGTTTGCAACGTGTAGATTTTCCTCTCTCTGTGGGTACTAGGAGCCCCTATTCACTTGTTTCGGAGTAGTTTCAATGCCTCAATGCTATGGAATCCTGGGAGTTGTAGTTTGGTGAGGCAGCAGCACTCTTTGGAAGATAATATTAAAGACCTTGTAAGATACAACTTTCAGGATTGCATAGCATTGAGCCATAGAAGTTAAAGTGGTGTCAAACTGCATTCATTCTACAGTGTAGATGTGCCTTGAAACTTGTTACAGGGCTTTGAGTACCTCTACCTAGTCGTTTTGGTATTGTAGGCTAGCAAGTGGGGTGATTGACCAGAGGGTTACAAAGTTTGATAGGTGCAACCATCCAACTTCACATGGTGCTTCATCACCCCAGACCATAGACAATCCACAGAAGGCAGAGGAGAGCTTGAATAACTGTATGGAAGGTCTGATCCATCCTCAGGCATTCTGATACTTGTTTTCTGCAGAAGTAAAGTGTAGGTATGGTCATTGGGCAGAATAAAGCACCTACCTCTGTTAGTTGATGTTAGAGAATGGGGAGTAACAGGAAATGTTGAAGGAGAGTATTACATAGCTTGCTTTGCAGCAGCAAAATAAGTGGAAGATTGCTGGGCCTCTTCCAGCGTCACAGTAAGGTTCAACTCAGTCCACATTGCTTTTGTGTTGGTCATGGGAGGTGTTCTTTGCCTCAGATGGCAAAAGATCTTGATTATGGGCTTTCCTGCAGAAGATAAGGAGTTAGATTTCAAGCTTTAACCCTGATACCCAGAATAAAGCTTTCCTCTACACCAGGAGTAGATTTTTGGGGAGAAATCCTTGATGGAGGATGAAGCCTTATTAGGCAGCAGATGGGAGGCGTGAGAGCAGAGCCGAGACAGGCGATGCAGTTGGCTTTGCGTGCCTTGATTCAGTGCTCACAGCAGTTCAAACAGGGTTGCTTGCATAGTCAATGACCCTTGCATCAAATGCTTGTCACATCCCTTAAAAATGACAATAACAACTACCTAGGAGAACGAGCAGTACATCTGAAATAAAAATGTATATATTTTAGTATGATTTGTCATGGGTATCTATTAATTAGAGCATGTACTAGTTTAATACAGTTTCCTCTTCTCTCTCTCTAGTCCTCCAATTAGCCAGGGCACATATCAGTATTTGTCTGAAAGAATTAAAAAACACAACACTTTGAAGGAACTGAAATCCTTCCATGGTGTAACCTATTTAACTTTTTAAAAATATGGTAAAAGCAATAGTCAGTCTGGACTGGGGTTTTGGGAAACCAGGGAACAAATCCTAGCTCAGTCATGGAAGCACAGTGGCTGACCCTGGGTAAGGCACACCTTCAGCCTCAGAGGAAAGCAATGGTAAACTTGCTCTGAACACATCTTGTCGAGAAAACTATGTGACAGGTTTGCCTTAGGGTCACCATAAGCTGGAAATGACTTGAAGGCACGTAACAACAGGATTGGTAAAAATGTAATTTCCTTTGAGACTGAAGTTTACTGGGCCAGAAGCTGTTTGCCGTGTGCTCCAGTTGTCTCCACTTTCAATTTCTATAGAATACAAGACTGGACGTAAGAAAACAAATCATGATCGCCTTTTTGTAGTGAAGCCTTTCTTGCTCCTCCCATTATATGTGCACTGTTGTCATGATTTTCTTGCTCCTTCATCAGGGCTACAGAGGATACACTAGGGCAAAAGTAGGCAAACCTGTGCTTTCCAGAAAAGTTGAATGGTTGTTTTTATTCCTACCACTAGCCATGCTGGCTAGAGTTTATGGAATTTGTATTTTGTAATGTCTGGAGGAGCATCAGGTTGCCCGCAGTAGGCTACATCATGGCTGTATTCACAGAAGATTACCAAAGAAGATGGTGTTCTCATGGTACGGAGAAGTAGTTCTTGGTGTTCAGCCAAACCATAATAGATGTATGAAGTTATTTTTTTCAGTCCCTTGCCCACTGCCCAATAGAGTTTAATTATTCATGACTTTCAGCATTGGATAATTGGTTCTTGGGACAGATTGCAGACTTCTGAAATTAATGCAGGCATGCTATTGGTTCACGTTATCAAATGGGTTCACCACATTGGATGCTGCACTGTTACGGTTCAATAGACACCAGTGATTACCAGGAATATTGGCAGGTAAGAAGTTGGTTGTAGCAAGATTTAGGAATGTCAGGCCTGCATAGCTAGGAGTTTGTTGCGGGGCATTCTCCTAGTATCTTTCTTGTCCCAGTGGAGCTGTGAGACTTGGACATCCATTTTCATCTAGTCCAGACTGGCGAGGTATCCAAACAGAAGCAGAGAAAAAACATAAATAAGTGCCATCATCAGAAGATTTCATTTTCTTTCTTTTCTTTTAAGGTAGCTTGTCAAGACCCATGAGGCGCATTTACTCATTCAGTCTGTAAATGCAGATTTTAAGTGCACGCATTTTCTAAATTAGTTTGTCATTACAATTTTTTTAAACACACCAGCTGATGGCAGATAAATGCTTTTTGAAGGTTACTTGAGATAATAAAAAGAGCATGTAGGGAACTTGCTAATTTATTGGAGCATTTTTATAATATACCATGTGGTTATTCTACAGTAAATAGAAGTATATAAGAAGCAGATGAGAATAAAGGACTTTTGCGTATTGCCCAGACAGAGCCTATGCATGCTAGTCTTTGAGCCCTTTCACACAGTCCTATATCCCAGAATATCAAGTCAGGAAATCCCACCTTATCTGAGTGTGGACTCGGATAACTCAGTTCAAAGCAGATATTGTGGGATTTTCTGCCTTGATATTCCGGAATATAGAGCTGTGTAGAAGGGCCCTTAGAGAAACTATGGTGCTCAGTTTGAGGTTGGCAGCGTGTATACCCTAACAATTTTCAGATTTGAATGGCCCTCGTAGAAGGAAGTACACAAAAGTTCCTAGACATCAAAACATCACTAGACATCAGGACAGAGCTGGGGACTAAAAAGACAAACCATAGGTTTTCTGTCTAGTTTAGCTTCTGAAACTCTATTTCTTCTTGGAAAAGTGATTAGAATGTCTAGTTTTGATATCATAGGAGGCAAACCACAGAAGGAAATGCCCATGGTTGTTTTGTTACCTGGACTTGCGGTGGAGCCATGGGAGGGATAAGTATGTACACCAGCAGGCTGACCCTCTGCCAAGAAGCCAAAATAGTTCTTTGTTACCATGGAGTGAGAAAGTGGTCAGTCATGGAATAAAGACTACCAGTGACAACTTCATTGCTCCAGTTATATCTTAAATTATTGGATAAATATTAGAATAGCTCCACTGAATACAATGAGAATTATGTCTGTGTAAATATACAGTATGTGACATTTATTTTATAAAATTACTACCCTTTTGGCCTCAAGAGAGGCTTCAGATTTTAAAAATTCACACAAATAAAACAAAATACTGTGATAAAAATAATTACAATATATTAACTGAAACATTAAAATAGCAGTACAGGAGGGGCATAAAACAGCACCACAGGGAAGCATAAAACAACCAGGTCAGTTTAAAAATACATCTTCACAGCACAGAACAAAATGCTGGCACAATTAAAAGGACTGCCAATTGCAAAATGAGAAGAGCAAACAGAGTTCTTGGCGGTCGGAGAGTTCCAGAGTCTGAGTGCCACCGTCGGGAAGCCTCACTCTCAGGTCCACATCAAGATCACTTCTAAAGGTGATGAGAAAAGGAACAGGACATCCAGAATTCATGGAGAAGGTAGAGACTTTTACAGAAATGAATCCCCATTTCCTTTGAGTTTTGTGATTATAATTAGCCTCTTTTGCTGGCAGTCCTGGCTGGAGTATTCTGGGAGTTTTAGTTCAGAAAGTGACAATTCCTGGTTCTATTTTAATTCAGCTAAGAATTTTCCAAATACTTTTTATATATACTGTAACTCTACACAAGAGAACATTGCAATCGGACAATATGGTTTATGCTGGAGTATGACTGGTCAGATAGGCATGATCAAGGAAAGGGAATTGCTAGCAGCACAAAAACTAAAGCCGAGCAAAGGTTAGCTAGTGACTACAGCCAGCAAATGGGCCTCTAAAGTTAAGGCCAAACCCAAGAGCACTCCCATAATTCAGTCCTAATTTTTCAAGGTGAGTACAACTCCATCCAGCACTAGTTTTGCCTCCCAGGCCAGAACAACTCTCTCCTGGCTTAAGCCTCCATCTATTCCTTGATCCAGATAATTTATGGTCAGTCTGCTTCTGTACAAGAGTACCCTTTGATTCTCTCTATAAATTCACTGATTTCAGAAGCTTATCAATGAGATTCTTTTTATCCTGTATACATGTCTTATCACATAAAAGGGTATTTTCCCGAAACCTTTAGCCCTTAAATGTCTTCTGAAACAACATGGTTGGAAGGTCAGTAAGGTGGGTATTGGTCTAATCTCTCTAAGGATCTTAGCAGACACAGTCTTCTGCCTGTTGCCAAAACTGAGACCCACCAAACCCATCACAGGACGCAAGGTAACTTCTGACGGGACTCTGTGGGGCTCCATTTTGGCAGCCTTTGGAGGAGTTGAGTGTTACCTGACTCCTAACTGAAAAACACAAAGAAAAAATGGTGAAAGGATGGGGAAAGGATAAGAAACCATGTAGGATGGGAGTCCATCCCAGCAAACAGGAAAAGATGATAGGGAATGAAGGAGGATGGTTTTCCTGCTTTCCTTCTACCCATCTGATGAGGTCCTAGGAAGTTAGTCTCAGAGTTTGGAGTAGCCACCAAGACGGCCCTCTCCTGAGTTCCCACCAGATGTACTTGTGAAGATGGAGGGATGGCAAGAAGGGTCTCCTCAGAAGATCTCAAGATATGGATTATCTTGTATACAGTGCTGTGACTTTTTGAAAAATCATGATCTGAACCATTGGAACTTGATACGGCACAACCAGTACTTTGAACTGTGGTCAGAAACAGTCTGGCAATCACTAGAGCTGTTGCAACAAGGCAGCTCCAGTTAACAACCAATTAAAGAGCATGAAAATGCACTTCAGTGAAATGGTTTTGAATGGGAAAATGTGTTTTTTTCTGAAATTTTGCCCTACAGGTTCAATAATTTCTAACCAACATTGATAAGGATGTCCAGAGCATTTGGAAGGCCAAAGTTTCTCCACACTGAGAAAAACAAATTTTGAACAGAAGCCAAAAAAATAAATTCACATTAGCAGTTCAGTAAGGATTAGTCTTTAAAAAAACCCCCAAAGCACCACAGTTGTGTTAGTACATTCATTGAGCAGTTAAAAATGGATTTTGGTTACATAAAATGAACAGTTTAACTGGGTATGGTGAAAACTTAATTCCTGTGCAGCTGGCATGGGATCTAGATGTTCTTGTATTCCAGTCAGCTCCACTCAGCACAGGGAGTGGTCATGAGGAGATGAACATTATTTTCCATAATGCTTGAATCTTCAGTGCAAGATACCAATTTGTTTTTCATAGAAAATTCCCCAATGTTATCCTATTACACTGGACTTTTTTAGATCAAGAAATAAGCCAAGATCCCCCTTACCCCCATATTCCTTCTCTATTTTATTGTGGTTTTAGCTTTTGTTTCTTTTCACTGTGTAATATTTAATTATCCAGTGTTTAGATTGGGATTGAGTAGAATATAAGCATATTGCTGCTATAATGTGACTGATATTATTTCTGCTTTTTCCATATGAACCCAAACTAAACTGGCAGAGGTATGCAGAACTAGCTACTAAAAGCTATAAGCTACTAAAAGATTATTGGCTTCAAGCAGATCCATGTTGTCTTAAAATTTGCTAGGAAAAGTGCCTTTGTTTGATCTCATGGATATTGGTAAAAATCCCAAAAAATTTAAATGCGATTTTAATACATTAATGAAGAAGGAGGATTAGAAAACTCTCTAATTTTCTTTTTGGCAAATCTCAACATACTTATGACTTTGAGTCTTCTTAGGTTACTATTGCTTCAGCTTTGCATGGAGAATCATCCCCCGTTTGAAAGATGGATTTCTATGGTGTAGACCTGCTAAGGCAAGGGAAGGAACTTCTTACAGGTTCCTGTCCTATTTAAAATAGAAACAGAGAAAGAAGAACATGGATGTTGACTTTCCTCCCTTTGCTAGTGAACACTGACAATAAATAGCAATGTGGGAGGGAGAAAATAACTACTTTGCAACCTTTCAATTTACTTATTTATTGCATTTTTTCCAGTGTTTACTCCAAAGGAGCTCAAAGCAGCATACATTAGTCTTTCTTTTTAACACCAAAACAACCCTGTGAGTTGGGCTGGACTGAGAGATAATAACTGACACAGGATAACTAGTTTCAGTTTGAGTTCTTATCAAGGTTCCCTCAACTTGGTAATTACCAGATACATTGGGCCCAGTCACCTGAAATCTACAGATCAATGGCCATGCCATCTGGATATGATTGTATTGTAATACTAAGCGGTTTTTTTTAATGTGAGAGAATATCTGTCGAGGGCAGGGGTGGGCAATTACCGGCTCTCCGGGTGTTTTGGACTTCAACTCCCAGAAATCCTAAGAGCTGGTAAACAGGCTAGGATTTCTGGGAGTTGAAGTCCAAAACACCTGGAGGGCCGATAATTGCCCACCCCTGGTCTAGGGCTCTTCCACACAGCCATATAACCCACAATATCAAGGCAGGTAATCCACAATATCTGCTTTGAACTAGATTATCTGAGTCCATACTACCATATATTCTAGTTCAATGTTGATTTTATACAGCTGTGAGAAAGGGGTCTAGGAATGTCTAGATCTTCCAGCATGTTGCTGATTGAATTCCATTGGGATCACAATGGAAGACCTAGGGCCTTTCCAGATAGGCCCTTTATCTCAGGATCTGATCCCAGGTTTTCCGTTTAGCCCAGATAATCTGGCAGCATGGACTCGTATAATCAAGTTTAAAGCAGAAAACCTGGGGTCAGATTCTGGGATGAAGGGCCTGTCTGGAAGGGCCCCCAGAGATTCCTAGAGAGGTGTTGTCTCTAGAAATCTAGATGATCCAGCATAACAAGAAAGTTGACTGTAGGATCATACTGGAAGACCAAGAGATTTCTAGAGATAATATTTTAAATCAAATCAATGAATAATAAAATCAACAAAAGTCAAAGCCGCAAATGTGGAGGAGTGACTTTAACATCATATTTCACTGTTACTTATATAAAATCTATGTTAGACTGTGTAATCTAGGCAAGATTGTTAGATTGTAGTTCCCCCTTTCCCAGGAGCATCTCTGTTTGTTGGAAGGCAGATGATTTGGGAGGAAAAAATAGTTTTGAATTTTCTTTTGGCTTCATGCTCTAGAGAGACTGTTAAAGCTTGGCTTGAGCATGTGCTTCATTTGTTAATGTCAGAAGCTGGAAAAGTCCCTTTTCTGGCTGTGAAACTATGTTTGGAACCTTTCAGCCCACAAACACTATGAGTAAGATTGTTAGCTACAAAGCTAGTAATTCTAAACAGAAAAGAGCACTTGGAGGAGCTGATTGTTTTGTGTTTTTATGTTGTTTTGTTTTATAATTTTGGGATATGAAATTTTTGTATAATACTTTAGATCTGCCACAAAACTTAAGGATAAATTCTGCTGCTGCCTGCATCCACATTTTTGTTGTCTCAGCTACTGAACTATGTGTAGCATAATTCCTAGGATGTATATTGTGCTATGATTATTCCCTGTGCCTTTCAGTATGTGAGATTATTTTATTGGGAAATGTGAGAGATAGAAGTTGCTCTGTCAAACAAATTTGTCTAATTGCAAGGCAGAAACTGAGCAACAACCAGTCCTCCAGCCACACTTACAGTTCTGCGGGGGAAAGAACACTTAGCCTTCTTTGTTAAAGACAAATGTACATAGCTTTAGTTACAGTAGCTGTCCATAATCAATGACATGATTTAAAGGAAGAGAGAGAGAGAGAGAGAGAGAGACAGAAGAGAAAATGACTAGCTGCTGACTAGCTGCAGGAAGGGAGACGATGTGGAAGAAGCATTACAAATGACACATCACCATAAATATATACTGTGTCTAAATTTCTATAGAGTTACACACAAACCAGGAGTTAGTTGCTACCGGCAAGCAAAGGTTGCTAACTCTACTGCCCTTCTTTTCTCTTTTCCTTTGCAAACTGTTCTGTTCCTGGTGGCAGCTATTACGATAGTCAAAGTATATTAGCTTCTCGCTAGAGCACTGCAGATGTCTACCCTTTCCTGCTGCATTGATAAATCTTGTCTGCACAGCACTTCTTTGCAGTTGCCCCAGAATATGAGAAAGAACCCTACTCCCACAGTTTGAATCACAGGTTTGCAGACTCGCCAAGCAGTGGCCTGTCAGATTTACACCCTTTCCTGCTCAACTTCATGGATGATTAAAATGCTGCAATGATAATAATAATAATAATAAATTTGTATTCTGCTCTATCTCCCCGAGGGGACTCAGGGCGGATTCTAACAGACAGAAATGCAAAGGCAAACATTCAATGCCTTAAAATATGTCAACATAAATACAAAAATGACTCTCCTGTACCCAAAGTAAGCCAAGATATCAAATGCCTCTGAAGATATTAAAGCCTCTGAAATCAGGTAAAAGAAAGATCTGGAAACCACCTCTTGCACGGTTTTTGAGCACTGGCCTGGTGGCTCCTCCTTCTTTTCTGCTTTCTTCTTGTCCCTTTTTACCAAACTCTTTTTGATTATGAGCATGACACTCTTTGGGTGATAGGGTGAAAGTTTATTCTACTACAAGAAGTTTGAATCAAGTTTAAAAGGAGATGCAGTCTGCTTCATTGTTGCAAGAAGATGTGTTATTGCAGCGTTTCTCAACCTGGGGTTGGGACCCCTGGGGGGGTCATGAGGGGGGTGTCAGAGATGTCGCCAAAAACCATCAGAAAACAGAATATTTTCTGTTGGTCATGGGGCTTCTGTGTGGGAAATTTGGCCAAATTCTATCGTTGGCAGGGTTCAGAATGCTCTTTGATTGTAGGTGAACTATAAATCCCAGCAACTACAACTCCCAAATGTCAAGGTCTATTTTCCCCAAACTCCACCAGTGCTCACATTTGGGCAAATTGAGTATTCGTGCCAAGTTTGGTCCAGATCTAACATTGTTTGAGTCCACAGTGCTCTCTGGATGTAGGTGAACCACAACTCCAAAACTCAAGGTCAATGCTCACCAAACCCTTCCAGTATTTTCTGTTGGTCATGGGAGTTCTGTGTACCAAGTCTGGTTAATTTCCATCATTGGTAGAGTTCAGAATGCTCTTTGATTGTAGGTGAACTATAAATCCCAGCAACTATAACTTTGAAATGCCAAAATAAATACCTTCCCAACCCCACCAGTATTTAAATGTGGGTATAAGTGGGAGCTGTAGTTCATTTAGGCACCAGTGCTTTGGCAGAGAAGACTAAAAAACTTGCAGCACTACATGATTTCATAGCATTGAGCCATGAGAATTAAATTGGTGTCACACTGCATCAATTCTAGGGTGTATTCTAATATTATTACTATTTACATTGCAGAACATCCAAAAAGCAGCCTTTGCTAGAAAGATTGTGAGGGGTTGTAAGGAGAGCTCCAATGCCTTGAATCTACTGATACCCCCCTCCAAATCACCTCCTTTCTGATCTCACTTTGGTTTTTAAGTCTTCAAAGCATTGCACCTTTTTTCAGTCAGTTCCTGTGGTAGGCAGGATTTAGAAAATGATTTGTGCCCTTCCCTAAGTCAGATCTCGGCTTAGTGTTGAGGCAATAGATTTTCATGCACTGACGTCTTCACCATCCTTCAAACAAAAGGTGCATAGACACAGTCTAACAACTTGAAGCCGTATGGTTGTTTTTACTTTTATTTATTTTTTGTTTCTCTTCATCAATACCTCCACTTTCTTAAGAAAGAAAGGAACAAAAGCATGGAGCAGATATATGGCAATTCAGTTCCTCACTGGTGTAGTCTACACCCTTTTGGCTCTATGTTTGTGATAGAATCTTTGCCCATTCTGCAGAACCAGGCAGAGTAGACTTTTCTGGATCTGGATTGTGCCATTTGAGATTGGATCACTTGGTCAACCAGCAAATAAAGAATCCTATAGTAGCTTTCTCTCATACATGCTGCATATCACTCCCTTTTCCTCTCCTTCAATGTCTTTTTTTTAATCTCATGGATCAAATTTATGTAATTTCAGAGAACATTCTGGTATATAATTGGTAAGTAAGATGTTGCTCCCTGCTCCTGTCTTTTTTTTATTTAAAAAAGACAATAGATGCTTCATAAACACTTCACCATCACACTTTACGGTCTAAACAAGGCACGTTAGAGTAAAGCCAAAACCACCTGCAGGCCTGGGTGCCCTGTATTATTCAAATTCCGTCTTGCATTATTGTTGCCTTACTGATAAAACACTAAACTAAAATGTAGAAGTCTGAATCTTATATATGCCAATTCAATTTCTGATGATTTGGAAGTCGTTGAATAAAAAACATGCCATAGCTAATTATTTACCCGTAATGGATATGTATGTGTATTTTCTGTTTTACAATCTCAAATTACAATTGATTATATAATTTCTGTTGGAAATACGATTACTTTAAGATCAGCTTTTTCATCCACCATTTGTTTGTTTGTGCTAGTTTAAAAAGTTGTTTTTGCCAATTTACTACACATGGCAATGCATTAAAAAAGCAAAATTATAATTTTCTGTTACTGTGGTTTTTCATTCATTCATTTTGTTTTTCGAAGTTGATTTCATTATATCCTCTTACCTGGAGTATTCTCTATTATCATGGCTCTTTGAACACCGTTTCCTATGTGTGTACTGAAAGGAGGAAGAGGAAACCAGGACATTGTTAGGTCATGGAACTCCATGCGAGAAGAGCAGGTACCAAATATGTAATTTCAAACTGGGCCGTAGTCCAGTTGGTGAAAGTGCTATTGTCTCTGGCATTACTGCCACCTAGGGGACTCGGGAGGGAGGAGGTGCGGGCGGGCAATTCGTGTGATCTCGGTCGGGGCAAATGGGACGGTAGACGTAGGCCTGATAAGAGAAGGCGGAGGAGCCAAAAGAGAGGCTCGTCCCCTTCTGACCTACGGGCTATCTCTAGGCACGCAGATGTGAAAGTTCCATACTACCTCTCCAATCCTGATTCTGGCCAACACCAGGTCCGTGCGAAATAAGACTGGGACCATTCGCGAGTTCCTCCTGGAGAGAGAGGTCGACCTAGCCTGTTTGACAGAAACATGGCTCCAGGAGGGAGACGAGGTCGTCAGTACGAGGTGGCATCTCTGGGTTTGTGGCCAGTTATCAGATGAGGACTGAGAGGCGGGGGGGAGGGGTCGCCATTCTCAGCCGAGACACTTTTAATTCCAGGACGATTCCGACGGCGAACATTCCGGGGATGGAGTGTGCCGGCCTGGTGTGGGACCTTAGTGAGAGTGTAGCCTTCCTGCTGGTGTACCGTGCACCCGACGCACCGGCGGGGGAGCCTGCCTAAGCTGCTGGAGGTGGTCGCGGGTGGGCATTGAGGTTCCCTAAACATTGTCTTGGGGACTTCAATGCCCACTCCGATACCCCCTCAACGGCAGCCGTGGACCTGGTGTCTACCATGGAGGCACTAGGACTCTCACTCTGTAAGACCGGTCCCACGCATCAGGCGGGCACACCTTGGATTTGATCTTCGCCGCCGGGTTAGTGTGACCCTAGCCTCCATTATGGAGGTTCCATGGTCGGATCACAGGGTCTGGAAGTCCGGCTGGAAATTGCCCCCTCCCGGTAAGGGTGCGAACCTATTTTGGTTCGCCCGGGGAGACTTATGGAACCCACTAGGTTCTGAATGCTCCTAAGGAATGGGAACTTCCCAGCGACTCAGTCGATGGGCAAGTGAATACTGGAATACCAGCCTTTCACTGCCCTAGACGAGATCGCCCCCAGGCGCTCTCTCCTCCCGCAAATCGCTCGCTTGGTTTGCAGAGGGAGCTACGGGCGATGAGCGGAGGATGAGACAGCTAGAGGGCGTGTGGCGGGTCTCCGTGACGAGTGTCGAAATCGGGCATAAACAGTTTAAAGAGGTTTATGAGCATGCTATCAGGAGGCCAAAAAAGTCTACTATTCCTTGATAGAAGTGATGAAGCTCGCCCAGTGCAATTGTTTGAGATAGTCGGTGCTGACAGCAATCCCAACAATGTCCCAAATGATAGGGGTTTGGCTCCCTCGCTGAGGTTTTTCAGAGTTATTTTACCGACAAGATTTCGACCCTCCGCGGGACATTCCAGCCACATTTGACCACAGTTGAGTGAACTTCCGAGACTCCGCCGCCACTCGGCGAGCCCACCTTTCACCCGTTTTCAATTGCTGGATGCAGTAGCTGTCGACAAGTTACTAGCTGCAGCCAGACCTACTATGCTCCCTCGACCCGTGCCCCTCCTGGCATTGAGAATGCCGGGAGGGCACGATCATAAATAGCTCCCTTGAGCAAGAGGTCTTCCGGGGACTAAAGGGTAATGGTGAGACCGCTGCTGAAGAAGCGAATTTAGACCCTTGGCTCCCTCAATTACCGGCCAGTTTCAAGCTTGCCTTTTCTAGGCAAAGGAAGTGAGGAGGGCAGCAGCGAGTTCAGCTGCAGCAGTTCTTGGAAGACACAGCTGGACTTGATCCCTACCAGTCCGGCCCGTATTGGGCAGGACAGGGCCGTGCTTGTCGCCATTACAGACCAACCGCGCCAGCTGGACCAGGGCGGATCGGCACTGCTCGTCTTGTTAGATCTGGCAAGGCAGCTTTCGATACCAAGTCTGGTTAATTTCCCTCATTGGTAGGTTCAAAAATGTCTTTGATTGTAAAGGGGAACTATAAATCCAGCAACTATAATTTTTAAATCCAAAATAAATACCCCCCAAACCCCGGGATTTAAATTTGGGGATAAAAAGGGACTGTAGTTCATTTAGGCACCAGTGCTTTTGGGATACCATCCTTCAAACAAAAGGTGCATAGACACAGTCTAACAACTTGAAGCCGTATGGTTGTTTTTACTTTTATTTATTTTTTGTTTCTCTTCATCAATACCTCCACTTTCTTAAGAAAAAAAGGAACAAAAGCATGGAGCAGATATATAGCAATTCAGTTCCTCACTGGTGTAGTCGACACCCTTTTTGGCTCTATGTTTGTGATAGAATCTTTGCCCATTCTGCAGAACCAGGCAGAGTAGACTTTTCTGGATCTGGATTGTGCCATTTGAGATTGGATCACTTGGTCAACCAGCAAATAAAGAATCCTATAGTAGCTTTCTCTCATACATGCTGCATATCACTCCCTTTTCCTCTCCTTCAATGTCTTTTTTTTTAATCTCATGGATCAAATTTATGTAATTTCAGAGAACATTCTGGTATATAATTGGTAAGTAAGATGTTGCTCCCTGCTCCTGTCTTTTTTATTTAAAAAAGACAATAGATGCTTCATAAACACTTCACCATCACACTTTACGGTCTAAACAAGGCACGTTAGAGTAAAGCCAAAACCACCTGCAGGCCTGGGTGCCCTGTATTATTCAAATTCCGTCTTGCATTATTGTTGCCTTACTGATAAAACACTAAACTAAAATGTAGAAGTCTGAATCTTATATATGCCAATTCAATTTCTGATGATTTGGAAGTCGTTGAATAAAAACATGCCATAGCTAATTATTTACCCGTAATGGATATGTATGTGTATTTTCTGTTTTACAATCTCAAATTACAATTGATTATATAATTTCTGTTGGAAATACGATTACTTTAAGATCAGCTTTTTCATCCACCATTTGTTTGTTTGTGCTAGTTAAAAAAGTTGTTTTTGCCAATTTACTACACATGGCAATGCATTAAAAGCAAAATTATAATTTTCTGTTACTGTGGTTTTTCATTCATTCATTTTGTTTTTCGAAGTTGATTTCATTATATCCTCTTACCTGGAGTATTCTCTATTATCATGGCTCTTTGAACACCGTTTCCTATGTGTGTACTGAAAGGAGGAAGAGGAAACCAGGACATTGTTAGGTCATGGAAGTCCATGCGAGAAGAGCAGGTACCAAATATGTAATTTCAAACTGGGCCGTAGTCCAGTTGGTAAAAGTGCTATTGTCCCTAGCATTATTGCCTCTGCTGGTAACCCGTGGTCCCCTGGGGAAAGAGGGACAACACCGGCACACACCCCCCTTTTCAGAGGGGGGGCAGGAGACCGGACACCTAGGGGACTCGGGGAGGAGGAGGTGCGGGGCGGGCAATTCGTGTGATCTCGGTCGGGGCAAATGGGACGGTAGACGTAGGCCTGATAAGAGAAGGCGGAGGAGCCAAAGAGAGGCTCGTCCCCCTTCTGACCTACGGGCTATCTCTAGGCACGCAGATGTGAAGTTCCATACTACCTCTCCTCCAATCCTGATTCTGGCCAACACCAGGTCCGTGCGAAATAAGACTGGGACCATTCACACGTTCCTCCTGGAGAGAGAGGTCGACCTAGCCTGTTTGACAGAAACATGGCTCCAGGAGGGAGACGAGGTCGTCGTGCACGAGGTGGCATCTCCTGGGTTTGTGGCCAGTTATCAGATGAGGACTGAGAGGCGGGGGGGAGGGGTCGCCATTCTCAGCCGAGACACTTTTAATTCCAGGACGATTCCGGCGAACATTCCGGGGATGGAGTGTGCCGGCCTGGTGTGGGGACCTTAGTGAGAGTGTAGCCTTCCTGCTGGTGTACCGTGCACCCAACGCACCGGCGGGGAGCCTGCCTAAGCTGCTGGAGGTGGTCGCGGAGTGGGCATTGAGGTTCCCTAAGCTTATTGTCTTGGGGGACTTCAATGCCCACGCCGATACCCCCTCAACGGCAGCCGTGGACCTGGTGTCTACCATGGAGGCACTAGGACTCTCACTCTGTAAGACCGGTCCCACGCATCAGGCCGGGCACACCTTGGATTTGATCTTCGCCGCCGGAATTAGTGTGACCCTAGCCTCCATTATGGAGGTTCCATGGTCGGATCACAGGGTCCTGGAAGTCCGGCTGGGGGTGGTGCCCCCTCCCGGTAAGGGTGCCGAACCTATTTTGGTTCGCCCGAGGAGACTTATGGAACCCACTAGGTTCCTGAATGCTCTAAGGGAATGGGAACTTCCCAGCGACTCAGTCGATGGGCAAGTGGATTACTGGAATACCAGCCTTTCCACGGCCCTAGACGAGATCGCCCCCAGGCGCTCTCTCCTCCCCCGCAGGAATCGCTCGCCTTGGTTTACCGAGGAGCTACGGGCGATGAAGCGGAGGATGAGACAGCTAGAGGACGTGTGGCGGAGTCTCCGTGACGAAGTGTCGAAATCGGCTTATAAACAGTTTAAAGAGGTTTATGAGCATGCTATCAAGGAGGCCAAAAAAGTCTACTATTCCTTGATAGAGTCGGCAAACTCGCGCCCAGTGCAATTGTTTAGGATAATTCGGTCGCTGACAGCAATCCCAACTGTCCCAAATGATAGGGGTTTGGCTCCTCCGCTGAGGTTTTTCAGAGTTATTTTACCGACAAGATTTCGACCCTCCGCCGACATTCCAGCCACATTTGATACAGTTAGTGAACTCGAGACTCCGCCGCCACTCGGCGGGCCCACCTTCACCCGTTTTCAATTGCTGGATGCAGCAGCTGTCGACAAGGTACTAGCTGCAGCCAGACCTACTACATGCTCCCTCGACCCGTGCCCCTCCTGGCTTGTTAGAACTTGCCGGGAGGGGCTTACGAGGCCCCTAGGCACGATCATAAATAGCTCCCTTGAGCAAGGAGTCTTCCCTGGGGACTAAAAGAGGCAATGGTGAGACCGCTGCTGAAGAAGCCGAATTTAGACCCTTCGGCTCCCCTCCAATTACCGGCCAGTTTCCAACTTGCCTTTTCTAGGCAAGGTAATTGAGAGGGCAGCAGCGGATCAGCTGCAGCAGTTCTTGGAAGACACAGCTGGACTTGATCCCTACCAGTCCGGCTTCCGTATTGGGCACGGGACAGAGACCGTGCTTGTCGCCATTACAGACCAACCGCCGCCAGCTGGACCAGGGCGGATCGGCACTGCTCGTCTTGTTAGATCTGACGGCAGCTTTCGATACTGTAGATCACGCTCTGTTAACCCACCGTTTAGCCGACGCCGGGAGTCGGGGACCGCCTTAAATGGGTGGCCTCCTTCCTCCGGGGCCGGGGACAACGTGTGGCGGGGCGGGAGGTCTCCGGAGATCCTCACTTGACTGTGGGGGTCCCCAGGGGCCATCCTCTCCCCTTATTATTCAACGTGTATATGCGCCCCCTGGCCCAGCTGGCCCGCGACTTTGGTCTGGAGTGTTATCAGTATGCGGATGACACCCAGCTTTTGCTGAGAATGGACGGCAGGCCGGACACCACACCCGATTGTTTCCATCAGTGCCTTGAGGCCGTGACTGGTTGGCTGCGGGCCAGCCGGCTGAAGGTGAACCCCGCCGAAGACGGAGATCTGGTGGCCTGGTCGGCCTGGGGGGCGCCGGTTGCCTACCCTAGACGGCGAACGGCTTAACCCGTCGCCTGTTGTTAAGAGCTTAGGTGTTCAGTTGGACCCCCTGCTGACCATGGAGACCCAGGTCTCTGCTGCCAGCAGGGCGTCATTCTTTCACCTACGACAGGCTAGGCGACTGGCACCCTACCTCTCCAGGGATGATCTGGCCACGGTGATCCAAGCGACGGTCATCTCGAGATTAGACTACTGTAACGCCCTCTACGTTGGCCTTCCTTTGGCAACAGTCGGAAACTCAAGCTAGTGCAGAATGCCGCGCTCGCTTGCTGACGGAACGTCGGTAAGGGAGCATATCACGCCCATCCTTCAGCAGCTGCACTGGCTGCCTGTTGAGTACCGAATTGCCTTCAAGGTGTTGGTGTTAACCTTTAAGGCTTTACACGGCCTAGGGCCTGCGTACCTGAGGGACCGCCTTGCCCCATACGTACCCCCGAGATCACTACGTTCAGGGGAGTCTAATCTTCTTCTGATTCCATCGGTCCGCACCTGCCACTTATCCGCGACTAGGCAGAGGGCCTTTTCCGTGGCGGCTCCGGCACTCTGGAACTCTCTCCCAGATGATGTCCGTGCCGCCACGGAGCTCTTTCCGTTCCGCAGGGCCTGTAAGACCGCCCTGTTCAAACTAGGTGAATCAGCCAAATGTACTCATCTTCCGACCAGCACCTAGACCCTGGAATGCCATGGCTTGACATAATTGTTAAATTCGGGACCTATGTTGTATTTTATGCTGTTTTATTGTGCGGCGACATGAATGCTACATGTCAGCCGGGTTTTATGATGTTATCCGCCCCGAGCCTGCTGGGAGGAGCGGAATACAAGAAGGAACAAATAAATAAAATTACTTCGCGAGCAAAGATTCTTAGGAAGGACTCATCCCACACTTTCTACAAGCACGTTGATGACTAAGGGGGTTGGATGTGTCCTTCGAGCCTGTGCAATGGATTTTTCTGGTGGAGCGCAGCGTGCACAGAACTGGCCTCACCCTTTAAACCAAAGATTTGTCTGCCAGGGCCTAGCAAGCTTAGGACTGTGGCAGCAAGGTCCTCAGGTCGTAGATTTGATTTGAGTTTCCTTCTCTAGATGGTTGACCCTCACAGGGTTAGACTAGCAGTATCTATCTGGGTCTGAAATTAGAGTTTTCCCTTTCTTAGGATGGTTGCCAAAAGGCTAGAGAGCCCATCCTACTAGTTGACACTCTTTGTCAGACCCTTTAGTTGTGACCTGTCTGGAATGGGAGGCCTTACCGGAGACTATGCCACCGCCAGCATAGCTCACAACTTCAAAAGTTCAAACCTTGAAAAGTGCTATTGTGCAGGTGGTATCTGTTGCCTTTTAACAAAATCAGCTGCTCTTGGACATGACTTCATATCTGTGGTTTACTTTGTGGGTGGACTCACCATACCAGGGATCCTCAGACTTCTTTAGCAGAGGGCTGGTTCATGGTTTTTCAGGGTGTTGGGGGGAACACGACTATAGTTTGAAAGTAAAAAAGAACAAATTTCTATGCACACTGCACATATCTTATTTATAGTGCAAAAGAAATGAAAGAACAAGGAACTTTTAAAAATGAAGACCAATTTGAACCAACATACAATTAGCAGTATTTCAATGAGAAATGTGGGCCTGCTTTTTTGGCTTATGAGATAGTCAAGTAAATTAGGATTGTTGTTGTTGTGTTCCTTCAAGTTGTTTCAGACTTAGGGCATCCCTAAGTCTAAAATATAGGATGGGGCCAGGTAAATGACCTTGGAGGGCTGCATCTGACCTGCGGGCCTTAGTTTGGGGACTCCTGCACCACACTATATATGTGTATATGTATGTAGTAACCTCTGCAGTCACATTGTTTCGCTGCACACCTATCAGTGAGACAAATGCGGATGAAGCATGCTGTTCTGTGCTGAAATACTCTGCAGGTAATCTGCATTAAAGTACATTGTCTGCTGCAGTGAGTTCAAGCAGCATTATAGCAGGAGGAAAATACACGGACCAGTTCCCATTGTGTTGCCGACAGCCTCCATCAATAATACACAAAGAGAACTATCTCTCTCCTTGTGGCAGCAGTAGTTATGTCACTGGGTTAGCTTGGTCTTCTCATTGCAGATTGTTGTACTAACCACCACTTTTATAGGTTGCTTTGCCTTTAGCAGAGGCATTAAATCCTACTTTATTTTGTGCCTCTCTTGTCTCTGTGTATTGGATGCATTTTTTACAGCATGTGAGCATCCATGAAAGGAGGATGCTTTCAGAAAAAGGTGAATGTTTCTGTTTATAATCTGCCTCTCTACAGTATTCAGTTGCAAAGGTAATTAGGGATCCTGAGAAAGCTGGGTCTCTATCTTTGAAGCAACGAGGCTCATAAAGCTTGATTCAGAGACCTCGTTATCTTTATTTTTTAAAATAAGTTTTTTATTTAACTTCTGTGAAGTTACCATGGTTACTCTCATACTTGGTGGCTTCTTTGCTTCCCTCTTACCTTAAGTGCAGCTGTGCTGCCATTAAGAATTAAAACATCAACAGCAGGAACCTCCCCAGTGTCAGCCAGCCATAAATCCTGTTTATGTTCCTCATGGAGAGAGAAGCTGCAGTGGAGGCAGTTCAGAGGGACCACAGAACAGCAATGTTTTAAGGCAGCTCTCTTGAGATTGTGAGAATAGGAAAATGTTCCTGTCTCCCATGCTAGTAAAATTACAGGAGGTAAAAAACCAGAACCAGAGAGAGATGTAGCATTAGTCTATAAGAGTGAGAAAAATGTTACTCCTCTCCAAGTAGAGCTCCTTTGCTTCCTTGCCATGAATGTCAATTTGGCAACAAATTGATGCCCTGCATTTAACCAGCAGTTGGCTAATTCTGCCACTTGGTCTCTTGTTTTAGTTGTATTGAGGGCATATTGTTTAACTTTACTGTATTTCCAAGCCACCTTTGTGCTGTCTTGATATTTCATGAGTACACGAAGAAGCCTTATAATTTACTTACCTACCTACGTACTTAGGTGATCCCCCTTAGCTGATAATGATGGTTCTCCAAGTGTAGTGTCCGTATGTGGCTTTGGAGCCCTATTCTTGATCTGCGTGTTCTCCCTCAGTGAGGACATCGGTTTCCAGCTGGAAGATGGTCCCAATCAGGCTTGGCTTGGCGTGCCTTCCTCTTGGCACATTTCTCGCTTTTGCCCTTCATTAGTACCTCTTTGAATTCTGCAGCACTGCTGGTCACAGCTGACCTCCAGTTAGAGCGCTCAAGGGCCAAGGCTTCCCAGTTCTTGGTGTCTATGCCACAGTTTTTAAGGTTGGCTTTAAGGCCATCTTTAAATCCCTTTTCCTGTCCACCAACATTACATTTCCCATTCTTGAATTAGGAGTATATTAGCTACTTTGGGAGATGGTGATCAGGCAGTTGGCCAACATGGCCATTCCAGTGGAGTTGATGGCATAGGAGTATCCCGTCAATGCTTATAACACATGTGTCGGACTCAAGGCCCGCAGGTTGAATCTGGTCTTTCATGTCATTTTACGTGGCTCTTCAGATGCTGGACCACAACTTCTGTATTCCTCATCATTAGACACCATGACTAGAATGGATGGGAGTTGTGATACAGTTACATCTGGAAGGCTGCAGTTTGGTCTGTTGAATCAGGATAGTGGGGTTTGAATTAGGATACAAGGCTTGGATGTCTGATGTTAAAATGTCCTTTAAACCTTCCTCAAGCTCAGAGACATAAGTGCTGTTGTGTTGCAATTCCCATTATCACCAGTCTGCAGGCCAAATCATCAAAAGCAATGGGAGTTGTTGTTCTGTAACATCTGTGGACCAAAACTGGGTAAAAACAAAAGATATGTGTGTGTGTGTGTGTATTTATTATTCATGCTTATATACCGCCCCCTCCCGGAGGCTCGGGGCGGTTTACAACATAGCAACATTTACAGTAAAATCAATAAAAACAACAATTTAAAACAGTAAAATAGTAAAACAGAGACACAACAGAACGGTCGCCCCCAGTTGTAGTTTAACAGCCATGCTACTATAATATGGAAAGTTCTTGGGCATTAGGTATTGAAGGCTTGTTGAAACAAAGTTGTTTTACAGGCTTTTTGGAATGTTGGAAGCTCCCTAAGAGTCCGAACATTGTCAGGTAATGCATTCCAAAGCATGGGGGCTACTACAGAGAAGGCTCTCTGTCAGGTCGCAGACAGGTGGTAGGTTCTGATGGAAGGAACCTCTAGTAGGTTTTGGTCTTTTGATCATAGTGATCTCTGGGGAACGTACGGGGAGAGACGATCCCTCAAGTACACATGCCCCAGACTATATAAGGCCTTAAAGGTTAATACCAACACTTTGAACATGATCTGGTACTCCACTGGAAGCCAGTGCAGCTGCTTCAAGATGGGAGTTATGTGGCATCGAGCCAGGGCACTGGCGAGCAAGTGAGCCGCAGCATTCTGGACCAGTTTAAGTTTCCAGATCACGGACAAAGGAAGGCCCATGTAGATATATATACATGTATATATATAGTTGGCCCTCTCTCTGTGTTCACATATTCTCCATCCATGGATTCAACAGCCCTTTGAAGCCAACTATAAGGTTGATGTGGCCCTTAATGAAAATGAGCTTGACGTCCCTGCCTTATAAGAACCAGATCTTTGGTCCATCTTGTTCAGCACTGTCTCCTTTGAAAAGCTTCTGCCAGCTGTGTTTTTGGACAGCAACTTTCCAGGGATTCAACTTTGAGTAGTGCCAGAGATTCAGTTTTGGATACTGTGCATCCAAAACAGATGCCCTAGCACTGAGCTATTAATCCTTCTGTATTTCAGTTGTACCGTATTAGAAACACTGTTTCTTTTTTAAAAAAATATATATATATAAAAATCTCCTCATGGCCTAAGTGAAAAAGTTGATGACTTTGAAGCAGGGAAACTGATTTATCATTGAATACTAGGATTGTCCATATCATTTTATTTCAATTTCTATGTATGGTTGTGAAAGCTGGACAGTGAAGAAAGTTGATAGGCAGAACCTTAACTCATTTGAACTGTAATGCTAGGAAAGTTCTGGAGATACTGTGGATTGCTAAAAAGACTAATAAATGGTTCATGCAGCAGATGAAGCCTGAACTTTCCCTAGAAGCCAGAAAGCTAAACTGGAACTGTCATATATTGAACATAACATGAGAAGACATGAGTCACTAGAAAAGACAATACTGCTCGGTAAGGTAGAAGGGAAAGAGGAAGACTGCATTCCAGATGGATTATTGCTAAAGTACTTGTATTTATTTTTAACTGTTTTTTTCCAATTATTCTTCCAGTTTCCTAAAAATACAACATGTCTTCTATATCCACTGTGGATACATTTAAAGACCTTCTGTGACTCCCTGAAACTGCGAATAACAATGAACCCTATATTTAGACTATAAAGAATTCTAGAGAGGCCCTCAAACACTACTGGGGGACTGTATTGTAAGCAGGTTTTGTTTGTTTTCCCCCTCTGTCCTACCCATTGTTTTTCTACCACCTAAATGTATTTCAATAATAATAATAATAATAATACCTTTTGTTTGTTGTAGGTTTTTCGGGCTATATGGCCATATTCTAGAAGTGATCCCAGCCATGAAAGCCTTTGCCAATACAATAATACCTTTATTTATATCCCACCACCATCTCCCAAAAAGGGACTCGGGTGGTTTACATGGCAACAAAAGTGCAATACAGAACATATAAAGTACACAAAAGTTTGCCCAGTCAATGAACAACACTAAATAACATAAAGTAGCAACTTACAGTAATTAACAGAATACAACTCAAATTCAGATAAACATAACTGGTGACAACACAACAATAAATTAAAGTTAAAAATGAGCTATATTCCATCTCTCATCCTCCTCCACTTTCCCAGTGATCCCCTTGCTCTGTCAAGGCATTGTGGCCTGGTTCTGTAATAGAGAGATGGCTTATTAGAATTAAAGTCTAACAGTCTTTTAAAAATAAAGCAATCTCTGCAAGACTGAAGCCATGGGAGAATTGTAAATTATCAGCAAAGACCTCATTTAAAGACTGGAATAAAAACGCATGCACAGACGCAAGCAGTAGAAAAACCTCTCTATAGGAGAGGTGTTTTCGTCTGGAATTAAAATAAATGAAAGAAAATCCCAGTGGAGGAAAGGGAGAGAGATCTGAAGTGTGCCTACTCCTTTGAGGGCTATCTTTTGGTCAATACTGATCTGGCCTTTTAGAATCTCCCTCTCCCACACACTCTTTACAGATAAAGTATTACTTAAGCCAAGCTTAACCTCAACATTGTTTAGCATGCCATTTTAAACTTAAGTATATTCAGATATTATTTATAATGGTGAGGTTCTCTTGCTACCACTTCTAAGCATGGTTCCCCAATGTTGTATATCCTACATGTCTGAAAATGTAGTTTGAATTATTTGTTAGACACACACACACACACGGTATCTTTCTGGGATGCCTCACAGAAATGGGTCTTGGGGGTACTGTTTTGCAATGGCTCCAGTCCTTCCTCAAGGATTGTTCCCAGAAGATGTTGTTGGAGGACACCTGCTCAGCCCTGCAGCCTTTGACTTGTGAGGTCCCGCAGGGTTCAGTACTTTCCTCCATGTTGTCTGACATCTACATGAAGCCACTGGGAAAGATCATCTGGAATTTTGGAGTTTGATGTCATCTGTAGGCAGATGATGTTCAACAATATCACTCCTTTCCACCTGCTACTAAGGAGGCTGTTCAGGGTGGACAAATTGAAATTAAATCCAGACAAAACAGAGGTACTCCTGGTCAGTTGTACAGCTGAACAAAGTATAGGACAGGGTTGCACTGTGATGGACAGGGTTACACTCCCTCTGAAGACACAGGTTCACAGCTTGAGAGTTTTCTTGGATTCATTGCTGAGCCTGGAACTGTGGAACTGCCTCCCTGGTGATATTAGATCAGCCCCTTCTCTCCTGACCTTCAGAGAGAGAGAGAGAGGGGGAGGGAGGGAGAGAGAGAGAGAGAGAGAGAGAGAGAGAGAGAGAGAGAGAGAGAGAGCAATGAGAATAATACAGTGCAATAGATGGATGGCAATGATTACCGGGATGGCCTGGACTATGACTGCGGATAGCTTGATTTATAATAGTAATTGTATTGTTTTAAAATGTTTTAATGTTTTTAAACTTTGATTTTAATTTTTAATTGAAATGTTATTTTAATTGTATATTGTTTTTAAGGCACTGAATTATTGCCTATGCTGTAAGCTGCCTTGAGTCCCCTTCTGGGTTGAGAAAGGCGGGTACTGTATATGTGCATGTGTGCCTCCAGCTCTGTCCAATTTCTTTTTCAAGGTTTAGTCAGATGTAACTAGCTGATGTCTCTGATGGTAACAGAAAAGATATTACAGATGGGGATTTGACTACAAGTGCAACCTGGGGAATTGAGAAAGAGAAGGATCTCCTTTCCAATTTCTGATAGTTTGGTTAAGAATGAGATAGCTTTTTGAGGACAAACCAACGAGTTACATACAAATTTGTGACCCCTTTTTCTAACTCTGTTGTTGTCCTTTTAATGCTGCTGAGGCTGCATTTTGAAATGGAAAACACCACTGTAGGAGAGGAACTTCTTGACCCTTTTCAATTGTTCAGTTTCCCCCACTGAAAATCCACTTTCCCAGAAAGGGTAACAGGGAGTACAAGATGTAGTGTTCAGCAGAAGACTCTGCAGTGGAAAAGGGTTAGGCTTTCCTCTTTTTGGACAGGGGAATCTGAACCCGCCAGGCTGTTCTTTGCAGAGAAGACGTGCCTCCCCTGAGTCCAGATTTGGCAAGAGGGAAGATGAGGCAGCTGGCAGGGTCTGTGGGAGCATATGTGGCTACGTGAAGATAATGATCAGCAGGGTCTGGCCTTGGTTAGTACTTGGAAGGGAAACAACCAAGAAAATAGACTATATATCAGAAGAAAACAAAGGCAAACCACCTCTGATTATTCTTTGCCTCAAAAATTATATGTAATTCATAGAGTTGCCACAAGTTGACAGGAAACTTTAAGGTGAACAAACATTTACCCACATCAATAGGTAGAAGTCAATACTCCTTGAACTGGGTTATCTGAGTCCACACTCAGATAACATGGGATTTTCTGCCTTGATATTCTGGGATATAGGACTGTGTGGAAGGGCCCTCAGACAGAACCATGCCTGCTTTCTGGGGAAAAGTTTGTTAACTTTGTCCCACTATGCTGTCTACTCCCCCACCTAAAAAAGTGAAAATACATCATTGATATGATCAACTAACCTTTGTTTTTCGCCCCTGTCCGAGATCCTAACTCAGGCCCTGCCACTCAGTTAATCTTTTTGATGTAATTCTACAGGCAAATAAGGTTTTATGTTGTATATCTTTGTTTGGAGTTTAGGTTTCTAAATTTGCCTAGATTCCATGTTGCCTCTTCTGCCATGAGGGCAGATATAAGAGAGATTTTTTTTACTCCTTATGCACCTATTGCCTCTGCAGCTTATATGGGACCTTCTACACAGCCCTATATCCCAGGATCTTCTTCTTCTTCTTGGCTTTTCTTCACAAATGAAGATTCAGGAAGGACTCATCCCATGCTTTCTACAAGCAAGTTGGTGACTAAAAGTTGGATGTGTCCTTCAAGCCTGCTGGAGCGCAGCGTGCACAGAACTGGCCTCACCCTTTAAACCAAAGGTTTTTCTGCCGGGGCCTAGCAAGCTTGGACGGTGGCAGCAAGGTCCTCAGTTCGTAGGTCTGATTAGAATTACCTTCTCTTAGATGGTTGACCTTACAGGGTTAGACGAGCACCATCTGCCCGGGTTTGAATTTAGAGTTTTCCTTCTCTTAGGATGGTTGCCAAAGGCTAGGGAGCCCTGTCAGAATGTAAAGATATAAAACAATTGTTTGAGTTGTGAGTATCTATTTCTTTTGGTTTATGTGTTGTAGTAGTTCTACTGTAGGTGTGGCTGAATTGGTGCAGCTGGGTTTGCCTGACTCCAGTAGGGTGTGGCAGCTGTGTTTGTATAAATCTCCTTTGTTACAGATTGGGTTAGGCTTTTGGCTTTTGCAGTTTCTTACTGTCTATGCTGGCTATTGTGTTGGCTGAAGTTCCTGGCTGATATACTGCTGTGATGCTGGAATGCTGTATACTTGAGAAATTCATTTAAATGCTGAAATGCTGTAATCTGGAGGAATGGATTTCTATACTGCTGTAATGCTGGAATGCTATATACTGGAGAAATTCATTTAAATGCTGAAATGCTGTAATCTGGAGAAATGGGTTCCTATACTGCTCCAATGCTGGAATGCTGCATACTGGAGAAATTCATTTAAATGCTGAAATGCTGTAATTTGGAGAAATGGATCCCTAAATTGCTGCAATGCTGAAATGGTAACAGGGATGCTGGGAGTTGCAATACTGTGTGAGTTAACACAGAAGCCTGTTACTGAAGAATGTGTGGACTGTTTATTGAAAGAGCATGTTGCTGTTTTGTTTGTTTGTTTGAAGCTATATTAGTAAAATTTTTACATGAAGACAAACTTTGTTCTTTTTTGCTTCTGTTTGCTCAAATACCCATCAACCACCTTCTTCTGTTTTCTCTGCAACTGTGGATATAGAGGATTACATGTCCCATTATCCCATCTCCAACTGACAAGCCCATCCTGCCCCTTTGATGTTCTTTGTCAGACCCTTCGGTTGTGACCTGTCTGGCATGGGAGGCCCTACCAGTGACTATTATGCCACTGCCAGCATAGCTCGCAACTTCATTAGGGTATGTAAGCCTCTCCCCCACGACAAGGGGGCGCCAATGGAGAGTATCCCAGAACATCAAGGCAGAAAATCCCACAATATCTGCTTAGAACTGGAATTTAGGGCAGTGTGGACTCAAATAACCCAGTTCAAAGCATATATTGTGGGATTTTCTGTTTTGATATTCTGGGTTATATGGCTGTGTTGAAGGGCCCTAAATCCACACTCAGATAATGTGGGATTTCCTGCCTTGATATTCTGGGATATAAGGTTGTGTTGGGAGGGCCCTAAGATCATCTTACTTAGCTGCTAGCTACAGCAAATCTTAACCAACAAATTTTCCCATTTCTTGTTAACAGCTGTAATTTTTATTGATATGCTAATAAACCCCTCCTTTAAAAATAACTAATCTGAAGTGTTCTGAACCAATTAAATTTTGAACAGCCCACACTACTGCCTTGTTTTTTTTTCATTCTCTAATACCTGTATTTTAGTATGAATATAACTGATAAGACTTGTGCCAGGGGTCCAGAGGAATGCAGTTCTCTAATGCACCCATATCTATACTAGTGATCCAGGCAGGCGAGAATTCTACCACTAGGTTTCTCCCAAGGACAATTGCTAAGCATGAGATGGGACCAAGCCAAGGATCTCATTAAGCAACGGATCCTGGACATAGAGCGCCAATCCGACCTAGCCTGTTCCCCAGCCTTCATTGTTAGTGAAGCCACTAGATACCTCACTGCCCCCATGGCATACCTAACAGATCTGGAGGTGCCCAAACACCGAAGGGCTTTTACCCTGGCAAGATGCCATGCCCTCCCATCGGCTGTATTGGAGGGGAGGTATCAGAAGACCCCCTTCAAGCAGAGACTTTGCCCCTGATGGTCAGGTCATCTGGAAACAACTGAGCACATGCTTCTTCAATGCATGTTCTACAGAGATCTTAGATCAATCTCATTGGACCATGGCTTTTAAAGTACCCGGGGCGCAGTGAAAGATGTTATTCCACCCTGCTGCTTTCGGACTCTAACACTACAATGACTTACAGTGTTGCTAAGTTCTGTGCTGCTGCCCTTAATATCAGACGGAGGATGATTGACACCGTAAGGCAACAATATCCTGTCTCTTAAAATATATTTTTATACTGATTTCTAGTCTGATTTTAAATAACTGTTTACTGGAGAGTTGTCCTTCTCCTCTTAGGGCGCTTGTGCCCGCTTTGTGCTGGTCTGTGACCGTAATAAAGTTTTGATTGATTGATAGTGATCCAGGCAAAATAATATGTTGCAGAACTTTTTTTTGTTAGAGGGGCCATTGTTGAAGTATCCTGTGGTCCTTCCACACATTCCTATATCCCAGAATATCAAGGCAGAAAATCCCACATCTCAGATAACCCAGTTCAAAGCAGATATTGTGGGATTTTCTGCCTTGATATTCTGGGATATAGGGCTATGTGGAAGGGCCCCTAGTTACTTCAAAAATTGAGTATGAAAGGGAGGTCACCCCTAAAAGTTTTCAGTAACTGTTTTACATTGCCACAGCTAGGAGATAGCTGGGAAGAGAAGATTAATCTGAAAGGGAAAGGCAACAGGGTGGATTTGGCAAGAGTTGAGCTCTTTATGATTAGCCAAAAGGGCCATGGGGACCTGAAAGTTCACCATGATGAACCTCACTCAAATTTAGTTTAATTTATTTATTTGGACACAGTCACAGTGATCTGATCAACCTTCAGTAATGAAACTGGAACAGATTCTAGTCAGTAGGAAATGTTATGTGCTTTCTACTATGATGTGGCAATTGTTCATAATTAGTCTTTCTCCTTCAATAAAAAAATAAATTCTATTTTCTTTAAGTTTTTCTCAGTCTTTTTTTCTTTGCCTCTTCCCTTCTCCATTCTAAATTATTCTAAAAGCCATATGAGAAAAACATGCAGGGGGACCAAGTGTTCAATAGACCCTTAGTTGAAGGGCTTTCCACTCCAAAATAATCTCCTCTCTCCACATATATATATATATATATATATATATATATATATATATATAGGTATGTGTGTGTGTGCATATGTATATTTTATATGATATATAGTACAAAAGCAACCATATATTGGTTTTAAATTTTGCTTACATATGTACTATATGCACTTAAGCATCACCTGTTGATTGGACTCTGAAGTGGATATTTTGGGAAAGTTCTGCTATGAGAATATGCAACTACAAAAGGCTTGCAAGTGGGTTCATGTGGCTTGTTTTCAACTTCTGCCAAGTGTTTTTTCTTAGACAAAAGGTATATATGTGTTGAACTGATTCTGCAATATTAACATGGTCAATTGAGATCAGAGCTCTTATATGAATATTTTGACCATATCAATACTTAAGTGCCATGGAATTTCAGAAAGTAACCAATGTTATTGTGGCCTGAGCCTTCACAGGCAAGAGCCTACTTCATCAGAGGTTAAGCTGTGGAGAAGGCAATATGAAGTGGTTCTCAGTTTTCACCTCAGTCAAAGCCTGCAATGTAAAGGTTTTTCACACTTTTCCCAATCTGTTACAGATTTCCCTAGCAGAGATATATTCTGCCTTAATCTCCATCTTTTTTACCTGTTGTATTTGCCCTGCCTTGCTTCAGATAACTAAGGTAAATGAACTTGTTGTTCTTGACCTCTTTCTGATTTGCAGAGGCACAGTCAGGAGCTATAGGAAAATACTCAGCCAGAAATGTATACATTTGTTTTTCTGTTGCAAAATATAGGTGACTTTCTTCTGAGTTTAAAATAAAGGATATAGACATTCCTTGTGGTTGAAAAGAGAAATGTGAAACCTCAACTATCTAAATTACAGGTGTGGAAAAGAAGCACATGAACTTCAATAGGACTGAGCCATAGCACTTCCCCCCTTTGGTTTGTCTTCAGGTCACTTGGAGTTGAAGAGACTGTTTAATATGGGCATGTATATATGCTATGTTAATTTGCAAACATGTCTCTGGGATCCTAGTTAAAAAAAAATTAGCAGTAAGGTTGCTACTCTAGGCAGAGAGTAAATTCAGTCACAGGGGGCATCCATTCAAACAGGCAGCTGCCCGAACATTAAGGTTGATTGGCTTAGCTGTGCCTCCAGAGAAATGTGGATTCAATCAGAAAGTGTTTCTAGAAGCTTTGCTTTGAGACTGATTCAGAAATAGACCTTGTTTGTTTCTTTCTTTGTCAATGAAAAAGCACTCTTTTATGTTTTAGAATGCAACCACCACAAGTATTGTATAGGAATTGCTTGCACAAACACAATGATGTGAACCCAAGTGGGGCTGGGAGGAGATTCCTATAGTCTGTGGGAGAAAGGATAGCTGGCTGCACACCAGGGTACTAAATCCACATTTGTCTCACTGTATTTCCTTTCTTTACATTAAAGGCTGCCATCTCTCCTCCTTTCTCCTTTCTTTTTAATTCTGTAATACATGTATAGAAAGTTTCCATATTCTACAGAAGTCCTACTAATCCATTCTGATCAATAAGCCTTATTCCCACCTGACTCTGCAATTCTGTAATTCTTACATTGGAGTAAGGTTAGTTAAACTCAATGTGATTTATTTTTGAGTTGAATTCCACTGTGAGTTATGAACCATGAAGATCCCAGTTTAAGATAACAAAGCCATTCTTCTAATGCTACCTTTTTCATTTTTAAAAAAGCCTTAAACTTACTCACAAACATATACCTTCCTATCCTCTGTAGCCCTTCAGAAGTGTTGCCTTTTATTTTACCCAACACATTTTTCCCAAAATCACAGGTTGCTGGGGAAATTTTTCACCTTATCTTAATTCTATGGGCCCTTCCACACAGCCCTATATCACAATATCAAGGCAGAAAATCTCACATTTTCTGAGTGTGGACTCAGATAACCCAGTTCAAAGCAGAGATTGTGGGATTTTCTGCCTTGATATTCTGGGATATAAGGCTGTGTGGAAGGGCCCCCATATCCTGATCCACATAAACCATTGTACATATCCTACCAAAACATTGCTGATTGATTACTCAGAACTACCTGTATGCTGTAGGATATTTACATAACAATAGTCTGCAGGAAATTTAACAAGATAGAACTTTCTTTTTCATATCCCCCATAACTATAAAGACTGGTCTTGCAGAAAAATCCTGGCAACTTTTGACATGTGTGATTCCCTTTGAAAAGGCAATTATAACTTTTCATTATACTCCACAAAGAAATTTTTACTGGTAACACTCTTTAAAGAAATCAAAATTTAAAGACAAGCAGAACAACCTGCATCTGCAGCAATATCTCTGCCGGCACAATCCCCTCCTAAGGCAAGAGCGATGTTGCACTATGCAAGCACATTTTATCCATTTTTGGAAAATAGAACAAATGTTGCGGCTATTTTGATATTTTTCATGACCTTTTTGTCTTGAGACTTCAAATGAGGTTGGGTATCTGAGTCAAATTGGGCTCAGTCCAAGTCAGTTCAGAAAAAATGATTTTTTTTAAAAAAAATCTTTATTGATATTAGGATAAAAGGAAGAATATTGTTATTTAAATAAATATATAAAAAAGAAAAAGGAAAAAAGAAAAAAAAACCCTGGAAGCTTTTCTTGACTCCCGAGTATCTTCATTGAGATTTATGCATTTTCTTTCTTTCCTTCTTTCTCTTGCTTTTTCTCCCCCTCCCTTTTTTCATACTTTGTTTGATGTATTATTTTTTTCTTTCCTTCATATTCATATCTTCCTATTATTTTGCTTCAAGTATTCCGTAATTCGCGTCCAGTCAGTCTCTTTCCTTGAGTTTCTCTCATTTTTTGAGATCAGGAATGCGAGTCTATCCATATTTCTTATCTCTGAGCAGAAATGATAATTTTCTGAACCACCAAATGAGGGTCGAAACTGAATCTTGGGGCTGCTGCACATCCATATAGGCTAGGGCTGTCCAACTTCTGCCGGCCCAAGGGCCGAAATTCCGGTGAGTGATCACCTGGGGGGCCGCAGCGGGGGCGTGGCTGCTCGCTGGGGGCATCCTGCGCGGCCTGCCCCTTTTCGGCGGGGCTGGGTGATGTCAGACGCCGGCACCTCCACCTCTTTTTCCTTGGTGCCGCTAGGCATGCGTGGCGTCCTGCGCAGCCTGCCCCTGTTCAGCGGGGCTGGGTGACGTCAGGCGTGGCGCCGCCGGCGAGCAGGAGGGGTGGAGGCAGAGGCCGCGGCTTCCCTCCACCCCTTCCTGCTCGCCGGTGGCGCCACGCCTGAAGTCACCCAGCCCCCTGAAAAGGGGCGGGCTGCGCAGGACGCCGGGCATGCATGGCAGCGGCGAGGTGCTCTCCGCCATGTCTCTGGCTGCTGCAGCGGCTGCACCGGGAGCTTAGAGGAAGGTAAGCTCCCGGTGCGGCCGCTGCAGCAGCCAGCGACATGGCGGAGGGCACCTCACCGCTCCCGCCCTGGCGCGCAGGCCCGCGAGCGGCCCTGCCCCCCTGAGTGGCCCCGCCCCCAAAAATTATTTCTTCCAGGAGGGTAGGCAGGCCGCGTCCAAGGGGCTGGTGGGCCGTGTACGGCCCGTGGGCCGCCTGTTGGGCAGGCCTGATATAGGCAATACTTTAATCTAAATCTCATCTTTTTTGTTTTGCTGGTTATGTCATGACACCACATGACAATTCAAAACTACCAGTATGCATTCAATTCAGAATGAAGACATTTGAAACAAATTTGATTCCTGTTTGCAGCTTCTTCTAAAAATATCTGACAGTACTATTTTCATGGGAACAAAACTCTTCCTTGTTTGGCTCAGCCATAATCCCAACAGCAGCTACATCACACATGAATAATTTAAATTAAGATGATTTAGGAATAATGTATCCACTATGTTAAATTACTCATCACCTCTGCATTAAAGTATATTTCCGCCCTTCAAATCCATGGTAGATCAGCCAGGTAATATGTGTTGGATTTGCTTATTTGTATGCTTATTTATACACTGCTGTTTTGGGCATGCCATTAGGAGATGGGCTAGGTTTTAAGTCAAATGAGTCAAGATACTACATGATAGCAAAATAGCTTTAAAAAAGACAAGTTAATTCAAACTTTTAATAAAACAATAATATAGATTCCAGTAACTAGTACTGAAATACTTTAAAAATAATGTAACTCAAACATAACCGTTCAAAATGAATAAGATGTAAAAAGCTTCTAATGTTGCAGCATGCCTGTCTTGAGGGCCACTATGTAAAAATCTCTGTTTCTCGTTCTCTCTAGTAGACTCGATTTAACAGAAGCACCTAAAGGTATAGACTCTAAAGAACAGATTAATCTTGTATGGGTGCTCTCACAAAAGAGAATACTGTTTCTGTTTCTGGAAATATATAGCCAACATAACATGTAAATAATACAACCATAATTATCTGCTATATTGATTACATTGATCTTTTAATTGATTCGATTTTTAAAGATTTTTTATTAAAAAAATCTAATGTATTATTGTTTTTATATTGATGTATTTTATTTTATGTATTATGTATTTTATGCATGGCATCTTTGTGTGCTACGTATTTTGTAAGCCAACCTGAGTCCCATGGGAGATAGTGGCAGGGTATAAATAGATTATTATTATTATTATTATTATTATTATTATTCCTCATTGCATGTGCTGTATGAAGAACCACTTCTGATCTGACTTTGTTTACTAATCTAAGAAACCCATTGTCACCAGTGCTACCTGAGCTTGTTTAGAATGCCAAAGTCTAGGCAAAACCAAAGTTGTAAACAGCCACATTCATAATTGATTGCACACTTCCATCCAGATCAATTGGCTTCCGTATCATCCAGCATCTCTGTCATGCCTGGTTTTACTTTCAATTTTTCATTTATTTCCATCCAAAATCAGCTTCTATAGGCACCAGTTCAAGACTTCTACATCCCTGCTGAGGCAGCTGCATAGAAAAGAGAAGAGCTAGGTACCATTCATGTGTTTGTTGTGCTGCAATCCAAATTGCTGACTTCCTTCCTTCAGTAGCTTTATGTAAACGGAATGAGCACAAAATACAACCTTGAGTCAGTCTGTAAGCTTGGTCCAATGGAGTGGAACAAAATCTCTTCCCCTCCCACCCCCAAACAATATCACCATCTGGGGCAGGTCCCCAATCCTGAGCAGACCTAAGGGATAACACATACAATGGTATTACGAAACATTGGGAAGTTGTGGGAAATAAACAATTATCTAATGCAGTGGTTCTCAACCTGTGGGTCCCCAGATGTTTTGGCCTCCAACTCCCAGAAACCCTAACAGCTGGTAAACTGGCTCAGAATTCTGGGGAGTTGTAGGCCAAAACACCTGGGGACCCACAGGTTGAGAACCACTGATCTAATGGCTGATGTAAATAACACTATGTGAATTTTTAAAAGAAATTATGTTCTTGGTTTCAAAGTGCTGTTTCTGTTTAATTGTGCAGTGCTTACTTTGAAAGTAGTTGTTATACTACATAAATTTTGTTTTTGTGGCTGCCACAAGCTGTGTTGAATTGGTTGAGACTCTATGAGATATTCATTGAAAACCTAGAGCAAAATGTGTTGCGGGATGTCCCACAAAAGTAAAGTTTTTGCAGATTAATAAACCATTTCCATGTTTTTATGGTAGAACCAAATAGAAAATGACATTTATAACCCAGGAACAAAAATCTTGTTACATAGTTTATTCAATAGTAAGGCTAAAGCTGTTCTTGTACCAAAAACAGATACATTGGAATGGATCAAAATAGAGTTAAGAGGCACCATGTCTTTATTTCCAACTCATTGTCTTGGACCCCATCTACACTGTCATTATAACACAGATCAAACTGCATTATATGTTCAGTGTAGACTCATTGATGCAGTTTAACTGCATTTAACTGGATTATATGACTATATAATGCAACCCAATCTGCATTATAATGTCAGTGTCTATGAGGCCTTCAAAAAAAATAAATTAGAAATTGAAGAATAGTTAACTACAGATCATTTCCTCCCATTTTGATTTCCACAGGAAGGCCTCTTTTTTTTAAGACAGCAAGGAGTTTTTGAAAGTACCAACTTTCTCTAAAACTGAAATCTTCAGTCTTCTTTGTTGTTTTGCTTTTAAAGCTCCTGAAGGACAAATAACCAAAGAATAAGTGGTGGGCTTAAAACCTCCAAGCGGTTTGTCCACATCCTCCGATTATGCAAGCTGCTACGTATCCATAATAACATGACAATGCAGTGTCCTGCTTGTGTACATTCCTGGCTCCTTTAAAGTTACAGCATTCAAGTCAGTGCAGATACAAATTGGCCACAGCAGGCCTTTAAAATTCTACGCTCTGATCTCCTGAGTTTCTGGGAAGAAGGCCATTAATCACAAGAACAACTTTGCTGACCAATTTGTCCATTCACAGTGGTGATGGAGAAGTAAGATTTCTTTCCTGCCATCATTCAACTTCAGTGTAAATCCAAAGATGAGCTCTTTCTTGCTGGTGCTGGGTTGTGGTCTAGACTGGTTTTTCTTTGCCATCATACTAGCTGTCAACCTAGCTGTGTAAATTCTTTGAGTTCCACAGAATACCAAGAAACTGACACTGCTTTATAGTTTAGTTCAAGGTGCTTGGGAACAATTGTATAAGTAGTCTGGGGACCCTTCCACCCAGCCTTATAGCCCAGAAATGACCCAGTTCAAAGCAGATATTGTGGGATTTTCTGCTTTGATATTCTGGGATATAGGGCTGTGTAGAAGGGCCCTTAATTACCACTTTGGATCAGGAACAAGCAACAGGAAACTCTCCAGAAACTTCAGAAAACCTTCAGGGAATACCAGGCATTTTGGTTTTATGTTCCTCTGGAAATTACAGGTATTTATTTTTAAATGCTGCAAGAAGCTTAAGCTTCCAAACAGATAGATGAGCATTTAAAAATATTTCAGATGCAACATAAATATAAACATCAACACAATTGACATTAATGTGAAATTACCAGCAGTTAAACTAAACTAAAATATACACAAGAGCAATAAAAATGTTTTAAATGCTCACAAAAATAGAACCTGATTTAAAAGACAATTGACAATTAAAATCATCTTATAAATGCTTTCCTCAAAAAGAAAGTTTCAATAGCAGCTTCTGGAAGGTCATCAAAAATGAAACAAGATTTGAGAAAGTGGCTATGGTGTGAGTCATCTTGAGAAGATTGGTTGGTTTATAAACACAACCTAAAATAAATTCTATATATTTAAAAAAATCTTCTTTGGCTTAAATATCCCTATCACCACAATTATTCCCCCAGAAATCCTGAAGTTTCCCTAGCACAACTGACCTCATGACTGAGCCTGCAGGGAGGAGCGGAATATAAAACCGAAGAAATAAATAAATAAATAAATAAATAAATAAATACTCTCATACTTGATGTACGACATCAAAAAGTTGTAGAGGAATACTGCAAAGCAGCAAGATGGATGATATACCAATAGAAATCTTAAATTACCCCAAACACCCAGTTTCAGAAACACACTCAATACATGATGGAGGATGGTCGAGGCAGATGTCAGGGCAATTTAATCTCCAAAGAGCAGCCCAATCCTAATTATCCATTCTGCATATTGCTGCTGCATGTGGAATCCTGGCAAAAATAACAGAGACCTGCCTACATGTTCTGACAGGGTCTCCATGATATCATAAGTTAGTATGTACTCTTATGAGGTATTTTCCCATTAATTGACTTGACAGGTAATAGCAAGAGTTTCAAACCATGCATCCTCCAAGATGATCAGAATATTGTTTGGTGGAAAATCACCTGCATGAAAGAGTGTTCAATAAGCAGCAAGGCTGTATTCTCCAACAATGGTTTAAATATCCCTATCACCACAATCTCGCCTTCTTTCTTTACACCATGTATTCCATAAATGGTTAAGCCTAGCTCCCTAAAACATGCTTCCCAACTCCTTTCAGCACACTTTCTCTCCCAAAGCGCCTTCTCAACAAATCCAAATCATCACAGCACTAGTATCCCTCCAACTCTCTGTTCTTGTTTCCATCTAAATTTTCTGTCTTGAGATTAACAGCATATGACTTGAGTTGAATTGTAAAGACAGCTATGGGGTTCAAAGGCATTGCCCCAAAAGGCCATGACAGATTCATCTGAGGGTCACCATAAATCAGAAATGATTTAAAGGTACACAGTAACAATTAATGCATGAAAAATATTTGCGATTTTTTAAAAAAAAAAACCTATTCCGTTGATACTAAACTAAAGTCATAGAAAGTAAAATAGGACAGAATTGAATGGTAGATATTAAGAACAAAGCGAGGCTGGATCTACACCACCATATATCTCAGGATTTGATTCCAGATAATCTGCTTTGAACTGGGTTCTATGAGGGCCCTTCCAGACATGACTAAATCCTGAGCTTTTTCTGGGATGGGGTGTGTGAGAGAGCTACATGCCCTCCTGAGTCAACCAGAGGTTGACTTGAGTGGGCATGGAGCCAGCCCCTAGCCCCACCGCATCCCATTTACCCCCTAACTTACTTGAGGGACCTGGCTGCATATTCAGACCCCTCTGTCCAGGCATGTAGCCAGGGGGGGGCTAAGGGGGCTTCAGCCCCCCCCCCGAAATTCTCAGGGTGGAACGCGAAAAGGCCTTACTGGTACATTATTTAAACTGTTATGTTTATTCATATCATGATCTGATCACCATGCTCATTATATCCCACATTAATGGGGTTATTGGGATAACAATACAAAAGATTTGCTAGGGTAGACCCTCTTCCCAGTCTCAGCCCCCCCCCCCCAACCAAACTCAGCCCCCTCCGAAACAAAATCCTGGCTACGGCCCTGCCTCTGTCAGAATCCCTCCTCCTCCCACCAACCTCCCGACATACCATTTTGACATGCCAGGAGCTTTTGACAGAGGGTCTGAGTATGCAGCCAGGCACCTCAGGTAAGTTTGGAGGGTAAATGGGAAGTCAGGGTGGAACCAGGATCTCTGTGGGAATTGACCCCCACAGGGCCCATGCCTGGAAAGATCCAGACCTGCAGGTGTTTAATTAATTCAGAGTAAACCCTACAGAGTAAACTGGGATTAAGTCTGAGTCTCCACTGCCATAGAATCTGGGCTAAGCAGATAATCTGGGATCAGATCCTGGGATATAAGGCACTGTAGAAGGGGGCTGACTGTTTTTATATTGCAAACAATGCCAAAAGAGCCATGCTATATATTACTTCAGCATCCCTGCTCCTAAAGCACAAGGATTGAAGAACCCTGTTAATTTTTGTTTTCTAAATTGAAACATTAGGGTTGTTGGTTACAGAATTACAGGCCTCCCCTCAAGTTCTGTCCTGGCGATTTTATTATATGGGGTGAAAGGATAAATGACTCAGCTTTTGCAGAGTGCCCAGCTCCATTGCAGATTCCATCATTTGTTGTAGTAGACAAAGGCTAAGGCAAGGGAACAGAGATTCAGTCAATGAGTGAGAATAGTTGAACAGAGTAGATTCATTGTTGGAGATCCTGCCCAAGTGGTTGAGATTCGTAACCAGTCGTGCAGCTAAAATACAAACAAGTACACTTACTGCGGGTCTAGTATGAAGTGGACAGTAAAAGGCTATTGACAGGTGCTTTTCCAGAGTGCCACCTCCTCATGTGCTCTACTGGGACACTGCTAGGACACTGTGTTCACTGCATTCTCCTGGGAGTTGTACTCACAGGAGTGCTTATTGGGTTGGGAGTGCTCCTCGGGGTCTCATTGGTTACTGGAGGAGTCTGAGCTCTCCTGCATTTAGTATTTGCATGAACAGGCCCAAGATGGAGGGCTCCAGTTCAGAAGAATCAAGGACTCAGGCACTCAGATCTCAGTCTCTGCGGGGCTCTTGGCCCTAATTCATGACTGCTCCCCTCTCCCAGTACCTGTGAATATATTGAATGTAGGGTTTAAGAAAGTTTGATCTCTCAGTCTTTTATGCATGCTTTCTGTTTTACTCTTGTTGTAATATACACAAACACACAGAGAGAGTAATATATACTGATTTGCTTCTATAAGCAACCTTGAGAATTTTTGATGCTAAGATGAGATAAAAATAGTTTTATCAAGGAAGCAAAGCTGAGGAAGTCAAGTTACATAAAAAGTGAATGATGAAACAATGAAATAAAATTTTGAAACAGATGGGTTAAAAGCGACTAAAACTGTACAGGAAAAAAGCTTGTATAGTTTAGATCTTCCCCTAGCACAAAACGGGAAAGATGCTGTAGTCTTTCAGAATGTCGACCTTTGTCCTTCTGGCTGCCCTCACTCATTCCTTTTGTTTCTGTTCCTCCACCCCTTCAACAACAAGTGCTTCATTTTCTAGAAGCTGTCATATTACATAAACCTCTCAGTAAGGTACATCCATTCCCACTGCCAAAATCTCCATATCAAACACTTGTAATGTGCCTCTGAACTGACAGCCCTGACTACACAAGCTCTGCGGCTCTACAAAAGAAGTGCTGTGTCTATAGGAGGGATATAAATACACATATTGGGAGTGACACATGGTATGTGTGCGTGCATGCATGTGTTCATATATGTGTGTATACATGTGTGCTGAGAGATGTATCTGTGCTGGTTGGAATTGGATGAGAAACATCCTTTTCCTAAAGGACGGACAAATTTTAGCTGACTGGTATAAGATCTGGGAATTTTAAAGTTGGGTTTCTGAAAGGTAATAATGTAGATGCTAGTATTTCAGCTTAGAAAGCTGTTTGGTTTCTCTAAGTGAACTTTACACATCTTGACATGTCTGCTCTAGTGCAAATGAGCTCCTACTTCCATTCACCTGGGCATGAGGACAGATGACAAACTGATCTGAGATGCAAGGAAGCTCCTATCAGCCCTGCTTTCTGCTTGATGACAATCCTCCTGCCTGGACAGGATAGTTAAGTGTAAAAGAGGATAAGATTCCTGAACTTTGATAGCTTCATAAAAGAAGGGGATATCCTTTATGGGCTTTATCCTCTTTTGCATTTGGGAACCCAATATCTGGCATGTGGGAAGTGATGTAAGACTGAAGGTCCAGCAGTCAGACTTGGCTACACTACTAACTAACTAACTTATTTAGGTGTCCCTCATTGTCTGAGTACGATGGCCTTCCAAGTGTAGTGTCTTGGCGGTGGGTCCATAGGTGACTATGGAGCCCTATTCTTGAACCACGTGTTCTTCCATAGTGAGGGCATTGGTTTCCAGGTGGAAGGTGGTCCCGGTCGGGGTTGGCTTGACGCACCTTCCTCTTGGGACGTTTCTCCCTTTCACCCTCCATTTGTGTTTTTTCAAATTCCGCAGCATTGCTGGTCACAGCTCACCTCCAGTTAGAGGGCTCAAGGGCCAGGGCTCTCAGCGTTTGTCACAGTTTTTAAGGTTAGCTTTAAGCCCATCTTTAAATCTCTTTTCCTGCCCACAAACACTCTGCTTTCCATTCTTGAGTTGGAAGTATAGTAACTGCTTTGGGAGACAGTGACTGGGCATTTGGACAACTTGGCCAGTCCAGCGGAGTTGATGGTGTAGGAGCATCAATTCAGTTCTGGTGGTTTTTGCTTCTTCTGGCATGCTGACATTTGTCCACCTGTCTTCCCAAGAGATTTGCAGGATTTTTCGGAGGCTGATGGTATTGTTCCAGGAGTTGAGTGTGATGTCTGTAGACAGTCCACATTTCACAAGTATATAACAGGGTTGGGAGGGCAATAGCTTTATAAACAAGCACCTTGATATCTCTACAGATGTAGTAGTAGTAGAAAATAGTCTTCTGATATCTTATAGTAGTACTTTCCAATGCCATTTTTGATTAGTTATTTAGCCTATGGATCCTCATGCACAGAGAGAGCATCAAGCTGCATGCATACAGCTGTGTACTAACATATTGTGTGTTTCCCTATAAAAGATTATTACTGGTGGGGTCATGGGGGGTAAGGCAAGGTCAGAAGGGAGCTACCCTGCATTCAAAAAGTTTTGAGAAATGAAATGCTATAGAAGACAGATAAAGTCTGTGCCTGTACAGACCTAGGGTAACTGTAGTGTAGGCCTTTTTAGCATGTAGAGTCTTTTAAATAGAAAAAGAATGTTATAGCAAGCAGTGCATAGATCACTATTCTTCTTGCTTTTCTGCAGTAAGAAAAGCAAGAATGTATGTAAGAATTGTAATTTTATGTGCTTCTAATTACAATAAGAAGTGATTTGGGTGGGAAGGGGAAATGTGAATATGGACATATGATCCTTATGAAACTTTTATAATTTGGGATCCTGTATGTATAGAGTGTTTGCACACTCATGCTTCTGTGCTCTGAAGTCCTAGTGGTTTTCAATCATTTCCTTTGGTTTCGGTAACATGCTGGTGTGCACGTAATTTTACACACTTTGGGAGAATAATTACACTTTGGGTTGAGATCCTGTGTGGCTGAGCATAGCATATCTCTTCAGGCATAGCTACTTTACTTCTCCTCTCATCCCCTCCCCGGATCACTGTTTAGCTTTTCTAGCTTCTCTTTATCATTCAATGTCTGAATGAATGTGTATGTTACAAAAGTGTCTCCATAGCCAGATGCAAACATCATCTGTGGACATCTTCTAGGGTCACTTGGAAGTGTGGATGGATGATGTCTCATCATTCTCAGTCTGGCTACAGGGACATAGCCAGATGACTTCTCTAACCCCACTTTTCCACAAAGCACTGAACAGCTGTGGGAGGCTGTGGTGGCTAAATAGTGAATATGGGTGAGGGAGGCTTTAATCATTGCATAGGGTAGAAGACAACACCAGTCTCCACAATAATCAGAAAAAGACATATTCAAGCTTAAGGTACACTCAACTTGTGTACATGCCACTAACAAGATTCCATGCTGTATATGGGCATCCATGTGCATACATGGCCCTTGCAGTGTTCTCTCTACTACTGCACAGAAAAGTGAGAATTCACTTGAGCACATCATTAAGAAAACTTTCCCCAATTATTTCAAACTATTATTTTTAAATTTTCTGCCACAGTACATTTAGAACTGAAGCGCTACTTTACGATTACTTAAATTACATTACCATAAATGAAAGAAAAGGAAAAAATCTGTAGAGAGGGGGGATGAGCACTAGAATAAAATGATGTTAACCTGTAAGGCAGTTCTTTTTTAAACCCAAATTTTAATATCTGTTTTTTTTTAAAAAAACTTTTCATTTAAGTGCTATGTTTTCAATATGAAAAAAGAACGCATAAATTAAAAAGCTTATAAAAATCACATGACTGGGCAATTATTGGAGAGGTAATAAACAGTGGATGTGTTCTGAGAGATGGGTGGCTGATACGCCACAGTACATGTTAAAACTATTCCTCTCAAGCAAGACTAAGGAGTCTAAGGTGAACTACACATGTGTGCTATTTTTCTATTATTTTCTTGCCAAAATATTGCTTTTTCCTGCAGTTTGAGGAAAGATGGAAACAGCGTGGAAGAAGTTATCAGTTAGCAATGACTGACAATAATGTGGATAAAAATAAAAATAAATGATGAACAAAGTATAGCTATTCCATAGTAAGTGCCTAGTGTGGTTTTACCTGCTGCCAAATGGCAGTTACAACACATACCGAGTAGATTTGGGACAGGAGGCAGTCAGCATCATCTTGCTCCACCAGCTTGGATAAATATGGCTTTGGAAAACTTGGATTCTGTGCCTTCAAGCTAAATCTGGAATAACCTTGTACAAAGCATTATTTTTCTATACCTGCTTTCTTCTTCACCTGCTCAATTATATGGTCATTTGCTCTCTCTGTGTCACTATCAGCAAAATCTCAGTGTGGTTTGTGCCTGTTCCAAAATGTTAGAAATCACTGCAGACTGCATTCTGAGTCTGCTGGTAAGTTTCTTTTCCTCATCAAGAGCCATATTTCCCAGGGTAATGTTTCTGGGCTCTTAGTCTCAGGCTGGCAGTGAACAGATCTAGTGCTGCCCCGCCTTTCTCACTTCTTTTGCACTCTTTCTTCCTCTATACAAAGCTTCAATTTTCCAACACACTTTTTTTGTCTCCCCCTCATACTGGCCTTTTTCCTTTGCAAGCCTCTTTGTCCATCTGTCCCCCATCAGTGATCAGTGGGAGGACAATGCCCGTGGGAGGAAATTGCCATGGGAGGCACAAAACAGGCACCAGGCTGCTGTGTGGGCCTCAGGATCCCCACTCCTGTATCAGTTCTTAAACTGATTATGCAGAGTGTGGGAGGAAAGATAGGGCTGTAGGTTGGAGATGAATAATTTTCTGTGAGCATTGAAAGTATAGAGCATATTTCTGCCCTCTTTCCAAAGTGAGTGTGGTTCCTTTCAGTATTTCACAGCACACTTTTACCAAGAATTACCAGGCGCTTTAAATCGCTCACTTGGAACGGAGAGGTCAAGCATGGTCAGGGTTTAATAATATGCTCTCAGCCACTGCATAATAACTAGCGCCTCTAATGTGATATGCCATTGCCATAGTTCCCAGACCTTTGGTGTGGTTCCTGAGGGAGAGCTTTCCTTGGTTCAAGATGCAGCTCTGAGCACACCTTCTGTCTTATAACATATGCATATTGGATTGCATCCCAGCTCTGGTCTGTTGTGGGTTCAGCTTATTAACATGGAAACATTTGCTGTGGGACATGTCACCACTCCCTCTCCACCCCCAGTATGCAGCCCTGTATTGCCTCTCTGTTCCACTGAGCCAACATGTAACTGAGATTCAAGGTCAGTGAAAGACTCTGAATTTAAGGAGGATGAATTGGCACGGACAAGTCTAGAGGGGCAGGTTTTTCTTTCCCTTCCAGGTAACTCTCTGCATAGCCATGATTTATGCCTGGCTGCATTTTCTGAATGGTATCCAAATAGTGTTTTCTTTATAAAAAATGTTTATGCTGTCAATTTATGAAGTTTCTTGTAGAGAGAACCAAAGTAACATGCCAAGAATGTTACGGTAGTCTGATGATTTGTCCAACATTGTTGTATTTTAAAATATTTCCGCACATAAAAAACATCAGGATAGTCAACATTTTCTAATCCATTAGTGTGAGTATAGCAGTAGGACTTGGAAACCCAGGACATGTATCTGGTTGCAAAATAACCTCAGACAGTTTTTTTCCAACCTAAAACTTGTTATGCAGTGTTTTGGAGATGAAATTGGATGATAATTATAACTTGCATTATACACTGAAAAATACATGAGTCTCCCTTGCATAATAGGTTCTGCTAAAAGTTTCTCATGTATTTAATAACAACATTTGAAAATATTAAGAGCAAGTGTGATGTAGTAGTTTTATGACTAGACTATGATGCTGGAGCCCAGGTCTAAATCTCAGCCACGGAAACCCTTTGGGTGACCTTAGGCAAGTCACGGCCTTGAAGCAATCCCGCTTTTGAACATAAAGCCATGGAATTAGCCTTTAGTGCTGACCTTTGATAACCTCACCATCCCAGAACCTTGTACATCAAAGAAAGCCAGTTTGTCCCTTCCTCCTTGGTTTTCAATAGGTTGCAATTGAATTATAAAATAAGTTTTCCCAGCAGAAGTGGAAGTCCTGTTCAAGTCCCAGGTGGGTAAGAATCTCATTTCAGATTGTTTCCAATAATCTATTATTGAAATCTTTGAGGGCAGCATTAAAGAAAGTCAACTTAACATTTTATAACATTTTATATTTACAAGTTTAAAGCAATAAAAGTCTCTTAAACTGAAGATGTAATAATGTAAGAGAAGTATTCTACAAAGCATACAATTTGGTTTATATTCAGGATAGAAATACCCTTTTAAAAATCGTAACATGGGAGAAATTAACAAAAGAACAAATTATCAATTCAAGTACATATTGGTTTGAATACTTATATGTTCCACCATGTTAGCACTGAATTAAGGCTGAATTTGCCTCTGCATTTTTTTGGGAGGTGTGCGCAGCATAGTCTATTTCATGCAGGAAATAGCTGTACAAACATGGAATTAGTGAAAACGGGAATAAATTCCCAACATTTCTCATTCTTTGGAATGGAGATAATGTTGGGATTCTAAAATGTTCAGTTTGGAGAAGGAAGTGAAGCTAATGTTTCCGCATTCCTGATCTCACTGAAGCAACATTTTAGTATTTAGCCCTGGCTTTTTTGGGAGCTGGCCAAGGTACTAGTTTGTATAGTTTCTGCCACATCTCTTTTCGTATTGAGAATTTTGAGTGCTTCAATTGCTCCTGTGTAACTCAGTGAACAACAATAAAAGCCACACACAAAACCAAATCTTTGTGCAATATTATTGTGAATTTTGAAAAAAGACTTGAAAAGTCTTTTGCGTTATTCTAGACAAGTGTTCCTTGATGAAGCATAAAGATATATGTGTGTGTACATGCACACACAAATGTTTTTGCAGGCATTGTTCATTTTGTATAATAATTCATTGTTCAAAACTATAATTAAGCTAATCTTGAATTCTGACTTAGTTATATAACTAAAAATCCAAAAGGTTGTAAGGTAAGGTAAAGGTAAACAAGGTAAGGTAAAGGTAAACAAGGTCCAGCTTTACAGAACAGATACATGCACTGAAAGTTGCAAATGGTCTGAAAATTATGGATTCAGGTCTGAATATGTAAAATTCCTTGAATATTTGATTCAGCCTTCAGGAAAAAAAACTTGGTCCACACACTAGAAACAGAGAACTTGAACTGACTGAATAATAAACTATGTAGAAATAGTACACTAACGTGGACAAAAAGTAATATTTCGGTTTAATTACTGGGTGGCAATGCCTCTCTCTAAATCTTTGTGTGTGAGTCTTTCTCTGTGTGTATGTGTGTAAAAAGCATTGCTCTGTGTCACAATAATAGCAGGTTGAACATGCCCACCAGTTTCTGCAATGTTCTACATGTCCTTGAGCTGAGTTTCTACCAAGTGTTGACCTTAGCTGACCCTGCTTGGCTCATGGTAGCTTGAGGGGAGCACAAGCTGTAAAGTGAGAGACAGGTCAGCGGAGATAATTAGAGGCCTCTGTGTGGGAGAATTTAACAAGACTTATGACTACAGTGTTTGGGAGGAAGGCTATGGGGGAGAAGCGTTGGTAGATAACAAATCCCCACCCCCACTACCTGAGATAGTGGGAAGACTATGTGCACATGGGAGACAATGTTCGTAAGCAAGTTTTGAAATAATGTTTTGGAAGGTTGGAAAGGAAATGCTGCGGGGAGGAGGGCTTCAGAATAGCATGGCTGTGCTGGCACAAAGCAGCCCAGGAGCTATCAGATAATAATGCTAACATTTCTGTTTTCATTTTGAGAGAACAAAAACTGTAGCTGTTTGGGTGGGGGTGAAAAAGAATCTTGATTGGTCTCCATTGTGATGACTGAAGGAGTATTGAAGAGGGTTTGTGATTTTGCATTATATACATACTCATCCCACTTTAGCCTCTAAAAATCTTTTGCAGGATTTCATCCCCCCCCCCCCAATAGGATTGTACAACCTGACACAATGTGACAAAGAGGAAATACTGAGTTCACCACTAGAACCTGAATCTTTTGTAAATCGCTTCCAACATTTGCCAAAACTCCTCCACAAAAAAACAAACCACTGTTGCCTGCTTAAAGCCATCACAAATATTATGCATGATGCAGCACGCTGTGTGCCAAGCCTTCATGCCCCCTCCTCTATCTTGCAGCAGAAACATTATAGGAGAACATGCTTCATTCTTTTATTTCATTTTTGACAAGCTCAGTTAAGGTTTTTTTGATTAAAAATGAAAGGATTTAACTGGATAAAATGTAGAGTCCCTGGTTGCAGGTTGGTGCATATGAGAATTCCTCTGTAATTGGCAGAGGAAGACTCCCCTGGTATGCTTGAAATGCACTGGTAATCAGCTTGACAAATAATTTCCTGCAGCTGGTAGTTTCTGCCTTTTGCATCTTCCTACCTGCAGTATGGGAACAAAGGTGGATCATTGTAATTCTGTCAGAATTGGTCTTTCTTTGGTATATAGTGTTTGATTCTTTCACTGTGCTTTTTTGTCATGCTCTCAGCTTCAGAATGGCAAATACCTTGCCATTCTTCTTCTGTATAGGATCACAAAAAATTAATGGTATTGGTGTAACTGTTTCTCTTCCAGATGTGCTTGCTAAGAAGGGCTTTTTAGCAATGGAAGCAGTGTTTTGCTCACACTCCCAGGATGTCAAATTTCATGCTCCATATATCAAACTTCGTCTAAAATATATACAGCAACCATCTGTGAACCTGACTCCAGCTATGTAAACAGTGCTTTCTAGTTCTTGTAGTTGTAAAGATAGGCTTGGAAGTGCCCGTCAGGAATGCCTGATGGGAGCATTCAACTCTCAGATGGGGCTCAGCAGGATTTTCAGCAGAGGGAAAGGTTTCCAAATTACTTGCACCACCCTTTGTCCCTGCTCCTGGTTCTCTGATACACAATGTAAGTAAAACAATCAAATATATTCACAGTTTCATATCCCAGTTCTCATTGTTTTCTGTCAAATTGCAGTCTCTAATTTGCCTTATGAACAATACCTTATTAAAGCTGCACTATTGTGAGTTCCTAGCAGGCTTACTTTTCAGTGGTGCTTCTCCCTCTCCAGGGTTTTTAGAAGCTAAATCTTTCCATGTGTTGCCATCTGTCACAGGTGTGAACAAAATTCAGTGTATACGATCTTCTTTGTATTCTTACTAGGATTCAGACCAGGGTGGTAGCAATTGGTAAAACTGGGACTCACAGCAGCTATGGCTAGGTACAAAGTAGTGAAATTCAAGTGACCTATACAGTAAGATGATGTATATCTGAGTGCCCTCCAACAAAAGGTTTGCTAACAGTCCATATGGATAGGCAAATCCTTTTTTGTTGCTATTAAATTTAATTAGGAATTGGAAAAGATGCCAATCTACTACAAATCACCCAGGAGATCTAACATCACACCCTGATTGATTGTGTCCATACATAGACTACCATTTCATTCCCTTCAGCCACAGGGGTATATATTGAAGATTACCTAGTATAAGTTAATGCATGTTCTTTTTCTTTCTTTCTTTCTTTTGCATTTTCTTCATATGACAAGAAGCACCTTCCCCCCCCCAAAGCTCCTCTCAGTTCCTTCAGTCAATGAAGGACAGTGTTGTGAATAAAGCCAACATACAGCAGTTGAGAGTTGAACCTTCAATCATGTGTAATAGTAAAGAAGAGGAATTGTAAAGGGATCTTTCACATGAGGATAAGCTTAATACAAGAAGAATATAGAAACAACATGAAATGATGGAAGCTTTCATATAAAATCACATGATTCAGCTTTTCTAGGTTATCTCTTCCCCCTTTTAGAAAAACCAATACTTAGTATGGCCATACTCTACAAAACTAGTTTTGTAAGTGCAGGTGGTTTTCGCCATATTGGTGGTATACATTATATCACTGCAGAACAAAGTGGAAGTGATAAAGTTTGTCAAACTGTAGCCACTTCATTAGTTAAAGGGGGGGGGGGGTTCCTCTTAGTTTTTCATGGGTTCATCTTTTAGTATAGTTTAGAATGGTATTTTCCCCACGAGGCCTTTTTTTTGTGCCTGCCATTCAGCAGAATTATGCTATGCCTGGCAATAAGTACCATCTCTGACTTTATGAGACCTCTGACATGGTGAGACAGGCTGTGGCTGCTAATGGAAGTTGTAATTGGCAGAGTGTATATCCTATCACTTTTAATCCTGCATTTGTAGAGATTTCAGCCTCGCTTGCACAGTGGGAGAAACCTTGGCACTGAAAAAAAGGAGTTATTTTTTAATGTAATGACATTAAAATGTTTTTTTAATTGAGTTCATTCTTACAAATTCTATGATAAATTTTTTAATGCCACAACTTGCACTGAGAGTGCCTCTGTCTCTTGTACTTTGCCTCTTGTGTGCCCCACTAATTGATTCTGCATGAGCGAAAGGTGAATATACTCTTGTCCTTGCTGGCTGAATGTAGCACCTAACTTTGGGAGTGAATAGATGCTTTGGTTCTTAAAATATTTCTCACCAACCAACTTTTATAAAGCTTGGGGACTCACTGACCTATCCTAACTGTCAACAGCAGGGAGGAATTCTACCAGGAGAGCAAAACGTCTTCCTAGAGAAATCGTACAAAGCTTAGAGGTGGGCAACATAACTTTTCACAAAATATGCAATGTTTTCAGTTCTCCAGAATTCTTCATCAGGCTCAATAGTACAAAGTAGAATGGAGTAGAAATGTGCAGTGGAAATCAGCCTTTAGAGTTTAGATCAAGATCAGGGTTTTGATAATAGAAGTAGGTATCTTATAACCTGTAGCAAATACTACCAGGAAGATGATATGAGTGATTCCCATCTCTTGAAGTACAGTGATAGCAGCAGCTCTGCTATGTATATTCTCTGCAGCATTCAGAAGAAATATAAAGAAGGACCACAATTCTTGTCGACTATTTTTTTCAAAATACCACCAGGAATATTTCCATCAGTGGCAAATGTTGCCTTGGTTCCAGAGTGACAAAAAAAACCCTTTGCTCCATTTAAATGCCCCAAAACAGTCATCTCCACCTATTACTAAACATTTTCCTTCCATTACTTTCAGTGAGAGAGAAGATTCACAGGGGAGTAAAAGGCCGAAAAGTAAGCTGTTGCTTCCCCAATTGATAGGATTCTGGAAATGACCGATCAGCCAACATGAAATTACTCCTTTTCAATATGTTTATTTTGCTCAGCTCCTTTCATGTAATTGAGGCTCATGTCTGTGTGGGTGTGGAGTATCTTGATATCTATACCTTGTTTGCAATTCTATTAATGCAATCCATAGTCTGAATTTAATTTGCATGAATGTTGTTGATGCCAAGGGTTTTCTAAGTATGTATGTATGTATGTATGTACAGTATGTATGTTGTGGATTTGTTTAAATCCCAATAATGAGGGAGTTCCTCAAACACAACCTCAAATTGACCTTGAAACATAGCTAAATGCACTTCACAACCATGGATTTTTGCAGAGATAATATATACAGTGTTTGGCCTTGTATTCAGTTATGTTCTAATATGTAATATATATCCTTCATATTTTCCAAGGTTGCATCCAGAAGCATAAGAAACTGAAACTTCTTGAAAACACAATGTGGAATTGTATGGGTCCTAACATCAGTTCAGCAAGCTACTTCAGGGGCACGCTTCAGGGAAACTGGGCTATCCATTCATATTTAAATTGTATTTAAGGGGATTCTGCAGTGCTCCATCCCTCATATTGAAACATGCTTCTGCCATAGTTCTGTTTGTCTCTGTTTGTTTGTTTTTGAAAAAAAAGTACTTTTGAGCAATTGAGGGAGAATATGTGAACTAAATCTTCCCTCAGGTCTTCAGCTTCGATAAACTCTTGAATTGTGCACAGCATGAGTATTTTGGGTGTGAAGTTCCCTGCTGCCCTCTTTGACTAATATCTGTATGATCTCTCCCCTCTTCTTCCTGTTGAACTGGCAATCTCTCTAGATGCTGACTAGCAAATGAATCATTAATTTGCTTCGACAGGCAATTTGTTCTTTTTTGTTGTTTTTTCTATTTGTTTTCATTCTTTGTGCTCCCTTTTCTCCATTTCCTTCTGAAACTGTCTCTATTTTTATCCTTATAGTTCATAGTGTTAGTTTAGCCCAATCATCAGTTTGTAACCATTAAGTAACAGAATTTTGGACTATATTGCTCTGGTGAATGTTTAAGATATACGCTGTCCATTTTGAGCTTTCCTATCAACGTGTCTGCAGGTCAAACAAGTGCAAGACATCTAATTGAAATGTGCTCAAACTATTCTACCGATCAAAACTACTGGCAAATATTTCCTACAAGCCCATATTTTACAAGGCCAGTTTCACCACATCCCATCCCAATCTACATACTTTATATACTCGAGTTTTTTAAAGCTCTTTTATCAGGCTGAAAAAGCCCCTCTCAGCTTATACTCAGGTGAGGGCCCTAACAAGAAGGCATGGGGCTGAAAGAAGGGCTTCTTTCAGCCCCACACCTCCCTGCCAGGACCCTCACTTCTCTGCAGAGCAACCCAGCACTCCTTCCTCTCCTCCTCTCCCATGCATTGGTCACCTTCCTCGCCTCCTTTCTCTTGCAGCACACACCTTCCTCTCCTCCTCCCGTGGTGCATCATGTGCCTTCCTCTCCACCTGAGTCCACTCTGACTCTGAAATAGAGCTAGTAAATGTCATCACCCAGAGCCCTGAGTGGCCACAAAGAGCGGGGGAGGGGGCAATTTTGGCAGCTGTAGTTAAAAAGTAACTTTTCTGAGCAATACCCTTGAAGATTAGATGACATGACTATTTCTCAACAATGTTGTACCATAGCTTGCAGATAAGGGAGCAAATCAAACACTTTCACATTTTGTGACCTTATATCTACTGGCAGGCATTGCCTCAAGGAGATGGGACACCTCCCTCATAGGGTGCCATTTTTTCTGGCCACTCAAAGACCAGCAGTAAAAAAAAGAGTTTGGTAATTAGTTTTGTAGTTTATATTATCTTCCTTCAAGTCCTCATCTCATAGCCAGTGGAGTTCTTTTTGATAAACATCATAACTGCTCTAGAAAAATTCCTAAAATGAACTGTCATAACCTTTGTGAGATGAAGGTTATGGTGCTGAGAGCTGTAGGTGGTGTTAAGGATCTTTATAGAAACAGGGCAGGGAACATAGGTCTCAGAACTTCTATTTATTCTGTAGAAATTAGCATTCACTACATTATATGGAGAGAGGGGTTTCAACAGCCCCAATGTCATTTCTTGTGAACTTTGGAGGTAGCTGATCCGCACTGCAGGGATGGAGGACAGATTAATATGTTCTACCCCTGGAAACCTATGGGATGTGAAGGATTCCTGAATGTTCCAGGAATTTTCCAGTGATGAGGCTGGTGATTTGGTTATTGTCTTGATTTGCTTACAGAATTAGGAGCTGGAAAAGCTCATTAATACAATCACTTCCAAATATTTAATCCAATGCTGTAGAGCCTGTAAGTCAGATGTGATTAAAGAAGATGTCTGGACAATGAAATACACTGGAAGACAGGTAGAGTGCAGGTGGCATGAATGAATACAATTGAAGACGCCAAGAGCTTTTTGTATGCTTATTTTGCCATAGTGGGTTGACAAAAAAATTCTTCACCTGTACCATCTCATCATCAATTTGCCACACAGCAACATTGTTTTAAGTGATAATGGGCTTGTTGGGAAACTAGCAGTGCAGCCCTTGATCACATGCTACAAAAAATATAGTTAGATGCTTTGTAATAATAATGCAAATGATTTACGTGACAGATCTCAGATTATGACTCTGGACTTGGATTTGTTTAATTTTATAAATGGATGTTTATAATTTGATGTTTTAACTAATGTTTTAGTTGTGATTTTATTACTATTTATTACGATTTTATTACTGTTGTTTGTTTGGCATCTAATGGTTGCTGGTTGTGAGCTGACCTGAGCCGCCTCCCCCCCCCCCCACGGGTGTATGAGAAGGACAGGATATAAATGTCTGAAATAAATAATAATAAATACTTTGAGGAGAAAGTGTATGTGCTCAGAATTAGATATATGTATTTCCTCATACTAGTACTATGCATTGTATGTGGTTCTGTTCTTGAAGATGACACAAAAGTTGCCATGAGTGCAAAAAGCAGAAGCCAGATTGCTGATAGGAACAGCTTATTGAAATCATGCTATACCAGTTTTAAAGAAATCATATTGATTTGAAAACAAGAAATGACATCTAAAGTCCTGAACAGTATGGAGCCTTGATGTTTGAAACAGTGCCCCTCTTTATGTATGCCTGTCAGAAGAGTGAGCATTGAAACAACCTTCTTCTATGTCCCTCTGGTGAGAGAAGTATCACCAAAGGTGATCCTCATGGCTGAGCATGATTACCTTCCAAGTGTAGGATCTTGGAGGTGGGTCTGTAAATAACTGTAGAGACCTATTCTGGATCTGTATGCTCTTTCACAGTGAGGACATCAATTTCCAGATGGAAGGCTGTCCTGCCAAGGGTTGGCTTGAGGTGCCTTCCTCTTGGCATGTTTTCTTCTTTGTCCATCCATTTGTGCATCTTCAACATCCAGAGCACTGTTGCAACTTGGGAGACACATCTGTATATGTTTACAAGGGGATTCTGCAGTTGAAGTTCTGTTTCTCCAGGCCTTATTTGGAAATCACCTTTATTAGTATCTCAGCCAACACACGATTGACCCAAGGCTTTGTAGTGCAATTAGGTTACTTTCTATCTTGTTCTCTTATTTGTACCTGTGTTGAAATTTCAGTTTGCATGGCCACTGTGCTGCTGACCTAAATGCAGCAGTGATTTAAGCAAGGAATATTAAAGGGAGATGCCAGTATGAAATTGAACTAGAATTTATCGGCAACTTTGATTCCACTCAATTAGGACTCAGTTGAAATCAGAATTGTATCTTCCGTTAAAGGTGTGAAATTAGCATAGCAAAGCCAAGAATACTGTGTTATCGCCAGTTACTGCTGTTGCAAATGGTCACTGTGCTTATCTTGTATGTGCTTGAGCTTTGCATTGAAATGTCACAGACTTACCTTTCCATTTTCTTGGCCTTTGGGGACTACTGTTTACACTTTTACTTCTCTAGATTTGTTTGTATTTTACTTGAACACACAGGCATCTATACAGAAGGACTTAATTTACAAAAGTATTGAATTTGTTGATCTTTAAGGCACCATAAAACATGCTCCTGTAGTAGAAACCGGATTGCTAAACAACTATTTTGAAGTGGTTTGTTCGTAGACATCTCTTTTGTCCTGCAAGTGCCATATTCATAGCAAAGGTACACTAGAGGACATTGCCATTTTGGTGCTCTTTCCACTTTCATTCAGACCGGCAGATTTGCTAAATAGTTTCTTTTGCTAACAGTTGAAATAAACTGGACTTGGCGAAAGACTCTCTTAGAAAGTTTTTACTTAGCAGGAAGAGGCCATATAACTAGGTCTCTGCTGTAGCAGTGATCAGATAAATAGGAAATGCTCCTGCTAATGCCTTTGATCGCTGTGTAGTCTTATGAAAACCCTGCATTGAACATGGACAGTGGATATCTAGCTTTGTGTATATGGCTACAAATATATGAAAATTGTATAAGGTTTAATTAAAATCAGTGGGATGTACCCGGACAAGCCATGTTCTGCTACTATTCTTCACATTTTGTTTCATTTTAGATGGTTTATTTTTAAGTACACTGTTTTTAGAAGTGAGGCATATTCCCAAGTAAGTATCCATTGGATTAAAGTCTTGGCATTTTCCTTTTCTTACCAGGTTCTTTCCTCTGGAACTGTTATCTGTTTCATTGAGGAACCCAACAAGTATCTCTTAAAACTGTATTTTGCTGTAGTGAATAAGCAAACAAGTGGGAAAACTTACAGAGGGAAATACACACAGCTGTTATTATGGTGTGCTGAATAGTTAGAAACATGCCCCTTTTATATACTGCAGTGTTTCCCAACTGCTGTGACATGGCACAGTAGTGTGCCATGATGGACCTCCTGCTGTGCCGCGAGAAAAGCTATCTGCTCCCCTTCTTTCCCCCCTCCTCCTGCCGAACTCCTGCTGCTTTGGGGGCAGCAGTGAAGAAAAAGAAGAAGGGGCCAGGGCGCTGCCTCCTTCGGCCGTTTCCCCAGCCAGCCTCCAATCCGCCATGACTCCCGCCCCTCGCTCGCTGAAGCCGTGCGGAGGAGGAGCCCCGCTCACTGATACCCGTCCATCGCTCATGCTCCTCCTCTGTGTGGCTTAGGCTGTGGGAGAGCTGAAGCTGGGGGGAGGGGGCGGAGCATGGCACAGCCTGGCTCCGCCCCCTCCCCAGCTTCAGCTCTCCCACAGCTTCTCCAGCCTTGAGGGGACAGTGCCAAGCCAGCATTGTGCTGGCTCTGCCACCACTGGCTTGGCATTGCCCCCTCAAGGCTGGAGAAGCTCTGGGAAAGCTGAAGCCGGGGGGAGGGGCATGGCACAGCCTGGCTCCTCCCCCTCCCCCAGCTTCAGCACTCCCAGCAGCTGCTCCCAGCAGGCCAGCAGGCCACCATCCCCCAGCCGTTCTTTACTGTGTTAGAGTGTCATTTTTTGTCATTTAAGTTGGTGGTGTGCTCCCGGATTTTTTTAATGTTAAAAGTGTGCTGCGGCTCAAAAAAGGTTGGGAAACACTGATATACTGTATAAATAAAAACAAGAAGGAAGGAAACCTTGAAAGGAATGAAGGAGAAAAGTGGTTAAGTTGAGGGCAACTTAGAGGGCCTGTCAAAGCAAACTCCGGCATATCACTGTTAACTAAGTACAGTAGATGTGTTCCTGGGCTTTCTTTCTTTAATTGAAACTTTGGTATTAAGGGGGAAATAAATTAGAAAGGATGGGAGTAGGTTCCTATTCACACATGAAGAAGAAGAGCAGTGTAATATATTTCTGCAAACCCTTTATCCAAAACTAACTATACATATGTTGAATAATTTTTAAAAAAAACCAAAACAATACAGATAAGCCTAGCAGTCGTAAACAAAAAGAGTACTTATAATCTTCTAAAGACCAGCTGAGAACGTCTTCCAAAATACATCACAGGATGATTTTTTTTCTTTCCAGAGACTACACTTTTTCATGATTTCCATTTTTGTGGTGATCTCTGCTTTTTCAACATGCCCAGGTAGCTGGGTAGGCAGACCAATCTGCTATCCTCTCTTCTTTCTGTTTTGCTACTCAGTAAGTGCTTCTGGAGGCAGTATTTTACTTTACCTGTTGTGTGTAAGGATACACAGCTACAGTAGGCTCACCTACAGTGGAATATTATTATTTCCCAGGTTAAGCTTAATTGCATTGTTTACTGCAGACATGCAGCTGCAATCCAACATGAAGGTAGTAGTTTACTTTTCAGTCCTTCTTCATCTTCCCAGTGCTGGTACTGAGGGAAAAAACCCCCCAAAGAAGACAGAAGGCACAAAAGGGGCAGGTAGGGCTGGGCTGGGATCCTGTAAAAAGACTCTCTAAAGAGGAGCTTCTTTATCAGAAGTTTTGTTAACTGAGGCATGCTTTTATATTGATGTAGTTTTGTTTATTAACTTCCACACTAACAACCTGAGAAGTGAAGAATGAGTCTGGGAACTGAGGATGCAAACTGTTTTATTTTGGTATAAATCAAATAGAAGACCACTGATACTGATATTACTTAGTTTCAAAAATATTGCTTATATGGATTAGAGAATAAATCACCTCTTATTTTCTCAGATTACTTGAAAAATTGCCCTGATTATGACTGTGGTCCATAATTGAGGAATACAGATTGGGGATTTGAAGCATTGGGTATGAAATAAAGGTGGGGTTTTTTTTTGCCAATTTAAAGTCCTGTGCTTGACTCTAAGAAGGACTTCTGTAGTCAATGTTTATGAAGGTTTATAATGGAGGACCAGGAAAGGTTTTCCTTCTAATCTGGTGATCAAGAGCCTTTCCAGCATTAGACCATGTGAAATAAAATACTAGACATCACGTTTTTTGCTTTAAAACTTGATTAAAGCCATATATCAAAAACCCTGTGATTAAGGAGAAAAAATCCTCATAAAATTACACAAATACATTTCAGTATCAATCTAAAGTTCCCTTATGGAAGGTACTTGAAAGTCCAAGCCTGTAACTAGATTAGAAACATCTCAGATGTGATGTCTATGGTGCAGCCTCTGCTTGCAGATGTAAGACCTGAAAGCAAAGGCTTCACAGCAAATCAGCAAATCTTTCTCACTTGTACATGCAAGAGGGTGAAGAAAGGCAAGGGGCAGTATGGATGAAAGAAAGGAAGGTGGAGTAAAATCTAGGGAGCTACAAGAGAAGTACCCAGCTCTTTGTGTCCTCTCCCTGCATCACTGTTTATACATAACATATAAACTGCCAGCAAGTTCAGTTAACCTAATTACGAAATATTGTACAGTGTATTGTGATTTAAACAGAGGAAGCAAATCAGAACTTCAGGATTATCTTGGCTAACAAAGTTGAAGCAGTGCCACTTTGGCAATGGGAGCCTGGATTGCTCCTACCTGTTTGAACGTATCTCCTGCCACGAACCATCATGAAGTTTAAGATCTTCAGGAAATGCGGTAGGTGGGGACGAGAGACAGGGCCTTCTCAACAGTGGTCCTCCGTCTGTGGAACTCTCTCCCCAGGGACATCAGGTTGGCTACTTCCTGTCCTTTAGAAGACAAGTGAAGACTTGGCTTTGGGACCAGGCGTTTGATTAACGGATAGCGGCAATTGGAAAGAAGACTTAGGATATTTACAACATTGAATCTGCCTAGACTTGGATTTAGTTTTACCGGCATGTATAATCTAATGTCTAATGAATTATATAATGTGTCTTAATGGTTTTTAGTGTTTTAATGGTTTTTAATGCTTTAATTGCACTTTGAATTGTTTACTTATTGACAGAATCGTATGGTGCTTCTGTGAGGCCGTCCTGAGTCTCCCTTCAGGGGGAGAAGGGCGGGGTAAAAGTGCATGAAATAATAATAATAATAATAATAATAATTTAGTGCATAAATCACAGCATTGACAGGAGGAAAATGGGATCAGAAAAGCATAATGGTCATCCAGACAGAGTCCTCAGAAGGGATGAAAACAGAATCTAATTTTAAAGAGAAATACAAGAGACTACAAGGATCAAATGTATATCCTCCTTCCATCTTGAAAAGAAGACCTCCAATAAGCTCTGTATGTATCTATAGACAAAATCCTCAAGTAGAGCAATGTACCTTACTGCTTTGGCAAAGCAAGTATTTGTGCCCTTGCTATAGAAGGAGAATCCTTTAAAACTCCTGCTGTAACTTGTTTAATAAAACTCAGCACTAGGAATAGCTCTTTGGGGACCAAGCTGTGGGAGAAAGATTTAGCATGGTATCACAGAGAGATGTGTTCTGCATGGTAGATGAACCTTAGAAGGAAACGAGTAAGTAGAAACTGGAAAACAAAACAGCCGGCACACATCTACTGTACCCTTTATCTTCCTTTCCTTACCCTATATATGTCTGATACCTTAGAACAACATTTCTCAACCTGGGGGTCAGGACTCCTGGAGGGTTGTGAGAGGGGTTCCAGAGTCCATGAGAAAACACATATTTCTAATGGTATTAGGAACCTCTTTGACAGAGAAGGCTGAAGATGTCTCCACCTGTCCTTATCGTCCTTTTTGGAAACAGATGGCAAATCCTCCCACCAAAATCCCTCTTCCGAGGCTGAAACTGATTGGCCAGTGAGGGACTCTCTCAGCCAAGAGTTCAGAGGGCTGTTTCTGAGATTCCAAACGTGAGGCGGAGGGGCAGAGCAGGCGTGCTTGGGCGGCCCCCAGCATAGCAGCCCTCAGTGATGCACAAAGACCTGGCTCTTCCGCCTAGCGGGTGAAGGAGAGCATGTGAGGCTAGAGGGATGTTTGCACCAGCAAGTCCCTTCAAGGCAATGGGGGTTCTGTGTGAGAAGTTTCGCCCAATTCTATCGTTGGTGGGGTTCATAATGCACTTTTATTGAAGGTGAACTTTAAATCCCATCAACTACAATTCCCAAATGTCAAGGTCTATTTTCCCCAAACTCCACCAGTGTTCACATTTGGCCACATTGAGTATTTGTGCCAGGTTTGGTCCAGCTCTATCATTTTTTGAGTCCTCAGTGCTATTTGAATGTAGGTGATATACAGCTCCAAAACTCAAGGTCAGTGCCCACCATATCCTTCCAGAATTTTCTGTTGGTCATGGGAGTTCTGTGTGCCAAGTTTGGTTCAGTTCCATGATTGGCAAAGTTCAGAATGCTCTTTGATTGTAGGTGAACTACAAATCCCAGCAACTACCACTCCCAAGTGACAAAATCAATACCCCAACCCTACCAGTATTCAAATTTGGGCATATTGGATATTTGTGCCAAATTTGGTCCAGTAAATGAAAATACATCTTGCATATCAGATATTTACATTTTGATTCTACAGTAGCAAAATTACAGTTGTGAAGTAGCAACAAAAATAATTTTAGGCTTGGGGGTCACTACAACATGAGGAACTGTATTAAGGGGTCGCAGCATTAGGAAGATTGAGAAACACTGCTTCAGTCATTGTCTACTCTTACAGGTTTTGTGACAAGGTGCAACCCTTCAGCTGTTGTTTAACTGAAATTTCAATCAGTCCTTGACAACACGCCCAGTAGTAATACATGGTGGAAATGATAATCCACCTATCTAGAGAGTCACACCATGCCATCCCCTAAAATAAAGCATAAGAGAAAATGAGAGGCTAGGAAGGATTCTGTGCTATTGACCTGTGTTTCTTCTGTTCCTCAAGAAGTTTGTTCTTTCCAGGTTCTTTGAAGTTGGTTTCTATAGCCAGATGAGTAGGAGAGGATTCCCTACTCTTCACATTTGTGGCATAGATGAAAGCAAGCCCATTAGAAACCCTAAAGGAATTGTAGAAATGTGTGTGTAGTTAGGTAGTACAGCAGGAGAGAGGGTAGGAACAAGGAGATAACTTTGCTTCCTTGTCCTGTCATTCTCCTCTATAATAAGTATTAAACAATTAACTAATACTGGTTCACAGGTAAAACTTAAAAGAGACTTTTTAAATGAAGATTTTAAACGAAGATGCCCTGTGTACATCTAAAATTGTATAGACAGGCAAACACAGGTCACCTGGATGAAAATGGGAATGATGTTAGATGCATGCCCAACTCTTTCTTTTGCATGAATAAAACTAAACAGAGGATTGCTATGTCTCATTGATGAGAGAGGTTCCAGCCAAGGTTCTTTCTCAGGTTGCTTTCTTCAAATATATCGTTTTCTCTTTTTTTGCCTCATTGTCTATTGAATCGTTTATGTTAAGTTTTCATTTTGCTACCATTGTCTCCCTTCTTTTCCAAAATGAACCATTATTGTAACATTGCTGGCTTTATATTTTCAACAGGAAGAGGCCATATTGTTATTTAGAATGCAGTTACTGGTATAGACTTGCAACCCTTTGCTCAGGCACTCAAGACCTGGCTTTTTAGCAGAGCTTGTAATGTTTAATGCAGTCTATTTGGTATTGTGTATTTTTAATGCAATTGTTTTATGTAAATCGCCTGGAGAATTTTAATGTAGGGCGATTAACAAGTGAGAAACTGATGATGATGATGATGATAGACTTTACCTACATTATGACATTCCCATAAAGAACAGACATATTCCTCTTGCTTTCACGCCCAGCCAATTGTGGAAAGTTTGGGCTTCCTTAGGATGCCACACCATATGCAATAACTGCAGCAATGGCCCTGCAGTTCAGACACACTTCACCCCTGTTGATCATCCTTCCCTAGAAGAGCTGTTTATAGGCAAAAAGTATAAACATGGGCTGCACACCCAGAGGAGTCTTTCTGTTTTACTGTTCTTTTGCCCAGTGTTCCTTTGGGATTGCAAAGTTGGCTCAGCATCAAGCAGAGCATAAGTGATTTCTGGTGCAGCACTAGGAGTAGCACATTTTGGGGAGCTTTACCATAGAATCTTAGAATCATAGAGTTGGAAGAGACCTCACAGGCCATCCAGTCCAACCCCCTACGAAGAAGCAGGAAAATTGCATTCAAAGCACCCCCAACAGATGGCCATCCAGCCTCTGTTTAAAAGCCTCCAAAGGTTGGCTACACAGTCCCTAGTCTTGGAAACCCTCCCTATTCACTCCCTATAAAATCCCCCTTTGAATCTGGGTCCTAGGTGTGGACAAGTTTATTGTTTTCTTTGATAGTAAGCTAGACCACCACTTGATCCAGAGTTAAGAAAGCACATTTAAATCTGTTTTAAAAGGTTGCCAAGGCAGTTCAACTTTATTTATTATACCAGGCAGAATGATTGATGGTTTGACAAGTTCCAGTGGCTCGTTCCAAATCAGCTAACAGAATGTAAACTAGATATTATCAGCTCTCATTTCCTTCCTTAATTCAAAACCCACTCCCAATCGACTTTCCCAAACATCACCAACTGGCTTGTCTATCCAGGGAAGCCCCCCTTTAAAATCTTTGTCTCCCCCACAGAGGTCTCTCACTCCCATTACAGAGCTCTCAATGCTGGGGTGGACTGCCTGCAGTAAATTCCAAGGATTACTTCTCTCATTCACACAACTAATATTCAGTTTACTATTTGCAAGTGCTCCCTGCCTCACCCCTTCTTTTCCCTGAACCAGTTTCACACAAGGTAAACCGCAAATGTAGAAGCATTAGCATTGCCACTGAGGTGTATTCAGCCTGCTGTGCCTGATGTTGTAGACTTCAGATCCCCTATTTGAAGGTGTCTTCTGTTTGAATAGCTATACACTCCCAAGTCCATTAAAATGCTGTTGGATGGGAGGGCCAGGGACCTTGCTCATCAGCACTTAGCTAAAGGACAATGAACTGAACTGGTATACACAATCGTCTTTTCCATTGTGGGGGGAAGTTTTGTATGTTTACTTAAATTAGAGTTATTATTTTGATATTTGCATCTATGCCTAATTTTATGAAAACCTTCATTCTTTTTATGTTGTGTTTTTGTGTGTGAGCAATACGTAATCGACATTGCATAAGCATGTCTCCTTTGAATAGCCTCATTATTTCGCATACAAGGTGCTGGTAAAGCAATGGTATGACCTATACACAATGTGCAATTTTCCTCCCTATGTAGGTTTTTGAGGGACAAAGAGCCTGATCTCCTTTGGCACACATACTTAACGAGAACTGGCTGTCATCCCTCCCTTCTTTAGCAGTCTTGCTTTTATGTTAGCTGTTGCAGCGGCAGGGGTGAGATAGACAAGGCCAGGGAATTTTCTGAATGGCTCTTGGTAGGACCTATTCCCAGCCCCCCACCTCCTATCTTCCGCACAGCTGAGGCTGCTGAGGATCTCCTCCTCCTGCTGCCTTTCCGAATCCTCCTTATGGCAAATGGATCATTCTCATCTGCAGCTGCAGTTCTGGAGTGTGCTGGGAAGAGGAGGGGCAGGCCGGCCAGTGGGTACTGTCAGGGGGAGGGGAAGGAAAAGGATTGGCTATCTTTCAAGTCGTGCTGGAAATTCCTCTGCTCTACTTCCTTCATTTAAATCAAGCTGCGGATGCTTGAAACAGAGATTCTCTGACTATTCGGTCTGCCAAGGGATAACAAGGGCAGCTGCAGGGCAGCCCTAGGGATCGTCTCCCCCTCTGCCTTCCCTCTGCCTTTTGGGAAAGGGTTGGCTGTGTGGGAACTGAAGAGGGATGCCTCCTGCTTGGCTGAATCCTGCTTGGGGCTTGGTGGCCATGGCAAGGAAGGAAAGGGGCTTTCCTTCTTTGCCATGGCCATCATTTTTTATCCCATATTATGAGCCCCTGTTGCAATATGGCTTGTAATTCAGGGACCAGAGGTAGCACAACAGACTTCCTCACCCTTTTGCATCTCTGTTTATTCCCAAACAACTCTTCTGAGAATGCTGGTTGAGATTCTGGGAACGAGGGACAGGGCCTTCTCGGTGGTGGCCCCTTGGCTGTGGAACTCCCTCCCTAATGAAGAAGCCCAAACCTTCATGATTATGGGATCAAACCCTGGTTCACAGATTACCGTATATGGTTTTCATGGACCTTTTAGCTGACGGCAATTGATTGATTTGGAAGAACGTGAAACGGCAAACTGTTTTAATGTATCTATAATTGTTTCTAATATAGGTTAATTGTATATTATGCTTGTTTTATTGTTTAGCACCAAATGGTGCCTGTTGGTAACCACCCTGAGCCCCTCTTCGGAGGTAAGAAGGACGGGATAGAAATGCTCCTAATAAAAGAGGTGGATGGAGCAAGCTGTGGTAGCATGCTCTTTCATTTTTAGGGTCGCCCCAACCTCTTCACTTGAAATGCCTTCTCCTTTTTCTTCCTTTTCTGGCTTTCCCCAGTAGCTGCAGGGGTGGTGGTCAGTGAAGCAGAAGGGAAGGCCATCCATATCTATAACTGTCTTGAAGTGCTCTCTCTTTAACTGGATGCGCACCTCTCTCTGCCACCGCTTTCCACTTCTTCTTGGATGTATTTTTACACCTTTCAAGTGGCCAAGGGCCTCGCAGCTTGGGCCAGCAGTGCATGCTCTTTACAGCCTGCCTCTTTCTTTTTTGGGAGGTGTGTGTGTGTGGGGAAGTTGTGTGTGTGTGTGTGTGTAAAATTAGCAGTGCCTCGTTAGGCCTTTTCAAGCTAATTCAGAGTGAAATGCTCTAGCAGCGGTGGGCTGATTCTATCAGGAGAACAAGGACTAATTAAATTCACTCTGACCATCAAGCAGTAAATTATTTATATCCAGACAGATGCAATCTAATCTCTGGCATCCAGCTCTGCCCATCCTACTTGATTCAGAGAGGAAGAGAAAGAGAGAGATGCGTTCATGGGTGGGTGTTTGACCCTTACCTTTTCCCTTTAGCCATATGTATAAGATTGGCTATATATTTCTCTTGAGATAAGTAAGAATGTATCAAATAAGAGTTTATTTATCATAAATAGGGCTCCCAGGTTTAGCTGGTAGTTTAATCAATTGAAGCTTTAGTTGATTTTGAATGTTATTTTCCTGCTTCTTGGCAAGAAGTTGGACTGGATGGCCCACGAGGACTCTTCCAACTGTATGATTCTATGATTCTATCTCTGACTATTAAACAGAGTGTTTTATGGGTAGGATAGTTGCTTTAAAAGCAGTGTGTCTTAACCTTTTTCTTTTGAAAATCTGATAAAAAGTATTGCATTGCCTTCTGAAAAGTGCACAAACAGACCAGATTCTGCATATAATTGAGTCTATTGCATTGGGAACCGATTACCTTAATTCTTAACAAAGATTATTGCTCTCTCTCCCTCTTTTAATGCAGAAATGTCTATGCCTACTTCCTGAAACAAGCCCATGTACTTATTTAATTTATTTATTTATTGCTCACCCGCCTTGCCCCCAAAACAGGAACCAAGCAACTTCATTATGCTTAAAAGTAAATGTAATGAGCTGTGTTTGACATTGTGACATCCCATCAATTTCTATATTTTTGTTTTGATGGTCACCAGTGCTTTCAAGGGTATGCTATGGCGAATGGAATCAGAGATATAACACAACTTAACATCAAGAAGACAATTTTAAAAGTAACAGGAAGCAAATTGAAGGAGGATGAATCAGTATTTGTGCCCAGTTCATACCTTTCCTACCAACAACCCCTTAGAGATTAAGAACCTTAGTTTTCAGAACCATTTGGGGTCTTCCGTGGAGTCAAAATATTCTATCTGTAACATTTTCATTCCATTTTAACAGTTCTTGCTTAATATGTCCTAAGTCATTTTAAATCTACTTTACTATTTTGCAATTGTACATTAAAAGAGCACTATAAGTTGTATATATTTTCATTTTGATTAATTGATTATTGAGATACAAACAGATGGGCAGCTAAATATTGAACTAGTGGACAACATTATCTGTCTTTCATTGCTAATGTTTGAAGAAGTCTTAAGTTACTGTGAAATGATCTTATAGTGGCATTCATCTAGAGCAGGGGTGGGCAAACTACGGCCCTGGGGCCGGATGCGGCCCTTTGGCCGATTCAATCCGGCCCTCCTAATGTTATATTATATTATAATTTCAATATATTATAATGTCTATATATATATACACTATAATATAATAATTATGATATTAATACTAATAATATATGAATATTTCTTGATATATTAATATGTTTATATTAATGCTGTGTAATATATAGTAAATATAGTAAGTGAATAAATAAATAAATAATGTAGATTAGCATGTAGTTCCGCCTCCAGGTGCGGGCCTCCATAATATTTTTTGGCTCTCGTGTGGCCCCTTGGAAAAAATACTTGCCCACCCCTGATCTAGAGCATGGGTGCCCACACTTTTTCATCATGCGAGCTACTATATGAACAATCAAGTTGCACCGACAATTACCATGCTGCATACCTCCTCACCGATGTATGACTATGTAACTGGTTTTAAATGTGGCTTTTATGTTTTTTATGTTTTACCGACTGTAGGGCCGCTTGTTGATATGTTTTTCAACCGCCGCCCATGTATTTGTAAAAGATCACCTGTTGTGCATGTGAGCGTGCGCGCGCGCGCACGCTCCTACTGCAGCTTTTTGTTCGCGCGGGTCTTCTTTCTTGCCTGCCCACGAACTCGCCACCGCGCACACCTGGGAAGGGGATCCTCCTTGCTTGCGCGCGCACTCTCTCTTAATGTCTTCGTTGCCTTCTTCCTTCCTGCTGCATGCTTTCACGAAGCAGGAAGTCCCCATCCCGTCCTGCTTCTTGTGTGCACAGCAGGCCTCTCCCACGCACGCAGCAGGAGGGTATTTATAGGTGCACCCGCCAGCGCTCTGGCCAGATATGGCTTCCGCAGCGGCTCGGAAGGCGCAGGGCTGGGAAGAAGGGCCGCCTGGCTGCTGCCTGGGCCGGGAAACTCAACCGAGAGAGGGACCCACGTGAGGCTGGAGCCTCCCCATGGCAGCCTCCTCCCTCGAGGCTTCCTTACCTGGGCAGGAGAAGGAAGAGTGGAAGAGGTGCTTCCCAAAGTGACAGATGCAGCGGGGGGGCGTCCTTCCTTCCTTCCTTTCATGGGTATCACTCAGAAAGGACGCCTAAGTGGACGGCTGGCAGGAAGGAGGACCCTCCCACTGGTGGCAGTCCATGCCCACGGGGGGGATAGGGTGGCTCTTCCTAGCCGGCTCTGAAGAGCCACCCTCTCACCCCCCCCGGTGGGACATCGCCGCCTTTCTCCTTCGAGGGCGAGGCGGAGAAAGGCGGTGAGGGCACAAGCAGCAGCAGCAAGTGGAGTCTCCATCCCCGCAGCCCCCTCCTCCTCAGGTTCAGCCCCAGGAACACGGTCGGAGCCCTACCTCCTTGCCCCCAACCAAAGAAAGAAAGCAGCCCCACACAGCTCGCTCGCCCAGGTCTCGGCTTGTAATGGGAGTCCTGAGGGCAGCAGCAGGGTTTGCAGCGGGGCTTGCTTGGCTTTGCCCCACTTTGCCCGGCCTTCTTCGCCTCTCTTTCTCTCTCTCTCTCTCTCTCCTTCCAGCGCCCACCTGCCTGCCTGCCAAAAGGATCCGAAAAAATTCTCCGGATTTTTTTCTTCTCTCTTTGGCTCTCTCTCCCTCTCTCTCTCACACACACACATTCCCTCCATCCCTCCCACAGCCTCGCATCCTATCCGTGCACAACCAATGGGCAGTCATGTCACCACACCGTGCGTGGCAAGACAAGTGCCAGGGCCCGCCCACTAAAGCCTAATTTTGGCAAAAGAAGCCCCGCAAAGGCGGCGGCGGGAGTGCATGTGCGCGTGCATGGCAGGAGCGCGCCATCCGGCTGGTGAGGCCCAAAGATCACCTGGAAGAGGGCCGAAGATCACCTAGGTACTCCCGATCACCGTAATGAGCACCCCTGATCTAGAGGTATAGGACAAGGATCTGACACACATTGAGATTGTAGGTTAATTCATGTTTAGCAGACTTTAAAATCATCATTTTATAAACAATAAAGTTTGTACCTCTCTCTTATGTTGAGGAGAACTGTATGCCATGGTGCGATGTACTGCTTAAAACTGCAGAATATAGCACTGGGCAGTTATTCCAGAATTCAGGGCCAAATCAGGGATGAGATTGAGGTTGAGTGCAGTGAATATGGCTATAGGGAAGACCAAGAATTTGTCTTTCATAACATACCTGCTGAATTCACTTCCGTTTTGGTCACTAAAAAAAGTTCCTGGAACCTTCTAAGATGCTGTCTCCCTGTTTCATATTTGTATAATCACAGTGGCCTGTTCAGTGTAAATGGTCACCTTTGTTTTTGCTTGTGACATACCTTAAAGCACTTACAGCAGAAGAACTAAGACAGCTGGCCAAGTAAATAGCAGGATGTATTTACTTTTTACATTTGTGTATAGAATGGGAGAGCACCTCTCAGCTACATTCATGCATTTACCAGGGATAATCTGTGTAATTCATGTAAATTCTGTTTGTTTTCAGAGATAAAATGTCCCTGGATAGATGTCATCCTGGGAATATCTTTGTTTCTGCCATGAGAAGTATAGCTGTTTTTTAAATATTGTGCCTGTTTAATTTGTTTCAGGATATGTTATGTATCTCCATAAGTGACTAAAAGATGATTTATAAATTAGGAACAAAATGCTTGGGCAGTCCCCTTGTAGCTTGTGAGCATGTTGTATTATGCCCCAAATGGAAAAGAAGAATACATTTTCAGATACACTTTCCCAAAGGATGGTGGGGATGCTTGGCTCGGTAGTAAATAGGTGTTGCCTTCTGGAGGAATAAGCAATTTTATCTGATTCTAGAAGTGTGCACAATGCTTTTCACCTTGAATGTAAGGCAGTTTGTGGCCCTGGGTGAAGGTCTGCATTTGGGGGGCTTTGCTCAAATCTCAGCCTGCTCATAGTATTGCAGAGTGATTCCCCCCCCCCCCCTGGGATTAATACCTGACAGATGTTTAAACGATGTCTATGAGTGTTCAAGCACTCTGTGTTACATGGCGGGGTATGCTTACAACTTATTTATTCATTTACTTTATTTATACCCCGCCCTTCTCCCACACGGGGACTCAGGGCGGCTTCACAATGCATCAGTGATGCTATACAAATCCAATCAGTAAAAACAATTAATACAAAATATTATAAAATCATCAATAAAAACATTAACTGTTGCATTCACATGTCATTACAACCAGAGTTCAGTCAGTAATTCCAATATCGTCATATCAACAAAATTCAAGTCCAGTTGCCATTTTCTAATGCTCGGTACCTTAGTCAAACGCCTAGGCCTACAGCCAGGTTTTTAGTTGACTCCTAAAGGACAGGAGGGAGGTGGCTAACCTGATGTCCTTGGGGAGGGAGTTCCACAGATGGGGAGCCACTGCTGAGAAGGCCTTGTCTCTCGTTCCCACCAACTGCATTTGTGAGAGTGGTGGGATTGAGAGCAGGGCCTCTCCTGAAGATCTCAAATTGCCTGATGGTTCATAGCAGGAGATGCGTTTGGACAGGTAATCTGGGCCAGAGCCATTTAGGGCTTTAAACTTTCCATCTTGGTAAACACTAGAAAGTGTAGATATTAATGTGATGGATTGATACTGAAGAGGTCTGGCTTCAAATGCACAGTCACATCACCAGACTTGCAATTTAAGATTCATCAAGAAAATAAAATGAGGAGAGAAGAGATAAGATTAGGAGCTGGTATGGACAGCGAAAGAAGTGTTCGGTTTCAAAAAAATCTAAAAGATAGGCAGCTGGTGCTAGTTTTACTCTTTGTCTAGCTGTAACACCTGATTTGCAGCTGAAAACTGCCCCAAAATTACATCCCCCAATTTGTGGGTGAATAAGTTTGGAGGCTGCTAAAATAGGGGGGGGGGGGAGTGTTGAGAAGTTGACAAGGCCTTTCCTAATCTCTGATATAAACCTTCCTAGTCAGCAAATATTCACACTTTACACTAATGAAAACGTATTTTCCCCTCATGACAAGTAGGACTTCTGCAAAGTGCAGGAGATAACTGGGGTCTTGGCGTGATGTGTCTGTCTGTGGTTGCTGTGTGCCCTCAAGCCATTTCCGACATATTGCAACTCTAAGGTGTACCTATTATGAATTTTCCTGACAACATTTGTTCCCAAGGGGATTGCTTTTGCCTTCTTCTGAAATTGAGACTGTGACTTACCAAAGCCACCAGTGGGTTTCCATGTCTGAGTGGGGATTCAAGCCCTGGCCTCAAGAGTCAAAAGTCCAGGGTTCCAAATTCACTTACGCATATGAACTTAAAGAAAATATCATCAAAATGGTTCACAGATGGTATCTGACACCCGAAAAATTGCCAGGTATAATAAAATTACTCCAACAAATGTTGGAAGTGTAAAGTCGAGGAGGGAAACTTCTTCCATTTATGGTGGGGATGTGGGAGAGTAAAAACTTCTGGAAAGGTATACATACCGAAACTCAGAAAGCACTGCAGTTTAAATTTAAATGCAAACCAGAAACCTATCTATTGGGCATGGTTGACAGGGGGTCGGGAATGGACTATAATATGGAGAAGTGTTTTGTTTATTGTTCAACAGCAGCAAGACTCTGCCTGGCCAAACGCTGGAAGAACGAAGAAATCCCGTCATTAGAGGATTGGAGGAAGAAACTACATGAGATCCAGAAGATGGACTGCCTGACGAGAGCTCTAGACTATGACAACAAAATCAAGTCAACAGACTGGTCCAAAATTGTAGACTATTTAAAAAATTGTGATAAAGGATAGACTGAAGACACAGCACCAACCTTAGCGCCTGTGAATTACCTACCCCGAAGGGGAACCTCAGCCGGGTTAGACAGACAAAGCCACTAGGGGTAAACTTTAGAGAAGACGGTAGGCACTGATTGCCTAGAAAGGGAAAGAGGGGTTGTCTGCTCTGGGTTAGGAAGTCATCGTATGTTTTCTGTGTTTTTTGTTTGTGGGTCTGGTCCTGTGTCTTAGTTTTAAGGGGTGGGTGGGGAGGGGGAAGGGAGACGAGGGGGTTCGAAGTATATGTATTGCTAGTCTATGTCTCATTTGTGCATATGTTGTTCTTTTTAATTTGCAAAATCAAATAAAAATTTTTCTTGGAATAAAAGTCCAACATTCACACCACACTGGTGCTTGTGCAATTCCAGAGCAGATTCAGTAATCTGTCGGCAGATGTTGTGTCACTACATTTTCAAAATGGTGCAGTCTTGATAGCATGCAAAGAATATTTATAATATATTGCAGCCAACAAAGTTGGAAACATTCTGCCATTATGGGTTAAATCAAAGCTGGTTGTTGCCTCCTAGGCTTTGACTACACTTTTAATGGTGTGTGCTTCCTTTTGTGTCTTTCAACTGCAAAGCAATATTTCCTTCATCATGCCTTTATCCAACTTGTCACCTGACATGACCCCCCGAGCATCTTCCTTTTAGGGTGCAGGCAGGTAGCACAGCCTAATCTCACCGCAGATACAAACTGTTATGATCTTCTTTAAAGACTTTCTTTTCTTTTGGTTATCTGACCCTGGTGTCTGATTAGATCATTCTTGTGTCTCAGTGGTAACATGAGCTTTGACTGCTTAAAAGCTGCAGTTCACTCTAATTACTATTGAGCTGACACACGGCTCCTTCCCTCCAGTTGAAAGGCAAAAAAAAAAAAGGGGTGGGGGAGGCAGAGGGAAGAATCTCCGGTGTAGTCCTTTGGGGGTTCTTAAAGGTTTGCAGCATCCAGGAACCTTACCTCAGGTTCCTGATTGTTGGTTAAGACTCTTGTGTTGCAGCTGAGAAGGGGGGGGATTTGTCTGATCATTGATTAGCTTAACTTCCAGGGAGCCAATGTGGTATATTTAATAAATTATATAATAATTTCTGCAATAAAGGAGAGGAAGGACAACCATTGCATCGGTTCATAGATTTAATTTTATCTGTGGGAACAAAGGCAACATCTATACATACAGAATGAGGAATGGATTTAAAGCCACTTCTGTATTATGAAAATATTATGTTCTAGTCTATGTGGAATAAAAGCAGGCAGATTTGATAAGGGGCTACAACCATTATTATTTATTTATTTATTTATTTACTGTATTTGTATACCGCCTTTCTCAGCCTTTTGGCGACTCAAGATGGTTTACAGCAAGTAATGCACATAAAAACATTGAATACAATATAAAATCACAACAGAAACAATAAGCAACAACCAGGAGACAGGTGTTTTTAAAGTCTCTTCCTCACTCCCCTTTCTCCTCTCAGCTGGCTTGGGCGCAGGGAAGGGGGAGAAGCAGCAGGATTCCTTCCTTCTCCTCCTGAGGTCGCAGGCAGATGTAGTATTGTTGCTGGGGGGAGGGGCTCCCGACCGATGATCCAGGAGACATGGTGGAAATCCATCTTTCTGGCTCCCCCTCTTCACTCTGGCTCTCAGAGTGTCAGTTGGTGCTGGGGGGAGGGGCTCTCCACCGATGACCCAGGAGACATGGTGGAAATCTGTCTTCCTGCCCCCCCCTCTTCACTCTGGCTTCAGAGTGTCAGTTGGTTCTGGAGGGAGGGGCTCTCCACCGATGACCCAGGAGACATGGTGGAAATCTGTCTTCCTGGGCCCCCCCTCTTCACTCTGGCTTCAGAGTGTCAGTTGGTGCTGGGGGGAGGGGCTCTCCACCGATGACCCAGAAGACATGGTGGAAATCTGTCTTCCTGGCCCCCCCTCTTCACTCTCTCATTAGCCTTTAGCAGCCTATTCCATTTCATCTGGGTCCAAAGCAAGTGTCTTCAAGGCATGGGTTTCTAATTGTTTCCACATAGGAGTGTGTAGTGCTGGCCATAAACACAGGCCTTGCTCTTAGCTTCTTGCTGTGTCTTGTGTTTCATCCCTGACTGCACAGGGATGAAACACAACTCTCAGTGAGATAGATGAGAGAGAGGGATTCCTTTTCCCCAATTTCCTCTAGCAAGCTTATTTTTAAAAAGGGTTTAGAAGGGGCTTGGCTTATGCATCTTTGCATGCCACTATCTCCTCCCCCTTTGAATACTTAGCAATGTGATCCCTTCAGGGAAAACATACCTTCCCCTTTAAAGGTATTTTTATTGCCCTGGCAAAGCCGTGTTGTTCTAACATATTGGCTCTCTTCTCCTTTTGTCTTCTCTAGAACGAAGAGGCATCTTGCCATTTTCCAGGCAAGATGTAATAGATATAGTTACTTTTATTATTTTTTCCTTTTTCTTGTCCTTAGAAGATAGCTCAGCAAAGCTAGTTAGCTCCAAGAACCTTTCCTATCTAGAAAGAATTGATTTCTTTTGTCTTTAATAAACATATTATTTTTGATCCTATGAAGTTGTGGATCTGCAATCCTGTTCCATCCTGTTGAATGGAAGCCAATCCTTGCTCACTACATGTAAGTTTCTGCTGCTTATGAACAGTGCATCTATCACTCTGCTATATTTTTGATGGAATCACCCCCAGAGAGGGCTATTTTGAGCCTAACAGCTCCTGATTCCCAACACGGTGATTTCATTTTAAAAGAGGCACTGGAAATGACCTGATATGACTGGTGAATTGAGGCTCAGAGACAAGATTATCCAAAGAAAACATAATGGATAATTTACTCTTGCCACATTTGTTGAGGTGATTCAGATTAAACAACTATAAATGCATTCCCATCTTGAATTTTTGCAGTCCTCTCCTTTCCCCTCCATTGCTTAACTCATGACAACCTCTTATTCCCTGCTTCTCAGATTAGCAGAGTACTAGCACAACTTTCAATTCATCTTCTATCCTTGCTTCGTGCCCCTCTTAGGCTTTTATTCCCCATCCCACTGCCATCAGTGGTACAAGAAGACCTTGTGGCCTTTAATGGAGGTACCTAGTTAGAACAAACACAGGGATCTTGCTATGGACAGAAGTCTGGTTCCAGGATCTCTTGTGGATATCACAATCCATGAATTCCCAAGTTCCATTATATACAAAGGTGAGTGTTACAACTGGAGGTCAGCTGTTACCAACAATGTATTGTCGAAAGCTTTCATGGCCGGAATCACTGCGTTGTCGTTGGTCACAACCTCTGAGAATGCTTGCCATAGATGCAGGCAAAATGTCAGGAGAGAATGCTTCTAGAACATGGCTATATAGCCCGAAAAAACCCACAACAACGCTGTTACCAACAACTTCTTTATAGAACTCCAATATGTTGACGATAATGTAGTCTGTGCTCATTCAGAGTAAGATATACAAGCCACCTTAAATTCTGAGTGTTGTAACTGGAGATCAGCTGTTACCAACAGTGCTATGTATTTTGAAGGTTCATGAATAGAGGGCAAAAGGATGAAATGTGCCAAGAGGAATGGATGTCAAGCAAACCCTTGTTGTTGCCACCTTCCACCTGGAAACCAGTGCCCTCATTGTGAAAGACCATGCAGATCCAGAATAGGAATCTACAGTCACTTATGGACCCACTGCCAAGAATCTACCTTTGGAAGACAATCGTAGGCATGAATGATCACCCATGATGAAGATGAGTAAAATGATGCCTCTTATATAAAATGGCAATATCATGATTTCCTTTTGGATTCGTTTTTCCTTAATATTTTTAGTCTACGGAATCAGAATGCATAGATATGGATGACTGATTATTAAAAAGCTTGTACAAACAAAACAATATCATTTCCGAGTTCCTTGTTCCTTGGCATGTTAGTCCATGTGTCAGAAGCATTCATTTTATATATTTATGAGAAATGATTTGTGCATACTGTCCCCTACACTGCAGGCCAAAATAGTATAGCCAGCAAAAGCTTAAATTGTATGTCTTGAGCTCCTCATCTTTAGTTCTATGATAAGAAAAAGCTGGATGTGAAGTGTACAGAGCACTATTCTAAGTGTGCAGTACAATGCAGGGTCTTTGTAATATCCACTCCCTTGTTAAAACATCAGCTAGATCTTAGGGATCACTTTAGGATGAGAACTTAAAATGTATTTTTTTTAGCATTTCAAAGTCTAGTTTGGCCCTCAATCAATCCCTGTTTTGAAAAATTGGCACTTGATCCATTTGACACTGCTGACCCCAATGCAAGCTACATAAGCAGTTCTGTCTTCTCCTCTTTACCAGCAACAATTATCAGGATAGTGGGGGCACCTGGTCTCCTGTAGCCAGTTGTTACTTGCCATAAGTGATCAGCCAAGTGCTAAATTACAATGCTGTTTTTATTTCTCCCGAGGCTATTTGGTAATTTTTCATCTTCAAACAGGAACTTCCTTCAGGCTGTGGATCTTGCAACCTGGTTTGAAAACTATATGCATCATATTTTGATATAATACTTTTTCTCTGGTGAAATGTATTCTTTCATCATATTCATCATAAGGTAAAAAGAGGCAGAAGCAACCGTCTGATTAGTGCCTTTGGTGCTATTACACTGTGACTTTTTGCAGTTAAAGGGATAGAAAATTATTCTTTCATTTCTCCCTCCCTCCCATCAACCTCCACCCCCTCATCTCCATTGAGCTCTAGATCTTTTTTTGGCTTTGGGAAAAAATTGGAGTGAAACCAACTGTTCTATTCATGCTTTGTACAACCTTAAGGAATTGGGGTGGTTTGGGTTTTTTTTTTTGTATCCCTTTAAGTTTGCATCAGTTGAAGTCTCTGCTGCAGAATCAGAATTCCTGAATCACTTTGAGTCCTGGCAAGTTATGCCAGGCTAGCTGTCAATACATCAAGACATCTGGCATGCTCACAACACCACCTCACTATAATAGAATCTGCTGCAGGTGATATATTAATTCACCTGATACAGAATCAGGGCCTGTGTACAGTGACATTATAATACAATTTGAAGCCAATTCAAAGCCATAGTGGCCACAAAATGCACACATCCAATGCACTCTGCAGTGCATATCAAGAGTGATACGGTGCTTTAAAAAAAAACAACAACAAGGAAGTCCAAGTTCTGTCAAAAAAAGCACTGCAGCAGATGCCAATGTGAACAGATCCTGTGGGAAATCGGCGCCACAAAATGTGGAGTGTGTTGTAGGCACTCTCCTCTGCTGAAATGCAGAAAAGGCTCCAGAAGGAGGAGGGCTACTAAAAAGCATCCCAAGGACGTGATTAGGCAGCAGAGGGGCTAATCAACTCCCTGGGAGGGGTCATTGATTACCTCCCCTCCTGCCTGTCAATTTCCCTTTTTTCCCACCCCATATGTGCCTAGTGTGCTGATGTGCATCTTTCTGGAAATGGGGGCGGGGGAGGCCAGGTAAATGGAAATCTTAGGGTTGCCATATATTAGAAACTACTAGAAGTCATCATAAAATATCAAAAACAAAGCCCTTTATTAGAGGTGCACATACTGATGCAGCCTGATAAAACAGAGGTCTTAAGGTCTTGTAGCTTGAGTACAAAAAAAGGAAATATACAAAAAGATTTGAGAAGGGAATAAGAACATTTGTTGTGAATTTTTAAAATATCCATTGCATTCAAGGTGTCTACTAAAAACAATGTGAGCAGTGAGCAGTGCACCATTAAATTATCACAACATGCATTTGTCATACGAGACATATATTCCATGTGTGTCTCAGTGTTTCAATGTTGTGTTTTTTGCAAACTCAAGGATTCTGAATCGTATACATTTTCTCAATAGTAGGCCAAGAGTGGGCTGCATGGTTTATGCTCTGACCCCTTTTTTGCCCCCAAATACCTTCTTCCACCACCACTCAGACAAATTCCCAGTGATTCAGATAGGAAACAAGGAGCCCGTACCTTGTTTTGCCACAGAACTGTGCTCATAGAAGGCTGTCAGGGGCAGGTTTTCTTTGGGATGTAAGGTGTGTACTTCTTCCATGACCTGTTTTCCAGAAGAATCACTGGAACTGTGGAGGTAGAAAGGATGTGGCAGATTTGTGGCAGTAATCATATGCCCCTTAAATTGGGAGGGGAATTGCCTACCTTTGATTGAATACCATTTCAATATTGGTTTGGGGCAGGTTTGGGGGCCAAGGTGGCCTTGTTTGCCCTGGCTTATGATTTGTGCTTGAAATTAGATGATAAAGATTACACTGGCCAACACACATTTTGGTGCCTCTTCACTCTGCTCTCCCATAAAAAATGGTATATTTTAATGTAGTGTTTAAGTTAATATTTTCTTAAGCATGAAGAAAACATAGTAAAATTATAAGAAAAGTGCATGACATGAAAATCTATTTATTACATACCAAAGACACAGATTTATGATACAAACTCCCCAGTCATTCAACACACCACACCTAAGAAACTAGAACTGATGTGGTCTATCCAATGCAATTTTTTAAAGATCAGTGCCCCAAATAACCCCAGGAACAGACTTAAAAACCAAAACACCAAGGTGTGTGTGTGTGTTGGACTGTTTTCTTTGTTGGACCTACCAGTGGGTTTTGATATCATTTGTTGATATCTCTTGAGTGCTTGACAGGAATGGGGCTTGGAGCACATTTTTGAGTAGCATCTAACCTTCTCCCAAAAACATGGAGTATAAATATTTTCAACAAATAGGTTTTTTTTCACAAATGTATTTCCTACTGAAATATTCTCTACAACTGTTATTGCTTACAGTATTCCCAGCAAGAATATAAAACAGATGCAATAAATAAAAATGTATTACACAAACAATCACCATAATTGCGGATTTTGTTTCCAAAAGATATCAAATCAATCCTTGATGTGTGAACAGATGTATGGCAGAAGATGATCTGACACTTAGTTTTTTTGTTATTCACTCTCAGCTCCCAGATTTCTTTGGTTTTCTAACATTTTAAAAAAAATCTAAAGGTGCATGTTTTGGTTGCTTTGCTTAATAATGGAATACCCGTAGATATCTTCCCAGTGACTTCTGGACATCTCACAGATAGCAAGTGAGTGACCTGGCTGGTATCTCTTCCTACTCTACTTGAGGAAAGAGTAGCAATAACACCTTGTCTGCAGAAATGGCATGACTGACTAGCAGCAATGCCAATCACTTGATGTACAGACTGTACTTGACTATAGGGCTGGACAGGCATAAAAAGGGATGCAGCCTGGAAACCACACAACCAAAATGGATAGTATTCAAGATCTTCTATTTTCAGCAGGAAGTAGTGGCAACAACAACTCTTCTAAAATGTTTAGCGGTAACAATAAATCGGGCCACATGAGGACAGGAAAATCAAAATCGTCGTTCGCCCTCCAAATAGCCTTCCCAAGGTTGAGTCACTCTTTTAATCCATGTTTGCAGGAGCAGGTTTGGATGTTCACGCAGGCATATACCCAGCAATCACTGCAATTCAGAAAGCTTAGTAAGGTGGGGAGGCACGCTAAAGTATCAAACAAGGCAAAAGTGGCTGGGAAAAGTAACATGAAACAGTCAAGCCGAGGTTTCAAATAGCAGGCGAATTGGATAATGGGAGGGTTGATTAAACAGCTTCTCTTAGAGGGAGGAATTAAGAATTTCCCTCAGGGGTTGGTGAAATTGGTTGGAAGGGAGAGGGAATAGGAGACAGCAAGCGAGGAGTCAGCCAGGCGGAAGAAAGAGAACTTTGATGTGTCAGTCAGGAGGGCCGGTGCCGTTTGATTCTGCTGACCTCCCTTGCTATGGTTTGTGACAGCTTAGTGGCTGCCATGCAGCAAATCCCTGTCACTGAGAATGTTTTCGAACATAGCCCTGTAAGCATGGGCCATGAATTTCCTCTGAGAGAAAGAAGGCGGGGGAGGGGGTGAGAAGGAGATGGCTCCACAGAGGTTGTTTTTATTCATCTTCACTGTTTCTGTATGAACCCTTATGAAACGGTGGTACACCTGCTCCTTTTTGTTAGTTACAGTCTTGAAGATGTAGAATTGTTCGTCTTAGAAGTTTCCAACCAGGAATCAATACTTACACAAATTGTAAGGAGAAATCTCAATGCTATGGGATGGGGAGACCTACATATTTAGCATACCAAACATTCAAGAATATCTTGATCCAGTTGCAAAGACTGTGTTCATACCTGACTATTATTAGTATCTAGGCAGTCCCCAAGTTACAAACAAGTTATGTTATGTAGGTTTGTTTTTATCTTGAATTTGTTTGTAAGCCAGAATAGAGTATGGCTGAAGTTATGTGTAACTCCAGCCATATAACACCAGCCATGATCTTAGATCTCTCACAAAGTCTATGATCATCAGGAGAGGCCTTGCTCTTGATCCCACTGCCATCGCAAATGCGATTGGTGGGGACAAGGGACAGGGCCTTCTCAGCAGTGGCCCCTCTTCTGTGGAATTCCCTTCCCAGGGACATCAGACTGGCCACCTCCCTCCTGTCTTTTAGAAGGAAACTCAAGACTTGACTATGGGACCAAGCGTTGGACCAGTGAATAGCAGCAATGTGTGAAGAAGATTTAAGCAACTCATGATAATGAATTGACCCGGACCTGGATTTGGATTTTAATTGGCGTGCTTTAATCGTTTGTTTTAATTGGCTGTTTTAATTAACTGTTTTTAACTAACTGTTTTAATCAATTGTTTAATGTTATAACGGCATTGTTGAATGTTTATAATTGTGACAGCACCGGATGGTGCTTGCTGTGAGGCCGCCCTGAGTCCCCCCTCGTGGGTGAAAAGGGCAGGTTACAAATGCAGGAAATAAATAAATAAAGTGTGTGTGTGTCTGGAGTTAAACTTAAAATGTTCCTGTTTTGGCTTACAAACAAATTCAAGTTAAGAACAAACCTACAGAACCTATCTTGTTGGTAACTTGGGGGGCTTTGGATAGCATAGTGAAGGGTGAACACCCCAGAGGTGTTTATTTTGCGTTCTGTGCCCTTGTTCAGAAGATTTCATCTCACTTTCTGTCCCTGTGATAATTGCATTTTGAAAAATTGGCTTGTTGTGGAAACAAGGATTGGAGAAAAGCTTAAGTGGAGACACCTTTTCCCCATGATAACCCTTTTAGGAGTGAATTTCCCTTCCTGGGAAAAGATTTCTCTCACTTCCGGTTGTCTCACCCTCATTCTTAACTATGAGTTGTTTGTAAGTCAGATGTTGATAACTTGGGGACTATCTGTATTTTTATTTCATAGACTTTTAGCAAGGTCTTTCATCTTATTTTGGCAGACAAGAGGATAAACTGTGGCTACCTAGCACTACAGTTAGGTGGATTAAAAATTGGTTGACTAGCCAAATCCAAAGAGTACCCGCCAATGGTTTCTGTACATCTAGAAGACAAATGACTAGGCGGATGTCTCAGGAACCTGGCTCTGTTGTTATCTTTGAAAATGACTTACATTATGGAATAGAAGGCATCAGAACTTCAGATGATGCCATATGGAGATGGGGTAGTGCAGGGGTGCTCATTAGGTAGATCCGCGATCTACTGGTAGATCGCATAGGGTGTCCTGGTAGATCGCAGGCAGGGCGGGAGTGCTGCCGGCCCTGGGTAATCTGAGGTCCTTTCCACACAGTTGAATAAAATCCCATGTTATCTGCTTTGAATCAGATTATATGGCAGTTTGGACTCAGAAAACCCAGTTCAAAGCAAAATATTGTGTTATATGTTTCACATTTTTGTAGTGGGTAGGTAGATCATTTTGACTTGGTTGTTTTATAAGTAGCTCACATGCTGAAAAAGTGTGGGCACCCCTGGGGTAGTGAATACATAAGAAGAAGGCTCAGAATCCAAAAAGATCAAAACTTAATGTCAATAGGGATAAAGGTAAGATACTGCATTAAAGTAAGAAAAGTGAAATGCACAAATATAGGATGGCTGACACTTGGCTTGAAAGGGATACATGTGACAAAGATACAAGGATATTGGTAGATTGTAAGCTAAACATGAGTCAACAATGTGCTGCAGTAGCCAAAAAAGCGAATCTAATTCTAAACTGTGTCAAAAGGATCATATTGGCCAGATGAAGTGCACTCTCTTCTGTTTTGATCAGATTTCAGTGGAATCTTTTCAGTAAAGAATAACCAAGATTATCAATGGTCTGAAAACCAAACCTTAGAAGGATTTAGGAATGCTTAGCCTGAAGAAGAGAAGACTTGAGCTTCAAAACACATGCACGCAGGCTGAACCCAGAGAAAACTGCTTAATGTGTCTATACCCCAGGTTAATATAGCCCAGGTTCCCCCCCAAGTTTTGGCAGTTCAGACAGCCACCACTGATTCTTAAGCAGGACCAGTTGTGGCTGTCCTGGCAGCCATCCTATGCTCTTTAGGCTCAGATGGCCCATGAATGTGGGATTGCTGTACCTTCCCATTCCCTCCCCATGTTGTTGCAGGTTACATGACAATCTACCTTACACTAAAGGCTTCCTCAGACTCCTTCTGTGTCTTGTGACTCATGAAGGAACATGAGAAGATGGAAGTTGGGGCTTTCCTCCTTCGTGAGTCACAAGACACGGAAGAAGGAAGCCAAAGCCCCAGGGTAAGGTAGGTCATGGTGTCGCTGCTGTAGCTAGCAGCAACACAGTGAAGGGACTACTGCACCAGTTTTGGCACAACTGGGCAGTTCAGGCACAGTGGGGATGCCCTGCTATTGCTGAGGTGACTCAGGACATCCCTGTCGGGTCACAAAGTGAGCCAGAGCCAACATCTTGAATGCTAGTTCTGGCCTACTTTATTAAGCTATGTAGTATTGCCCAGAGCAAAGGGCTTTCTCACAATACAATGTTTATTGAAGTAATTTCTCATCTGTTCTTTATATATATATTTTATCTCATGGCAGTTTGCATTAAAATTATAATAAAAACAATATTAAAGTATATAGTAAATCAAAATAATTGTTCACTATCTTCACTTTTAAATGGCTGATCTACCTCTGTCAAATACCACTACGCTGTTGTTTCATTTTAGTGACATTCATGTCCTCTGCCACCATGGACAAGATCCTTCAAACATGTCAGTTATGCAAGAGCTAATTTATCGATCAGGTACTAGGTTTTCTGTGTTGTTATTTCATCTCTTCTCCTTTTTCCTGACACTTCTCCTCTACAGGTGAGCAGAGCATACATGTGCTAGGGCATTCTGCCCATCTTCATCCCAGCAGAACAATCAATTGTGAGGCTTGGTCTATCAAAGGGAACCAGCTAAGGTTTTTATTTTGCTGCGATCTCATCAAGGAGTCATTTCAGTGTCACAAGTTTCTCCCTCATGTCTTATATTGGGATGTGAAGAGGAAGAAGAGAAGCAGTGGCAGAGCATAGCAAGTCATTCATTAGAGCCATGGAATAAACAAATAGATGAACTGCAGGCAAAATTAATACCCTCCAAGAAGGTGGTTCCTTCATATATTTTCCTGAGGAAGGGTATTTCATCACAGAACAGAACAGTAGAAAGAAAATTGTCTCAGGCTGGATTTCTTTTCCTATCTAAAACAAAACAATCCAAACCCAAAATTTTAACTGAATGTGATAATTAGCACAATGGGGTGGTTTGGTTCCCATCTGGATATTGTGATTTGCTATAAGAAGTGACCATGTAGTATTAAATATGCATGTAATCCATTGGCAGTCTGCAATTGTATAGTCTAGTATTTTACACCTCCTGTTGCACACTTGCGCCTCTTCTGGAGAATCTGTAAAATAGCTCATCATTCAGGACCAACTGGCTTGGGGGACTTGGTTTTGAAGTAACACTGAGCGAGAGACAGAACAAGTAGACTTCTTCCAAAGACTTCATACGAAATTGAGATGAATTCAGATGTGTGTATTTTTCTGTGTGAGAAGGAAGAAAGAGTTGTTTTTAGGATCGGAAAATAGTAGGAGACATTCATTCCAGTTGCAAGCAAGCCTTCCATTACATATCCTTCTGTTTCATTGAAACAGGAACATTTGTAGAAATCTAGGCTGGGTTTCTCTTGGTAGATGAATGAAAGATATAAATGTCTTTAAAGGAAAAGGCAAATCATTTTGTGTAATTTCAAGCAGAGAGAATCTTGTGTTCTTATTCTTTCACTTTCACTGGGAAGCTATTAAAGTTTAACTGGGCAGTGGCCAAAACTCACATTGTGCCCTTGAATTCAATCCCATCACTGAGCTGGCAAGTTAATGGGCTTTGTACCTAAGACTCCAGAATTGGACAGTGTTCAAAGTAGTTAATCTTTGGTGATCTTTATTATCCTTGCTCTTTTTTCTCCCTTTTTAAAAAGGCTGCTCCTAAGGAAAGGGTAGAAATTATTGAGCTTTTGGCAGAGGGCCCTCTTCACGCCACTGTTAACACTTCTCTTCAGGACAACTTCTTATATGTTTCTAGAGTACTGAAAAGTAGCCGGCACACAGTATTTTAGCTTAGAGAGTTCCTAGGAATAAATTAACAACAAGGGTCCCAAATCCAGAAAAAACTCATAACAAACATATACTAACCTTTCTTTCTACTCAATCTTAAAACGTTTTATGATATGTACGCTTGCACAGTATTATGTAGTCATACTGTAGTGAAATACCATGTGCATCTTATGTGCAAATATGTGAGATGTAGGAGTAAGATCCTCCATGCTTTGAAACGAATAGTAGCCTTTTCTTGATTCAATAAAAATTGCAAACCAGCTGGTGTGTTCTCAACACTTACCTGGGATGGAGAATGAATTCTGAAATGCCTAGTGGTCTCTTTTTAAAAAGTCCACTAAAAAGATTGGCTAAATAAAATGGGGAAACCCCAAGAGCAATGTTACTGGTATTATTTCAATAATCATTAGAGGGAGGGGTTTTTTGGGGGGAAACAATAATTTTTATTAACATTACATTTAAATTACATATAACAATGTTATGGGAATGCAAAAAAGGAGGAAACGATCACAAAAAAATCCCCACAATAAATACCGTAATTATAAAAAATTGCATAGATATAATATTCGAAAACTAACATACCTTAATTTTTAAAATGGCAGTAGAGGCCATTTTAAATACTTAGTTGGATGGTTTTCTGTGCTGACGGAGAATAAGGAGGTTGAAGGGATGTTGCTTTATCAGGCCAGGCATGGCTTGCAAGCCATGTTGAATCGGAAGCTAAAAGGGATTGTGTCAAACCTTTTTCAGAGTTTTCACCCAATTGATTATTTCCAGGGATGCCCTTGCTTTTCCCTTCTGTTAGGGGTTTTTAGAGGCAGCAATTTTGTTATCAGCACTACTAGCAATGATATCCAGCTGCACTCTGTGATAGTGCAGTGGCACTATTCAAAAAGTCAAAGCCTTTCAGTGTCTCTCCCTTTGTGTACATATACACGTGTGTGTGTGTGTGTGTGTGTGTGTGTGTGTATAACCTCCCTCCCTCTGTTTTTGACATTGTTCCTTGGCCCCTCTTTCCATGCTGCTTGTTAAGCTGTTAACTCACTCCATTTATTTAGTGTACGTGTTGCCGAGAGCTCAATTTTTATCTTGGTGAAAACCAGGCTTGCTCATGGGCACATAATGAAATTGCATAAATATACCCTTAGCCAGGGAATCTAATTTATTTTCCCTGTTCATTATGGGGGAGAAGGCCATTATGAAATGTATAACTTTTTTCCCCTCCTCCTCCTTTCCCCAGTGCTGGAATTGAAAGGCAGGCGTGCGGGCTCTTTTTGTACTGATGATTTCGCCCTGATTCAATTTAAAGCTGGTTAGAGCTCAAATACTGTAGCGTAATTGACAAAGATCAGTGTGGGTTGTAATGCTAATGTCTTAGCTGTGGCTTCGGAGGCTCTACAAGAGAGCAGGTTAGAAAACGCTTTCCGGAGAGGATTGGATCTGTTGCAGTCTGGATGAGTGATGAGAATTTCGAAGGTAAGTTGTTGTGATTCGATCCTCTTAGGTATGTGCACGCCTGTGTGTTTGCGCATGCAGACAGAACAAGTGTATATGAATGCCAGGTTGTGCAAGACAAGGCAATGTGTGTAGCAACATTTATCCTCTGTGCTTAAATAATGTGCGATGAAAAGGGGAAAGGCTGATGATAATCTGTGACAACCATGATCCAAATAGAAGGAGCTAACAGGAGCTATAGAAATATTTTGCCAGTGGTTTGCTCTGATGACAAACAGTAACAGAAGCACAATGTTAATTGTATAATGTGGTCAACACATTTAGAGTATAAGTAAATTATCTTGCTTAATCTCAGGTTCAAATTCCAAGTATTAAAATGTGTGGCTGTCACCAGACCTAGAAACATCCTGTTTCTCTTCTCTCTTTTGCTCCTGTGTATCATGATATGGTGACAGTGTGCAGTGGGTTTCCCTACTTCTTCTTTACTTCCATGAGTTTCCTCATCCTTCCCCACCCCTTTCACATCACTTCATTGGCTGCTGCCACAAGCGAGTAGGGAGCTTGCATCATGATGACATTACATCATTCTTTTTGTCTTGGTAGACATCAGAGAGCAAGGAAGGATGTGTGTGTATTGAGTGGTTGCATTCAGTGGCAAGTAGTCATACATCTCCAGTAATATCAGAGTAGAGCTATGTATATATATTGCCAAGAGCAGACTGGTTTCTTTAAAATGTAGCATGCATTGCCTTAACTGTGTCTTATGCATTTAACCCCATAAATACCTACAATGATGTAGTGGAGCCTGGACTATTTCTATAGACATATCATTGAGTTTAGTTGCAATCTCACAGTTGTGGGGATACTGTTATGAGCTATACTTGTTATCTAATATGATAGAAGGTTAATATCTTCCTATAAGGCAAGAAAAGAACTCCCTGCTTTATACTTATCTGTCTTTTTTAATTGCCCACTGCTAGGCAATTGGTAGGTCCCAGTGACATCATTAAGCATGAAGCATTAACCATCAAGCACAGGTGCTCAGAGCACATCATCCAAAATTGAAAAGAAAAGTCTAAAAATGCAATTCTTCATGAAACAGAAAGCAAAAAGACTTTTTCCAGCTCTGGATCTCAGTATTTCTGTGGGGTGTGTCTGTGTTGTTGGATGAAGAAAGTAGGAATCACTTTGTTTTCAGCTGCCTTCTCCTTCTATATTCCCATAAAGATTAAGAACTGATAGAATTTTTGTTGTTTCTCATTACACTGAAGCTGATCTTTCCCTGTTACTTTTGAAAACAACAGTGACTTCAGAGAGAAAAGGGGAGCCCCATCTCAAAAGCTCTTATACCACTCTCCCACTGCCTCATGCAATATCCAAACTAGCAGGTTTGATTTTAGAGCTGTTCATTCATGCTGTAGCATTTGCACCTGGGAGGCTGCACAACAGAAAAATATGAAAGGCTGTGGAGACTGGATGAAGTAACTTTTAGCAAAGGTGTCATCTTTGTGTATAGTGGGTCTTAGGGTGCATATGCACTGTAGAATGAATACCGTTTAACTCCACTTTAACAGGCTAAAGTTAAATGCCATGGAGACATGGGAGTTGTAATTTTACATGGCCTTTAACCTTCTCAGCCAAGGAGTGCTGGTGCCTCACCAAACTACAAATCCCGGAATTCCATAGCACTGTGCCATAACAGTTAAAGTGGATTTAAAGTGCATTAACTCTACAGTATAGATACATCCTTAGATACATCCACTCCTTGCTCTACTTGTTTTGCTTGCCTGTTCCAAAAGTTGTGTATGTGAAAGGCTGTTTTCCTCTTGCACAGTCTTGAGTTTCTTTTACAAATAAATTAAGCTTGTAGAGCAAAACTGAGCAGAAATTTTCTTAATTCTGGTTTGGATGTTGTATTAGGGCTTGGAAGAGCTGGATTCCAATCCTCAATGAGGTGTAAAACTCACTAGGTGATTCTCAGTCCGTTGATCTATCTCAACCTGATGTACCTCACAAGTTGGTCCTTTCATTATTGGCTGCTACTTCCCGGAGGATGTCAGGTGGTGCAATATCAGCTAGACAGTATAATTTCTCCAGTGGTGTGGGGCATAGAGATCCTGTGATAATGCGGCATCCTAAGCTGCATTTCATATATAGTACTTGGAACATTACATTAGAAAAATTAGTTCAATAATGTTAAAAGTTTGAAATTGAAAAAAATCACTAGGATAAATAGAAAAACATAATAAAATTGAATGTTTATTTTTCTAAATTAACACTGATAAACTTAGAGTCATAGAATCATAGTGTTAGAAGAGTTCGCAATTTTCAACTCCATTTTGCCACACAGGAACACATAATCAAAGCACTTAAAATACATGACTATTCAGCCTCTGTTTAAAAAGGTCCAGAGAAAGAAATTCTTCAAGGTAGCATATTCCATTGTCAGACAGCTCTTACTGTTAGGAAGTTCTTCCCAATGTTTAGGTACAATATATTGTTTGGGACCTCCTTTTTTCTGTTTCTCAAGACGAGGAACAATGCTTCCCTTCCTCCAGTCTGCTGGGACGTCTCCTGTTCCACAGAAGATTTCAAAACACAAAAAATTGGTGGTGGTTTTGTGATTACATCTGCCAGTTTTTAAATACCCTTGGATGTAGTTAATCTGGTTCCTGAGACTTGAATTTATTGAGAGTAGCCAGGTATTGCTGTACTGCCTCATTTGCTATTCTGTACTGCATTTCCCCCTACAGCATCATCTGTTTCATTTCCCTCCACTTGAGCACTGTTTTCCCTTTTAAGAGAAGACTGAGACAAAGTTCTGGCTTTTCACCATTCACTGTTAGCATTTGATTTTTTTTTTCACTCAGCGACCCTGCCATTTCTATGTCTTTCCTTTTGCTATGAACATAAAAAAGCGATTCTATCAATCCTAGGTTCATTTTGTGCTTTGGCTTTTTTCTCTCTCTCTCTGCACATGCTGCCTGCTTGTTTGAATGCCTCTTTGGTGATTTCTCCCATATTCTGGTATATATGTCTTTAAATCTTAGTTCAGTTGAAAGTCCTTTAGTGATTTAGTCAGGCTTGTTAATTAACATATAAGTGTCAGGTCAAGTTATGGAATTTATAGAAAAAAGCACTATTGAGCTTTGGGGGAACAGGTTTCTTCCTGGCAACTTCAAAAAGTCTTTGTTGTTGTTCTTAGTTTTTTTTCATTGTTTTGTTTGGTCTTTTAAAAGTTACTTTTCTCCAGGATGTTTTGTTTTGTCTTTTGAAAGTTACTTTTCTCCAACCTGGAAAGGCTATGATGTGATTATTAATTGGAAATGTGTAGAGTCTGGTACATCTGGAAACCATCAATTTGGGGAAGTCTATTCCAAAGCATGGGATTTACTTTATTTGTATCCTGCCTTTCTTCCCAACATATGACCCAAGGCAGATCTTATTTTACAGTATATTCTATTTACTTATAGTTGCTGGTTTATCTACAGCAGTGTTTCCCAACCTTTTTTGAGCCACGGCACACTTTTAACATTAAAAAAATCCGGGGGCACACCACCAACCAAAATGACACAAAATGACACTCTAACACAGTAAAGAACGGCTGGGGGTTGGTGGCCTGCTGGGAGCAGCTGCTGGGAGTGCCGAAGCCAGGGAGGGGGCGGAGCCAGGCTGTGCCATGCCCCACCCCCTACCCCCGGCTTCGGCACTCCCAGCAGCTTCTCCAGCCTTGAGGGGGCAGTGCCAAGCCAGCGGTGCCAGAGCCAGTACAATGCTGGCTTGGCACTGTCCCCTCAAGGCTGGAGCAGCTGCTGGGAGTGGCGAAGCTGGGGGAGGGGGCAGAGCCCCGCCCCCTCCCCCCAGCTTCAGCTCTCCTACAGGCTGCGCCATGACCTGCCCCCTCCCCCCAGCTTCAGCTCTCCTACAGAGGAGGAGCATGAGTGGTGGGCAGGCTTCAGTGCTTGGGGCTCCTCCACTCGGCTTCAGCGAGCGAGGGGTGAGAGTCATGGTGGGAGTCATGGCAGATTGGAGGCTGGCTGGGGAAACGGCCAAAGGAGGCGGCGCCCCGGTCCCTTCTTCTTCTTTTTCTTCGCCACTGCCCGGCCCTTCCTCCTCCCCCAAGCAGCAGGAGTTCGGCAGGAGGGGAGGAAGGGGGCAGAGAGCTTTTCTCGCGGCACAGCAGGAGGTCTGTCACGGCACACTAGTGTGCCACGGCACACTGGTTGAGAAAGACTGATATACAGTCCTCTTTTCTTTCCACTCCCTCTGCACATTCACTTTCCTCACTTTTGCCTTCTGATGTTTAAGATTTTATAAGGAGTGATGTATTTCAGTAAGAGGGCACTCATCCAGCACAAATATAGTAATAAGTGGATAGCTAGCTACTAATATTGGACAGTGAACTAAAATGGAGAAGTCTTAATCTAAAATTTTTGAAAGTCTTGAAACATATGAAGAGTATTTTTCTGCACAATTGAAATCACTGCATTATTTCTGCTCCCCCACTCTCAATTAAGAAGTGTAGTTTGCAAAAAGTGATAAAGCACGCAGGAGCAAGGGATCTCAAATTCTATCTGTGACATCTGCGATTTTAATGATTTTTAAACACATACTATCTTAGCAGTATAATTAAAAGGGGTGGATAAGGAAGATCAGGAGGAAGGGTGGCAAACATCAGAATGTTAAGGGTGAAGGAAGAGAAAAGGAAAAGCCAAGAGAGAGAGAGAGAGAGAGAGAGAGAGAGAGAGAGAGAGAGAGAGAGAGAGAGAAATGGGGGATGAGTCAGATGAAAACTTTTAACTTTATTAGGCAAGAACTTAGTGTTATGCAAATAATAAACTAAGAATTGTAAATAAATTGATCCACACAGTCCTGAGGATTGCTTTTGTCTACGCAGGCCTAAATACCCTAAAGGCAGGAGATTCCATCTGATCTTGGAAGCTAAGCAGTCATCCCTCCTTAGTACTTGCATGGAAGACTGTCAACAACTATTGGCTTCTTTTGGCTACAGTTTTGAGGTAGAAAGTGGAAAAATCACCTTTGAGTATTCCTTGCATAAGAAAACAGAAGAAAACATTATGACATTTGTTGTAACTGGACAAGTGACTTGAAGCTTCTGAGTAGGACTTTAAACAGAAACACACATATAAACTAGAACTTAGAAAAGGGTTTTTTTTAAAAAAGAGAAGAGCTTATAGGTATTATTTATGGGGGTTTTATACATTATAACTGTAATCTCAATTTGCTTCTGACACAATTTTTTTTAAAATGAGTAGGCATTGTAAAGATAAGTGATATGACAGCTGGAGGACTTGCAGGCATTATTTTGAAAACACTGGAAAAAAATGGGCTGAACTTGCAATACTTGTGTGGACAGGGTTATGATGGAACTGCTAATATGAGTGGTCATATTAGTGGTGCACAGGCAATTATATTGCAGAAGTATCCAGTAGCTGTCTACATCCACTGCAGTGCTCATTCACTAAGTCTAGCCTTAGCAAAGACTTGGAGCGAACTTTCACCTGTCACAAACTGCCAAAGAACAATATCATCTGTGTGCAATTTCTCCAAAGCATCACCCATCGGACTGGAACTGTTGAAGGAGAATATAAAAGACTATCTCCCTGAATCAAGAGCAAACAACCTATTGCTGCTTTGTGAAACCTGTTGGGTTGAGCAACTTGATGCAGTTTTACACAGCAAGATCAATGATGGAGTCTATGAGTGGAGAAGTTTTGATTTCTCGTATCTGTTCAAGACAGACTTGTAATAGCAACATGCAGGCAGCTTCACCAACATCAATGGAATCTTTTAGGCTAATTGTGTACATCCCATTTCTGGACTTTTTATGTAGTCAGTTTCAAGAAAGGCTTACAAGGCACAGGGACCTGTAAGTATTCCTTCCTATTAATTACGGTCATTTAAAATCCAACTTGAATAAGTGCACAGAACTTTATGATGAATGGCTTCAAGATACACTGATGGAAGGGTTTGACCTGTGGTGCCGAAAATGGAAAAGGGTTATACCTGCAGAAAAACCATCAAATGCACTGGAAGCGTATCTTGTCTGTGATAAACATTTTTTCTGAATGTGAGGAAACTTCTTCAGATTTCTGTGACATTGGCAGTGTCAACAGCTACAAATGAAAAGCCATTTTCAACTCTTGGAAACATACATAATAAACACAATGGGGCAAGAAAGACCGACTGGATTTGCACTCTTGAGTGTGCACCAAAGTTTATCGATGGAGCCTGATTTCTGTCAGAGTGAATTGACACAGTTTTCAAGTGTTTCCAAGAGGTGTTGTGGTATTATTTTGTAATTACCAATTAAGAGTCGCTTTCAGGGTTTGTAAAGACTTAAAACTTTGTAGCTAAAATAGAAATTTGATTTAATTAAGTCTATATAAAAATATAGAATGAGTCATAGAATTTAAATTATTTTATGTTATGGACCTACACTTCATGATTTGTAGAAAAAATAAAAATGGTTTCAACCCCACCCCCCAATGTTTTTTCCTGCTACTGGCCTGGATGAGAAAGATATAGATAGTTGTCCACTTAATTATCTAACTCTGCCATATATTGAATTATGAGAAGAAACAGTATGAATTGAAACGAACATGAATACAGCCTATTGTGGTCATGACTCTGATGGTGAAAAACATGCCATTGTAATAGCTGACATGGTTTCTAGGTATTGTAGCCTAGTGCACACAGAAGCTGCTCATTGTTGGACTTAGAAAAGCTTCCCATTTTGGATTGCAACCTCCAAAATACCCTAGGCTGCCAAAGTCTGCTGTGTGACACCAGAAATAAGAAGGATAGCTGAGCGAAATTGTCTTGTTTGTATGTATCAACTTGCCATAGGCCTTTCTCACCAGCTTTTTAGTGTGCAAAAGATATATAGAGTTGCTTTCATTCACTGAGCTGAAAAATAATGTAGCCACTATAAGAAATTCCCATAGAAGAGATGGAAATGTTGTGGACATCAACTTGTCAGCCTTTTACAGCTATAAAATTCCTATTTACAGAGATACAATAAAATGGGAGCTATTTTGGTGAGAACACTGAGTGGATTTATGGGTTGCATGTTCAGTTTTGTAGAGACCTATACTTCCAGTATTTTGTTATTGCATTTAGAGTATTTTCAACAATTGTATTTGTCTGACAGTCATTAACAAAATGTAGGTTTCCAAGGTTCTGTTGCCAAGCTAAGGAAACAGCAATTTATGTTCCAGTCATTGAATCAACTTAATTGCTGCCTCTATGAGAACAACGCGGAATGCTTGTACACAGCAAAGGTGTACATACTGTGGAGAGGGGGAAGGAAACTCTTGGCAGTTTGGGGCAGATCCACCAACGGGATGAGGGACACAGCCCAATCCTTCATGTTGGATTAGGTTAAATGAGCCTCTGTGCTCTAGAAATGGGTTCCTTGCAGAAATATACTCTAGAAGTGGGTCTTATGACAATGTGCATATGCTACCAAACCTTGAGAAAGGAGTTTCTTCTCTCCTCTTTCCCCCCTGCCCCTTGTTAGAGCCTTCAGACGAGTTAGCACTGGAAGGCAGTCTTTGGGTTCAAGCGTGTGCTGTGCATGTCTGCTCCAACCAAACACACTCCATCTGTGCCGTCGCACCTGGTCTGTTAATACTCAATGAAGGGCAAGGACGTGGACTCTCTATACTGGGGGATTGCTTCTTGCCTTCCTTTAAAGGCTTGGTGCTCACAAGGACCAAGCTGGACACTCTAGTTAACTCAAACAGGCTTTATCGATCTTAACATGAGTTAGCCTCACTCAGGCATTTCGCTTAGTTCCCCAAAAAGATAAAGGAGAGATTTTACATTACAGTCTCTCTGCAACTTTAGCCCAGGAAGCTTTAGCCATATGGCTCTCCAAGTCCTCTTCTTCTCTATGGCTTCGAGGTAAGGACACTTGAAACCCCAGCCAGAAGGCCTATATTGAAGGCACGAAACCTTTCTCTGGATGCCAACTGACTGGTTTGAAGGTGCTTGAGACTCCTCAGAGCTATTCAACCTTCTGGTATGCTGGGCTTTCTGTATGAGTCCCAAGGAAAGTCAGTCTGGTGTTGGAAGATAGTTTGACCAAGGCCTGGCCTGGCAAACCTTCAGTCACAAACTCTCTGGAGAAGTCCAGGTGGTTTAATGAATATAAAAATGGCATTATTTTCCAAACCCCTGGGAAAGGGGGTGGAACAAACTCAACTGGGCTCTGCAAACAATGATTTGCAGGTGCAAAGAACCAATCAATGCAACCAAACCTTCGCAAAACTGAGCAGGCTGCAGAAACACAATACACCAGTGAAAACCTTTTGGAACTTAAAGTTTTTCATACAAGTGGCACTTGCTGCACTGTCACACCATCCCACACCCACACTTTCACCTCACTCTGATACTTGGTGCTCAAGGAGATGGGGTTAATATTTGCGTCACTTAACTGGCCTGGGTATTTGTGGGGATTAATTATTGAATGACTGCAAAGTGCTTTTTTGAATGTAAGTGCAAAGCTTTATGATTATTTTATCATGCCCCACACTTGAGAGGCAAAGCAGGCTTTCCTCATGCAATTAAGGTGCATGGAGGTTTCAATTGGCAAAGCTTGCTGGCTATATCTAGAGTAGAATGAAATCTTGATTTTAAAGGAAGCCCTAGCTCTTCTGTATCTCGACTTCATGGCAGGGCTTCCAGAGACAGCCACTCCTCCACTTCGACATTGGTTTCGGCTCATCTGAGCTGGGCCTTAAACGTAATGATATGGATTGTGTTGCTAGGTGTCCATGTTTGGGAATAATTTGATGGTTGCTAAGCCAGAACAGGCATTGTGCCTTATTCTAGTAATGTTGTGATTTTTTTCTACATCATGCAAATGTAGGATGTTAATTCTGTTGACAAGAGTCCTAAAGACAGTAGGATTCTTCTTTAAAAGCACATATGTAATGATGAAAGAATCACCCTCCCTGATACCAAGCAAAAGAGTAATAAGGAAAAAAGCATGAACTTAGAATGGAAAACTCTCAGGACATATTAGCCAAATAGAAAGAGGGGCACTGCTACACATGTAAAGCCAGATCTTTATTTAGTTATTTATTTATTTTACCAAGAATCAAAAAAGGATCACTGCTAAAAACTGGGATCATAAAGGAGCTGCAGAGAACAATTTGACACATCTACACTGACACTATCCTCTTCCAATCTTTATGACAGCATTGCTCAACCTGGGGATCATGAGGGGATGTCAGAGGGGTCACCAAAGACTGTCAGAAAACACATATTTCTGATGATCTTACTGCTCTCCAGAGATAGGTGAATTACATCTCCCTGAAATCATTGTCCATTACTCCCAAATCTCTTCAGTATTTTCTGTTGGTCATGCGGGTTCTTTGCGGAAAGGTTGGCCCAATTCTATCGTTGGTGGGGTTCAGAATGCTCTTTGATTGTAGATGAACTATATATCCCAGCAACCACAACTCCCAAATGCCAAGCTCTATTTTCCCCAAACCCCACCAGTGTTCACATTTGGCCATATTGAGTATTCATGCCAAGTTTGGTCAAGATCCATCATTGCTTGAGTCCACAGGATTCTCTGGATGTAGGTGAACTACAACTCCAAAACTCAAGGTCAGTGCCCATCAAATCCTTCCAGTATTTTTGTTGGCCATGTGAGTTCCATGTGCTAAATTTGGTTCAGTTCCATCATTGATGGAGTTCAGAGCGCTCTTTGATTGTAGGTGAACTACACATCCCAGCAACAGAAAGATCTCTTGAAATTGAGTGAATGGGCAACAAAGTGGCAAATGCATTTTAACCTAAACAAGTGTAAAGTCATGCACATCGGGGCAAAGAACCCCAACTACACCTACCAATTGATGGGGTCAAAGCTTTCCGAGACAAACCAGGAAAGGGATCTCGGGGTTTTGGTGGACAGCTCAATGAAGATGTCAACCCAGTGCGCAGCAGCAGTTAAAAAAAAGCAAATTCTATGCTTGGCATGATCAGGAAGGGAATCGAAAATAGGTCGTCAAATGTGTCAACCTCTCTACAAATCTATGGTAAGGCCACATTTGGAGTACTGTGTACAAATCTGGTCACCGCACCTCAAGAAGGAGATAGCGGAACTGGAAAAGGTCCAGAAAAGGGCAACAAGAATGATCCAAGGGATGGAGCAGCTCCTTACGAAATCAGGTTGCAACGCCTTGGTCTTTTTCAGCCTTGAAAGACGGCGTTTAAGAGGTGACTTGATCGAAGTGTATAAAATCATGCATGGGATAGAAAAGGTGAATAGAGAAAAATATTTTCTCTGTCACACAACACTAGGACTAGGGGCACTCCCTAAAGCTCCAAGGTAGGAAAGTTAGGACTAATAAAGGAAATATTTCTTCACCCAAAGGGTCATTGGGTTATGGAACTCACTTCCAGAGGAGGTTGTGACAGCGGTCAGCCTGGACAGCTTCAAGGCAGGATTAGACAGATTCATGGATACCAAGGGAATCAGTAGTTACTGAAATGGACATCCAAGTGCCACCTCTGTGTTGATGGAGGCAGGCAGGATTTCCCGGGTACTGGTTGTGGGGGTCAGGAGCAGGTGAGGGTTTTGCCCTCCTTTCTGCTAGAGATCCCTGTGTACAACTAGTGGGCCACTGTGTGACACAGAATGCTGGACTAGATGGGCTGAGGCCCGATTCAGCATGGCTCTTCTTATGTTCTTATGTTCTAACTATGGCTGAAGTAGTCCACGCTCTGGTCACATCCTGTATAGATTACTGCAACACACTCTACATGGGGCTGCCTTTGAAACTGCAATTAGTCCAATGGGTAGCAGCCAGGTTACTAACAGGAGCTACATACGGGGAGCATACCACCCCCTGCTGTGTCAGCTCCACTGGCTGCCTGTCCATTTCCAAGCTCAATAAAGCTCTATACGGCTCTGGCCCAGCTTACTTGTCCGAAAGTATTTGCCCCTACATCCCACCTCATAGCCTAAGATCTTCCTGGAAGGCTCTGCTCTCATCCTGCCAACGTCACAAACTTGGCTGGTGGGGACAAGGGACAGGGCCTTCTCGGTAGTGGCCCCCTGCCTGTGGAACGCGCAAGCCCTCCTGGCTTTCAGGAAGATAGTAAAATCGTGGTTGTGGGACCAGACCTTTGGTCAATAGACATAAAGCAGCACTTTGGTTGAAATGGACTGGAGAGATTATTTATATGAGGATATAGTGTTTTAATAATTCAATGTTTTTGATTGTTTAATTAATGTCCTATATATTTTTATGTATGTTATGTATTTTAATGGTTAATGGTTAGGCTTAATGGTTATTGTTTTAATTGTTCTTGTAATGGCATCGAATTGCTGCCTATGTAAGCCATCCTGAGTCCCCCTCAGGAGTATAAATACCAGAAATAAATAAACTACAACTCCCAAATGACAAAATCAATCCCCTCTCAACCTCACCAGTATTCAAATTTGGGTGCATTGTGTATTTGGGCCAAATTTGGTCCAGTGAATGAAAATACATGATGCATATCAGATATTTACACTAAGATTCACAACAGTAGCAAAATTACAGTTATGAAGTAGCAATGAAAATAATTTTATGGTTGGGGGTCACCACAACATGAGGAGCTGTGTTAAATGGTCTTGGCATTGGGAAGATTGAGAAATGCTGCTTTATGACAAGTACATTTGAAGGTGTGCAAGCAAAACATTTCTAGTAGCCAGGGGTAAGATATTGATTGCACCATGTTTCTTCCCTCAGAATGCTCTACCATGCGTTTGTAGTGACTATGGACAAAATGGCAGCAACCATTGGGTATTCACCTCGCCCCTATGTACAACATATCTTAGATGTTTGCTCCCAAGAGACATGATGTATGACCATTTACCAGCTCCCTAACAGATCCCTGGCAGGTTTATTTCTGCAGCTTTTTAGAAATGATGTGTTTTCATGTGTTTATAAAATGTGCTGCCAAAACCATCCCTAATCTAGTTATCGTTCAAAATCTTGGCCTGGGGAAAAGGGCAGCCCTCAGCCACTGCATTTTCTGTCTTATCTTTTTCTTCATCCTCTTTGGGCCACAGAGGATCAGTATCTATGTATCTTGTAATGACATCTTTTCTTTCCCTCGTATGAAAGCAAAAGTATTGCCTGTGAACTTTTCCCCACAGAGGGTGAGAGACAGATGTACAAACAACATAGGCAGTCCATGGAGAGATACCCATATGTTACGCTATCTCCACTAATATACTTATTCCATGGATACTGAACTCACACAGTTATTAAAAGCTCAACCGTTTTCTGAGCCTTCTGTTCCCAGACTTTGCCATTTGCCACAATTGTTGTCTAAAACAGCAGAATTTATTTATCCCCCTTACTCCTCTGATACCTCTGTGCCCTGCATTTTATACCAGCAGGATTTATATATCTAAATGTTACGTTGCATGTTGTTTTTCTTCTGTGAATCTGAAATATCCTCAACTGTAAATGGAATATTGTGTGTGACATATTTTGTCTTTACTAGCTGAGATACTTTTTCTTGGGCAAGTTGCACTTTTGATGTGTTCTGCTTTTAAAACCAGAATCTAACATTAGTATAAATGTTTCTGTGAAATCTTGGTCTTTGTCTCTTTGGTGTTTTAGTGCATATGGATGCTTATTTTGTTTATCACATTTGTATGCTACCTTTTACCAAAAACAGACCGAATCCAGCTCAGAATTATACACTGAATAAAATACCGTATTAAAATATTAATTAATCACAAAGATAAATGTAACAGAAAAATAATCATGAAAGAACTTCAGGTACCAATAAAAATATGAGATGCTGGTATAGATTTGGGCATCTAAATAGTAGAAAAGAAGAAACCAAGCTAACACACCTAGAGAGGAAGTTTTGTGTGCCTCCATTGAGAAGGCACTTCCTCAAGTCTGCTACTAGTTTGCCTTAAAAAGAAACATGACTTTCATTACATCTGGCTTCTCTATCATATTTTTAATTTTTCAACACCAAAAGGAAAGGATACTCCCAGAGAAAGAATTTAACAAATTCATACAAGGTCAGTCAGGGCTTTATACAAGTCAGAAATCGATTTTGTGCATGGTTAATACCAGGTATTGTGTAGAAGAGGGGTGCTCATTGGGTAGATTGCGATCTACTGGTAGATCGCGTAGGGTGTCCTGGTAAATTGCAGGCAGGGTGGGAAGAAGGCTCAGTCCTGCCCTGTAGGCTCCTGATGCCGCCCAAGTGCAGTTGGCCCTGGGTTATCTGAGGTCCTTTCCACACAGTTGAATAAAATCCCATGTTATCCGCTTTGAATCAGATTATATGGCAGTGTGGGCTCAGAAAACCCAGTTCAAAGCAGATATTGTGTTATGTGTTTCACATTTTTGTAGTGGGTAGGTAGATCATTTTGACTTTGTTGTTTTATAAGTAGCTCGCATGCTGAAAAAGTGTGAGCACCCCTGATGTAGAAGAAGTGTGCAAGGCTTAGGAAATATATTCAAGAATACAGTGTTCCCTCACTTATTGCTGGGGTTAGGTTCTGGGACCTCCTGCAATAAGTGAAAAACGGCAATGTAGGGATGCTCTGTTTATTTTAATATTTATACATGATTTTGGTAGTTCTACACTATTTTAAGTCTTTCTAAACTTAAAATAAAGTGAAGGAAAGGAAGGAAAGGCCCTTCAAGGCTGGAGGGAGGATTGAGGTGGGCAAGCGCCTTGGAGAGCGGCGGCGGCAAAATCCCACAAAACAGAGAAAATGCCTTGATATATATTTTAAATTAATATTTTTTGAAATCTGTAAAACAGCGAGTCCGCAATAAGTGAACCGCAAAGTAGCGAGGGAACACTGTAGTTATGTTTGCCATGCAACCACTGCTTGCATTGAGATCTCTCCATCCAACTGGACACAACATCAGATACAAAACGTAGGCCTGTGACTCTACCACTCACTTTTCTTTTATTCTCCTATATGATTTTTCACATATTTTGCCTGATGAGGAAGCCAGTGAAACTTTGAAAGCTTACATGAGTGGTATGTGCACTATGGTCGGCCAATAAAGTATCACTCTTTTGTTGTGCAAGATTTAGATAAATACTAGCTGACCCGTGCACGCGTTGCTGTGCTATATATGTGTGTGGATGTCTATTGATGTATATGTATATATGTGTGTGCATGTGTGTATATGTGTATGTATATATGTGTGTGGATGTGTACATATGTATATATGTGTGGATGTGTATATATGTATATTTGTGTGTGAATGTGTATATATGTATATGTGTGTATGTATATATGTGTGTCGATGTGTATATATGTATGTGTGCATGTGTGTATATGTATATATATGTGTGTGTGGATGTATATATGTGTGTGGATGTGTATATATGTGTATACAGTATATATGTGGATGTGTATATATGTATATTTGTGGATGTGTGGATGTGTATATGTGTGGATGTGTATGTATGTATATGTGTGTATGTATATATGTGTGGATGTGTATGTATGTATATGTGTGGATGTATATATGTGTGTGGATGTGTATATATGTATATGTGCATGTGTATATATGTGTGGATGTGTATATATGTATATGTGTGTTTATATATATGTCTGCCGATGTGTATATATGTATGTGTGCATGTGTGTATATGTGTATGTGTATATATGTGTGTCGATGTGTATATATATGTATGTGTGCATGTGTATATATGTGTATACAGTATATATGTGGATGTGTATATATGTATATGTGTGTATATGTGTATATATGTATATATGTATATGTATATATGTGTGTGGATGTATATATGTGTGTGGATGTGTATATATGTATATATGCGTGAGGATGTGTATATATGTATAAGTGTGTATGTATATATGTGTGTGGATGTGTATATATGTATGTGTGTATGTATATATGTGTGTATGTATATATGTGTGTATGTATATATGTGTGTGGATGTGTATATATGTGTATATATATGTGTGTGTATGTATATATGTGTGTGGATGTGTATATATGTATATGTGTGTATGTATATATGTGTGTCTGTGGCTAACCCCTTTTGTGTGTATGTGTTCCTTTCTTCTCTGTTCCTTCATTCCTTGTATACTTTTTCCTTCCCCAGAAACTTTCTTTACCTTCTACAGGGAACATCCGTGCAACGCTGAGCCGATGGCATGTTTCCTCTAACAAAAAAAACTACATTTCCCTGCATCCTTTGCAATGGGACACGCCCACCGCTGGGAGGGAAAGGAAAAGCCCGGAGGGGGAGGAGCCAGCAAAGGCTCCCCTCCGGCCTCTTCCTTTCCTCCCAGGTGTGGGCGTGTCCTGTTGCAAAGGATGCAGGAAATGTAGTTTGGTTTTGTTAGAGGAAACATGCCATCGGCTCAGCTCAGCACACGGATGTTTGCTGTAAAGAAGGTAAGGAAAGTTTGTGGGTGTTTGGTGTTGTGTGTGAATGCATGGTACTGGGGTTGTTTGTGAGTACATTTCTGTGCGTCTTCTTGGTTTAATGTTGTGTGGGTGTTTTTAGGGTGAATGTGTGTTTTTAGGGCACGGGAGGAGACGGGAGGGGCTGGGAAGGAGCGGAGGTGTCCCCGCTTTTGCCACGCCCTGCCACTCTCCGTTACCGGGGCGGCAGGGGGCGGGAGGAGGCGGGAGGGGCTGGGAAGGAGGGGAGGGTGTCCCCGCCTCTTGCCACGCCCCCTGCCACTCCCCTTACCGGGGCGGCAGGGGGGCGGGAGGAGGCGGAGGGGCTGGGAAGGAGGGGGGGGTGTCCCCGCATCTTGCCGCCCCCTGCCACTCTCCGTTACCGGGGCGGCAGGGGGGCGGGAGGAGGCGGAGGGGCTGGGAAGGAGGGGGGTGTCCCCGCTCTTGCCACGCCCCCCTGCCACTCCCACCGGGGCGGCAGGGGGCGGGAGGAGGCGGGAGGGGCTGGGAAGGAGGGTGTCCCCGCTCTTGCCACGCCCCTGCCACTCTCCTTACCGGGGCGGCAGGGGGGCGGGAGGAGGCGGGGGCTGGGAAGGAGGTGGTGTCCCCGCCTCTTGCCATGCCCCCCTGCCACTCCCCTACCGGGGCGGCAGGGGGCGGGAGGAGGGGAGGGCTGGGAAGGAGGGAGGTGTCCCCGCTCTTGCCACGCCCCCTGCCACTCTCCGTTACCGGGGGGGCGGCAGGGGGGGGCGGGAGGAGGCGGGAGGGGCTGGGAAGGAGGGGAGGGGTGTCCCCGCCTTTTGCCACGGCCCCCTGCCACTCTCCGTTACCGGGGGCGGCAGGGGGGCTGGGAAGGAGGGGTGTCCCCGCCTCTTGCCACGCCCCCTGCCACTCTCCCACCGGGGGCGGCAGGGGGCGGTAGGAGGCGGGAGGGCTGGGAAGGAGGGGTGTCCCGCCTCTTGCCACGCCCCTGCCACTCTCCCTTACCGGGGGCGGCAGGGGCGCGGAGGAGGCGGGAGGGGCTGGGAAGGAGGGAGGGTGTCCCGCCTCTTGCCACGCCCCCTGCCACTCTCCTTACCGGGGGCGGCAGGGGGGCGGTAGGAGGCGGGAGGGGCTGGGAAGGAGGGGAGTGTCCCTCTGTCTGCCACCTCTTGGGGGCCACGCCCTGGAGGAGGCGGGAGGGCGCTGGGAAGGAGGGGAGGGTGTCCCTGCCACGCCCCTGCCACTCTCCCTACCGGGGGCGGCAGGGGGGCGGGAGGAGGCGGGAGGGGCTGGGAAGGAGGGGGTGTCCCCGCCTCTTGCCACGCCCCTGCCCTCTCTCACCGGGGCGGCAGGGGGCGGTAGGAGGCGGAGGGGCTGGGAAGGAGGGTGTCCCCGCCTCTTGCCACGCCCCCTGCCACTCTCCTACCGGGGGCGGCAGGGGGGCGGTAGGAGGCGGAGGGGCTGGGAAGGAGGGGAGGGGTGTCCCCGCTTGCCACGCCCCTGCCACTCCCCCCCCGGGGCGGCAGGGGGGCGGTAGGAGGCGGGAGGGCTGGGAAGGAGGGGTGTCCCCGCTCTTGCCACGCCCCTGCCACTCCCACCGGGGGCGGCAGGGGGGCGGAGGAGGCGGGAGGGGCTGGGAAGGAGGGGGAGGGTGTCCCCTCTTGCCACGCCCCTGCCACTCTCCGTTACCGGGGCAGCAGGGGGCGGGAGGAGGCGGGAGGGGCTGGGAAGGAGGGGGGGGTGTCCTCGCATCTTGCCACGCCCTGCCACTCCCTTACCGGGGGCGGCAGGGGGGGGGAGGAGGCGGGAGGGGCTGGGAAGGAGGGGTGTCCCCGCCTCTTGCCACGCCCCTGCCACCTCACCGGGGGCGGCAGGGGGGCGGGAGGAGGCGGGAGGGGCTGGGAAGGAGGGAGGGGTGTCCCCGCTTTGCCACGCCCCCTGCCACTCTCCCTACCGGGGGCGGCGGGAGGGAGGAAGGGAGGGGCTGGGAAGGAGGGGGTGTCCTCGCCTCTTGCCCACGCCCCCTGCCACTCCCTCAGGGGCGGCAGGGGGGGAGGAGGCAGGAGGGGCTGGGGAGGGCTGGGGTGTGTCCCGCCTCTTGCCACGCCCCTGCCACTCTCCGTTACAGGCGGCAGGGGGGCGGGAGGAGGAGGGGCTGGGAAGGAGCGAGGGGGTGTCCCCGCTTGGGGGGCGGCAGGGGGCGGGAGGAGGCGGGGAGGGCGGCTGGGGGGGCAGGGGGCGGGAGGAGGCGGAGGGGAGGGGAGGGGCTGTCTCCTCCTCCTTGTCCAGGTCCCCCGCCCGCTCTTCCTGAGGAGGGGGCGGGAGGGGGCGGGAGGAGGCGCTGGGAAGGAGCTGGCTGCCATGCCACTGCGAACGTTCTAAACGTTCGCGGTGGCAGCGCGCTGGCAGCGAAGTGGCCGGGGTGGGAGTGCTGGTGGCAATGTTTTGGGGATCGTTTTTTGGGGTGCTGGGAGGATGTAGGTCCGTTTTTTTGGCTGTTGTCTGTAGCGAGTGTAATGGTCCAGTAGGCTGCCAAGTTTGGTGCCTCTGCGAGCCATAGTTTCTTTGTCTATATACGACTTTAAACGGACTCACCAAAATTATATATATAGATATAATGATCTAAGCATTTACTGTTGCCACCCCCCAGCTTCTAGGAGCTGAAATTTCTGCAAATGTAATGTTTCATAATGTTTCATATGCTTAGCTACTCCAGACTAGCTGAGCTATATATGAATTCATTGACCTCACATCATTGAAGTCTGAGTCAATTAAAAAAAAGATTAGCCTCCTGTATCTATACTCTGTCCCAGACTATTTGTAAGTATTCAAGGACACTAGAGGACTTGAGGTTTTTATATTCTTTCTCATAGACATATTATTTCAATTCGCAGGATTGTGTTTTCAGCACACAAAAAATCATCTCAAGTGTAAAATTTCATCTTGCTTATCCTACTGCTTGCTTGTTCATTTTCGCTGGCAGGTTGGTTGGGTTGCTTATGCTTAAAACACGATTCTGCTTCTTTTCAGGCTCTGCTTTGCATTTGCATTTGCAAGGTCTGCGTATTCACATCCATTTATTCTTCTGCTTTGCATCTAGAATCTATGTGTACTTTGCTTCTTTTCAGCAAGCTAGCTTCATTGCATTTTTCCTTGCTTGTACTCTTTTGGATAGATTGAAAGGTGATAGTAGAGACAGATTTGATGTGTATTTCATGAAGTAACAGCCACCATCTTGTTCACTGATTCATGTTGCCGCTAAAGGCAAAACCAGCAGAATTTCACACTCAAAATTGAAAAATTCCTACCTGAATTGTCCTTTTTTAAATTGGAAGAATTCAGTGTATTTCAACAACTTATTTTCTTCACTCAAATCTCCATAGTAAATTGAAATTTTCACTGTAATATGTATGCTTCCTGACAGATTTTTACAGTTTAATCGACCTGTTTCATTAATGGACATTTTAAGGGTCCAGATATCTTTCTGTTGATTTGTAATCTTCCTATTCTTTTCCACTATTTCCCCTGCCTATTTCGTCACTAGAGAAAATCAGTGAAGGTGAGAAATCATAGAATCATAGAGTTGGGAGAGACCTTATGGACCATCCAGTCCAACCCCCTGCCAAGAAGCAGGAAAATAGCATTCAAAGCACCCCTGACAGGTAGCCATCCAGCCTCTGTTTAAAAGCCTCCAAAGAAGGAGCCTCCACCACACTCTGGGGCAGAGAGTTCCACTGCTGAACAACTCTCACAGTCAGAAAGTACTTCCTCATGTTCAGGTGGAATCTCCTTTCTTGTAGTTTGAAGCCATTGTTCCATGTCCTAGTCTTCAGGGCAGAAGAAAACAAGCTTGCTCCCTCCTCCCTATGACTTCCTCTCACATATTAATACATAGCTATCATGTCTCCTCTCAGTCTTCTTCAGGCTAAACATGCCCAGCTCTTACTGTTGCCACCCCCAGCTTCTAGGAGCTGAAATTTCATCTCCTCATAGGGCTTGTTCTCCAGACCCTTGAAAGATGGACTAGATCACAGTTCTTTTAACTTGGTAGCACTATCCTCTCCCCTGCAAGGACAGAAAAGATCCAGAGTAAGCCTTTTTATTCTGAAAGCTATCAAGAAAAGAGCAGATTTCCTGAAATAAGAACCAGGAAAATAAGACTGGCTGTAAATAGAAGGTCAGCTGCTGTCCTCCTTTTTGCCTTGTTTTTTTTTTACTCATGTTCTATTTTGAAATGGTGATATGACTGGTCAAATAAATAAATTATTATCACTATCATCTCCCCATATCTGGAAGCCTTTTCTAACTTCAGGTTTGTTCCACCCTGTGAATTTCAAATGAGGAAAATTTATTCTATAAAATCAATGGTGCCATGATAATAGTGTATATGTGTGTGCGTACGCATTCAAGTCACCTGTCAAGTTATTATGACTCCATGAATTTCGTAAGGTTTACTTAGGCAAGGAATACTAAGAAATGGTTTTACGGGTGCCTTTATCTCACATAAAGCAAAGGCTGGCCATCTGTTGGGAGTACTTTGATAGTGCTTTTCCTGCATGGCAAGGAGTTGGACTTGATGGCGTGTGTGGTCTCTTCGAACTCTATGATTCTACTTAGCTTTAAATATCAGACAGGGTCTGGTGCCTTAGGGTATTTAAGCCAGAAAGCTCTGATTTTATGCACTCACTAACCTGAAATTCTGTCATATCTTTGCTGTAAATACACAAACTGAGCTCTAAAACTTGAAGGAAATTTGCCCTCAGAATAGACTAAGGAATTTATACGTATCGTATCTAAGTTTTCCCAGCTTCTTAGCATTTGACATCAAATGTCAGACTATTATTTGCTAGTGTACCTTTCATTTTATTTTTCATTTATACATTGTATTTTTTATTTTTCCAAATACCTTGTTTTTAAGGTATTTCCCCCCACAAATTGAAACATTCATCAGTTTCTACTGTTTCATTTTCAGGTACTTGATTGTAGCCTTTATTAAGAATGTAAGAGAGAAGCTTTCTTAGTTTTGAAAAAAGCTTGAAAAAGTTATTCTTTAACTACAACCCACACAATCCTCTATGCAGCCTATTTGCAGGCTGATCTGGATTCTGAGAGTTGCTGCCTAAAAGTTTTTCTTCCGAGATCATCCTCAGCATGATCTGAATGGATATTGTAATAGGTATGATCTGAATATATATTGTTACATAAAGCTGGCTGAGTTCACTCAGTACTTACATAGGAAACCACCTGAAAACAATGCAGCCCATTACATTGAATCCATAATACAATAAAAAGTGGAATGTAAATATCATAAAGACACAAAATCCCATCTGATATTGGAAGCTAAGCAGGTTCAGTCCTGGTTAACCAATATCATGTACAATACATCATATTTCAGAAGTAGGAAGCGGGCAAGCTGCTTCTGAGCATTTCTTACCTCAGAACACCCTGTGAAATTTCTGTCATTGCCGTAAGTAAACAGTTGACTTGAAGACTACTTAACATGACCTTGCCTTGTTTTATCTAAAGTCGGGATCAACCCAGATTCCGCCCTAGAATTTGGGGTTTCCCCTGACTTAGGGCTTGTGGGGACAGTTGGACTTGTTTCAGAGCAAAAATTAATGCAACTGTCCCAATGCTACTCCAATTTCCCCAGGCTTGAGTGGCCCAGGACCATGGGATAGCAGTCCCCTCTTTCCTCCCCTCCCACCTGGTGTTGTAGTGGTCTCTAACTGCAATGTGGGACCTAACTATTCCCCAACACTTGCCCTGACATTAGCCATGGTGATAGGGAGGACTCCTCCCACCCTCGCTGTGGTCAGAGACCATCATGACATGAGGAGGGACATTTCAGGTGGCTGTCCAGCCATGTTGAATCAAATTCAGTGCTGTTGGACAATGGGGACTTATTCCCTCTTCTGTGGTGGCTGATGGAATCTCATCATGGGCTCTTCTCACGGCTGATCTCGTATCCAGCATGCTGGATCCCCTGCCTCGGCAGTCTCCTGATTAGTAATTGTGCCTTATAATATGACTTGCTGCTGAACAAGGAAAATGTTGTCTGGCAATTTAGGCATGCATAACCTCATTTAATGTTGTTGAAGAGGAACTGTTTGTGTTCAGCAAAACTGTACCTTGCTGAGGATGCCAAAGGAGGCAGGTAGCCCATGTCTTTTGCTTCAGGTAGAGAGCAAATGTGCCATCGGACAAGTGCAAGGAGACTTAATATTTGGGCTGTGCTTTGCGCTTGTATAATTCCTACAGTACATGTCTCACAGAGGTGTACCTCACACTTTTAACCTGCAGTTCATATAGTCTTGTTTTGATACAGCACTTGGAACACTACTCTCTCAGTGTCAAAACATCAGCTTCAATAACAACATATCTGCACAGCTGTTCTCTGTGTTTTTTTTAAAAAATTCAATTAATGATGGAGCACTTTTCTCACAGCACTGCATTGCTGGTTTGCTCTAAACATCAGTGCCCTGTTGTCCAGAGCAGTGTCTCCTTCTTGAGCAGGAATGGAGAGATGCTGCTAGCTTTGTGCCTGAAGTCTCATGTACTAAAAGGGGCATTTCCTCATTCAGCTATACACAAGCAGAGCTGAGATTGAGGGAGAGGCAGGTGGTGTCCTAAACACAGCTGAAGTCTTTGATGTGGAAATATCTTGTTGTTTCCTTTCATGCCAGTCAGAGTTTCTGTCTTCTCACTTAAATGGTTCATCTTTGGGTGGCTGCTTGGAATCAGTACAGCTGAAGCCAGGAACGGAGAAGACAAACAACAAGAGTCCTGGATAATCGCAGAAAAAAACAGGCATTCAGCAGGAAGCGTCCTCACAGCCTGACTAGCATTTTTTACATCCTTGGAATAAATATATTTTTGAATCTACTAAATCTAATACGGGAGGGGGTGGGATACAGTGAATGAAATCATTTGGTTAAATGTTGCCTTTTTAAACTGGAGAGGTCTATGCCTATCACACCATATACTCTAATACAGTGGCTCTCAACCAGTGGGTCCCCAGGTGTTTTGGCCTTCAACTCCCAGAAATCTTAACAGTTGGTAAAGGCTGGGATTTCTGGGAGTTGTAGGCCAAAACACCTGGGGACCCACAGATTGAGAACCACTGATCTAATATCTGCTTTGTAGTGTGCAGGAATTCCATCTGTCATCCTTTCTTTCCTGCCTTGAACCTACAAGTATTCTTGTGACTATAGCTCCTATAATTTCCATCAGTTGATCCAATAGTCAGTGATATTGGATTTGTAGTTCAGCAACATTTGGGTTCTTCAGGTTGAGAAAAGGCTTCCGTACCAACCCCCCTCCCCCACAAATTAAAAACAATCTTTCCCACCTAAATGGAAAAAAAGAAAAGAGTAATGATAAAACCAGTAGGAATTTATATTCACATAGTAGAAGTAATGCCAGTGTGAAGAATCTTTGGCCCTTAGGCAATGCCTTTGGCAGTGGACAGGACAAAAAGAGAATAACCCTCATACTGTAGCATTTTTCTGCTCTATTGAAATAGTTAGCTAGGGGTTTACAGGTACCCGCTCTGCAGCTAATGCCATCCCAGCACACATTTTGGGGGCAGAGATCATGGCAAAAGCAGGAATAACTTTGTCAAGGTTCATCAGTTAGAAAAAGACAGACGAAGAACCTTATAGTGTTTGCTACTGCCCACTCTCTACTGCTGCTGTTATTTGTTCTAAGTACGGCACTTACTGTTCTGCAACAGATTTGTTTTATAGTTGTGGCTACAGAAATGACATCTTTTGCTTAATTAAGAAGCAAAAGAATGAAACACATGAGATACCTGTGTGTTCTTGCAATAACAGCACAGAATATACTATAAAAATAATTCATTACAAATACTGTTAAAATGTTCCCTCACTTATTGCTTGGGTTAGGTTCCAGAACCTCATGCAATAAGTGAAAAACCACGATGTAGGGATGCTCTATTTATTTTAATATTTATACATTATTTTATTAGTTATGTACAGTATATGGAGTAAACTGTTTCACAAATAGACTCTTTGAAGTGTTTTGTTTTTCAACTTCTTTCTTATTAGAAGCTCACAGGAGAAACTATTTATCTTTGGTGACAAAACCCCACAAAACTGTGAAATACTATGATATATATATTTTAAATTAATATTTTTTGAAATCCGCAAAACAGTGGGTCTGCAATAAGCGAACCACGAAGTAGCGAGGGAATACTGTATATACAAACTCCTTCCATCCAAATAGATATTAAATTACCATTCCAACTGCAGGCTTTAATCTTCAAGAAATAAATACTAGGACGAATCACACATCAATAGTACAGAGATTTTAACGTCAAGGCATAACTGGTTTGGAGTTGGAACCCATCCTCAATGTTAGTAAACAATCCCTGTAGACTCGCGGTAAGGAAAGCCGCAAGATCGTTCACAATAAACATTCAGTCCTGCCTGTAAACAGACGCAGTAAACTCGCGGCAAAGAAAGCCGCTCGAACATCCAAAACAGATCGGGGAGAGGATGGACGTGTCCAGCCCGTCCAGCACAGCCATGGGAAGGATGGGCATGTCCAGCCGACGGGGTAGCAATGCTAATTAGGGTCCCTAAGCCCGTTTCGCTCCGAAGAGCTTTATCAAGGCTATAATAGGACCATCATAGTGTGTTCTTACAGGTAAATATAATGTGTAAATCTCAATCGGTAATAAAGCATATATATATATATATATATATATATATATATATATACATTGTATATATATATATATATATATATATATATATATCAACACTTTTGCAAGTAGAAGGAAACATACAAAAATCACTCATTTAAAATTACATAGGTATAAATCATGTAGAAAGGTAGTATATATGAAAGCTAACAATTCAAATCTACAGATATATATATATATATATATATATATATATATATATATATATATAAGAACATCCAACTCCAAAACAGTTATGCCTTGACGTTAAAATCTCTGGACTATTGATGTGTGATTCGTCCAAGTATTTATTTCTTGAAGATTAAACCTGACTGAATCAAACACATTGGATGTTTACTTACGCGAATAGATGAGTGCGAGTAGATGAGTGCGTCTTCCTCTTCCGCAGCTCAGGTGGATCCTGGGTGCCTTTCTCACCGCGTCTTGATTTACAAGCTACTGACGAGTTTGTTTTGGACTCCTCCCTATTTGACTTATGAATGATTACATGGAAATAGGACTGCTGTGTAAATTATTGGTGTTTACTCCTTGATATCTCGTATGTAGAACTATTACCATAGGAATACTGTCATCCACACACCACGAGATTTGGATTGCTTTCCTTCCTTCCTTCTCCCGTTATAGTGAACTTCTTGCCTTTGCTTTGACTTCATAAACTATATACTAATGGAGTAGGTTTGGGACACACACACACACACACATTTCCAGCAGGAGTAAATATTATTTCATGGTTTCTTGATTATTGAACCATTTAAGTAATTTGTTGCATAATGTGATATAGCTATATATTCATTATACATATACTTTTGAATTGCTAAAGTGTAGAGGGCAATTAGTCAAGATTTACATGACGTTAACTATTTCATTTCTGTGTAGTGTTTTTGTTAGTGTTTGGGTGAAATAGATTGCCAAGAATGCAATAGTTTTTTAAATCCCCAATTGACCCAAATGGTAAATAGAAAAAGGGCAAGAGCCCAGTCATATTAGGAGAACAAGCATTTTTCCCCTGTACAGCAGTTTTGCATTTCCTATGAGTCTGTATGTCCATTAAAACAAAAACAAAGAACAATGCATAAAAAGCTGCCTGACAAGCGGCAGTGTAAGTACTTTGCTCCGTAGTAACTCTGTAAACTTAATGGCTTATAACCACATGAAGATAACATTTGCCAAAATCATATCTTTATTTCCTGAGATCGTATAGTATAATGGTCTGGACTGTCTACGTCAAATTAAGCCCTATCGGCATCCTCTTTAGCAAGCATTTGTTTTATTTGATATATGCTGTGCCCCTTACAATTGCTTAAATTACAATAAAACTAATTGAAACAAAAGCAGATAAAACAAAAACATTAAAGTACCACAATATAAAATGGCTATACAAGTATATAGCTAACATTAAAATAACCAACAAGCAGCATAAAATGTAGAGAGGATTGGCATATATATATTTTTGTTCGCCCAAAGAGACTTATGGAACCCGAGAGGTTCCTGAATGCTCTGAGGGATCTGGAGTCTACCAGCGTCTCAGTCGATGAGCTGGTGCAGGCTTGGAACGCCTCACTAGCTAGAGCTCTCAACGAGATTGCCCCTAGGCGCCCTCTCCGACCCCGCAATCATCGGTCCCCTTGGTATACAAGGGACCTCAGGGTTATGAAGCGGGAGAGGAGACGGTTAGAGCGCGAGTGGCGGAAACTCCGTGACGGAGCCTCAATATCGGCTTATAAGTTATTCAAAGAAACTTATGAGCAAGCTGTCAAGGCAGCCAAAAAAGTATACTTCTCTGCCTTGATAGCGTCTGCTAGCTCACGCCCGGCTCAACTCTTTAAGGTAATTCGATCCCTGACGACGGTCCCTACCGTCCCAAAAAACAGCGATCAGGCCCTTACCGCCGGTGTCTTCCAGAGCTTTTTTGCAGACAAGATACTGAGCCTCCGCCGGGACCTTCCGGCCACAATTGATACAGTGAGAGAGCTTGAGACTCCGTGGCCCTCCACCGGGCCCACCATCGACCGGTTTCGGCCACTGGACGCATTCTTTCCCCTCTATTATTTAACATCTACATGCAGCCGCTTGCACAGCTGGTGCGGAGTTATGGGCTGGTCTGCCATCAGTACGCCGATGACACCCAGCTCATTCTGAGGATGGAGGGCAGGCCGGAATCCGTCCCCGATAATTTCCAACATTGCCTCGAAGCCGTTACTGGATGGCTGCGAGCCAGTAGGTTCAGGGTGAAACCGCGAAGACGGAGATCTTGTGGCTGGGCGGCCCGGGCGAGGTGGGTGCCCGGCTTCCGACCCTGGACGGTGCGGCGCTGCATCCAGCGCCGTCGGTGAAGAGCCTGGGTGTCCAGTTGGACTCCCAGCTGACCATGGAGGCCCAGGTCTCCATGGCCAGCAAGGCTGCTTTTTTCCATCTCCGCCAGGCAAGGAGGCTGGCCCCCTACCTCTCCCGGAGCGACCTAGCCACGGTGATCCAAGCCACGGTCATCTCAAGGCTAGATTACTGTAACGCGCTTTACGTTGGCCTGCCTATGTCGTCGATCCGGAAGCTCAAGCTGGTGCAGAACACTGCCGCCCGGCTCCTGTCTGGGGCACCAGCAGGATGCCGTATAACACCAATTTTGCAGGATCTGCACTGGCTGCCTATTGAGCACCGGGTTGCCTTCAAAGTGCTGGTTCTTACCTTCAAGGCCACACACGGCCTGGGGCCAGCGTATCTGAGGGACCGTCTCACCCCATATTGCCCAACGAGATCACTTCGGTCCGAAGAGGCCAACCTGCTAGTAGTACCATCTGCAAAGTCGGCACGTCTAACATCGACCCGCCGGAGGGCGTTCTCTGTTATAGCTCCCACACTATGGAACGCCCTCCCGGCCGAAGCCAGAGCCCTGAGAGATCTGTTGCCATTTAGACGGGCCTGCAAAACTCATTTGTTTAGGCAGGCCTTCGGCGAGTAGGCCTCGTCTATACTCTCTGGGCTGTGATATTTTCTGCTGCTCAATTGTTACATTGCATTTTGTTGTTTAATTGTTTTAAACTGTTTTTATGTTTTTAACCTGTGGCGCTGTGCCATTGGCTCTGTGAGCCGCCGCGAGCCCCCGGGAGTCGGCGGCGAAGAAGCCCCAATAAATAAATTATATATATATATATATATATATATATATATATATATATATAGCCTTTGATTGATACTGTAATGACATAAATGTTACCAGGATAAGTTTTTCTGGGGATATCTTTCCATAGTTGGGGATATCACTGCTGAGTAGGATCATTGTCCAATGGCCCACCTCTCATAGCTCAAGGGGTCCTCTCTTCTGTGTGCTTGAATTGTGAGGTTGGACTAGACATCTTCAATGCTTGCCTTGAGGACCATTGATATGTTTCTCCCTTTGACTTTTTTCCCATTGGAGTGTTGGAGCAAGAGCTGTTTGGATGTCGTCCAGCACCCATCTTCCTGATTAGAAATCCTGGGAATGGGTGCTTTTCCCTCAGAGGCTACAATCTTACAAACGTCATGTTGCCTAGAGAAATCTCTTCCTTATCAAAATTGCAAGTTTGGGTAGAGCTTTCTTTCAGCTGGATGGTTTCCATCTCTGCATGTTCCATACCTGTTTTATGATGCTGATAAGATCAGAAACATCATTTTGCCATCAAATGTGGCAGTTGGATGGATCACTTAGGATGTTGATCTTTACAGAGACTTGGGTACCGAAAGTGCAATTTTATCAAAGGACGAGTCATTAGATCATATGCAGCAGAATGTCATTTGTCTAAGATGAAGATATTTTGAGGAACCATTTGATTGCATTTATGTGGAACTATATTGTGAAACACACAGGTTTGCAATTTTATAATATAAATACCTGTTGTTCAGCTTCTCCCTGTGCTCTCATACAAGATAAACATGATTAGCTGGAGGTTTTCCATATTTCATTTGTTCTTATTCAGACAGTGCAAGCAAGCCATGAGAGTGAATAGGTAAATACAGAAATACATTGAGAACATAGAAAGCATCCAGTTAAGGAACCATGTTTGGTTTTTAATAGCAAAGTAATATATAGAAAGTGCTCCTCTGCTCTATAAATACCTATAGAGCAGAGGAGCAGTTTCAATAATGAGGAGTGAATGTAGGGACAAGAGGAGAGGAAAGCATCCAGTTAAGGAACCATGTTTGGCTTTTAATAGCAAAATAATATATAGAAAGTGGGTTCTATAAATACCTGTAGAGCGGAGGAGCAGTTTCATTAATGAGGAGTGAATGTAGGGACAAGAGGAGAGGAAAGGAAGGGATAAGATTAAAGTGAAAACTTCACTTACAGTCCAGATGCCTACAAATGTGAATCATCATATCTTCGCTCATTTTCTCTACTTTTCCATGTGATTGATGCCCCTGATGGTAGGGTGATAACTAAGGATCTGCTTCCTGTTCTTTTGAGGGCTGAATGCAAGCTTTATCAGTTTCTTGAATATTGCTTTTGGCAGGAGGAGAGGGAGGAGGAAGATACGTACTGTATTAACCTCTAACTATAGAAAGAGATGCAGGGTGCAGAAACGATAGATATCTTTGCCTATTAGTGCCCATAATTTTGTGACTCTAGATTGTAGAATGACCTGCTGGAAGAGATTCATCAGCTGGATTTCCTACCTGAGTTCAGTTCAATCGTAAAGGCCAGTCTCTTCCAGAAAGCCTATTCAGATGGTTTTTAAGTTATGGATTTTAAAGTAATAATTTATTTTTTTAAAAATATGTATTCATTCTATGTGTTCTTTTAACATCACTATTTTTTTAAACTGGCATTACATGTTCATTCTCCTGTTGCCTGTTGTCCCCCAACTAGATCCAAAGGAAAAAGTGGGGAAGACATTGTTGTTTTCTCTAGACACGGATGATAAAACTACACTTACCCCCTGCATCTTTGGAATGTCTGGGATATGAGCTTTGTTTTTACTTATGCCATTTATGATGGGGCAAGTGAGGATTTGTGCCTCCCTTCCCATAGCAGCCAGCATGCTTTAAAACATCTTCATCAGGCAACATATTTTCTGCGTGCCTTATCTAGATCTTTGCATTTTGACCTGCTTACTGTTGTCCCATTATTCAGTCTTAGTCTGTTATTAATTAATACCTGGTTCTGTTGTGTAAACAGTTGTTTTACTGCTTTATATTTTAAAATTACTTCTGTTTTTATTTTGAAGCTGCTTTGATAGATTTGTGAGCAGAAAAATATATTTCAGACAAAGTCTTACCTTCAGGAGTCACAAAGGCCAGAAGGCTCTCTAGTCCTCTTCATATCAAGCTATGCCACAACACACACACACACCATGTTGCTTCATTACAAATAGATAGAAGGTGAGTTCTAAACTTCTGTACCCAGACCATTGGAAGAATGGAAATTGACTCTTTTATCCTCATAATAGTAATACTGGAGTGAAAGGGGTTGGACCCTCACCTTCAGTCCTTGGCAATTTTTTCCATGTCAGGAGCAACTTGAGAAACTGACCATACAATTGACCATCTGCAAGGACATTCCCCAGGGGGCACCAGATGATTGATGTTTTGCCATCCTTGTGGGAAGCTTCATTCATGTCCCTGCATGGGGAACTGGAGCTGACAACAGGGAGCTCATCTGCACTCTCCCTGGATTTGAACCTCCGACTTGTCGGTCTTCAGTTGTCCTGGCCCAAGGGCTGTTAGGACTGAAGACCAACAGGTCAGAGGTTCAAACCCATTGTGCTGCTGGGGGCTCCTGTCCTTGGCAATGGCAATGAATCTTAAACCAGCATAGGAAAGAGAGATTGAAATGAGCGTGAAAGAGACACACACAGAGAAAAAATAGGGTGGATGTTTTCTAGGGTTTTGTGAATGGGTGAGAGTTTGACCCTGTTCACTTTGTGGCCACTTCCACTACTGGAATAAAGCAATCCAGGCATCAAGTTTTCCTTCTTCCATGGAAGAAGTTTTCCTTCTTTACCTATTTATTACATGTTTCATTTTTCAAATGGAAGAGCAACCAACAAATCTGAGGAGGAACCAAACCTATTTCCATAGATTCTGGGTTCTCTAAAGCTCTGAGAACTGCTTTGACCCAGTTAAGATCCCATCCTCCTCAAATGCCTCCGTCTATAGTGGGGATAATTCATTTCCATGTGAAATGTAGGATATAACTGGAGACATTTGAGATGGAGAAAAACCCTGGTCCCTATTCTAGATACTGATAACTTTAATGGCTCCTGTTGCCACAATATACGGAAGAGTGCTGCCCCTCTTTGACTCCTGCTCTCCTCTGATTCTGACACAGACCTCCCTACTTAGAATCTGCTTCCATTTTATCCTACTGACTTATTTATACCTGCATCGGGGCATCCTTTGCTCCAGGTTGCTGAGTAAAACAAAAATCCACTGCACTGAGAGGATGTGCCCCTTGTGCAATGTTTGATTATTTCATTATATTTTTTGTAGAACTGGAAGCTAAGTTCCCAGGGAATGAGGACATTTCTACATTTATTCAAGGACATCCATTCTCAATTAAATCCTGGCGTGGGACTAAACAATGGGGCTGCTGAGTTTAAAAAAGGATTTTTATTTCTATTTTATTTTTTAAGCCTTTTTTAAAAAGCTGCCAGAAAGGGCTCTGTCTGAGTGAAAGTAATGCCCCTTTCCTCTTTATCCATCAAGGAGGAGGAGGAAAATCTCTGGAAAAATTTTCTTGTATATTTGGAGAGCCCAATGGAGCAGTTTTACACATAAGGTACTATGGTGGGGAGAAAGGAAATTGTCATTGTATAAGAAGAAAACCCAATTAGCGCAACACAAGGAATCATTGTTTCTATGATAACTAGCTTCAGTGGATGTTCTATAGATGTTAGACAGCTCCTGGTTTCCATGGTCACATTTGCATTCACTATATCAATACTGGTTTTATTTTAGTTTTTTCACTATTTCAGATTGGAAAGAATTAGCATGGTCTGCCTGCAGTTTTAATTGGGTTTTTGGATGGTTGATGGGGAAGAATGTACTAATTTCATGTATGTGGCAGTATTGATGTAAGTATCAATACTGAATTGTGATATCATGTTGAAATCTTCTTTGTATCTACAATAGAGTCTCGCTTATCCAATCTTCACTCATCCAACGTTCAGTATTATCTAACGCAGCCTGCCTCCTGCCCAGATCCACAGTTGTTTCAATACATTGCTATGTTTTGGTGCTAAATTTGTAAATACAGTAATTGCTACATAACACTACTGTGTATTGAACTGCTTTTTCTGTCGATTTGTTGTAAGACATGATGTTTTGGTGCTTAATTTGTAAAATCATAACATAATCTGACATTTAATAGGGTTTTCCTTAATCCCTCCTTATTATCCACCATTTTCACTTATCCAACATTCTGCCAGCCCATTTATGTTGGATAAGCAAGACTCTACTGTATTTGGGCATTGTGTCTATATGGCATTAAGCAGGAATGGTATGCCACAGAGAGCAAGAAGATTGGGCCCTGTCCATTCCTCAGTTGCTTATCATGTAGAATTTGGGCCTGTCACTTAGCTGACATGGCTGCATCCTTTGAAATCCTGGTGTGTGTAGTTTGGTCAGGCATTCAGGTCCTTTTGGTTGAGAATTCGGAATGTTATTTATCTAAATAACATGTTTTTAATTTAGTAAGGGATAATACTTAGTTACTTTAAAAAGGTCTCATAAAGAGTTGAGGAAAGCCACATTGTTGTTCAATACTGTACTTCCTGAAGGTTAAACAGAATGGAGGCTTTAAGTGAGTTAGTGCCCTTTTACACTGCAGAACATGCACAGGACGCCAGAATTTAAACCTCTGGTTCCCTGAGCATTTGCTGCCCGGAAAGGGGGGGGGGGATTTTGCCTTTTTGGCAAGGGGATGGTGTCATTCCCACCCATATCAATTTGCAATAGGTATGGGGCGGGGGTGGGGTGGCCACTAGCCCCCTGCCCTTCCTCATCCCGCTTTTCCCTTTAAAAGTGTAAAAACAGCTCCTTGCCAAGCCTAGGGGCTTTTCCTTGCTCCATACATCCTTTAGAATGCATGAAACTTTCAAGGGGAATTCCCCCTTCCCTCTAGAAAGCTCTGTTGGTGTTAATTTCAGGAGTCTCAGGGCCCTTCCACACAGCCCTATATGCCAGAACATCAAGGCAGAAAATCCCACAATATCTGCTTTGAACTGAGTTATCTGAGTTCACACTCTGATAATGTGGGATTTCCTGCCTTGATATTCTGAGATATAGGGCTGTGTGGAAGGGCCCACAAAGGAAGGAGAGGCCTCCAGAATCAGTAAGGAGTCTGTTTTTCAGAGGAGCAAGGGGGGGGGGGGCAGAGGATGGCCCTGCCATGTTTCTTCTGTGGATTCCTTGAGCCTGAAGAAGTGGAATGGTTATGTGAATTACCCCCAGGATTGTGGATGGCAATTCCAAGGGGGAGTCTCTAGACCCCCACACCTACAAATGTTTGGACTTTATTGAAAGGTCTGTATCTTTTAAGGTGTTTTTTTGACCTGGAATAAACCTGAATAACCCAGATTTATTCTGGGTAAATGTGCATTATTGTGAGGCATTGTTTGGGCACCTCATGATAATGCACCCCCTCCACCACATTAAACTGCAGTGTAGATGGGACCTAAGAGTAACTATTAGAACTGGTACACGTGAAAGTCACTAGATACAGGTCAAGTATCCTTTCTCTGGAATTCCAAGTTACTTCAAAATCCAAAATTGTCTACATGGACAACTGATATAGTAACATTTTAACCTTCTGATGGTTCAATATACACAAACTTGATTTCATGCACAAAATTATTTTAAAAAAATATCTGTATCAAATTACAGGTTATATGCACAAGGTGTATATTCAACACCAGTGAATTCTGTGCTTATATTTTGGTCCCATTTCCAAGATATTATGTTAGAGCTATGTCGGAGTTGCGATCCTTTGCACAAGCGCTCAAAACCTGGCTCTTTGGCCATGCATTTAATCTGTAATCAGATTTATTTGTCAATAGCCACTGCTAGTTTAATGATTTTATATCATGTAATGCTATTTTAAATTGTAAGTTGCTCAGAGCACTCCGGTGGAGAGCGTCTAACCAAGTAATAAAGTGAAATGGGAAAAAATGAAATATTACACTGTGTACAAATATACAAACACACATATTCCAAAATCTCACAAATAATCTGAAATCTAAAACACTTCTGAAGATCCCAAGCATATTGGATGGAGACTTTCAAAATGTAATTATAAGAGTAACTAACTTTGGGGCACTAAAATTATACTATGATTCACTATATTTAAAAAGTAATTCCCAATTTCTGGAATTTGCCAGTGTAACCATCAGGGGAGAAGGATTGGCATTTTACTTTGCAAAACAGAAGAGGTTCAAATGGGCTGAAGGTTGTAGCAAGAGACTTGACGACAGCTTGTACATATACATTTCCTGTATGGAAGAAATTGCAACCTGATGGTTTACTTTCATCAGAGAAGAGTGCCAAGGAACAGTTTAACAATCCCTGTCACCAGGGTGGCAGTCTTAGACCCCTGCAGTTATTACTTGCTAAAATGCAAAGAGATGACTAATCTTCAATGTCTCAAATAGCTAGACTCTTTCATTGCTGTTTGTTAGGGTTTTCCCCCTGTGGCTATTAGATTTCTGTCATAGCTGGGAGCAATGTAATCCCTTTTCTCCTTCCCTACTTCCTTTACCAATGTATTTGCACAATTCCACACAGGGCTGACCTACTTGTCAGACAGACTGAAGACACTGCCTCAGGCAGTGGAAAGAGGGAGCAGGACCCCTGCTCTGATGACTGCGCTCCTGCCATAACCACAGTCCCCATAGCATTTTTAGATGGGTTGCTGTGTTTTCATGTATAACTAATCTCTTTTCTGGTTGTTCCCTTGCTGCTACTGCTTTTATTCCACCTGCCAATTTGCAAGTCACAGCCTGCCACCAAGCTGCGCCACTTCTCTCCTCCTCCTCTTCATCTGCTACTTCTGCGAATAGCTGCCACCCACATGAGAGGGAATGCACTGCCTCTCTCAGTCAGATGCCTCTGACCTACTGAAAACCCCATAACCCCATTTCTCTTGCCATGGCCGCAGTGTGGTATAGGGAGATCTTGAAGGGTTGGCAGCTCTTCTGCCCTGTAGAGGCTGGAGTCCAGAGTGGGAACTTGGTAGTTGGGAATGGCAATCACGTTGAGCAGTGCTAGAACACAGGGAAAGGAAAGAATTCTCTTCCCCACATAATCTTCTATAGTGGCACTTTCTCAGCCTACTCTAGAGCATTTGACTCAATGAATGACTAGCTGTCTGGGAGGAAGAAAGTTCGCTGCCCAACAATTTACCAACAAGACACTACACTTACATGCTGAACACATGGAGACATGACACCTGCTGTCAAGGGAAGGGCAAATGTATATATCTCAGTTTGTGAGTGTTGGCAGGGCTGTGTAGAGTATAATGAAAAAAGAAGTAGGAAAGAGCCATTGTGTCTGCAAAGCATAGCCTCTAACAAGAAAAGTATATGACTTTTAAAATGGGAAAGGTTCATACGCAGTCAATGCACAAATGCAGCTTGTTTGAAATGTAATATGCAAAGTGTAACTGTATAAATTCTTGCTGCAATTAATTCAAAATCCATACGGCATATACCTTAATTCCTGATGGGTCTTTGCTTTTTTAAAGATGTGTTTTTAATCTAAAAAGCACTGTATTTTAATTTTTCATCTGGACAGTATTTCTCCATTCCCTGTGTGTTTTTTCCTTAATCTCTGTCCCACACAACCACACTGCTTCCCCCTCCCTCTTTTCTGTGTTACTGTTAAAATTATGCAAAAAAACCCACACAACCCACACCCTTTTCTCATCAAATCAATGAGATGCATATTTTAAACATTACACAACTATCTGAAATTTAATCTTTGAATCCTTATGGTCCTTCTTCATGTCATCATCTCTATCCACACTGAGTTTTTCTTCTGTTTTCCCCATGCTTTTCAATGTACAATATGTAAAAAGTTTTCAATATATTTTTTTTTCCTAGAAATTATTGTGAAGAACAGAATAAGAAAACATAGGTTTTTTGTGTGTGGAACCAAAGCATGTGAAGTAGAAAGGCAGATTCCATATATTAATTCTAGTGAGAATAGTTGAGGAGAAGTAGTCTAGTAATTAGAGATCTCATAATTGCTATAAAACAGTCTTGTTTGTTGATTTTTTGTTCTATAAGTGTAGTCGGAGGTGAGCCCCCATAAAAGATAGTTCATGATCAGGGAATTCATAGTTTTGCCAAGGACACCAGGCTGGAATGATATATGAATGAACTTCTTTTTTTATGGATGGACTTTGGATGATCGGCACCCTTATGAATTCCATGTTTTCCCCTAACTCTCATGGACCCTAATGTGTGTATATCTGTAACTGTATTTTATTATTAATGATTTTATATGATTTATATGTATGCCTATATCAAAACCTGAGACAAAGATGACCTTTTTATGAACTCTGGCCAGCTCTTCCTGACTCAAGTGGCACAAGTTGCCCTGGGTCTGCATTTTGTTGAATGAACTCTCAAGCATTTCACAATATAGACAATAGCTTGATGGCCCTTTTTCTTAAGCTTTGGAGGATCAAGCCACTTAAGAATTGGGTAAACTTTTGGACACTTTAATCACTATTCACAAAGGACATTTCCCTATCCACTAGGAGAAGGAGATGTCACAGATTCTCCAACAATGACATTCCCTTTTCCTAGAAGAATGGATTCGCAGATCCCTTCAAGAAACCAATATCAATGTATTTTTGAACAATGGGCTGGCTCCAAGGGGCCAGACAGAAATGTTATTTCAAAACTCTGTGTCAATAGACAGATCAGGCTTGAGGGCTCTCAGCAATCATCGTGATCACCTATCAATAAGGCCCAGGAAGGGCCACTCATAATCCAACTATTAAACAAATATTCCCCTTTGTCTGTACTGTAGTTGCGCCTTCCCTCACACCATCGGCTGAGCAGCCAAAGCAGGGCCCGGGCTTTCATTGGTTGAGCTGCATGAGCCCCCCCCCCCGGCCATTCCTCGCAGCTTGCTGACATCAGGGCTCCCCCCTGACCAATCACAGCAAAGCCGGCACTGGGTGTGGGTGCGGGAAATTCAGACTGGAAAAAGTATAAATGTGTAATTTCTTGTACTGGGGCATGGCGGCTCTTCAACAGATTGCTGTAGCTATCACCCTTTTCCATTTGGAACAGAAATAAATACCTCAATGCCTTCTTCTTCAACTTGGTGAGATTTATTCTGGAATATTGGCTTCCTTTTTTCTCACCAGGCTAAACCCACAGTGGTTTGGATCTCACTACCCACAGCCATTCTAAATTGTTTGACAACATAAGGAATAGCATTTGGACATAACTCTGGCACAAGGTACTTCAATTACTGCATACAATGTCTAAAATATGCATGCATTTTAATGCACTCCTATTTTCTCAAGCCACCAGATGTTATGTTCACCCCAGAAAGTAAGGGTATGGAAATGTGACTAGTTAGTCTCATGCCCTCCTCCACTTCCCTCATTGCTTTGGACTATTAACAAAAGTAATAAAACTTATTTACATGCTTTTAATTAACGTGTACAGGCCACACTCTTGTTATTGAAAAACATTAAAATACACAGGGCCTTTTCACACTACACAATGATAGACTTTTATTCCACATTAACTGCCATGGCTGTATCCAGTGGAAACCTATGTTTTGTTCAGAAGTACCACGGTAGCTCCCTGGCTGAGAATTCTAAAAGTCCCTCCCCAAAATAGCAAATTCCAGCTGTTTGCTGAAAAATCCACATTTTAAAAATTTGTTGTTTTGCACTGAAAGCAATACATAAATTAGTATTTATATATCAGAATATTATTTCCTGCATAGAAAATGCTCTCTCGTGTGCAGAAAATGTTGCTTTTAATATAAATCAACAGTGTGAAATTTTTTCATAGAATAAGCCCCTAACAAAAAACAGATTTTGAAAATTGTGGGGGTTTTGAAAGTCTTCTTGCAGTGGGAGGAAAATTGCTAAAATCACTCAATGTTGCTTAAAAAAAGAAAATTAATGACAAATTGCCTCCTCACCCTCTTGTCTTAAAACTTGTTCTTGGCAGTTCTCTAGACCTGTGGTTCTCAATTTGTACTCCCATCCCCGCTCCAGATATTTTGAACTTCGTATGTTAGAATAGCTGATCCTTAGGTATGCTGGTTTGGGCTTTTGGGAATTGAAGCCCCAAAGCATCCATAGGACCAAAGATTGAGAACCAATATTTTAGGCCACATTCTAGAATACTAGGATCACTGGGAAACCCCACTCTTCCAGAACATCGTAAGAGTACGAGTCATAGCAGGTTGCATTGCAATGGCAAAATGTCTTGAACCTGCTTCCACTAGTACCAGTTCTCATCTAGTATAAATAAATGTCTTGCTAATTTTATCTTCTCTTTTCCTTTATGTGGCGTCTTCTTAATTCCATTCTCTGGCTATATCACCATTCTCCAGGATCATCCCTGTTCTTTTTATTTTCTGGCAGAACTGTATGGTGTTTTATGAAAATAATGGTCTATGGGTGAACATTCAGCTTTTAGTGAGACGAGGAAGGAGAAGTGAAGAACCTGACTGCAGTTTTGGGAGGAGAAAAATACATGGATTTATTCTGGGACAGTGCAGTTGGAAGTGAATAGATAGAAATGATAGTTTTTCTGTGTCCCTGAAATGGTTTGCAAAAGTGCAGAGCCAAGTACTTGGGAACTGTCCTGCACACTCTGTTCTTTGAAGTTATGCTGTGCCCTTTTTAGCTCCCATGATAGGTGAGGGACATCCAGTTTCTGCTAAGAAGCAGAGAGCTTGACTTTGGCACCTTTTCCTCATCCTTCCGAAAGTAGCATCTGCCCTCCCCTTGAATCCTCCCTCCCCCTTTCCCCAGGCCCAAATGCACTTGGGCTCCTCTGGAATTGATGATCTCGTTAAAGTGTCAAGCCAGCCCAGGGATGGTTCCATTGCGAATGAGGATTTATGGCAGAATCTGCTTTGGTGAAGGTTTTATCGTTGGCTTTAAATGGAGCTGGGTAAGTCCTCCAGGGTTTGGCTGTACCAGCTGCCTTGTTCTTTTAAAACAGCCAATCAGGAAAGCATGGAAAGGAATTTGGAGGGAGTCAGAACATTATCCAAGAGACAGGGGAAAATGATGGTGATTAATTAAGGCTTTTATTCCACGACCCTGTGGAAGAAATAGACTTCTTCACTATAGGTGATGCACGCAGAGATCTGTCTCCATAGCAGCATAATCCTTTATTGTGGAGACTGTGTTTTTAAATAATCCTTGCTGCCTTTTTCCTATTCGTGAACATCAGAAACTCCAGGACAATCACAGTCTTTCAAGCACTTGAGGTGACTTGGCTTGTAATGCACATTATCCCTCGCGTTGTCTGTGCTGCCTGGGGCTTCTGGGAGCTGTAGTTGGAAACATTCAACTACATGGTTCAACTCCATAGAAAAACTGTGCCTTCTTCCATTGAAGTCTCCCCTATTTTTTTTAGGACCTTATCACACTAGAGAATGAATCCACTTTAAATCTGGTTGCTGCCTCCTGCAGAATTCTGGGGTTTGTAGTTTAGGGAGGGGCCTTTAACAGCCTCACTAAACTACAAACCCCATAATTCTGCAGGTGGCAGAAACCAGATTTAAAGTGGATTCATTCTCTAGTGTGATGAAGATTTAAAAGGACTGACCCTGAGAGAGAATGGGGCTGTTTTTCTCCTTTCTCTTGTGGTCTTAAATGCCTGTGTTTTGGTGTATTGCTTCCCAGTTGTAGAGACTTCTGTATTTGAACAATCTGTACTTGGTATGCCTATCCTTAACCCAGATTCACAAAGAAATGGCACTTTCTAGGGAGACATATAGCTTGTGAGGTATTACAGTGCCTGCTTATATAAGGTTTGTCTGTACTTATGAACATCTGTTTTGCTTTCCTTCATGCTGTCATGAAGGTGTCCAGAATGAAAGCAATTAAGTAAAGTTGAAACCAAGGTAGTCAAAATACATAGCTGCTCTGTCCTCTGGTTTTTGCTGAGTGAGAAGATAGATGTAATTCAGAAAGGATTAAATATTACACTTAATAAGATTTTGTCTAATCCCAGTCTAGCTAGCTCTGCAGCATATTTCCTTTCAAGCATGCAGAACTTATATGCAGTCCTGGGTTTCCAAGTTGTTGTGCCTTGGTGGCATTTATTGTGATTATTATCCATTTTTAATGCAGCTGTAGGTGAGCTATAGACACAAAGTGGGCTTCCTGTACTCTCTCTTCCTGTTAAAAATCTCTATACTTCACTGAAAAAAAGGACGGTTTCTCTTTGCGGCAAGATCACATGTAACTGTGGTAGGAATCTTTCCCTGACTTTGGCCAGCTCTCACTAAGATCTAAGGCATTCCTGCTGGTCCTTTGTTGTTCTGATATTGGGTTCTTCTTCGGAATTACACAGCAGTGTGCTCTCCTCTTCCCCCAACCTTCCCATTGAGATGTGCTGCTTCTTAAATTCAATTCATAGTTCTCCAGAATACATGAGAAAAGACTGTAGTTATGGCTATATTAGCTCCTATCCAAATGACTTTGTGGTATAGGGTACTGGGCAAAGGAGCAACGATTTATAGGGAAGATTCCATTTGATAAGCACTTATCTGGCTAATTCCCATTTGTGATTCACCTATAAATAGAAAATGACATTGCATGTTTATAGCAGTAAAATTGAAAATACTGCTAACTTGTGGTCTTCAACATGAGTATGTGCATCCAATGTTATAGATCGCAGTCACAGAAAAGTGGGAGGGAACTGTATAGATCAGTGTTTCTCAACCTGTGGGTCCCCAGATGTTATGGCCTTCAACTCCCTGAAAAATTAACAGTTGGCAAACTGGTTGGGATTTCTGGGAGTTGTATGCCAAAACACCTGGTTGAGAACCACTGGTACAGATGGAATTTGTCTGGGTTTGGTTTTCAGGTATCCTCTCTACACTCCTCCTGTTTTTAGAGTAGGCCCTCCATACCATGTAATATCACCCAGTTGTGTCCATACATATCTACAGCTAATATATGCTAGTGAGTATCAACATAAAACAAATACTTGACACAATTCAACTATTCATATGTTTTTTCTCAGCAAATTGTGAACTGAAAATATTACAGTATATCAATTTGCAAAAAGATAATTAACCTTTTCAAAATGTTTACATCCCAACCTTAATCAGAATTCCTGCTTTATGCACATAATTTATACTCATTTCTAACCATATATGTAATAATGTCCTCAATTCTAGGTACCTTTTTCAGTCATACATATCAGTTCCATTTCTCCTCTTCCCTCTCCTCATTTTGAAGAAACGGTAGAAAGGATTCTTTCCTGTATCTTAGACAGTTTACAGACTGCTTGCTAAGCCATTATTAATTTGATGTGTAATTCTATAATGTAATTTTACACTTTTAAACACAAACAATTTGGCTAATCAACCTTGAATCTGAAGTTGCTATTAAGCTGTACGTTTAAGGAGCCAACCGGTGAAACCTGACACAGGATTAATTTCAAAGTGTATGGCATAATAATTGTAAGCATTCAGTGTTTTGCAGGTGTATCAATAGACCCAGAAAGGGGGGGTGAAGTGGGTTGCTGTGGGAGAAGTTGTCACCAGAACCAGATCTTTTGTATTTAAATGGCTATGTTCCATTGCTATTACACTGTTACATCAATACATTTGTTGGTGCGCTTATGTTTGCAAGTTTTGCTGAGGTGTAGGATAATGGGGGAGCAACTGCCAACAGAGGTATGGCTTTCTTGTAGGGTGACCTCTAGCTGATAAGCTGGGCTTACTAAAACTTTTCCTGAATTTGTTTAAAGAATTGATTATCTCTCTCCTTTCCCATCTCATCCCCTCTGGCACCAAAGCCTAAGCCTGACTTTCTATTTGAAAACAACATTGCTCTTAAATTTTCTGTCCCCTTAATAGATTTTTATATAATCGCTACAGTGCACTTTTAAAGAGCGATAGATCACGTTCATTGCCTTTCCCTGTGATTAATTTCCAATAATAAATCTAGGTAATGCCAAGGCGAGGAGAAGTGGGGAGTGGGGAGAAAAGGCACACTATCCACCCATTAGCCACTTTGTGCAGAGAGTATAAATGAATTAGATTTAATTTTTGTTTAATTTTTGAGTAGCTCAGAATTGAAGATTGTGTGATAATTTATTTTGCAGCTTATTTGGGCAATGAGACAGAAGAGGCAAAACCTCTCCAATCACATGAGAGGTTACTTTGAGTCATGCTTTATGTGAGTGCATGTGTGTGTTTGCATGTGCAATTTCTTCTATGTGGTCTTTGTGAATATACACAGATGGACCTAACTACACCTAAGCAAGTCCTAACAGAAAGTTTCTCCAAGCTCTAGCTTCAAATTTTGTGGGTAACCCTGCCCATTCCAAACCAGGGCATAAAAGGTGTTTGATCAGTGATCACTGGGCTCAATCTGTAAAGTGGCCATCTGGTCTACACCACTAACGTTTGTCATCCACTACAGATTGGACTCTAGGGCATTCCAGGAAACTGCTTTTGACTGCTCCATATTGATGGCCTGCATGACTTAAGGAACAACCCCCTTTTTCCTCTTGATACTATTAAAGACAGTTGTTCATGATACAATTCAATGCTGTTATTGTAATAAATAAATAAATAAATCACATAATGTTATTTGTACTATGCCAATCCTGTTGAAATGATGTGGTTTTTATACAGTCATATGCCTTGGCCGGATCCCAATCATCCCGGGCTTGGTCACTTCATTGTCACACGTGGCCAAGTATGATTGTCTTCTAAGGGTAGAGTCTTGGCAGTGGGTCTGAAGTGACCGTAGAGACCTATTCTGGATCTTCATGGTCTTAAGCAATGAGGACATAGATTTCCAGATGGAAGGTGATCATGGCAAGAATTTGCTTATTGTACCTCCCCCTTTGGCATGTTTCTCCTCTTCACCCTCTGTTTGTGCCTCTTCAAAATTCATAGCACTGTTGGTAACAGCTGGTCTTTAGTTACAACACTCGAGGGCCAGGTCTTCACAGTTCTCAGTGTTCATTCTGGGGTGGGGATGGGTGTTGGTTACCTTTAAGTCCATATTTTAACCTCTTGCTGTCCACCAACATTCTGTTTTATGTTCTTGAGCTGAGAGTTATTGCTTTGGGAGTATCAGTGTTTTGGGAGATGGTGATCAGGCATTCGGACACAATGTGGCCACTCCAGAAAATTCCACAGTGGAGGATCATCAGTTCATTGCTGCTGTGCTTTGCTTCTTCCAGAACACTGACATTTGTCTTCCTGTCTTCCCAAGAGATTTGCAGGATTTTTTAGAGGCAGCACTGATGGAATCTTTCCAGAAATTGAGTCTGATATTTGTAGATGGTCAGGCATACAATAGTTGGAAGGACAATGGCTTTATAAACAAACATCTTGGTATCTCTATGAATGTTCTGATCTTCAAATATTATCTGTTTCATTCAAAATATGCTGCAAGAACAGAGCTCATACAGTGCTGTATTTTGACATCAATGTCAACTTCTGTGGTTAGGTGGCTGCCTAGGTAGAGGAAATGGTTAACATTTTCTAATGCTGCGCCAATAATCTTTACTGTTGGCATTGCAGAGGAGTTGGTTGGTGCAACCTGGTAGAGAACTTTAATTTTCTCAATGTTCAGTGATATTCATGTGCTTCTGCAATGGAATTTAAATTGGCTTGTAGGTCTTTCTCTGAATGAGCACAGACTACATTGTCATCAACATATTGGAGATCTATGAAGAAGTTATTGTGACCTTATTTTGGCTTCTGGTGTTAATGAGCTTGCCATCTGTCCGACAGGTGTTTTCCACATCAGTGGAAAGCTTCCCATCAATAAGGTGTACAATCATAGCTATGAAGATGAGAAATAAGGTTGGGGCAATAACACATCCCTGTTCGACACCTGATTCCATCATAAATGGGTCACTTTGGGAGCCATTGCTGTCCAAGACTGTTGATGTCATATCACAATGGAGGAGCCACAGGTCATCTGATTTTCAAGAGGATGGTTCAGACAGCATTATGGTTCATGGTGTCAAAGGCCTTTGCAAGGTCAATGAATGCCATGTACAGAGGTTGATTTTGCCCCCTGCATTTTTCTTGGAGCTGTCAAACAATGAATATCCACTGTTCCTCTGGATGGGCAGAAACCATTCTGGGATTCAGGGAGGTTGTCTTCTGAAATAGGTAGAAGGTAGTCTGTGAGGATTCTTGTGAGGATATTTCTGGCAAAGGCTAAAGGGGAGATACCTCAGTAGTTTCCACAGTTTGTTCTTTCTCCTTTTTTTTGAAAAGGTTGATGATGGTGGCATCTTTGATGTCTGCTGTGATCTTCTCGGTCACTCACACTTTTTCAATGAGCTTGTGGAGTTGTGTCAGCTCTTTAAAGATTTCAACAGGGATCCATCTGGTCCACTGACTTTGTATTTTTTTTAATTGGTTGATGGCTTTTCTGACTTCCTCCAAGCTAGGCAGTGCTGCAAGGGATTTTCAAGGGACCCTCTTTGACCTAGTTGGAATTGCAGTTAAGGAGGTTGTGGTAGTCCAGTGTAGTGCAATTGCTTTTTTGTCCTTTTAGAAGTTTCATTCCATCTGATGAACATAGAGCGTGTATGCCATCGTTTGTTGGACCAAAATATCCCCATGTGTTGTGAAAATCTGTAAAGTCTTGACACTTTTTTGTCCACCATATATTCATGAGGTTCTTTTGTACTAGCATAGATCTTTTTCTTAGCACGGTTGATGACTCGTAGCCATATCTGAAAAGCTTTTCTTTTATTATAAATCAAATGTTGGATCTTATTATCATTTTCATCAAACCAGTCTTGATGTTTTTAGCTTGATATCAAAAGATTTGTTCACAGGTTTTAATGATAGAGGTCTTCAGTTTATTTCAGTGTTCCTCAACATTTTCAGGGTATTCTATGGATAGGTAATTCTTAAGTGTTATTTGGGAAAATTTAGAGGGTTTTTAAAGGGTTTGGTATCCTACCCCTGACCAAATGTGTGGAACATAATCTTGTAATCACCAACACATTCTTCCATCAGAAAAATAAGTTTAAGATATAATGGAAACATCCTGGTCAAAGCACTGGCAGCTCTTAGACTATATAATTTATACATGCCAGAGACTATGGTGATGTCCTTCTCACAAGGGCCATGACAAGCGTTCTTAAAGGGTTTGGATGTCCATCCACCACCTATGACTTCCATCACTAGTCCTTGGGAATCTTATATCTATTAAAACCCACCTGACTAGCATCCTACTCCTGACCAAATTCCTTATCTTTCTTGCTTGAAGTCTGCATTTGGGAACAATTTTGATGGCCATCATGGATCGAGTTAATCATTGGTCTGTCCAGCAGTACCAGCGCTTGTCATGGCCCTTGTGAGAAGGACATCACCATAGTCTCTGGCATGTATAAATTATATAGTCTAAGAGCTGCCAGTGCTTTGACCAGGATGTTTCCATTATATCTTAAACTTATTTTTCCGATGGAAGAATGTGTTGGTGATTACAAGATTATGTTCCACACATTTGGTCAGGGGTAGGATGCCAATCAGGTGGGTTTTAATAGATATAAGATTCACAAGGACTAGTAATGGAAGTCATAGGTGGTGCTTTCTGGGATGTGGAGATGGAGGGAATGGGTGTGGTAAGATGCTCTAAAAGTATAGTTTTTGTTAGTTGCTTTATTATTTGTTCTCTAGTTTATTTGTGTGCTACTTGTATACAATAAAAAAATTAAAAAGAGGAATAGAATGCCAATTGGGTGCTGTTTCCAAACTCTTCTTTCCCTATACAGTGTTCCCTCACTTATTGCTGGGGTTAAGTTCCAGGACCTCCCACAATAAGTGAAAAACCACAATATAGGGATACTCTATTTATTTTAATATTTATACAGTATTTTAGTAATTATACAGTATTTTAAGTCTTTATAAACTTAAAATAAAGTGAAGGAAGCAAAGGCCCTTCAAGGCTGGAGGGAGGGAGGACTGAGGAGGGAGAACATCTTAGAGAGTGGCGGTGGCAAAACCCCACAAAACAGCAAAAATACCATGATATATTTTAAATTAATATTTTTTTAAATCCGGGAAACAGCAAGTCCGCAATAAGTGAACCGCAAAGTAGTGAGGGAACATTGTAGTTCCTGGCAACAGGTTAATATCTTGCCCAATTCTTACATTAAAATCAGTTGCATAGATGGAGTTTGTATATACGCGAGGTGTCTTGTGGGATGCAGAGTGTAATGCCAAACAACTGTAAGGGCTAGTGGGAGCACTGGTGACAGGGGAAGCGATGACAGTGGCAGCCCAAAATCCCTTGGTGGGCCACAAGCTGCCCATGGGCTATAGGTTGTGTAGGTCTGTTATAGATTGAGATGCATACATGTACTAGCCAGATCCTAAAAAGTTGCAGAAACTCCCTCCTTTGCCCAGTGAAGTATCTAGATGACATCACATGTATACATTATATATAAGTCACCTTATTCTTCATGGTCATGATGGTGTTGTCGTTGTTGGTTGTTGTGGTGGTGTTGGTGTTACAAAAAGTGTTTTCATGCTGTTATTTTCCATCAGGCCAAATGTTACACATGTAAATTCTATGAATAAGAGATTTCTGAGATTTCTGGTCATTAACTGCTCTGCTCAGGCCATGTACATTCAAGGCTGTGAATACTTGATTGAATCAATTAATCTGTGGTACAGCCTTCCTACTGTCATCCACTTTAGAAGCAGTATTGTCATTCAGTGATTCATGCCCAAAGTACAGCAGTGTCAGTTTAGTCACCTTGACTTCTAGAGAGAATTCAGCCCTGATTTGCTCTGAGATCTTTTCATTTGTCTTTGTTGTTGTTGTTGTCCTGATTACTTCTTGAATGAGAGACTGCCAACAAATATCAGGTGCTGTAGGCTATATGTCAGGGGAAGAAACTGGAAAAACCATCTCTGCGTATTTATTGTAAAAAAATACCCCATGAACTTCTACATGTGACATAAAGGCACACACTATCTTAGTCTAAAATATGGAATCAGGGAGCTCAGAACAGTGAACTATAAACAGTGTTGTGGTAAGTCTTGCATCAGTCAGTTCAGCATGGAGCCCAACCAATTGCTGGGGGTATGTCTTTTCCACCTCTGGATTATTTTGAATACATTCTGTATTAACCATGACTAGGAATCCTGCCATTTATATCAGGGTACAAAATAATTATACTAACTTTATGTGAAAGCAATATCTCTACTGCAAAGCAGTCCAAGTTGCATTTTTGTATCATTAGCATTGGTTGAAATATATTTACCCTATATGAGCTACTTTTGAGTGATGTAACTTCTCAGAAGCATATATGGAGTTTGTTTCTCATTCTTCTATTACCTTTCAAACATCTTTCAATGGGCAGACAATATTGGAGCAGTGGAGATCGGGGTGAGGGAGGAGAGTAACCTTTACAAACCAAGCAAGGTAGGACTCAAAGGCAGTTTACTTGGTTATGGGTGGCAGTCATGCTGTTTAGATATATGGGATTTCTGATCACACTCATGCTTAGTTGCTTATGAAGGCAGCTAAAGAAGAAAATTCAACTGTGCTTTGTACAGAGTGATACTCCAGGAATGTTGCACCAGCATATGGTTGTGTATTACTGATACCTCTCATTGGTGTTGGTGCAGCAAGAGAAGAGATGAGGGCTAAAGCAATGCTGAGCTTTTATTATAATACTCAATTTCATAATAATCATCATAAAAATTACCTAGGTTCTAGTACACGCATTACCCCACATCGTTTCATTACATGCCTTTCTGTACCAGCTGGCCTATTTTGTTTTGTTTGTTTTAAAATAAGGACTTAACTCTCTGTGTATCCACATAAAGGTAGAGGGAGAACCCAATGGATCCCTCCATTTTCTACCAGATTATCCATTATTTCAGGGTCACTATATAGAATGCCTAGTGGTGCTAGAGTGAGGTTGAGGGCTAAGAGACAGGGAAGACTAGCTTTTCCTGTGCTATTCTGTTCCTAAAGAATCATGCTACTCTTCAGGGCATGGGGAACAAACCTCGTTTAGCAGCTCACCAGTAATCCTTCCTGTCAATATTGAGTTTAGCACGTTATTCCGACCCTCATATAGTCTACCTCAACATATTTGATGACAGGATTCTCGCTCAATCTACTGGTCTAATGCACTTTTCTTACGCCCCTGAAAAATGTATCGCACTCACTGAATTTATACCCCAACTATCTTTTCCTTTTCAGCCATATCACTTTTATGCTGCATATAATTGTATTGTTTTTATCTGATGTTTTTAGTTTGAATGTGTTTTATCTGTATGTTTTAATTGTTTTGTGCTTGTCCCTTGTAAGCCACCCGAGTCCCCTAGGGGAGATGGTTGGCAGGGCATGAAAATAAAGTTGTTGAGTTGTTTGGAGTAGAGATGAGAATCACATGGCCCTTCAAAAATGGTCAGACTTCAACTCCCAGTAGCCTTAATCAGCCTAGTGAATGGGGAGAGATACTGAGAATGCTGAAACTATACTGTCTGTGATTTGAAGTGTCTCACTCTCCCATACAAAAATGCTCATGTTTAGAGATCTTTTGGGAAGGCCCTGCTCTATGTTCCCTCACCCTCACAGGTACATTTGGTGCAAATCTTGGTAGAAAGTCTCTTTTACTATTGCCTCCGGGCTCTAGGACTCCCTTCCCAAAGTGGTTAGACTGGCACCCTCATTACAATTTTTCCACAAGCAAGTAAAACATTTTTTTCTATTCTAGTAGAAATTGATTTCTCTTGGGAAACAGGTGTTCAACCTTTATCTGTTGTTATTGTTTTAATTCACTTTAAATAGATTTAGTTTAGGGTGGTTTGCTTGCTTTATAACTTCAGTATGCTGTTAATTTTTAATTTTGTTTGTTTACTAGTTTTAAGTGCCTTGAGTTCCTAATTGTGAAAAAGTAGGACACACACACACACACACACACACACACACACACATGTCATCATCACTACCACCTAAAGATGTTTCTAGGGCCATATGACTCACTCTTGCTGTTTTAGGGGTTGGAAAGGGAGTGGGGCAAGCCGATCAAATGAATTACCTTGTCTGTCTACGCAGGGCTGGGCAATATATGTCGTCGGTCCTAAGGCTGTCTTTGTGCCCTCTGCTCTAATCCTACTTCCCACCTCCATGAATTGCTACTTTTCCCCAGCATGTGACTAAAAGCAGAATAGGGAGACCTTTGGTTTCATTGTCAGCATCATAATCATTATCGTCATGGTGCTGTAATGGACCATTGAGATTAAGAAATGTCCAAGTATTTATTTTGTGTATATAGTCACTTCAGACATATCCCAAATATATTTCACATCAGACTACCTGCCACCCCATCTCTATTCCAAGAAAAGCCTTTAAATCCTTAGTCTTAATTAGATATACACCACCAGCTCTGTGTTGCATTCCCAAGCAACCCTACTTTGAGATGACTGATGTGCCAGGGTAGCCACTAGCTTCCCATCACCAGCATGCAATGCCTCAATCAGTGTTACCATTGTTATTCATTGAACTAAAAATACTGCTCTTTGGTTCACACAACACAACACTACACAATACTGTAAATCACTTTCAGCAAAGTTTTACCCTAGAAATATAACAATTCCTCTCCCACCTGCTTGTTTCCAAGCTAAATGCCCAGCAGAAGAGGTGGAAATGGCTGTCTGGGCTAATTGCCGAAGAATCATTAATGGGGAGAACACATTTTAACATTTTGTGCCACCAGGGTGTGCAATGCCTCATGCCCACCTTCTTTAGAACAACCCCCTCCTGGCTGGGATTATTATATTTCTTTGTTTACAATGGAAAGATTACTTCTATGAGAGGAAGCGGTCACCTTTAGGGCCTAAAGTTACTGAGAATTTTGTTAGGAAACAGCCTCCAGACAAAGATTGTGAACATTACTTTTTGGACCGCAATTACCAACTAGCATAAAACTATAATCCAAAAAAGCAACTTTCTCCAGCTCTGTCTCTGAAGCTGTACTAAATTGAAGGAAACATCTCAGGTGTCACCCCATAGATGAGGTAAAACCCTGGAATGCTAATTGTATTTGATTATGTGTATATTAGTGATGGGGAGGGGGAGAGCAAGAGAGGAGATAGTTGCAACTGTGCAACTCATGCTAATAATACTGGTCTTTGTGTAGATGACCAGTGCAATCTTTGTGTCACCTGCATGTGCATGACAGGCCGATCCTGTGCACTTTGTACTTGGGAGAAACTTCTATCACTTTTAGTGAGCAAAAGCACCACTCTCCTCTTTCTTCTTCATGTTATAAATCCTCTCTGGGAGCATTTGTGTTAGGGATGAATCTTTGGGGCAGAGAGAGGAGCAGGCAGTTTGACTCTAACATTGAAAACTAACTATTGAGTCATAAAACTCATAGTGTATTAGTTTAAACTGCTGGAGATCATGGTTCAAATCCCTTCTTGGCCATGGAAACTCACTGGGTGACCTTAGTCCCAGAGGAAGGTAAAAGTAAGGCCCCTTCTACACTGCTTTATATCCCAGGAGCAGATTATCTGCTTATCTTGGATTATCTGGCAGTGGATACTCATATAATCCAGTCCAAAGAAGGTAATTTGGGATCAGATCCTAGGATATAGACAGTGTAGAAGTGGCCTTTGTCTCCTCTAAAGAAATCTGCTGGGAAAATCCCATAGGTCAGAAATTACTTGAAGGCACACCGCAATAGCAGGAAATTCTATTAAATTCATGAGCTCACTGTAAGGTGCCAGGTAACACACACACATACAGACACAAACTGGAGGAGCTGCTCCCTAGAAAATATTTCCAAGTGATACATGGAATTGACACATGATTTTATTACTGAACACCACATGAGTAAAGAGAGGTGTGGACAAAAGAGTTACAAGAAACTCCAAAAAGAATGGACCAGGGTGTAGGCTCTGCTTTACAGCCTTTCTCCAGTTGGCAGCATGCAGTCACTTTCTCCTGCTGACTAACACTACTGTATGAAACATTTTCCAGTGTTACTCTTTGCCAAAAGTCTTACTGCTCCTTTGCACCCCCACTCACTGCTCTGTCACCTTCCTCCAGTCTTCTGTAAATCATGCATTTGCATTGTGTAGCTTTAGGATCTGATTTACAGCTTTCTCCTCTTGGGCAAAGCTTCATGGGCATGTTAAATGGCATCTGATCTTTTTGAAAAATTCTGGATGCCCTCTTCATTTCTGCCCAAACCAGCTGTTTCATTGCTCATTCCTCAAGTCCTTTCAAAGTGGCATTGCCCATTCACTCTCCAATCCATCAGTCTGCACCTTCCTCCTCAATGAGTTTTTAAATGAATTTTAGCAGTGGTTCTCCTTCTCCTTTTTCTTGTGTAGGCTATAAATCTGCAGCTCAACCTTTCTTGTCTCAGGGGATTTGCCAGTATTAAAGTAATCTGACCCTTGATTTGAGGAAATCTCCTTGTTTTGTTCACCTCAGCAAGGACAAGAGAACCTCCATAAGTTTACTGTTTGTTGTTAACTGCAATCAAGTCAACTGCTGCATAAGGAGACCCTATGAATGAGAGGCTTCCAAGTCACCCGGTCAACAATAGCACTTGCAGATTCAGGGCTATGGCCTTCTGGATTGAATTCATGCATCTGAAATGTACTCTTCTTCTTTCTCTAATTTTCCCTACTTTACCATCTTTTCTAGTGAGTCACATCTTCTCTTGAGATTGGTCCAAAGTACAACGATCTCAGTTGGATAATCTTGGTTTATGGGGAGAGTTCAGACTTGATTTGCTGTATGACCCATTTATTGGTCTTTTTAGCAGTCCATAGTATCCATACGAGGGGCGTTCATTAAAAAAAAATCCCTGACCCACTTCTATTTATGGCATTGAATTGTTGCGAATACTGTGAACCACCCTGAGTCCCCTTCAGGGTTGAGAAGGGCAGTATACAAATATCGCAAATAATAATAATAATAAGTAGTAGTAGTAGTAGTAGTCAAGAACTGGCATCTTCAGTTCAAATGTGGTCGGACTTCAGTGCAAACAGCCCTTATTCCAGGATTACCCTACTTTGTTATTGATTAATAATAATCATCATCATCATCATTTTCGTCAAACTACTCTGGGATTTCTGAATTCAGACTGACAGAGTTTTGGAACACAGTACTCCTGACCTCACAATTGTGCTAAAAAACAAAGTATGGATTGTCAATGTTGCAATCCCAGGTGACAGCAGGATTGAAGACAAACAACTGGAAAAACTGAAACAATATGAGGATTTAAAGATCGAACTGCAAAGACTCTGGCACAAGCCAGTCAAGGTGGTCCCGGTGGTGGTCGGCACACTAGGTGCAGTGCCTAAAGACCTTGGCCTGCACAAAATTACCATCTGTCAGCTTCAGAAGGCCGCCTTACTGGGATCTGGGCGCCAGAGAGAGCGGTATATGAAGCTGAACCTAATAAATAAATAAATAAATAATAAATAAATCTGAACGCATTATTCGCTGATATATCACACAGTCCTAGACACTTGGGAAGTGCCCGGCGTGTGATCAACAGCCAGCAGAGTGATCTTGTCTGCTGTGGACTCATCTTGTTGTGTTTCAAATAATGATGATAATAATAATAATAATATAAAACTTTATTTGTATTCCACCCTATTTCCCCGAGGGGGACTCAGGGTGGATTCCAACATAATAATGGCAAACATTCAATGTCTACATAAAACACACTACATAAAATCCCAGAAAAAAATCCACATGTAAAAATAACATTAAAACCTAACATCAAATTAAAACCTAACATCAGTACATTAAACCGGACATCAATAAATTAAACTATACATAGTAGACAAAATTCTAAAATAACATAGATCTAAACAAAATATCCACATTAGTATACAACAGCCAGCAAGCGTTCACAAAACGGTGTGGGTTGGTTATGTAGTCAGATGATGTTATTGGGCTGGTGTGGACCAAAAAAGGGCAAATACCAGAGGCCCGGCAGTGATCTCTCGACCATCTAATCCTCCTCCTCTCTATATGCTAATGAGCAAAAGTAGGTCTTCAGCTGTTTTTTGAAGGAGAGGAAGGAGGGGGCCAGCTTTATTTCTTTAGTGAGGGGGTTCTGGAGGTGGGGGGCAACCACAGAGAAGGCCCTCTCTCTCGTTCTCACCAGGCACTGGAAGAACACACCACCCAGCAAGTGGAGTTTGGAAAATTGTCACGGAACCATTCACCACCTAGCCCAAAATGTCAAGACTAGTGTGGGGTCCGTGGGAAAAAAATCATCCAAGACCATCTTCACATACATAAGGTATTTGCTCGCTGGGTCCCTCGGCTGCTCACACCTTTCCAGAAGCAGGAATTAGTCGAATGCTCTCAGACTCTATAGATGATGTGCCATAGAAACCTTACATGGGGTGTGACTGGATCTTGTCAGGCCTTGTTGATTGTTTGATATTGTGATGTGGCATAAAGGGCTAATCAATAAAATTACTACTACTACTGCCATGGAAACCAGGAGGACTTTTTCAATAGACTGATCACACAGGGTGAAAGCTGGATCCATCATTGGACTAAAGTCCAGTCGATGCAATGGAAACATCATGACTCACCGCCTCCAAAGAATGCACATGCCCAACTCCCGGCAGGCAAGGTTATGCTCACAGTATTTTGGGACAGCAGGGAGTAGTATTGATGGATTTTCTAGCAAAGCATACCATGATCACTGGGGCATACTATACTTCACTGCTGTGGAAATTGCGGGAGGCCATCAAAACCAAGAGACGTGGCATACTCACCAAAGGTGTCCGCCTTCTGCAAATCAATGCACCAGTTCACAACTCACATGTTGTCCAAATTGAAGCATGTCCCTGTGACTTAGAAATTTTACTGCATCCCTCTTATTCATCCGACCTCGCACCATCGGACTTCCACTCTTTCCCACAATGAAGTTATTTTTGAAGGGCAAGCATGTTTCAGATGATAAGACTCTGATTTCTGAAGTCACAATGTGGCTTTTGGAGCAACCTGTCAACTTCTACAAGCGAGATGTTTACAGTTGCTTAAAAGATGGGAGAAATGTGTGTCTCTACCTGGCACCTATGTAGAGAAGGACTAATAACTGTGCCAAGTTTCATTGCTCTCAGTCCACAGGAAGTAGGTCAGGTGAATCTTTAATGAACCTCCCCACACCCCAGCACCATACCTAAAAACATTTTCACTGACCAGTTTCACAACTATGCATAGAAATGAGAAAATCAGTGGGATGGACAATCCTAATTTCAGTATTCATTGGTGTTTGTTTACACTTCAGATCCTGCCTAGTTCCTTTATCATTTCCCGCCAAGTCCTAGTTTTCTTTTGCTTTCTTGAATGCAGTCTCCATTCTGATTAATGGCTGGAACGAGGTTTGGAAGATCTTCAACTAATTCAATGTTTAGCTGCTTTGAAGTTATGCAAATATGTGGTTTTCTTCATGTTCAACTGTAAATCTGCTTTTGCACTTTCTACCTTGACTTTCCTCAGTAATTGTTCCAAGCCTTTGCTATTTTTGCTATTAGAATGGTGCCATCTACATATCTTTAATTGTTCATGTTCTTTCCTCCACTTTTTATACCGCCTTCTTCTGGGTGTGATCGTGTTTTATGTATGATATGTTCAGAATACGAGTTAAACAGATAGGCATGGGATTCTTTAAAAAAAACCATGCACACACTACTTCAAGAATGCCTGTTGGAGAAAATGCCGTGGAAGCAGGTGCAACCCCTGAGTTAAGTGCAGTAAATATAGACATTAACCAAAATGTAATGATATGTTCTAATTATTTATTGATATATATGTAAATTTGGGTTAAACACATGTATATACATGCAGATGTGGAAAAATTTGTAATTCTCCAATAGCTCAGAAACTGAATAGGCTGTCTAAGGATCAGAGAAAGCAGTCTGTCTGTATCTTGTCTGTTTCCATGAAACTTTCTGTTTTTATGTATCCTGTGTAGAACTTTCCAGTGCCTCATCACCCTTTACTATTCTGATAAAACCACATTGAGGTAGGGAGTAGTAAGAAGCATGGATATATCATTGCAAACTTCTGTAAAGTCCCCATCTGTTTCTGTTGGAAATATAGTTTTCATTAGTTATAGCATCTGTGTGTTTTTCCCCACTTTGACTAAAAAACTTTAGGAATTGCCTGCTGTGTTTTAGTTAAATGTGCTAAACTAAAAGAAAAACAACACTGAGGACCCCTGGGAGCCATGCCTTGCCCTCCCTGCCTTAAACTGAGCCCCCAGATGCCATAAGAAGGACCACCTAGTTCTTATTACTGATGAGTGATAATACCAGTCTCCATTTGTTTTCACTCAGTATCATCTTGTAATCTAGTACATAATGCTTGAATACGAGTTATGATGTGAGCTATCATGATTGGCAGCCAAAACTGAAATAAATATTCCTGATGTCTGTTAATAATAGCCATTTATCAATTTTACCCTTTTGTTATTAAGCTAACCCCTATTCAAAGTCATTTTATGATTGTTTATATCCTGTGGCAATGAGTTTCATAGTGAATTTATGTGTTGTTTGATGTGAACATCTCTATTGAGTCATTACAATTTGACCTCATTAATTCTAGATAGAGCACAAACAGTGTAACTATTTATTCTTAATCAGCTTAATCATACTTTTTTGTTTACTCTTCCTGATGCACAGACCTGCATTGGTACATTCAAATGTTTGCAGACTTCCAATGTTTACATGCAACACTGACTATCTTGAAATTTCTATCTTATTAAACACCGGGAATCGCTTTTATTCAAACTTCTGTAGTTAATAGTACTACAGACAGTTCTCTGAGTGTGTTGTGACCTCTAAAAGGTGCAGTAAGGCAAAATGCAAACTCCTGTGCCTGGTTGTTATGCTGGAGTCAACAGTTCAAGCTAAACCAGCAAAATGAACTTGCTGGAAATGTGGTTTGCTTCTGGAGAGGTTAAGAAGCTTAACTCTCAAGAGTGAGTGGCAGGGATGGGGATAGGGACTGATTCTATATCACCTGCATCCTCTGCTCCTTGGTTTTAGTCATTATCCTCCCCTCTCCCTGTCTGCACGTCCACTTGTCTTTGCCTGTAGAATGCAAAGACAATAATATAAATTGTATTGTCAAAGGGTTTCATGGCCGGAATCACCGGGATGTTGTAGGTTTTTCGGGCTATATGGCCATGTTCTGGAAGCGTTCTCTCCTGACGTTTCACCTGCATCTATGGCAGTCATCCACAGAGGTTGTGAGGTCTATTGGAAACTAGGAAAATTGGGTTTATATATCTGTGGAAAGTCCAGGATGGGAGAAAGTACTCTTGTCTGTTGGAGCTAGGTGTGAATGTTTCAACTGACCACCTTGTTTAGCATTTAATGGCCTGGCAGTTTTTAGGTGTGGCTTGTTAGTGCCTGGGGGAATCTTTTGTTGAGAGGCGATTAGCTGTCCCTGATTGTTTCCTCTCTGGAGTTCCCCTATGTTTGAGTGTTGTTTTACTGTTATAATTTTAGAGTTTTTTATAAAAAAAATACTGGTAACACAACATACAAATAATCTACAGACCCACTAAGAAAATCCAACAAATGCCATGTTCAGCAAAGGACAAGAGGGATCCTCTCACTTTTGCAGGAGTCTACCGTATACCATGCAGCTGTGGACAAGTCTACATAGGGACCACCAAACGCAGCATCAAGGAACATGAAAGGCACTGCAGGCTACTTCAACCAGAGAAGTCAGCCATAGCAGAGCACCTGATGAACCAACCTGGACACAGCATATTCTTTGAGAACACTGAAATACTCTAACAACCACTCTAACAACCACCATGTCAGACTACACAGAGAAGCCATTGAAATCTATAAGCATGTGGACAATTTCAACAGAAAGGAGGAAACCATGAAAATGAACAAAATCTGGCTACCAGATTTTTACAAGATTTCTTTCTCCCATCCTGGACTTTCCACAGATATATAAACCCAATTTCCTAGTTTCCAACAGACCTCACAACCTCTGAGGATGCCATAGGTGCAGGTGAAATATCTGGAGAGAATGCTTCTAGAACATGGCCATATAGCCCGAAAAAAACCTACAACAACCCAATAATATAAATTGTGTAAACGACTGTATTGGTTTGCGGCGGGGAAGACTGCAGTGATAGAAGCATTTGTGCCTGTGAGGTTAGCAAGAAGTGCACTGATTGCCTGCAGCAGGGAAGAGCATCATTTCTGCCTGTACATCTTGAAATCTTGGTGGTCAGCAGTGCCTGGGAAGAAAGTAATACACAAAAGGGTCTCGCTGGCTCCCTGGTATGTAAGGTCGAAGATAATTTAATTCATGTTCCCCAGCAGAGACTAGGTCTGCCTTTAAATATTTTTTTTAAAAACCCAGACCCATCTGGAAAAAGGGGACAGAGCATGAGCTGGCTTCAGTAGCCAGATCTAAGCACAGGGACAATCCCTTAGGGAGCACTGGAGGTCAGGGGGCCACCCCGAGTCAGAATTAAGAATTCCCCTCGTTTCCCAGTGCTTGACACTGATGGGGCTTCTGCAGGGCTGATCAAAGAGAAGCTGTCACTTCCCTCTTTAAAATATGACTGGTGAGTGGCAGATGGCGAGGAGAAGAGTTTAAGATCTAATAATAAAAGGAGGAGTGGGAAGGGGCTAATGAATACATCTCTGCATTTCTGAGATGTCACCTTGAGAGACAGGTGGATATGCATGTGTGTGTGCTGGAGACTGAGGGCTCTCTCTGTGTGTACATGCAGGGGAAGCATAGAATGTATGAGCAAGCTAGCTTTCTGATGTCTGAATATGGAATAAAGTGGGGGATCTGATTGGCTCAATCTCTTGGGAGTAGCAGCACATTGTTACTTAATACCAGCAATCCTTCAGCTCTGATGTAGCTCTAGCGAACTTGTGCCAAAGAAATAGACAAATGTTTCACTGTATGGGATTGGTCTTCCACAAGGAAAGCCTGGTTTGTTTAGAAACACATTTGAAGCCCATTTTCTAGATGATTGTTCGAGATGGCCGCCATTCTTTATTCACAGTGTTAGGCTAGGAATATGGGGGAATATATTTGTTTCTTGACTTTTTTCCTCTTCCAATTTTAATTTTTAAAAATTGCTCCAGGATGTTCCTGTCTTCCTATGCCTGGTTGCTAGCCCTGCATCCGTTCATTCCCTCATGCTTAGGTTCTGGATGGAACTATCTTCTCAAGAACTTCTTAATCCTTTGAATTAACCAAGGGTAATAAAGGCCTACCTTTTCAACATTTGCTGGGTTTTCTTTTCCAGTTTTGATTGAATTTACATGTGTTTCTGTTAGATGTTTAGTGATTGAGGGCCAGAGATGACATGACACTATTTACGCAATTAGCAATTAAGACGAATATCATCAAAACTGTTAATACAACTTCTGGGTCTAGAGATTCTGGAAAGGTACGGGAAATTTAATCCTTTTCCCCCTTCTATACTGTGAGTGTGAATCAGGCTGTGGTACCCTGCTAATTAAATTTATAGTGTTGAGGTTTCCAGTGGGTGTGTGTTTATTTATTTATTTAATGGCTTGTATCCTGCCTTTCTCGGCCCTAAAGGGGACTCAAAGCAGCGTCACAAAGGCAACATTTCAATGCCACTTGTACACATACATCAATAAATAAACATTGTATCCCAATTCAAAAAGCAGGTGTGGGAGCTTGATAAAGAAACAGTGGGGGTGGGGGGGGGCAAGCATTAAACCCTCCCCATATCAGGGTTCTGATTGTATGAGATTCCGTGTACCTACACGCTACTTTCTGGTGAAACATTCACATAGTTGCTAATGGCTAACACGTTGTTTTCTCTAGTTGGTTCTAACAACAGTTCACAATGGTCCTGAAGCATGCATTGAAAATCAACTTTTCTCCAGACATTGAATTCTGGCTTTGCTTTAGGTTATTCTGAGGAGACAGTGCTGGTTAACCTCCTGTACTGGATGATCTATTTCCTTATAGCAGTTCCAGCCAAAGCTGGGAATAGGCACTCCACAAGGAGACCAAAAATGGATCTGTTATTGTTTATTTTCCTGTATATTCTCTCCTGGGCTACCTCCTCATTCCCACCTTGCTGTTTCAGCTTTGAGATTGTTGTCTTTGAAAGAGAGAATTTCTCACCCATAACTAAGGTTGTATCTACACTACCATATAATGCAGTTTGAAACTGCTTTATATGGTCAGTGTAGGTTTGTATAATGCAATTCAATGCAGTTAAACTGCTTTCGATGAGTTTTCACTGACCATATAATGGAGTTTGAAACTGCATTGTGAGGCAGTGTAGATGGGGCCTAAGGAATGAGTAGTTGTCACTGACAGACACTGAGTATAACAACTGGTTGAAACAGCTATAGAGAGTTCCTTACCACCAGGAAGCAGCACCACTGCTCCAGATCTCAATCTCCATCAAGAGGGTGTATGCCCATCATTTCATTAGTAGTGTTACATATCTAAATATTATTAGGGAGATTCCTCTCCCCTTTATCACCCAGCATAACTGCTCCTCTTCTATCTATAGCATTAGTGAAAAATGAAGCTGACTTTTAAAAGATGTGCACAATCATTTGTATTTAAAATTGCTGGCACTTTCCCATTCAGTTACTTTCTGCATGGCACTCATCCAGCAGTATCACCAAGAGGGAAAGAGCCAGAATTATCTGCATGACTCTGTATCATGTGTGACTGCTTGGTATTCCTGTGGGCTTCTTGATGTACCTAAAGGGATGCTGGAGGATGCATCTTTTAAAGTTTTATAGCTGAACTTTAGGTTGCCATCATTTTTTTTCTTTGTGCAGTTCCATGTCAGTGATGGATGGGGACCTAAAACTACCAATCTAACTACTTTGCTTTCAACTCAGATCTGCCCTCAAGTTCGGGCAGGGAGACAAGGGAAAAGCTGCACTGATGCTCAAGAGGCCTAAATACTTCCTCTTGCTTTAGTTATATCCACTCTCTCTCAGTATCTGTCTACCCCCCCCCCCCTGCTTTCCTTTTCCCTTTCTCTTTACACTCTGAATGGATGTGGCATGACTAAAGGCAATAGTTAGTAAATTTTTCTAAGAGCAGGGCAGGAAATGTGAATTCCAAGATCAAGAATGATTCAACAATAGCTTTTAATTAGTCAACAGAAAATTGAACAAGAGCAATTACAGAAAACAAAGAAAACTAAAGTGGTGATACTTTATTCCTCCATGTTTCTTCAAGTTCACTGTTTGTTTTGTTTTTTGTTTTTTAAAAAAAAACACTTGCCAAGGAAAGGCATAAGAGTTCTGTACAAATATGTGAACAAAAATACCAGAGACATGGCAGACATTTCACTTTTTTGCAAAGTTCACAATGAGCATTTCCTGACCTGAGCTAGTGTGTATCTGCATTTTTCCCCAGGCCTCAAGTGCATGTCTTTATCATTATGTTCCAAGGTTGTTGTTCTTCCAAACATAACCTTAGCTGTATACATGAGAATAACAGTTCGCCGTATTTTGACTGTCTCCTCCGTTTCCCTGAGTGCTTCTATGTTTGAAACCCCTCTCATCTATCTGCTTCCTTCTGAATGTGTCTCTGTTTTAAGGGAAGCAAGTATGACAATGACGACTTGAGACTGTAGTCTCTGAAATCTCTGTAACTGCTGGCTAAATATCTCACAGTCCCGAGACCTATTTGAGACGTGAAGTCCATTTTCCAATATCAGCAAATTAAAACATTTCAAGAAACTGCTAAAGGTTTCCATCGTAATATCCTAGAACGGGGCTAAACAAAGACAGTCCGCCAGATATTGCCAGATGGCAAATATCATCAAAATAGCCAATATAGGCAGTGGTGAAGGATGATAGGAGCTGAAATTCAGCAATAAGTTGCCCATCCCTGGACTTATTCAGGATGTAATCAATTTTAAGTTGTTCATCCTTGGACTTGATAGAGAAAGAATCAATTTAAACAAGTTGAACTATATGTGAAAATCCTGCCAGACAGACACTTTCACCCTTGTTAGGAAGCACAGTATTAGTAACAAGTATTATTTATTTAGTTATTTATTTATTGGCTGACAAGTAAAGACTTTTCAATTTCGACAGGCATTTGATGAGTGACTGTATAAGGTCCATCTGCTAATTGTTGTAATTGAGTGTGCATGCATGTGTCTAATGATATATGCTTTTATCTGTTTTTTTTAAAAAATGTTTTAATTTTTGTATTCTGTGAATTGTTAACAATGTGTTTTAACTTGGAGAAGAGGAGGAGGAAGGAAGAGGAGGAGGAAGGATCATAGACTATAAGACAAGTCTGAAGGCCAGATGCTACTAAGGAATAAACTTATTAATTGGGGACAGCCTGGACCTTCCATAGCCCAAACCCTCCAAATGTATAACCCTGCAATAATAATCATCCTCAGTAGCATGGCTGTTTCACATTCTGTCCAGGGCACAATGGGATATCATGCCTGGGGGCTACCAGTTTGGGAGAAGCTGCTTCTTTCTGTAGAATGACATTTATGTTGTTACTCTATGTCATCTCTTTAGCTGAACTCTCATGTCTGTGTGAGTCACCTTCCTCTGAAGATTTTGTGTGTTTGGGTCCATTTGTGCAACTAATGAAATGTTAATCTGGCGTATTATAATTATTATTAAGAGAGAACTTTGTGTCTGTCCTTCTACTAAGCCTTTCCAGCTTATACATGTATCTAGTAAATAGCAGGTTTAGTTACTCAAAATGTTTTATCCAAACTGACAATTGATTACGAGCTCTTGAGAATAATGTAATCAACCTTCAATTAGATAAGAGGAAGATAATCTGATGAGGGTGGACAAAATGTAATTTTATATTGTACACTTGTGACACATTCTTGTTAAAGCATTTTCCAATTCCTTTTTTGTGTACTGTGATCCTGCTTGCAATACTTGCTTTAGGAATACTTGGATTTGGGACTTCCTCAAATAGCTGAAGAGAGACTGAAGTCCTATGTGTGACCAATTTAGGAATGCCTAGAATAAAGTTTTAATTGCTTCCAAGTAAACATGCAGAGGATTATGGTGACACTCAGTAGCTGCATCAATGAAGGCAGGATGAATGGTGAAGACATCCAGTCAAGACAAGCCCCATATGTGCGACCAGCTTTAAGCCAAAGGACTTTCTCATGTTACAACTCTGAACTACGCAGTATATGGAGAACTGTCAAGACTTTTTTTAAAGGAACCCTTGACCAACAATATGAATTGCTGATTACAAACGAAATTGAGAGAAAAATTATGTATAACAGGTATAACTTCTTTGAAAATGCAAATAAGCCTGGGAAACTATTAGAATGGCAACTGAAAGATCAAAAGATAAAGCAACTAATAAATAATAAATAGATAAATAATAAAGTGGAAATAATTACAGACATGAAACAAATTCAGAATATATTTGATGATTGATTTAGAAATCTATATTAAAAGAACCAGGAGGGTATTAGTATGATTACACAATACCTAGAAGAGACAAAAATTGCAAAATGTATGGGGGCCGTGAAATAAGAGCTAAACAAGGAAATCACACCAGAGAAACTAGTTAAAACAGTTGACAAAATAAACTAAATAAAGCTCCCGGACCTGATGGCTTCTCAGCCTTGTATTACAAGACTTTCAAAGAAAAGCTAGTGCCAATACTGGTTTCGGTTATGAATAAGGCTTTGAGTAAAGGAGAGCTGGCAGGGTCCTGGCCCAAGTTTATAATAACTAATCCCTAAACAAGATCAGATGGGTCAGATCAAAAATTATAGACCAATATCACTATGAAACTGACTACAAAATATTTGTAGTGACATTAGCAAGCAGATTAGGAGCCCCAGGTGGCACAAGTCAGTGGTTTGAATCTGGGGAGAGCGGATTGAGCTCCCTCTGTCAGCTCCAGCTCCCCATGTGGGAACATGAGAGAAGCCTCCCACAAGGATGGTAAAACATCAAACATCCAGATGTCCCCTGGGCAACATCCTTGCAGACGGCAAATTCTCTCACATCAGAAGTGACTTACAGTTTCTCAAGTCGCTCCTGACACCAAAGAAAGCAAACAAATTTAAGCAGATATTAACAAAGACACTACACGAGGACGAGACAGGCTTTCTGCCAGGTAGGTACCTTAATCAGAATGTGAGGATGATCCTAAATATATTAGAAGTGGCTGGAAAAGATCCAAACAGAGATTTGGCATTATTCTTTATTGACGCAGAGAAACCCTTGATAATATTAGCTGGGAATTTTTAAAGATAAGTTCTTGGGATGATATGGGGTGGAGCATCAATTTAAAAGGGTGGTAGGGGCAATATACTCAAACCAAAGAGTGAGGCTAAAAATAAATGGACAACTATCAAACACTATTGAGATCCAAAAAGGAACCAGACAGGGATGCCCTTGTCACCTTTATTATTTATTCTGGGCTAGAGATATTAGAATAAGAGAGGAGAAGGACATTGGAGGCTTTAAATTAAAAAGACAGGAATTCCAAATTAGAGCAGATGCCGACGACATGGTATGTGTCTTAACTAACTCCTTACAGAGTATGAAAAAAACTCCTAGACATATTAATATTTACGGTAACTTATCAGGACTTAAAATCAATAAGGACAAATCAAAATGTTTAATAAAAATATAGGAACAAATAGGAAGTTTCAGAGTGTAAAGTAGGTCTATGGGTCATGAACAGAAACAACCTATTTCAAGACAAGTACGAAAAAGTGTGGTTAATGACAAAAAAAGACCTGACTGGATGGCAAACGTCAGATAACTTGGTCAGATAGAATTGCAGTGATAAAATGATGGTATTGCCCAAAATGCTGTTCCTGTTTCAAAATCTGCCGATCATTAAAGGCACTAAGAACTTTGATCAATGAGGAAAGGATCTTACCAAATTTATCTGGGCAGGGAAAAGAGCCAGGATTGTGTACAGAAACTTGACTGATGTGAAAGGAGATATTACCATTATATTATCTTTAAGCAGCAGGGATAATCTGGTTGAAAAACTGGATGACACTAGAGAGCCAAAATCTACTCAACCTAGAGGGCCATGACCTCAGGTATGGCTGGCACACATACCTATAGTATGAAGGGGAGAAGTTAAATAAAGATTTCAACAGACATATAATCAGAGAAAATCTCTTAGATATATGGAAAAATCATAAATATGGTGTAGAACCCAAAGAGCCCTATGGCTAAGGCCATTAGAAGTAACTGAGACCAACATCAAGATAAGAAATCAGAATGTGCAGAGTGTATCTAACTAAGGAGAAAAACCAATGGAAATTAAGAGGAAGAGAGGATTAAGGCATTGATTGGTTCCATTATCATCAACTACATGCAGGATCTAAAAAGGATGTTGGGATTTGTTTTGCAATAAGAAAATCAGAAGTAAAAAGTATACTGGAAAAAGGGAGCAAGGGATTACTCTCTAGACTTTACAGATATTTACTAGACTACAACCTAGAAGACAATAGGGTAAAATTAACAATAATAATTTGGGCTAGGGACCTACAGAGAGTTATAGATCTAGAAACCTGGGAACAACTCTGGAAGAAATCATCATATCATCATCATCATCATCATATAACAACACTTTATTCATATATTTCCAATGGGACTCAGGACGGTTAACAACAAATACCGAAAGAATTCAAATTTGCAACAGCGGGGTCAATTAGGGAAAAATTATACAAAACATTTTATAGAAGTTATACAACACCAGCCCTACTCACAAAAATAGATAAATCTCAACAAGATAGGTGCTGGAGATGTAAAACGCAGAGAGGAACTTTCTTTCATATGTGGTGGTCATGTGAGAATATTAAAGGATTTTGGAGTAAAGTAATTAAGGAATCCAATGTTGTACAAAAAAGTAAAAAAATTCAGGGAGATGTTTGCTGGGCTTATTTAGGAAAGGCTTCACTCAAGATGATAAAAAATAGCCCAATACAATTTTGTGGAAGAAAGAATGGTAATTGCTAGGAATGGTAAAGGGGGAAAGCGTTAACTAAAAAGAATTGGAAATATAAACTAATTTATTACATGCAAATGGCCAAGATATCCAATAACTTGGTGAGCAAAAACAATGAAAAGTTCCTAAAGAGATGGAAATGGGAGATGGAATCTCTGAAAGGAGAGTCAAAGAAGTGAATGATGAATAGTCCCAAGCGGGGTTTATGAGCAAACACAATAGAAGGGTAAATAAGTAATGTTATAGGCACCACAGTGACTAGGGATGGAAGTCAAGGTGCAGGGTTCATGGGTGTGTGGGATAAAAATTAACTTTATGTAGGATGTGGGCAAGAGGGATACCTTGCACATTGTAGTGTGGATGTCATGTGTGTTATGTGTGTATTTATCACATTGGTAAATTTTAATAAAAAGTAAATTAAAAATATTAATAAAAATATTAATAAAATATTAATAAAATATTAATAAAAATGACCTTTTTTGAAGGGGAAGAGGAGAAGTCCTGATGCAAATATGGAATGTGAAAATGTTTAAGTTTCTTTTAGTCCCACCTACATATTATTTATTTATTTATTATTTACTGCCTTTATATGTCACCGTTCTCACCCCTGGGGGGACTCAAGGCAGTTTACAACAAAAATTCAATGCCAACATACAGTAAAACAAATAAATCATAATCACTAATCACTACATATAACTATGACTTAAAATCAATAAAACCATTAAACATAAGACATAAACAAAACTAAAACATTCAGACGAAGCATTAAAATCATCCTAATATAAATATTAAAATCACATAATCCAATATACATATTTTCTTCCCACACTGAAATTTGTTCATGGTTTCATGTATTTTTCTAATCAGTAATCTTATTTTTGGAGTATACCAAATTACTTCAAGGCACCAGATCCTCTCTGATCTAGGACGCCAAGTACAGCCAGTCCTCTTGATACTTGGATAGGAGACCACCAGTGAATACTTGGCATACCAAGAGAGGAGGGAGCAAGCTTGTTTTCTGCTGTCCTGGAGACCAGGATGCGGAACAATGGCTTCCGACTACAGGAAAGGAGATTCCACCTGAACATGAGGAAGAACTTCCTGACTGTGAGAGCTGTTCAGAAGTGGAACTCTCTGCTCTGGAGTTTGGTGGAGGCTCCTTCTTTGGAGGCCCTTAAACAAAGGCTGGATGGCCATCTGTTGGGTGTGCTTTGAATGTGATTTTCCTGCTTCTTGGCAGGGGGGTTGAATTGGATGGCCTACGAGGTCTTTTCCAACTCTATGATTCTATGATTCTATTATTATTCTGCCTTACTGTAATTTTTCCCCCTAAATAATAACCAGCATCACCTTACTGATGCAGAGAGTTGTATATAATTTGTTGATAATTACTAGAGATCTCATAAAGAGGTGCAAAGCTTGTGTCATGAGCGGAAGACACTTCTTGTACCTTCTGAGGATTCTGGAGGTAACCCATGAGGCTGTCTGTAGCTGTGGTTAAGAGGTACACATTTAGAAGGGGAGCCTCCCCCCCCCCCCCGCGCCCTTCATTTCAGGCCTATGAGAGGCTGTGCTAATCCATCATCTATCATTTATTTTGTTTCCCCTGTTCAGGGGCTTGGGACTTGCTCGAGGACAAAGTTGCATTATCTCCCTCCCACTCTTGCTGTTATTTTGGCAAATTAGCTGTTGATGGATGTATCCACCATGAATTTGTCTAATCCTCTAGGACAGCTCTCAGGGCAGTTGTGTGAAAAATCACTTCCTTTTCGTATTATAAGCTCAATGGATGTTACCTTCCTCAGGCAGGAAAAACAAAATTATTCTGGTATGAGACAGTAAAAAGGCAGTGATTTTTCACTATTTTTCATTTTAGCCATAGTCAGGTACCTCGCTGTCATGTCCATTTTCAGATTTTCTTTATTAAACTCACATAAATATCCTGTACCCAAATGACCAGTTTTTGTCATTCATTTTATGGTTTTAAAGTCATTTTTTAAAATCTTTTTTGATGTATTGCGATGATGGATTTGAATACACGACTGCTTTTCTGTAAGGTCTCCCAATGCAAATAGAACATTCATACATTTTTTAATCTTACACCGAGGACAGAATCCTTCTTGAAGAACTAAAGCACTAATTAAATTGTACTCTGCATTTACCTGTCTCAACAGCTGACCACTTTGTTAATACATGCTGTCACAAATGTGTCTTGTCTTTTGATTCCTCCAAGAATTGTGCTGTAGAAATTTAAATGGAAGCAAATCTTTTTGCACTGCTATTTCCTTACCTCTAAGGTACTTCTACACCAGTGGTTCCCAACCCATTAATAATAATAATAATAATAGATATAGCAGCACTTTAAGGGTCAAATTGCAATAGTGATATGACTGTCGAGACTGGTTTTTATTCAATTTTTGTATGGTTTTTAACTATATTGTTTTTATGATGTGATGTTTTAATATGTGATTTTATTATTGTAATTTTGTAAATAGCCTCTAATTGGGCTTAATTGTAATGCCGTCCTGAGTCCCCTTCGAGGGTTGAGAAGTGACGGGATATAAATGCGATAAATAAATAAATAATAATAACTTATGTCTCCTCTCTTCAAGCAAAAGCAACTATCAGACTATTATGTTACACTTCTTATTTCTCATACGTAATTGCATGTCAACTTCTGTTAAAGATAAACAAATACATTAAAAATTAATAGATAATCACAAGTAATAATATAAACATTGTAATGATTTTAACTGAAGTATTAATTGCTATCATTTCATTCTTTCTTTATCAGCCCAATACTCTCCCAATTTTTTTCTTTTAATTTAAATTGATCTTATCTTATTTCATATAGCTTATTACTGAATTTCAGTCATAAACTTAATTTTGTTAAGTATCTTATTATCTTTCCCACACCATTCTTAATGTTCAATGCTTGCTTTCTTTTTGTAGTGTTTCATAACTGAGTACAGAATATTTCCTTTAGGCCAGAAATATTTTGGCCTGTGACAATCTTTTATGGCAACCTGTGAGAAAAGGCAGTCTGGAAAATAAACTGTTTGAAATGATCACTAGATTAATTCAGTACACATATCTGCTCTGATCTGGGAAAGAAACTGTTTTTGAATTGCATCTCCCAGAATCCAGTGTCATGCTGGGAATAGCATTTTGAGGGAATAGTTCAGAAAGTGGACTTATTCATGCTCCAAGAGAGAGCCTTTGTATTTCCGACTGTGCCTGCATCCTGACCTACATGAGTGGGAATTACAGGTTAGTTGCATATTAGGCTTGTGCATTCAGGGTGAATCGCTATCCATTTCTGTTTGTTTCTTCTGTAAGCCCCCTATATCCATTTTCCATCACCTCCTGAAAACAGGTGCGCTGCCGAATAGGGTTTTCGAAAAGCATCTGGGAAAAATTATTTTGGCCCATTGGCAGCAACAGGGTTAAAAAATCACTCATTATTGGGGGGGGGGGGCTTCCCACAGTCTCCCCTTCCACATTGTTAATTGAGACCTGGATTTCAAAAAGCATCAGGTTACCACTCTTTCAGGGTCCTTTCCCTCTGTAGATGAGGAGACTGAGTTAATGCTTCTTAAAGCAGTTCTATTCTAGAGGAGAAGCAAGACATGGCTTGGCTTTGAGGCTCCTGTGGTGCCGGGTCCATCTCCCTGAGAGAGAGGCTGACGGAGGGAAGAAGGAAGGAAGGGGAGGGGAGAGCTCCTTACCCTTGGCTGTGTGCGCTTAGCCTTGGTTCCCCCCTTCTGCAGATGTGAGTTGGAAGCCTGGCTGTTGCTGCTGCTAAAGTTTTCCATGTTGGTAGTGGAGGAGGAGGAGGCCAGACTTGGGAGGATTAAAGCTACCCCTCTTTCTGGGATTGCTTGTTTGTCCTTACCCAGGCTCCTGCGCACAGAGAGAGAGAGGCTGAGGGCGGGGGAGCTCCTTGGCCCTGAGCTGCACATTTCAATGAAGCCCAGAGAAGGAGGAACTGATGACTTGGAGCTCAGTCGAACTAAGACCACCACATGGTCACAAAAGCAGAGGGGAAGCTAGTTATTAATTCCTGCTTGCTTTTGTGTCGAGCTGATTTTCATACTGGGAGGGGACTTCCTGTTCCGTGCTTCCAAAGGGAATGAAAGGAATGAAAGAACAAATGAAATGGGAGATACAAATTCTGCACACAACTCTATTGCATATTGCTTGGAAATAGCATGAGGTGGAACAGGGAGCTAGCTTTCCTGTGGGGCTTATCTCATTACAACAAGCAAGATTTAAACAAAGTTGATTGGGATTTCCCTACTGGATACATTGTCTTCTGAAATGTCATAAGTCTTTGGCTTTACAGGATATACAGTTAAGCAAAAAAAATTGTATTTCCCAACCTCCTGCCTCTTTCCTTTTCTAAGCTACAGTTTGCATACCAGTCTGATACTGGCTATCTCTGAAATTAATTGACCCCTTGCATATCCAGATGATGTGATGCACATGTAGAAACAATTACAGCGAAGTCTGGCAAGTGGTAGCTGATAATTATAGGAATGCATGTCATAAAAACACCTAGTAGTTTAATGTGTCAACCAAGGTATAGATCATCCACAATTTTCCCCTTGAGTAAAATATATAATTGTGTCCCTTTTTTCAGCTTCCAAATACTGTTACAAAGACTGCGTTCTACCAAAAAGTTTTTTTTGCTGCTGAAACATAATAAAAGTAAGGAATGGTTTCAGATTTCCTCAAGAAAAGTTCAGCTACCTCAGTTTCTCTCTCTGTGTGTGTGTGTGTGGAGGGAGCCGTACTGAGGAAGAGAAAGGGATCTCCCCTCCCGCTGTGGTTGTGATGGGGAGATCTTGGCTTCACTGGCCCTCCTCAGGCTGCCAAGTCTTAAAGGAGCTGCTCAGCAGCCTTGGCTCAGTGGCACTGCACTCTTAAATCCCTCTTCTCTGCTGCTTCCTCCTCTCTTAACTCTTATCTTTCCCTCCCTGCGGCAGAAGCTAGTGTGTGCAACACAAAGATAACTCCAGTCAAGCAAAGGAAATGGGGGTGCAGAGTATACTCTGCAAACTTTGCCCAGTCTTTCCTTCAGGCAGAGAGGAAGGTTGTAGTGTCTGCCTCCTGCTCTGTTCACTTTGGTATCACTTGAAGAGTGCTGGATGTCATGTCCAGAGTTTGAAGTTCCTCTCTGAGAATAGCACAAGCCAGATGAGCTTCAGGGAATGATGCTGTGTTCCCCTAATCTTCTAGTCTCTTTACTGTCTCTGTGCCAGGAGTGATATAAATCCCTTTGACTCCTCTGTTGACTAGACACAGAAGTACTGAGACAGTTAGCCAAAGCCTACCTGCATTCCTCATCTTTTCCAATGCAATGGGAAGCTCCTGTGTGTGTTGAGGGTTGTGTGTGCGGCGGCGGCGGCGGAGATGTTGTGTTCTTGTGCTTACGGGATGGATTTCTTATAGCAGCAGCATACGCCTGCTTTATGCAAATACTTAGCTCTTGGAGGCATCTTCCTCCCACAGCTCACAGGGTGCTCCCCTGCCATAAGCATCCTGCATGAATGCACAAGAAAGCTCTGCAAAAATAAATGAGTATATAGTATCCCAATTTCCGTATTGCTTGCAGCTTTTATGGCCACAGTTGAGTCGATGGAGAGAATGCTACAGTTTTTATTTAATTTTATGTATATAATAGGCTATATTAAGGGACCATTCACACATTATCTTGTTTTGGGAACAAGCACAGAAGCATACTCCTTTGAACTTGACTATAGCTGTGTTTATCAGAGAAATGAGGCAGTTCCAGAAAGAGGACTATGTCATGTCTTGCCCATCCCATACCATATGGTTTCCACAATGTTGTCAGTGGCCTGATAGCATTTATCAATTTCCTTCAATACAGAGGAAGAAAATGTATGGTGTAATAATGCCAGGATATTGCAGTATATAGCAAGAAATTATATGCTTCTGGGGAAGGGGGAGTTATTCAGCACAGGTCTCAGAATGAGCCAGATCCTGATTTTCTCCTGACTGCTAGAGGTTCCAGATAATATACTCCAACTGTATTATGAGGGTGCAGAGTATACTCTGCAAACTTTGCCCAGATACCTACACTGTTCATGTATACTTGTCAGTTTGTTGTTGTTAATTTGCATTCAGTCTAAATGGCTTAGTAATCTAATGTTGTTGACAAATAACAAACTGGGGTGCACCCTCCAAGCTAAATTTATGGCAATCTGGGTCATGTACTTCCATTTCCAAGGCAATGCCTTCTGCATAACACCAGGCATTACATACTTGATACTTTATTTTGGTTTGAGACAATATCAAGCATACTGTCTGCATGCTAATAATAACTAACACATGTATAAACATTTTGTCTCAGAAATAAATAAACGAATCAATGAACTACTGTATGTTTATGTTTATGTTTATGTTGCTGTTGCTGTTGTTGTATGCCTTTCAATAATTTCTGATTTATGGTAAGGCTGACATGAATCATTTATAGGATTTTCTTAGGAACATTTGTTCAAAGGGCTTTGCCTTTATCTAAAGCAGAGAGAGTATGAATTGCCCAAAGTCACCCAGTGAGTTTCCATGACTGAGCAGGGATTTGAACCCTGATATCCCAGAGTCCTAGTCTAACAGCAAAATGACTACACAACACTGCTTCTTTTTGCTACAAAAATAGCATATTTCTATACATATATGGCTTACTTCTATGGAATTGATGGGCCTATAGTAATGCATATCTGAGGCCCCTTCCACACCACTCTTATATCCCAGGATCTGATCCCAGATTCTCTGCTCATCCCACATTATTTTGCAGTGGAAACTCATATAATCCAGTTCAAAGCAAACAATCTGGGATATAGGACAGTGTAGAAGGGACCTGAGTTTCGTTGCTGTTTCTAGTCCTATTAAATCCTAATCTATTGAAAGGTAACATATGAATTTATTTCTTCATTGTGAATAATTCTTGACACACTCTTCTGTGTTCCATATAGGGCTGACAACCATATCTCCTTGTGACTCTTTGTTGAGCATTTTCATTTATTACCCTTTGTTGAGCGAAAATGTGGAGATAGATGCCTACTCCACTCAACAAAAAGTATGCCATGTCTTTTGTTTGATTTACCTAATTTCAAAATCTTAAAGTTGGAAGGACCAAGTAATTCAACTCCTTGCCATGCAGAAATATACATTGAACACTCCTGAAACATTTCCTGTTTAAAGACACCCCCCGTAATTTGCATCCATTGGTTCATATTCTAGTCTCTGGAGCAGCAGAGAAGAAGCTGGCTCCATTTTCTACATTACATCTTTTCAGATATTTAAAGATAGCTATCATGTCACCTCTCAATCTTTTCCAAGTTAAACATACCCAACTCTCTAAGGTGTTCCTCATAAGACTTGGTTTCCAGATCTTTGATCATCTTGGTCACATTTCTCTGGACACATTCCAGCTTGTCAGTATTTTTTCTTCCTTTGCTTCAAATATGTTGCGTTCCAAATAAGTTTCTATAACAGAATTTGTGTCTGCTTAATGCTGGTCCTCAGATGGTGTTTTCTGCTGACTGAATGTCTACTGTTGTAATATCTGACTGGGGTAAGCAATTAATCGATTTCAAACTTTAGTAGTCAATTACGACTGCTTTTGAATTTTCTGCAATTAGCACAGGATATTAATTTCTCTCATTTAACTAAAATTGATATTTTACTCTTGATTGCTTAGCTGAATCAAAAAGCCAATCTCATTTTTAGATTTTATAATCAATAAATCTATATTTTTCATGTAAACAAAAAAAAATTCTATCTGGTTGGATTTTAACAAAATACATTACTTTACGTTTGGGCTTTATAGTTTAGCTTCTTGATTTAGAAATTGTTATTTTTGAAGTTGTTAGGAAGGAGAATTTAGATGCAATATAATACAATTGTTTAAAATTTAATAACTACTGTAATTAGTACCTCCAGTGTCCTGCTGTGCCTAAGTGTAATTAAGGAATTTGGTTGAACTGTTAAGATTATAAACCTTTTGCAACCATTCTGACTGCTAAGGGGATAAATATTACAGTCAAAGAATGTGTGCAGACTAACCTCTGCTCGTGAAGGAAAAACTATTCTTGGACCCTGAAATCAAATCGCACATAGGTTTGTGACCTGAAGAAGTTGTATGGACTAAAAAGAGAGGAATGGTAGCTGATGAAGGTCTGAGGGAAAAGTCTGTGGGAAAAGTAGATAGTAGTTTCAGAGACTTAAGTTTCGGAGACCTAAGTGGAGAAAAGAGCAGAGAATATGGCACCTGATGAAAGAGGATTGGGAGAAGAGCACACAGGGAATTCCAAAAGAAACTCTATGCGTGGTATTAACAGAAGATGGGAGAAGGTGGTGTGGACACTGGCAAATAAGGGGGCTTTCCAAAGTCAGGGAAAAGTTAAAGGGAGTGGGGAAGAGTAGACAGGAAACTGAAAAGCCAAAACCGTTAGAAACAATGAGTAGTTAAGGAACTGAGGTGAATTTGTTTAAAAGGTGAGACCAGCTCATCGGCATTGTATCTTCATACAAAGCTGAGAAAGTCAAAAGCTTTGAGATGTTGACGGTTAGTGGACAAAGGCAATATTGGATTGTTAGAATAACCCACATTTATCCAAGTCCCCCTACTTTCCCCCATTGTTTGTGCTGCACTGAAGGAATTAATTAGTTCAGTTCTTCTGTTACCAGTATTGCCCTATGATGAGGAAGTACCACACCTGTTCTGTGCGAGATTATCTCTTTCCAAGTCTGCAATCATTAGGGCAAGGACAATAAGATCCAAGAGAAGGGATGGAAGGATTGGATCAATCTTGTTGGCCAAATCTATGTGAAGGAGGGAGTTAGACAATTAAAAGGTGGTCTGCAGCAGGCAGAAGAACTCCACTTTCAGCTTCACTGTGCATACTTCTCTTTGTGATGTCAGCATTTTTATCAAATTTAATGTACAGCTGTCACCACTACTGAAGAAATGCTGATCTAGCCTTGCTTCTTCTTGCTTTCCTTCCATTGGACACACCATAATACCATCTTTTATATCTTAAATTAAAACACTAAAGTGCAGTCACAAAATTCAAACTATTCTATATCAGTTCGGATCTGACAGCAAAAAACTCACAACATAGAAATGTTATCATGATCATCATCATCATCATTTTATTTCTTACCCACCTCTCCTTACAGCTCAAGGCGGGTTACAACATTGCTAAAACACATAATCAAAACAATCATTTAAAAACACTCTGTAAAATACACATATTAATGTTCTATTTGTCCCAGCCCCATTTAAGTTAAAACAGAGGATCAGAGCTTATGTTAATCTCTACTGTTAGAAACAACACACATCACATTCCTTAGACCCCAATATTTTACTTTCTCTTTTAAAATGGTCATTGAAACATCATGAGTACTCAGCAATCTTCTATGTTTTTGAAGCTTTGGTTGGTTTTTGTCATTTAATTACACATAACTCATTTTAAAGTAAACCTTTTAAGTAAAAATTTTCAAATACATCTAAAATCCATGCCGTTGTAATATCTTTATTAGGCCAACTCAGAGATCACTTAATTCTGTACAAGCCTTTTTCTCCATAACTCTTCACTGAATGTGATTTCAATTAAAATGCATTTTAATGGAAAATGCTTTTAAAAAATGATATATCTAGTGTAAGACACAAAAGTTTGGGGAGGCGGTAAGGATGCAGATTTTACCAGAGACTGAGTTTCAAGTCCCTGAGACCCTCCTGTGGGATTCCAAGAAGAAAGAAACAAAGTGATAGACTGCAGTGGTTCTCAATCTGTGGGTCCCCAGGTCTTTGACCTACAACCCCCAGAAATCTCAGCCAGTTTACCAGCTGTTAGGATTTCTGGGAGTTGATGGCCAAAACATCCGGGGACCCACAGGTTGAGAACCACTGCGATAGAGGGATGAACAACATGCCTTTATAAGAGAGATGTGAAAATTGTGTATTCTGCTGTGTGACACAGGTTTTCCAAGATCTCTGAAGGAACTGGGTTCATTTTAATTAAAGACCATGCTCCATTTTCAATCATTTTATTTGATTTTTGTCAAGTTCAAAGCTCTCGCTTATTGTTTCTAGATGATAGTGACATGAAACTACTGCTTATCTTGTCAGGGAAAAATGTTAGATGACTCTGAGGCATGTGCAAGTACACATGTGGCAGAAGTGACACCTGCTTAAAATATGCTTTTTGTTTTTACTGTTCTGTGTTTTCATGGTCCAGGCTCTCAGTTGAAGGTGTAGGGACTCCAAGGCCAGATTAGTTGTTTTGGCAGAAAATCTGAAAAAGTACTTCTACTTGTTCTTGCCAATTGAAATACCATAATAATAGATTAATGAGGAATTCAGTGTGCTTTTATGGCATGCGCAGACCCTCAGGTTCCTGGGTTGTGTGTTTTATTCTTTCAAGAGAACCCCATTCCAGAGCCACTGTCCCTCACAACATTAGAAATCCCCAGTTCCATATCGCAGATGTGGTGGTTTATGGCCTCCAAGTGTCTCAATTTGGCAAGGACAATCCCAGTTAATCCTCTATCACTCCTCTTTCAGCCCCTCGTAAAATGTCCTGATTTCTCTCTTCTCTTTCCCCCTATATCTTCAGTTTACTTCAGTTGCTAGAGTTCAAGTTGGAAGTGGGATAGAATGTAATAGGATCCAGAAAGAGGCAAGGTGTTGACTTGCATCTTTCTAGATCCTATTCCACTCCACACACATACACCAACTGTGGAAATATACTTTATACGTGAACATTTATTATCACTCTGTACTGCATCAGAAAAACAGGTGTGTATCCACAAAAGCTCATGGGAAAGTGGAAACCAGTTACTCTTAAAAGGTGCTGCTACAGTCTTTCCTTCCTCCTTCTTATGTTGCAAGAGACTGACCTGGCTACTTCTTGGGAAACGATCAAAAGAAGTGAAACTGGACAACACTTTAAAGTTTGCAGTGCATCTACTCTTCAGAAAGGCTTTAGGAATTGGGCTCTGACAGATTGCCTTTAAAGGTGACTGATGGAAAAAGCTGGCTGAGGAGCCAGGAAGCCTTTTGGCAGTGAGCTGACTCATGCTAAGCTGCTACCCAGCTGTGCATATCAATGGAGTCTAATGAATGGGTATAATTAGGTGGAAAGGGAATTCCAGCCAGTTTGGAGTGGGGTGGGGAAATGTTTGCAATAAGTACGAGGTTCATCGTGCTTGTTCTCATTCCATCTTCAATGTCATTGTCTCCCCTTCCTCGTTTTACTAATTTTCATATGTATTAATAGCATGTTGATTGTTAAATATTTGAATGCATGGCTTTTTTTAGCTTGGATTTAAAATATGTGCTAAATTTTAATGCAAATACTAAAAATGCTTGAACTTGGGTTTTTAAAAAACTTTCACTGTGGGAAGAGGCCTCGATTTCCCTTCCAGATTTTTAAATTAGGCAATGACATGTTTGACATAAATTACAAAAATACATACCTACTACTTGTATGTGCACCATAGGACCAGAAACCTACCCAGCTCTGCTACCCTGATGCCCCAGTTGGCAAGATACTGTTCTACCTCCTGCTGCAGATCTACTAAAACCAATACATTTAAAAACAAACAAAGGAAAATTCTTTCCCTCCAGTCAGTTTAATCTGTTCATCTGGTCTGATGTTGTTTATTCTTTCCAGTTCCCCAGAATCTTAGATTGAGACTTTGCATATCCCCTACTACCAGATAATTTTAACTGGCCAAATTGAGCCTGATACACATACATGTATTCTGTCACTAAGGTTTTGTCTCTTCCTTCTCTCTGCAACTGAGAAGGATGGGCAGCAACTGTATCAGGATGTGAAAGATAGCGAAAAGTTAACCATTGTCTGGGGAAAGCCCATTTGGGAGACCAGGCCCTTCTACCACTCAGTGGTTGTGTGAGAGGGATAGTTCAGTTCCAAAGTGTGAACCATTGGTTTCCTGGAGCTTATTTCTAGGTCTTCTTCTTCCAAGATAGACATTCAATTTAATTTAGAAGCTGACCCAGCCTTTATTGCCTTCCTGGATAGTTAAGGAATATCCATGGCGCTACAGGGAAGATTGGGAAAGTGTTACCTTTGAATGATATGTGATCAAGCAATTTACTTGGTTTAAAATGCAACTCCTTCATATTAACTATGAACATGATTATTTGCTGTCTTTGTCAGTATGTCTGTGTTGTAGATATGTGTATAGAAGATAACAGGGTATGTGCACGAGAGGCTCCTGCACCTGAGTTTGGTCCGTCTCAGAAGGGGCATCTCAATTATGGACCTCCTTATCTGAGGAAGTGTGTTTGGCATTGACTGCCATTATACTGATTTTTGGATAACAACTAAAAACATATTTCTTCTCTCAAGGTTTTGAGATCTATCCCAATGCTGGGATATTTATAGGACTATATTGTTGATTTAGTGTTATACGTCATGTTTTAAATTATGAATAAATTATGCATTTTATTATATTGTGTACATCCTCAGTTCTCATGGGAGGCAGGGCACTATATAAATAAAGTTATTACTGCTGCAGCTGCTACTAAATATAATCAATTCTAAAAAATATTCCATGCAAACAAGTTAGATTCCCTAGGGATAAACTTAACTTTGTGTGCAGGGATGGTAGTCCATAACAGAAGGAATGGCTGCTTTTTGTTACATGTCAGAAAAATAGTCAGAAACTATATTGCTTTGGGGATAGGAAACAAATGAAACCTTGAAGAAGGATATGATTTACCTTTGAACATGTGAGACTAGATGCTGATCCTAATACTCAGTCCTCTTTTCTACTTATCTTGACAGTATAATAAAACAGACAAATTAAGAGGGAAACTTTGAAGAAACATCTTGTTCTGAAATATTCAGGTGGGAAGCTGACCCCAATCCATGTATCCCCCCTCACAATCTTTTCCATTAGTTGGAAGATTGATTAGAGTTCCAGGCTTCTCCATCTCTTTATTAAACAAGCTTGCTCCCTCCTCCCTATAACTTCCTCTCATGGATAAATATGTGAGAGGAAGTCATAGGGAGGCGGGAGCAAGCTTGTTTTCTGCTGCCCTGGAGACTTTGATGCGTAACAATGGCTTCAAACCACAAGAAAGGAGATTCCATTTGAACATTAGGAAGAACTTCCTGACTGAGAGAGTCGTTCAGCAGTGGAACTCTCTGTCCCGGAGTGTGGTGGAGGCTCTTTCTGTGGAAGCTTTTAAGCAGAGGCTGGATGGCCATCTGTTGGGGGTGCTTTGAATGCTATTTTCCTGCGTCTTGGCAGGGGGGTTGGACTGTATGGCCCACAAGGTCTCGTCCAACTCTATGATTCTATGATTATATGGGTTTTACATTTCTAGCAGTCTGATTTGTGTTTATAGCCAGACTTGGCAATATGGTTTGTATGTGTGTGTAAACTTTCAAGTTGCCTGGCAACTTATGGTAACTCCATGAATATCATAGGATGTTCTTAGGCAAGGAATATTCCTAGGTGCTCTTGTTAATTCCTCACTTTGAAACATAGCCCATAGCATCTGGAACTTCTCCCATTCAGATGCTAACCAGGGTTGACTCTACATAGCTTCCAAAAACACACAGGGTCATTTATGTATATTTCTTGATCAGTTTTCCGTATGTCCTTATCGATATGGAGATGTTCGAGCGAGGTTAGGCTCTCGAACATCTCCATATCGATAAGGACAGATGGAAACCAATCAATGGAGGCATTGAAAAAGCTCTGTCCGAGAGCAAAACAGAATACAAGCGTCCCTTCAATTTTCGGCATCGCCGGCCCGTTGGCCTCTGGCTAACTTTTTTACCACTGGAGTATACCACTCTCCTTATTGTCCTATCGCTCTTTGGGTACTGCCTATTCGGTCTACTGGGGACTTGTATTGTGTACACCTTATCCTTCAACGCTTTGCGGACTCTTTTTGCGTGACTTTGAACTGATTTGGAATTGCCCCGGATTATCCGGTTATTGAACACTATATTTATGGTTTGAGACTGTCATGCGAACCTATCCCGTCTATTACGGTCACAGTATGTGCATTTGGTCCTAAATGTGAATTGTGTTGTCCTCAGTGCCTATATTATATATGTATGTGTGTGTGTGTGTGTGTGTATATATATATATATATAATATTGAAATATTGCCTTTGTGTAATAATTACATGTTTGCACACCACACCTGCCATGCACCGAGCATGCCTGCTCTTCCCTTCCCATTTGGAGTCTCAGAAACAGTCCTCCCCATGGCTGAGAGGCTAGCTGAGAGGCCAGCCAATCACAGCAGGAGAAGGGCTTTTGGTGGGAGGATTCGCTGTCTGTTTCCAAAAAGGAAGAGAAGGACAGGCAGAGAGATTTTCAGCCTTCTCTGCCAAAGTGGTTCCTAAGACCTTCGGAAATACATGTCTTCCTATGGTCTTTGGTGCCCCCTCTGAAACCCCCAGGTTGAGAAATGCTGTTCCAGACATTCTGGAAGACACCAAAGGTCAAACTCATTGATTCACATATGTTCTATGGCCTAACTGGGGGAAAAGAAGATAAAATACCTGCAGTGTTCTGCCACTGGAATGAATCTCAGGCTCTGGATACATAGTACTGTACACGCTGAAGGTTCCCAAAAAATCAGGGGGGCAAAGGGGGGAATATACTGTATATAGAATGGCTGAGGTTGTTGGTTTGATGCATCCTTTTCAGTGCTTTGCTTGATAACTTCCTGGATCTAGCGTGGGGCAGGGAAAGACCCCCATAACTTGGTCACCCACGTTTCAGCGGTGACCAGGGGAGCATTTGCACAGTTAAAACTTGTGCAGCAGTTGTGCCCGTACCTTGGGAAGTCTGACTTGGCCACTGTGGCTCTTGTTACATCCCAAATAGATTACTGCAATGTGCTCTACGTGGGGTTGCCTTTGAAGAATGTTCGGAAGCTCTAAACAGTCCAACGGGCGGCAGCCAGCTTTATTTATTTTATTTATTTATTCGATTTTTTGGCATCCACTCCCAAGTGGCCCGGGGCGGCTCAGGTTACTAACAGGAACAGCACTCAAGGAGCACACTACTCCTCTGTTGCGTCAGCTCCACTGGCTACCAATTTGCTACTGAGCACAATTCAAAGTGCTGGCTTTAGCCTAAAAAGCCCTAAAGGATTCCAGCCCAGCTTACCTATCCGAACATATCTCCTCCTATGAACCATCTAGGAGCTTAAGATCATCTGGGGAAGCCCTGCTCTGGATCCCACTGCCTCGTAAGCATGATTGGGGGAGACGAAGGACAGGGCCTTCTCAGTAGTGGTCCCCCGACTATGGAACTCTCTCCCCAGGTGTATTAGATTGGCTCCCTCCCTCCTGACTTTCTGGAAAAAAGTAAAGGTCTGGCTCTTTGAGCAAGCTTTTGAGAATGCAGCGAAATAGATAACATGGAACTATGAATGATGAACATGGAATGGCCAGATGATATTATTGGATAACGTTTTTAACAAGATGGCACCAAAGATTATATGTTTTAATGGTTTTTATACATGTTTTATATTCTCATGTTGATTGTTTTTAATTGCACTTTTATGAATGCCTGGCATCGAATTATGCCAATCTGTAACCCACCTTGAGTTGCTGTATGGGTGAGAAAGACGGGCTATAAATATTGCAAATAAATAAATAAATAACAGTAGTGTATAAACAGTTAAATGATATTGAAGCCAGATGTGGAATGTAGCCTCTGCCAGCTAAGATCAATGAGGGATGAGATGGTAGCCCTTGGTGAGAGTCTGTCTCAGGGGAAGGGGGTTTTTTTAGTTAGTTTTTTGTCATCTCTGCAGTCCTGTCTGTGGACAAAGAGCATCGATCCCCTGGAGAAATTGGGAGGAGGGAAGACATCACAGGAGCATGTACTCTTAGCAAGAGATTAACTTAGGGCCACATAAACAGAACCATCTGGCAAGTTTTTATACTTATTTTTCATTAATATATTCAGTGCTTTGCAAGACAACTTGGAGGGAAAACTGGGTGTACTCACAGCATGCTTTGCCTCCAAGTTATAAATTCTTAACATACTTCAAGCTTGCCATTGATCTAGTTAAAATATGAAAAACGTTGAAGTTTCAGCCATGTTCTTTTGGTTCTTACCAAGGTGCAGGAGGGAAAAAGAAAATGATGTATCCCTCTCACTTCTATTTGTTCAAACATAATAATTGTTGTTGGGGTGGAATTCTTGCCTGGTTAAGAGATATTTAGCAAATGAGCATAGGTGTGCAAACATATTCATGCTTTTTTGGAAGACTGCTGGGACTTGACTTTTTTCACACAGCCTGTAGAAAGTGTGGTGTCTTTTTCTTCCCTTGTAATGTGTGTGTGTGTGTGTGTGTGTGATGGTGGCGGGGCATGGGCTGAAGGTTTCACCATGGGCAATTAGGTTTGTACTCTGAGCCTGATGGACAAGGATAAAGGGTTTGTCTGGGCCACTCCTTCCAAGTTCAGAATAAACAGGTTCCACTTCTGTGATCTCAGCTGGTGGGCAAGTCCTTGGATCAACAGCACAAAAATTGCTGGAGTGGTAAATAACATTGAGGACAGGGCAAGATATACACAGAGCAATTTGGATCGCTTGGTCAGCTGGGCCCAGTTCCAACAACATCCATTTTAATGCAGCCAAATGCAAGGTCATATCTCTAGGAACACCGAATAGCAGCCAGAGCTATAGAATGGGAAGCTGCTGTGTCCTGGAAAGCAGGGCTGACTGGATTCTGATGGTAGGTAACTTTGCTGGTCTTGGTCCCTAGAAAAGCACTGCTGCAGTGAGGAGTTGAACTGGTTCATTTGGAGCAAATACTGCAGGGTTTTTTTTTTTGGGGGGGAGATGTTGGTCTGATGTCTGCAGGAGTGATCCTGCTTTTAGGTAGAGAGTGGGAGCTGCTGCAGGTAGCAGATTCAAGTGTTATGTGGTGGCAACAAACTGTTAATTATTCAGATTTTTGTTGTGATTGCATTTTTAGTACTAAGAATGTGGGAGAATACTGTGGGAGTTTCTGACTTGCGTGCCAAAGCAACTTGACTGGTTGGGGTGGTGTGGCACTACGACTTGGGTGGGTGGTGAGTACCATTTGCTGCTTTGCTTTCAGCAGTAATTTATCTCAAGGCGGTACTGGATATCTGGATGTTTTTTGCTGTTGCTTTAAAAGAGCGTTTTTTTAAAAAAAAAATCTTCTTGGCATAGTAGCTATAAGAGTAATTTGATATTTGAGAGAAAGGGAAAATCTTTAATGAGAGCCCCAAGAGCTTCTGAAAAAAACAACATGTATCTATCACTTGATAATCTTATATGTGCAAAAAAGGTATTTGATATTATAGACTCAATCCAAGAGTTAAAATGAGGCAATTTCAAATACAATTTTAACATGGGCATGAATTAGAACACCTCAGCATATTGATACCATTTTTCTGCTACTGTTTAGTTGTTGTTTTTTCAGAGGTTCAGCAACTGCTGAACAGAGACTGCTACCTTGCATTGTTTCTGTCCTTAACCTATGTTTATATTGTAACATGCAGTGATTACATGCTTGTTGTTCAACTTTATGCATTATGAGAAGTTTCAGCCAATCTCACTCTCCCAGCCTGTGTACATGCAATGGAGTCTCAGGTTCAAGGTGCTAGAGGCATGTCTAGTGATCTAAATGTAAGCTTAATTCAAATCTATTCAAAGAAGTGCCTTCCAAGTAAAAACAATATCATATCAGTTTTATAGCCCCGAGGAAGAGACACAGTGGAGGTTAAAATCAGAAATATATTTTAGTGAGCACTAGGCAAAGCTAGCATATTTCTAACAGTGTGTTTTCTTTCTGAAAACTATAACTTGACAAATAACTACAAGAAAATGACAACTTGACAAATAAAGCTGTTTACATGTTCGGATCAAATATAAACAGAGGTCTGTGCTTCCCAAACAGGCCTATTTGAAATTCCAGCTCATCTAATCATTTAAAATAGTTTTCAGAGAATGACCCAGATTGTGAAGTACCAAATTTGTTAAGTCTCATGGTCCGTCTCAATGTATTTAACACAATTTAAGCTTTAAGTACACATTAGACAGTCTTCAAGAATGATCTCAGTGAATAGAAATATATTTGGTACCATCGACCCTCCGTATATACCGATTCTGTATCCATGGATTCCAGGATCCAGAGATTGACCATACCATCCCCACCCCCCAAAAAAAGAATTCCCAAAAGCAAACCTCAATTTAGCCATTTTGCATTCTACTATGTCATTGTGCATAATGGGGCTTGACCATCCTTGGATTTTGGTATCCACAGTGGGTTCTGGAATCACACCCTAGTGGATCTCAAGGCTTTGCTGTACAATAAAAAGAATCAAGAAAAAAACGCGAGATATACATGTCACATTTCCTGCATGTGTTGGTTATTTTTATTGCTAAAACATACTTCAGAAATGTGAATATGCAAATGACATTATAAGCAATTTTAAGTTAATGTTCAAATAAAATGTTTATTTATGCCTTCATATACTCTCTGACATTCAGTCCTCATCTCATGCCATATGTTGGTTAACACATGTTAATGGAAAGGTTCCACCAGGAGATGATTTGTTGATCTCTTGCAAAAGTTTTCAATCTGGCAATCTGTATCATGCTACAGTAAGCAATTCTGGAGCACGAGTCTTGAAACTTCTGTCAATGACTGCTGATTTCCCCTAATATCACAGATGGGTGAGCTGGGCCTGCAGGAGACCCAGCTGCATTGGCTGAGTTTTTCATTTAGGCAAGGAGCACTAAACTCAGGGCCCACAGTTTTTCAGGACCAAGAGAAATCATAGAAACGATTCAGAAGGACAGAGTGAGCAAAGAAGAGCCAGGGAAGTGAGGGCATGAACATGGGATGGAAATTTTAAAAAGAGAAAGGAAAGGCAGAGAAAATGACCAAAACTTGTAGGACAATGCATTGTTTTTAAAGTTTAAACAATCAAATCTTGGTGTCTGATTCATTAGATCTCAAGTGTCTAGTATGTACTTTTGGAGACTGCGTAATGAAAAAACATGGAGCCCCCAGTGGTGCAGCGGCTTAAAATGCTGAGCTGCTGAATGTGCTGATCAAAAGGCAGCAGTTTGAATCTGGGGAGTGGGGCGAGCTCCTGTTAGTCCCAGCTTCTGCCAGTCTAGCAGTTTGAAAACATGCAAATGTGAGTAGATCAATAGGTATGGCTCCAGCAGAAAGGTAACAGTGATGCATGCAGTCATGATGGCCACATGACTTTGGAGGCATCTACGAACAACACTGGCTCTTCAGCTTAGAAATGGAGATGGGCATCACACAGAGAGAGAGAGACACACACACACACACCCAGAGTTGGACACGACTAGACTAAATGTCAAGGGGACCTTTTATCTTTAATGAAAAAAACTGGGGTCTTTTAATGTCTGAATTATCAGTTAGTGTAATAAGTTTGTTTTGCAACAATTGTGCTTGTCATATGTGTAAATATAAGTAACACAAGCTTTCTATTTGTGGAATAATAGTGTTTTCCAGATCTGCTTCAATAAAAAGTTGCTGTTGACAGAAAATGAATAACCCAGTTCTTTATTGGAATGGCAGTCTAGACATTTTCCCAACATGGACATGCCAAATTAGTGGAGATGCTGAATAAAACATTTCTGTTACATTTTGGCTTTCAGACTGTATACTCTCCAACTGTTCTGATTTAGCAGTTTCCTGAATAATCCTTTGTTATTCCACTTTTTGAGCTTTTAAATAAATGTCCCAGTTTCTCTTAGCCCCTCCTTCCACATTTTCCCCTATTCTTAACTTACTTTGGTTTCTGAAACCTGAATTCAAAATGTATATTTTTTGCCTTGAGTTCACTCAAGAGAGGAGAAGAGAGGTTGGAGCCCTGCCCTTCCCTGTACGCTTGGTCAAAAGCAAACACCTGTCTCTCACCTGGCCAATCTGTCCATTCTCATTTAATAACTTTTGCCATCTTGAATTCACTCTGATGTTGCTTGGCCACATGTGTTCTGGTTTTTATCTGTGAAATGATGCCGGCTATTAGACTGGGTCCTAACAATACTCTTAAAGAGATTCAGATCTGCTTTTGCTTGATTCAGAAAGAAACAAGGCAACAGAACTTCAGCATATGTCCTGTGCACACCTCCTTTGAATCTATTTAGCATCCCCAAATGACAAGGTTCCTGTGCCTTTATAGTTTATTTCATTTAGTATATATCCTGCATTTCCCTAGGTGTAGGAATCAGCATGACTTACATATAGATTAAAACAAAATGCAATCATAATATAACAATCACAATATAAAATGTATTGAAATAATAGTGAATAATTATTCAGTTAAAACATTTTAAAGGTATTTCAAATATAACAAATGCTGTGGAAATAAAGCATTTACGTGTTCTTTTTTTAAAGCCTTCCACAGCAATCAGTGTGAAATGTCTGCCTCATAAGATCTTACCTTGCTGGGGGAGTGTGGATGGAAAGCCTGCTTAGTTTCCTATAAGAGTGACTTCCACAGTCTGAGAGCAGCCATCAAGAAGGCTTCCCTTGTGTTCTTACCAAACCTACTTTACCAAATATACATGTTTAGGTTTTTGGACAAAAAGAATGCCTTCCCCCGAAGTGTTATTTCAGACTGACCGAACCCAAGTTGTATAGATCTTTGTAGGCCATGAACAACACTTTGGACGGTGCCCATAAATAGACCAGTGGTCAGGAAAGTTGTTGTAAATGAGGAGAAAGATGTTTCCCATCACCAGGCGCACTCAGCAGTCTAGACAAAGGATTTTGGACCCACTGAAGTTTTCACTTTCTGAAAACAATCCTATGCAGTAAGAACAGTAGTTGTAGTAATCAAAACAGGATATACTGTAATCAAGATATGTACCAATGTGTTACTATAGAACAGGCATGTCCAAAGTCCAGCACGGGGGCCCAATTCAGGCCCTCGTTTCTACTAGCCCTCTCTCTCCAGGCCTCCCTCCCTTGCTTCTTTCCTTCTACCCTTTCTTCCCTCCCTCTCTTTCCTTGCTGTCTTCCTTCCTTCCTTCCTTCCTTCTTGGGAAACAGGAAATGGTGGGTTCTTCGGGAGGAGAGATAGAGAGGTGGCAGCCTCTTGCATCCCTTCATCCCGATTAAGCATCACCTTCTCCTTGGGTGATCTGGCCTCAGACATCCCACTCCTTGTTATTTATTTATTTATTATTTATTTATTTAAAACTTTTATATCCCGACCTTCTCACCTCCGGGGAGGGACTCAGACTGGCCTTACAGGAAAATTCAATGCAGTTCATAAAATTAAAACATCATCTACAATACAAGTTTAAAATACATATACATAAAATACAGATAGATAAAATACATTCAAGCCCAAATTGCCCCCTCTCTCTTTCCTCACAACTTTGTCTTTACTTCTTTGTAAAGGAAGGCTCCCCAATTGCACTGCTTGCACCAGGCACTTGTTGCTGCTCCTGCATGGACAGGCCCTGGAGGCTGAGCGCCTGCCTGGCTTCCCTCCCTTCCCTGCCCCACCTTTATCCCATGTTGTTGCTCTGCATTTTTCAAAAAGGTTGCCCTTCGCTGTGGCTCTTCCCTTGGGGAAAAAAAGGAGAGCTAGGTGACAACTTTAAGCCTCCCCTGACACAATCAAAATACTCCCGACAGATGGCCATGCTGCCTTTGCTGAAAATCCTCCAAAGGAGACTCCACCAGGTTCTGAAGCAGCATATGTCCCTCCTGATATAGAAGATAAAAGGGTATAGTTGTATAGGAGAGTGAATTTCATTATGACAAATTTAGATCTAGTGAAATTTCGAGCTCCCCGCAAGTATACAAAACTCAAGAGCCCTGTACTCTTTTACGAGCTCCCCGCAAGTATACAAAACTCAAGAGCCCTGTACTCTTTTGTGCTTGGCCACCTTAAGCGCCATTTAGAATTGTGCTGTTCTTTGCTCTTTGCATGGAAACCAGGTCTATAATGTCTTTCCTTTTTTCTCTTCCAGGCAGGGGGTCTGCAGCCTGTCCAAGGATCCTGATGGCTTTCTGGTCCAGCACAGAGTACTTGTAGCTGTACTAGACCTTTAGACATCTACTAGAAGAAGCACAGTTCCTTGATATCCCAGGTAAGAGCTGTCAATGAGATCTGTGGAATTAGATGCACTTGGAAAGGAAGGTTTTTTCTTCTTTTGGGTGAAGTTCAGATTGACTGGAACAAAGGACTTTCCCACATGATTATTTATTTTTTTCTTTATTTACTGTATTTTAGCTCACTCTATCTCAACCCCGAAGAGGACTCAGAGTGGTTTTGAAATTGGCAATAATTCAGTGCTGCATTAAGACATTAAAACATTGTGAATTAAAATCATTGGGCCATGGGAAGTTTAAGAGGAAAAGAACACCCAAACCCTGACTATTGTTTTAGTGTCTGTTGTAAAAATAAACTTCTGCAGAGAAGAACACAGACTAGTTTTTTTAAAAAAAGAAATGATAATACCTGTCTACAATTTTGGGGCAGGCACTGAACTGACATAGAGTTAATGGAGCTTTGGTTTTTAATAGTATTCCACATTGTATTAAAGTGATTCAACTGAAGTTGGTTGTGACTCATGTACACTAAGGCCATGTCATTTTCTGTCCCTTTTGCTTTTGCAAGGTATTTGTGTGTGTGTGTGTGTGTGTGTGTGTGTGTGCACATTGCTTCTTTCTCTCTCCACTTTTCCTTTGACATTGTCTACATGATTATTTTGGTTTCTGGCTGGTAAACTCATTGTCATGTTATTTTGTCCATTTCTTCTGCCAACCTCATTCTTGAAATCATTCAGCATTAAATGCTGCAGAGAGAATTCAAGTAGAGAGAATCACGGAGTGAGCAAATACCTACTACAAGCCTCTACCTCTCCTCCTTCAGGAACAACAACAACAACAGTATGATCTGTAGGATGTTATAAAGTGTGCCAGACTTTGAGGCAGGGGAAATTAATTTACTTGTAACTGAAGTGGGGAGAAGAAATGGAATGGGAAACTGGAGTGGCTAAACTAGAGGCAAAATAAAATGGTACATTTCTTTGTAATATGGTGCTTTACAGCACAGGGTTACATTTACCTTCAATATGTGTGGTTATTTACAGGGAACTGTTTGGTACTCCAATGTCATGTCCAGTTCTTTCTTGCACAGTAGGCCTTTGTCAGGCCTTTGAGAATGGCCCGCATTCGTTATGTGTTGATTATCCAATATTGGGAGGAAAAAGTAGAACTCCTGTTTCAAAATTGCCTTTCTGTTCTTTCTCAAAACAGAGTTTTTACCATTGCAGTACAATTGTGACCCTTTGCACTTTGCTGCAATGACCAGCTTGGGCTATGAACATTAGCTTTGGTATTTGGGTGGAAGAATTGTTCTGATCCTGTTTTTTGCACTCATATCTAATGGGAAGGATGCTGATGCTACTCAAGACATATGTCTCTCAATGTTTGCTTTGCATTTTCATTGGAAGGAGGGGTACTGGATGTGTAGGAACTATGCCCATTTTATGTTGTATTTTGTGTGGTTCCGTGCTGTCTAAATCACAAAGCCAGAATCTTGTAAAAATGTGGAGAAGTAAATTGCTAGACCCCTCCAGGGCCCATCTATGAAGCAGCAGTGAGTTCTATACAAAACTTCCAGAGTCTAATTTCTTCACCCGAATAATATGCTTGAATTATGATGTCACCTTTTAGTGCATACTCATTTCACAAGCATTTTTTCTGCCCTATCCATCCCACAACAAGCATTAATTTATCAAGACATTGTCCTAGTTTCTCATGAGCATAGATAAGTCTAAGGTTCAAACCAGATGTGATATGTGGCATTGCATAGCTGACTTCTGGAGTTAAAAAAACCCCCAACAACAACTAGCGGGTGGAGTAGGTATCAGAGGTTGAAAAACAGCAAAAACAGAAACAAAGATAAAGTGCTGGTCATTTTTGACTTTTTACCATATGATGAATTTTGTAATAGCAGGTAGCCTTTATGTTTTTGTCTTTGCTCTAACTAAATTGTTTTTATCCTACCTCATTATTGCACAAATGCTAATTATAGTGGGAGAAATGCTTTGTTCCAGAGGCAGTGCTGATAGCAGTGTCTAGTAGTGGGCTGCCATGCATATTGGGCTAGAGCATAGGAAGGACTGGAATGTTCAGCTTGGGCAGAGGACATTCTTGAGCATGAGGCGTAGGCCTCTTTTACACTGCCCTTTATCCCAGGATCTGATCCCAGATTATCTGATTTAAATTGGATTATTTGAGTTTCCACTGCCAGATAATCTGGGATAGTCAGATAATCTGGGATCAGATCCTGGGATATAGGGGCAGTGTGGAGGGGGGCCTCAAAGGTTTGTCTTGCTGTGCTCAGATGACATGGGTTTACAACTGATGTCCTCAAACTGCATTGAGAGAAAATGGCTAATGTGCTGCAAGAATGTATTTAAAGAAGCATTTCTCAACCTGGGTGTCGGGACCCCTGGGGGGGGGTCATGGGGGTGTCAGAGGGGTCACCAAAGATAATCAGAAAACACTGTATTTTCTGTTGGTCATGAGGGTTCTGTGTGGGAAGTTTGGCTCAATTCTATCGTTGGTGGGGTTCAAGGGGTTCTTTAATTGGAGGTGAACTATAAATCCCAGGAATTACAATTCCCAAATGTCAAGGTCGATTACCCCCAAACTCCACAAGAGTTCACATTTGGGGATATTGAGTATTTTTGCCAAGTTTGGTCCAGATCCATCATTGTTTGAGTCCACAGTGCTCTCTGGATACAGGTGAACTACAACTCCAAAACTCAAGATCAGTGCCCACCAAACCCTTCCAGTTTTTTCTCTTGGTCATGGAAGTTCTATGTGCCAAGTTTGGCTCATTTGGCTCATTTTCCATTGTTGGCAGAGTTCAGAATCCTCTTTGTTTATAGGTGAACTATAAGTCCCAGCGACTACAACTCCCAAATGACAAAATCAATCCCTCCCCAAACCCCACCACTGGTTTAAAGTAAAAGTGAGCAAATTACATTGCTGAATTGGGGCTTCCATCTTTTCCCAACTAGCCTGATTAAGACTGATGGGATTTGCAGTTCAAATATATCTGCATGATTATCGGCCATAATTTAAAGGCTCCTCTAAAGCTGCTTCCCCACTCTAGATTTTCTCTCTTCACCTAATTTGTCTGACCTAATCCTGTATTAGGATTGTCCAGCTCTCAGTTCTGTCACAGATGGAATTCCATATCAGTTCTGTTCATTCTACTCCTTCCTCAAAGAAGGGTGCCAAGTTGCTTTTAAATGTGTGTAAATCTGTGTTATTTATAACTACTAAGTTGGTTCTCATTTACAGCAACCCTATAAATGAGAGACCTTCTGGACAGCCCTGTAAAGATCTTGCATACTCAAGGCTGTGGCTTCCATGCTTGGGTCTACATACCTGTAATGCTGTCTTCTTGTTTCACTTTGCCTACCATTATCATCTTTTCTTTAAAACCCACTTTTACTGGGTGGCACATGTGCCCAGTTATAGGAATACATATAAAATGGCTTTATGCGAGGTCGTTCTGTCTGTCTGGTTTTTTCTCTCTCCAGCAATGGCTCTCTGAGGCAGGGAACTTTTAGGGCACCTGTTATTAGACACTTTTAAGCCTGATTTCTTCTACATTTATTTTTATTTATTTATGTCATTTATATTCCGCCCTTCTCACCCCGCAGGGGATTTAGGGCGGATCACAATGCACATATACAGGCAAACATTCATTGCCATAGACATACAACATATATAGACAGACAACGAGCTACACAATTGGTCGAGAGCTCACCCCGACCCGGGCAGGCCTCGAACTCATGACTTTCTGGTCATTAGAGATCTTATGCAACTGACTCCCAGCCAGCTGCGCCACATTCCCGGTGCGAAGTGTACTTTATATTTGACTGCTGAGCTGTGGGTCTTCTTTAGGTAAATAGGTATCTCACCTATAAGAAATTTGAAATTTTGAAAAACAAACCTATGGACTCAATTTAAATTCTTTTGCCTTTGACATTGTCTAGATCAGTGTCCAGGTATTTGAAAACCCAAACGTCTGGAGGGCCACAGGTTTGACAATATTAGTCAACATGATATACCATAAAAGTAGGGTAAGTGGATGTTTAGATCACCAAAGGAAAGAGACAGTTAGTGAATTTTAATTTGAACCAATTTTTTAAAACTTTTAGCAGGTCTGAGGGCCAGTTACACACACATACACCACCGCCTGCCACAAACTGCACGTGCTCCTGCTGTTTACTGAACCAGCTTCTAAGAAAAACTGGAAAGTGATGTTGAGTGGGCAGGACATTGATTGTTTTTAAAGTGTTTTAGCAGTTTTCATCTTAATGTTATCTGGCCAGATTTGGATGAAATGCCCCAGGGCTCAGCATAATATGTGGCCTCAGAGGAGGCTGGGAAGCTGCCATATCAATTGGGTGATGAATAATTTCTGGATTTTAGTTTGAAATGAAGGTGCTGAATCCTAACACACATACAACCAATACTTTCGTTACAATGAGCACCATTTTTTTTAAACCAGATTAAGTCTAGAAGGAATTCATCACCCCACTGAAATGGAGGTCATTAGTCATCTGCCTTGACCCATATCATCCCTAGTCCAATCTAAACCAAGTTTCTGAGCTGGAGATACATGATTTCTTGTTCAAGCATATGCATTAATCTTGTTCTAATAATGCAAAAACCTTCCGGCTTTCTGCTACTTTAAGCATTCATGCAATCTAGTGACCCCATCCAGAATCCTTGGTCACTCAGCTCACAGTATACTGCATTCCACAAAGAATTTACTTTGAGTGTTGCTGAGTATATTCAAGGATAGTAAGCAAGATCACTTAACTTGAACACCACAATGATAAGTGTCAAAGCTTTTCCTCCGTCCTAAGCCCTTGGCCAAAGAAGAAGGGGGCTAGCCCCACAGGAGCTCCGTGCTCCTACTCACAGACTTCCTAGCACCTTCTACTCCACCTTTCTCAGTTAAAGGCAGATATATGGGTCCCACAAAATAAAGCCCCTTTTCCTTTCTCTCCCCTATAGAAGAAAAGAACATGTGTGTGCCAAGTATCCAAAATCACTCTGAGGTTCAACAGATCTTAAAAATGTTATTCCTATGTCACGAGGATTAAATCAGACTTCTGGGTATCATATCTTGGAGCATCCTTCTCCAGATATAATGTAGAAAGCTCCAAAGTTATTGCATTCCGAAAACATCTTGGAACCAACAACCATCAAGGGAAACATGACTACAATCCCTGATGCCTCCTAATTAAAATTGTCCCTCGTTTCCAAAAAGTAGACTGCCTAGTGCCCGGTTTTGCCATGGTTAAAGAAGTGTGAGTCTGACCCTTCTGATATCAGTCTGTACCACACCAATGTCAACACACAGCATCCCAGCAGAAGAGCTTAAAAAAAAGAAAACAACAGCTTCTCCACCTCCTTCAACAAAGGCAGTAAATCTTTTATACCCCTGACCTTGAGAGGTTCCTGATGTTTTAGCACCTTTTTACCTACACAAAGCTTGATTGGCAAATGATACCTCCCTTGATCTTATATAACCCTACGCCTTCCAAGGTGATAAACTAACTCGTGTAAACTGGCTGTAGCTTACTTCATAGCCACTAGACAATGTATGAGAAGATTATCACAATAGGCAACGTCCTATTTTTAAGAAGTTCATTTACTTACATTTGGACTTAAAACTGAGCAAACAATAAGATATAGACAAATTTCTGTAAGTAGAAGGTAGGTTTTAAAGGGTAAAAATACAGTGTTTCTCCGTGAGATGGAATGTAAATGTTTGTGTAGCTTTTAAACCAAAATTCTAAACATACATAAATCAAAAACTCTAGAGCTTATGCAAGTGACGTACATAAAATCAGAGCACAAGAACTTACTCATGTGGCCTCGGAAGATGACCGCATTGATAAACAGAGATACATGTTCTGAATCCTTACTAGTCCTCGAACTTTGTAGAGAGCCCACATAGACAGAACATAGATAAATGCAGTATCCGAGTTACAGTATTTTTATAACAATTAATTTCAGGAGGTAGCCCCCATTATTCTTTTCCAACATGTAAAAACATGTATAAGTCAATCACTGATGTTTACAATATGGTAAGTATAAATGTCAAGATGTTCATTTTAAATTCAGGTATCATCTTCAAAATCATGCTAAAAGTATGGGTTGCTGTGAGTTTTTCGAGCTGTATGGCCATGTTCCAACAGTATTCTCTCCTAACATTTCACCTGCATCTGTGGCTGGCATCTTCAAAGGTGAGAATGCTGCTGGAACATGGCCATACAGCTCGAAAAACTCACAGCAACCCATACAGTGATTCCAGCCAGGAAAGCCTTGGACAATCGATGTTCAAATAATTTTAGAATTTATTTTTTTTACTTTTCAGGGATCTCATTTGCCTTCACTATCTCCTTAATTGAAATAATTTTAAAACACTCTGTATAAGAGAGGAAACACTGTCTCCTGTGGACAAACACATTAGAAAGCCATGCAGCTGCATAGCCTATCCCATGTGCTCACATGCCTAGTTGTCTGGAAGCCAGTTCTTAGTAGTCACGGGCCAAGTTACCATTTCATCCATTTAATTTGTGTTTTCATGCCATTTTGTTCATTTGGAAGGCACAAAACAGTAAACCACCCCCACCCCAGTATAGAAATATCAGTGAAATGAAAGAAAAGTGGGAATGGTAACTGTTTGGTCAGCTGATTTTCAGCACTTGGTTGTAGGTCCTGGCAGGTGCATGTGCTTTGGGCCTGCTCGCCACACACACACTTTCTTTCCAAGTAACGTGCATGTGTGGCGAGCAGACCCAAAGCACCAGGGCCTGCAGCCAAGCACTAAGAACTAGCCCTAAAACTGAGGGGAAGGGGGATGTGGGAAGCCCATCCATTGCTGCCAATGAGCTGAAAATATTCATTTTTTCCAACCTTGGACAAAAAAGCTCATTTGGAAAGGTGCCCATTTTTGGGAGAGGTGCTTAAAAACGAAAATGGGGCCGTACAAATGAAACAAACAGAAATGGATTGTGGTTCTATACAAAGCCTTCTGCCCCACTACCAGTCTTAGGCTAACAGGAGTGAGCGGTTTTGATCCATTGCAGTTGTAGTCATGAGGGCAGGCAGTAGGTTAAGACCCTTTTCTCTGTGGTGACACAAAATGCACCCTTCGTGAAGGTTTCCATTCAATGCCAGTTGTGGGGTAAAGTGGGGGGTATTGCTGCAGTATGGTCAAGACATACTTATTACCTACTTACTTCAGCCTTGAAAGACGGAGTTTAAGAGGTGACTTGATCGAAGTGTATAAAATCATGCATGGGATAGAAAAGGTGAATAAAGAAAAAATATTTTCTTTGTCACAAAACACTAGGACTAGAGGGCACTCCTGAAGCTCCAAGGTAGGAAAATTAGGACTAATAAAGGGAAATATTTCTTCACCCAGAGGGTCATTGGGTTATGGAACTCACTTCCAGAAGAGGTTGTGACAGCTGTCAGCCTGAACAACTTCAAGGCAGGATTAGACAGATTCATGGATACCAAGTGTATCGGTAGTTACTGAAAAGGACATTCAAGTGCCACCTCGGAGTTGGTTGAGGTAGGCAGGATTTCCCTGGGTACTGGTTGTGGGGGTCAGGAGCAGGTCAGGGTTTTGCCCTCCCTTCTGCTCGAGATCCCCGTGTACAACTGGTGGGCCACTGTGTGATACAGAATGCTGGACTAGATGGGCTGAGGTCCGATTCAGCATGGCTCTTCTTATGTTCTTATGTTCTTCAACCCAATGAGTAACTTGTTCATGCAGAGGGAGCCTACATGCATCTGTCCATAGATTACAGCAATCCTTTTACCACCAGCAACCCTTCTTACTACTGCCCTCCATGGAGGCCCCTGCAGGATGCACGCCCTTTGCCAGCTCTTGTACCCTTTCTATCAATGAGCATTTTGATTGTCTTCTCTGTTTTATAGAGATCTAAAGTCACTGTAGTTCAGGTCCCCATAAGAGACAAAAGGACACGGTATAAATTCTGTTCCAGCAATCAATCAGTCAACTAGACACAGTAAATTAGGAACATGGTGGGCAGTAATGACATGAGAAAATAGAAAGTTTCATAGAAAGGTGAAGAAACCAGTGCAGGTGCATATTTTAAAATTGTGTATTTTTCATCAGATTTCATATAGGGGCACACCTTTTTGAAACAATGAGAGTGGGGCGGGGGGATGCACTCTGGTTCTTGAAGCTGTAACAAACAATGCTCTGCTTTCCTCAATCTTTTTCTTGACAACCATGAAGGCTACAAATACGCTTCCATTTTTTTCAAATGGAAACTGTGATTTCTGTACTCCGAAGCATGGGTGTGCAGAATACAAAGAGCACTAAGAGATGCACGTTGGACTGTGCAGTGCAGCTTGCCTCTCTGCTACATCACTGCTTTTCACCCCGGGGCAGCAGCAAATGGTTCGTGATTGTGTTTGTCTTTATGGAAAGGGACCAAACCTGTAGCCTGTGGCTGCACCACACTAGTTACAAAGGCTCAGGCTACTGGGTATGGCTCTCTCCACCTTCTGCTAGGCTGCAGCGGCGGCTGCTTTCTGTTCTTTTCTTTTGTTGTTACCAAGTGCATGCTCTGAAACTGTAAAATAAGAAATAGTCTCTCCCCACCCCCACCCCCTTCCTGAGAACCTTCATTTCTCCGCTGGGGGCAGAGGTTGTCCTGAGAGAAGGATTAAAGAGAAGCCTCGTCTTTCTGAAGAGGCAGCACAGCCGTATTTCCCCAGCTGCATTAATCAGTCTCAAGGAAGCCAAGCTCACTGGATCACCTTGAAGCTTCTTCGGAGTCCTTTGAAAAACTTTGGGTGGATTATGCTGCTCTTTGCAGCATGGAGGTGGGGGTGGAGAGGGTGGTTTTGAAGGCAGCAAACACGCCGGTTCCAGCCAGGGACATGGTGGGCAGACATTATGCAAGCTTCCCACAGATTAGCTTGTGTGCCTTAATATTCCCGGGTTTTTTCATGTTTGCTTCTTTACCAGTTCTCTCACCTGTTTTGCTCTGTTGTCACTTGTTGTTCTGGAGAATTCTTGTAATGACAAGATTTATCATCACCTCTCATTCTTCATCTGCATTTCCCCCTTTAGTTGCGTATTTGAAATGTGCTTCATCTTCTTGTAGCCATCCAGGCTGAATTTACATAACAGCTTTTTTCAGAGTGAGTGCGTTTGTTTTCTTTTGCTTAAGTTTTGCTTAGTAGAAAATAACTTTCATTTCATATGGATGGGACTGGGACTCTAGAGCAGGCATGGACAAACTTCGACGCTCCAGGTGTTTTGGACTTCAACTCCCACAATTCTTAACAGCCTACCGGCTTTTAGGAATTGTGAGAGTTGAAGTCCAAAACACATGGAGAGCCAAAGTTTGCCCATGGCTGCTCTAAATACAGCCCATTATGTACTGGGATTGTGGGCAAGTGCATGTTCTCTTAACCCAGTAACTTTTGGAAATGCCAGAACGCAGGTGACAAAGGTCATTCTCAATATGTTGCCTTCTGGATGAGGTGGATTATAGATCCTGCCAGTGTCATATAGCACATGCATATGGTGTTCTAGTGAATTGACAGGAGTTGCAATCAGAACATCTGGGGGAAGCAAGGCTTTGAAGTATCCTAAGCTGAGGATGCAGATGTGACAGTTACTTTTGCTGCTGTCGTTTTGGTATGTGAGTATACATTTAAGGTATGGTAAGCCTCTCAGTATTTGGAGAATAGAATTCTAAGATTAACCGAAATTCAGTTTCTCCATCTTGATTGAAGAGCAGAGTAGTTTTCAAGAATGCCAAGAAAAAACACCCCAGACCTTTATGGGATTCCCAACAGCAGATATGTGGCCTGGCATTTGGGAAGTGCTTCTTCACAGACATGGGATTGCTGAGTGACTGGGGAACTATCAGTAGGCCCTGTCAGTATATTGTGTCTGAATTGTACTCAACTGGATATGTTTGTGATCCAAACTAGGCAAGTTAAGCTTACGTCATACTCAACTGAGTCCCATTGTGCAAAGGGGAACAGATGGGGCTGTTTTTTTTCTTGGAAATGCCAGGGGTAGGGTGAAATAACTGATTCATTCTGGTTCAGTTTTATAACATTTTTATGTTGCCTTTGTGGAGAATAAAAATGTCCTTTTTTTGGTTTTAAAAAATAATTTCAGGTGTCAGCTTGATTTTATCATTTTAAAGCTGCATCTACCTCCCACCCGTGTGCAATGCTAATTAGCAGATATCCTTTATACTCACTCAAACAGTAGTCCATGCTCTTGGAGCAACAACAGCACAGGGTCTTTTGTGTCAGATTTGGTGGTCTGCAGGCCAAGGGATGGGACATCAAGTGACAGAACAGGTGGAGAAGCAGCTAATTAGGCAGCTGGAATTGTGTCTCTGTCCTCTCCTGAGTCAAGGGGTTGTGCAGGTGACATAGTTAGGCAGGAGCAAAATGGGACCCTATTGGCTACCCTGTTCCCTATGGGATGGCAAAGTGTAGTGCTACTTTCTGGTCAACTACAAAAATGGCATTAGGAAAGCATAGTAGTCTGATCCCTTTTCTCCCTTTTGTAAAATGTAGCAATGAAGCAGCTGGGCTCTGGTTTAAGAGCCTTACCTAGGAAAGGAGTGTCATGGTGCATGGAAGAGGGGAAAGGCAAGTTTGCTTGTCTTAGGAACCTCTAAGATAGGAGTAGTAAGTTAGACAGATACAGTGCTGCTTAGCTGGTATAGCTTTGCCACCGGTGTCCTCCACCCCATGCTGTATGTTTATCTACCAGGAATGTCACAAGTCATTCTCGTGGGTGTATGTGTTTGTGTTCAGAAACAAATTAGTCATGCTATTCTGCATGCCATCATGCACCCATACCAGCTTGACTCAGCCCCTTGGGAAGTACCATGCAATTATAAAACAAGGTGGCTTTAGGTAGGCTGCTGTGTGCTCATTGCCATGATAGTTACTCACCCATTATTTGTTGATGATGCATATGTTGTTGGCCTGCCTTTCTTGCCAACCAGACACTCTCTCTTTGGTTTGTTCACATACACTTCTGCAATATGTCCAGAGCCCACATATACATTATGAATAAACAACAAGAGAGGGGAAGTACGAGAAGAGTGGAACAAGTATTCCATCTTAACATATTTCCCCTCCTAGTCAAGTATCAGGATTTTCCCCAAGCATAAGCTTCCTCTGCATAGTCTCCATATCCCATACTACCCAATTTTCTGCCATTAAGATTGATTGCATGCTTAGAATAATCTTGGCTGCACTGGCTCCAAGGATTTGGGTTGATCTGTTATCCAGCAGTGGCACTTTGTCCCCATGTTGTCCACGGGAAGCTGTGCAAGTTATTCCTTGCGAGATGGCAAAGTCTTAGGTATTTTTGGCATGGATCGTGGAAAACAGAGTTTGAGAGACCTGTGATGGCAGGGTGAACACAGTGTAATTTGGTACCTGCACACACTCCTTGTCATCCCTGAATCCTCCTGAGGAAGGAAGCACTGTTTTAGAGAAGGACTTGAAGAACACCAACAGAGAAACATCTAAGAGGGGAGCCCTCAAGGTACTTTTGTTCCAGTGAGTAGGAGTCTTTAGATCCGCTTAGACATAAAAGGCAGCACAATTCCATTCCCAAAGTCTCAGTTGGAGCAGGGAGGGGGAAATGCACTTGCAGAGGGAGGGAGGTCATAAATAAAGTGGTGGCTAGAAACAAGGAGGGGCATTTTTTCCTCCCCTTATTCCCACCCCAGGAAATAAATTGGGTCAGACTTGAAAGTGAGTTTCCTCACTGTGGATTTAATTTTAGCTCTTGCAGACTAGTTATCGTATCATAAATGCCAGGCGATTTTTAGGAAACATGCCCAGCGAGGCTTAGCTGCTGTGTAACAAGATTTGTGTCTATTTCCTATGGTAGCATGCTTTCAATAAACAACCGTGTGTCCCCAAGGGCCTACAGCAAGACTGGGATGGGATAAAAGAGGCAGCCAGTTCTGTGCCTGTCCTTCAGCGATTTCGTGAAGTGCAAGTGCTTTCTAGGGTGCTGCTAGCACATCCCTTGCCCTGAATCAGTCTTTCTGTAAAGAAGACACCAAATTGAAGGCAGAGGGAAGGCGGTGGTACAGTGTTCCCTCGCTTATTGCTGGGATTAGGTTCCAGGACCTCCCGTAATAAGTGAAAAACCACAATTTAGGGATACTCTATTTTCATATGTATACATTATTTTAGTAGTTATACACTATTTTAAGTCTTTACAAACTTAAAATAAAGTGAAGGAAAGGAAGGCTGGAGGGAGGGAGGACTGAGGAGGCTGGAGGGAGGGAGGACTGAGGAGGGTAAGCGCCTTGGAGAGCAGCGGTGGCAAACCCCCACAAAACAGCAAAAATACCATGATATATATTTTAAATTAATATTTCTTGAAATCCGCAAAACGGCAAGTCCGCAATAAGCGAACTGCGAAGTAATGAGGGAACACTGTATGTAGGTATCATTATTTCCACCCTCTGTCTCTCTTATACACACACAGAGTGCCAAACTGTGTTACATTGTTATCAAGCTTTTCTTCTTTCTTCATAGCAGTCACCACCAATCAAAAACATGGAGGTAGCAGTTCAAATTAGCAGGTGATCTAGATATGCCTTCTTTGTTTACAGACAAAAACCTAAAGATTTTCCTCTGCTTGTTGTTTAGCAGATCCTTCTAAGGCACCCAGACAGTCTATTTTCCAACAACAACATAGGAAAATTCAAAATATTCAGGGTAATTATATGGTGTGGAGGAAAAAGAATAGCATTTGAAAGCATTTTGGTATAAGGAAACAGTGGCTTCATTATTATGAACATGCCTATAGGTAGGGGATAGGGATGTTGTGACTATTAAATTCCCATGTGCCCCAACTACCTTTGCCAGTGGTAAAATTGTTGAAGCTATAGTTAAGAAAAATGTTGATTGCCATAGGGAATGCTTGGACTATAGAGGTGTATTGCTGCCTAAGAAATTCCTCATCTATAAATTCCTCCAGCACTCCTAATTATTCCTTTAATCTTTCACATACACAAACACCCATGAATACATGCATGTTTACACACACAAATAATTGCCATGGGTTAAAGGATCACCTTATTTGTATTATGAGGATTAGATGAGTTGTTGCAAAAAGGTACATTTCTTTCTTTCTCCCTTTACCGTGTATTTTGCCGCCTCTTTTAAATCTGTCCAATTAGTGTCTATTAGTCACTCAGTGTGTTAAAGCATTAAGAACAATTAAGGGTGCAAAGAGTTTCCAGATGCAGCGTTAAGCACAGGAGCTGGCAGGCTGCTGTCTGATCCCATATGCAAGCAGTTAGAGAGGAGAAGGCATGCAACAGAAGCTGTGGGACGATGAGCCTCCGCGTGGCTTGCAAATAATGTTTATGTTCCAAAACTCATTAGAGCTGTTGTCAACTTATTCCAGCGATAGGCAAAAGCCATTGGCCTTTAAGTGGTTTATAGAGGCTCGTCCCATGCTTTATGCAGAGAACTGAAAATTATTTATTGCAATGACAAAAGGCCATAGCAATATAGAATACTAGAAATGGGTTTCCAGTAACCAGGAATACAACCCCCATATCTATGTGGAATGTGTTCCTGGACTTTGTGCGAATATGTGAGATCATGAATAATAGTGAATTCTATTATTTTCAATGGGATGAGTGATAGAGGTACTGAAAAGGAGATATAGCTTGTACAGGAGGCTCAAAGTGAATAAGTGTGGATAACCACGCATATTGATTCTGAGCATATGGGGTAGTCCTGTAATAACCAGTAGATTTTAAGTTCTAAAAAAAATTAAAAGACCTTCAGCGACTAAAATTTAATCTTCATTGGGTTCAAATGTATTTCACTAGGGAGTGTGTTTTATGCTACAGAAAAAGCATTTTGCCTCCTCATTGCCAAATGGCAGGAAATCCTAAACTCTGTGTCTAAATCAATTGCTTCTAAACATCAGAATATGCCTTTGGGCCATGCATGTAGCTGGGCAGGGAGGGTTTTTTTGAAGGGCTTAAGCCCCCCCCCCCCCAATTCTCGGGGTGGCCTTACTGGTACATTATTTAAAGTGTTATGTCTATTAATATAATGATCTGATCACCATGCTCAATATATCACATATGCATGGGGGTATTGGGATAATGATACAAAAGGTTTGCTAGGGTAGATCTTCTCTCCCCCCATCAAACTCAGCCCCCCTGGCCCCAAATCAAAATCCTGGCTATGGGCCTGCTTTGGACCATAATACTACTAAGCCTTGAGAGTAGTTCTTTTGTTAGACTACTGCTTCTTCAGCTGTGGACCCCGATCCCAAATGAGGTCGCAGTAACTGAAAATAGGGGTGGCAAAATAATTGGCAACAGTAAAACGTTTCTGAATTGCACCTAGAGGCTGTTTTAGGCATTTACACAAATCTGTTATCAACAATGTGTAGTGTTTACAGTGGACTCCACAGAACATGTTTTAGCTGTACTACATTAAAAGGAAAAGGAACTTGTTTAACAAGCCTTGTACATTCTGATTTATTATAAGTAAATGTTTGTTTTTAATACTTATTTTATATATCTACTAGGCAGACAAACCTTTGGTTTAAAGGGTGAGGCCAGTTCTGTGTACGCTGTGCTACACCAGAAAAATCCATTGCACAGGCTTGAAGGACACATCCAACTTCCTTGTAGTCATCAACGCGCTTGTAGAAAGCGCTCTTTGCATATGGGTGAACTACAACTTCTATTGTCCTGTGTCAGTAGTACCCAAATCCCACCAGTACTTACAGTTGGTAATGAGGAGTATTTGTGCCAAATTTGGTCCAGATCTATTGTCAATGGGGTTTACAGTGGTTGCTGGATTTGGATGTACTGCAGTTCCCATAATCCAGGGACCATCTTGACTCCTCAAACCTCACCCATGCTTATAGTTGGTCATGGTGGGTTTGTATGCCAGGTTTGGTCCAGATCCATCATTGATGGTTTTCACAGTGGTCTCTGGAAGTGAGTGCACTGTAGTTCCCCTCATCCAGGGTCAATTCCTCCCGCAAACCCCTCCAGTATTTTCTATTGGGGATGGCCTGTGTGCCAATTTTGGTCCAGATCCATCGTTGGTGGGAGTCAGAGGACTCTGTGGTAAGGTAAGGAGAGCCAAGTTGGAAAATATATACATGCATACATACATACATATTATCACTTTTGTTATATACTATACTATAGATAGAAAATAGATAGATAGATAGATAGATACATAGATATAGATTTAGATATAGTTATACCCAGGGCCATGCAAAATTTTCTCAGGTGGAAAAGAGTTATGAGTGGAAAAGGGTTAAGAAGGCCTGCATTACTCTAAGGGTACATTTAAACTGTAGAATTAATTCAGTTACCAAGACTCAATTTTATGAAATCATTAGAGTTGTAATTTAGTGAGGTATTATTACTCTTTGGCAGAGGAATAGAGACCTTGTAAAACTACAACCTCCCTGATTCCATAGAATTGAGCCATGGCAGTTAAAGTGAAGTCAAATTGTATTAATTCTACAGTGTAGCAACCTGAGCCCGGAGTTGATAGATTAAGAGTGTATCATATAGCATTTCACTGCTGGCATCCCAGTCCTATAAAACCGTATTCACTAGGCCAGTGATATTTAAAAGTCCATTGGTGATTAGCTGCAGGTCTGCAGTGAATTTTCAGGAAACCATAACAATACAATAATAATATGGCACAAAGTTGTATAAAGCTTGAGTACTCTGGGTGCAAAATAGCACTCCCCCCCCCCCCTTGAAATAGTGTGTGAACAGAGTTCTGTGTAGTTACAGTAAGGTCCTGAGGAAAGCAAGGAGAAGGAATCATCTACTTTGAGCATGTCAGTTGTAAAAACTTTTCTAATAGTTTATTTTGTGAATATTAGCTATGGCATGAGAGCAAAATATGGTCTGAAAAGTCATTATATGTAGCACTAGTTTATTGTTCCTCACACATAATCTGTATAGCTGTACAGAACAAAAGCTTTGTACTCGGTGCTAGCAAGTTACAAAGTGAAATTGATGTTCATACCTGATGGTGCTGTTCCCATCTAGCTCAGCTACCATTCACGTGCACTGGTTAGTGTAACAGTACTATTCTGTTTGTTATGTCCCATTTTAAATTGTAGTGGGTTGAAGTGCCAAACCTTATTTTTTGGCATTGTCAAAGTGTAGGACTTCCTGAAGGCACCTCTGTGCTGGCTGCTTCCTGGCTTTAGTAGTAGAGGAGAGCTAGTTGTTTGGCTCAGTGAAAACTTCTGTAGGAGACATCCCAGGAATAAGGAGTAAAAAACTGGAAACTGGCTCTAAGGAGCTTTAAGTGGAAGGCAGGAGCTTGTAAAGTGACAGAAGTGATAGAGAAGTATATCTCCTCTGGATTTTTGCTGGAAGAACTGTACCTGTCTGCCAGAGTTGGGAAGATTTCTCTACGAGAATCTTAACCAGAAGGAGGGTTAAATGAAGCTGAGAGATAAGCCCTTATATTAAAAAGAAAGTCGGGCAATGTTGTCAGGCAAAGAGAAGCCTAAGAACGGCTGAGGCTCAGCACTTCTCAGTTCTTTTGTTGTTTTTCCCTGTTGGTCTATCCATGCCCTTTGCTTGCTCCCTGGGACTCCAATGCTTTCAGTCTATCTTACCCTCAGCTTCTTACCTCTATTGCCTTGTTAGGTGGTCCTTGTGCAAGCATTTGTCAGCCCATACCAGAGTGAACTTTTACCACCTCCAGACAAACACTGATCTTGTCAACACTTACACACTCCCTTGTCCAGAAACTGTTTACCTGCCTCCACCCAGGGGCTTCACGCATTTACACCCGATACTCATTGAGCAACCCACCTAGTGTTCCTTGGAATCTAAAATAACAGATACTGTTCCTGTGTGCCTGGTGCTGAGCAGGACTGAAAGGGCAAGCAAGCTGGATGGTTGAACTTGATATATGTCTCCCCACAGGGCTACTGCCAACACAACATAAATAAAACAACAATATGCAAAATGTAACCTCTCTTCTGCCATTCATTAACTTGAAAATCATTCAGATTAGATTCAAATTTAAACTTGAGTCTATAGCTCACTTTTTTTTTACAATGGGGAGTGATTTTTTGTTTACTTTTTATTTTTTGTTTCACACAGCTGTCAGTTCATGAACCTGAGATGAAGGAGAAATTCCCCTATTTTTTCTGTTGTGCTGTAGCATCTACTGCTGATAACATATCCATAGGAACCTCAGTGGCCATTTGGTGCCAATATAATGTTTAGAGATTATTTTTCTAAATAGAATTTTATTCTGAGGCAAGCAACTTGCATTGTTGCTACAAGTAACTCTTGTTCTTTTAATGTGATGAATAACACTTTTAAAAGCTTCTAGTTTACAAACACCACTTGCAACATGGAAAACAAATGTCCACAGATTTATTACTTGATCATTCCTCTTATAAGGAGCACAGAATGGTGCATGAGGGTAGAAGGCACATATTTTAGACGATTAGCCTGCTTTATCATCACAGTACTTTATTTTGCTAAATCATATGCCCAAAATTCACTCAATGTACCCCACTCATGCTTTTGAGCTGTGGTCTGTCTGATAATCCAGCAGTATCATCCAGTCACCAAAGTGCTTTATCCCCCCTGCGAGTCACTTTCCCCGGACAGTGTGTCCTCCTTGGTAAGGTGTTCAGAAAAGGTCCTTCCCTCTTACAAATGCTGATTGTTTGGTCAGTCAGGCTTCTCTGATTTAAAATGCCTGAACTGCTCCCAAGAGGCAAGGCCTATGACATTTGGACAGATGGTATGCATGCATTTTTTTAATGACCTTGTTGTTGCGCTAAGCAATACCCTCAGTTGCTGAGTAAAGGCAGGTGGACTGTTGCTGGAAGCTAGCCATGGAATCACAATCAATGCCTGCTGCCAGGAATTCTCCAGCCATCCCATGCCAAGATTAGTGTGTGGGTGGCAGCCTCAGTACCAACTGTTAGAGAAAGAGTCAGAGGTTTAGCAATGACTTTGTAATGGGCAGTTAAAATTACATAAAATTATAGAAATCTAGAATTTAAAGGAAGGCAAAAAAATGTGCAATCCAAAAGTCTGCCAGCCTCTGTTAGAAACCTTCTGTCAAAGGAGAGTTCACTGCCTTCCAAACTAGCCTGCCCCACTTCAGAATACATTTTATTTTCAGGAGGACCTTTCTTATGTTTAATTGCAATCTCTTTTCTTGCCATTTGAATCCATTGGTATCACTCTTGTCTTCTGGAACAAAAGAAAACACATGTACTTCATCTTACACATGATAGCTCTTCAGATGTTTGATTCTCTCCCAGTCTCATTTTGTTTAGGGTGAAGAGAAAAATAATGATGATGATGATAACAATAGGGTTGTTGTAGGTTTTTCATGCTGTATGGCCATATTCTAGAAGCATTCTCTCCTGACTCATTGATGGTACTGACCTGCACTGTGATTGCTTGTTATGACAGATAGCCGGCCAGCAGTTTCTACAGTGTTTTAGGAATTATATATTTTTCAATTTTTTACAATTTAATTAATGAAATTTTTATGTGCTGTTGATTATACTAATGCCATTGTATTTGTACTTATGCCATTTTATTTGTACTTATATATTGTTGTCTGTATGTGACACTTGTTGTCTGCATGTGGCATTCTCTCTTGAATCATTGTTAGTACTGACCTGCACTGTGATTGATTGTTATGACAGATAGCCGGCCAGTAGGTTCTACTGTTTTAGGTTGTTGACCTCACAACCTCTGAGGATGCCTGCCATAGATGCAGGCGAAACATCAGGAGAGAATGCTTCTAGAACATGGCCATACAGCCTGAAAAACCTACAACAACCCAGTGATTCTGGCCATGAAAGTCTTCAATAATAAAATAATAATAGTAGTAATAATCTTTATTTGTACCTCATCACCATCTCCCCAAAGGGACTTAGGGCAGCTCACGGAAGCACTCCAAGTGTCACATGCAAAGAACAATACATAAGTACAAATACAATGGCATAAGTATAATCAACAGCACATCAAAATCTCATTAATGAAATTGTAAAAATTGAAAAATATATAATTCCTAAAACACAGTAGAACCTGCTGGTCGGCTATCTATCATAACAATCAATCAAAGTGCAGGTGAGTACTATCAATGATTCATCACATTGGCCAAGTCTTCACAAGACTTGGTTTCCACACTCTTAGCTTCCTTCCTCTGGATGCATTCAAGCTTCTTGATACCTTAAAAATATTTTCCATTATTGGATTTGAGGTAAATTTGAATTAAAACAGAATGGAGTGGTTCTCTTATCTGAATGCCATACTTTTGTAGATAAAGGCTGAAATTGCTTTTACATTGTTGGGTCATGTTTCACAGTAGTCTTCTATGACCCTTAGATATTTTTGCACACCTTAGTTTAGTTCCAAGCCTGATGTCACACATTCTAGATTTGTTAACCTGATTACTCTTGTCAACACTGAATGTTACATCTTTGTTGAAACTATTTTTTTAAAAAAATTTTTGTCTATGTTCTCCAATCTATTAGAGTAATAATGAATTCTGATTTCTAAGGTATTGAGTATCACTTCAAGTTTGGTATCATCTACAGATTTAATGAGCATCCCTTCCACATCTGCATCCAAGTCCTTCTTAGACCTATTGTACAACACTGGGCCAGAATGGAACTGTGTATCTCCCAGTGATGTGTTCTATCCAGGTGAATGGAGACCCATTGGTGAACACTCTTTGTGTTCTATTAGCCTGCTTTTTTTAGTGTCAGGAGTGACTTGAGAAACTGCAAGTTGCTTCTGGTGTGAGAAAATTGGCCGTCTGCAAGGACATTGCCCAGGGTATGCCCAGAAGTGTTTTTTTATGTTTTACCATCCCCGTGAGAGGCTTCTCTCATGTCCCCGCATGGGGAGCTGGAGCTGACAGAGGGAGCTCATACGCACTCTCCCTGGATTCGAATCTCTGGCCTGTCAGTCTTCAGTCCTGCAGGCACAAGGGTTTAGCCCATTGCGCCACTGGGAGCTCCCCTGTTAGCCTGCTGAAAATACACTTAACACTAACGGTTCACAGTTCATATTTTACAAGTTTGCCTACCAGAATATTATGTAGTGAACTTGTCATAATCCTTCTGGAAATGAAGATATTCTACTGTATTCCCAAGTCCTAACAAGTTTTAAAGTTTGCTACAAGAAAGATACATGATTGGACTGGCATATCTTGCTTTTAAGAAACCTTTCCTGGCTTGTAGTAATAACCAATGTGTTCTTTTCATTTATCTTTTCATAAATCACTGTGTTCAGTATATTATATCCCAAAAGAGGTATTGTCATACACTAGGGAATGTTTGTATATAGGACAGCACTCTTTCTTTGTAGAAAAGCAAAAGTATTCATTTTCCTGATTTGTTCAGTTGTATTACCTTCCACCATGCATACGTTTTTTTTAAAGATATTATAAACACAACTGTTGAACATAAAATTGGTTGATGCAATGCCATTTGTAAATGCATTTTCCTCAGCCACAAAGTATTGCTTTCATAAGAGCGTGCCTGATATTATTTATAGTGATGAGGTGACTTTACTGACCTCTCCTCTCCCTTCACATCATTTGGCACTCTGGCTTCTGATAACTTCACAAGATTGTGTATTCTGATTCACTCTGTTGGGAAGAAGACATGTGGATATGCTGCCCCCAGAATTCACAACTCACTGTACATAGGATTCCCACCAACAGACTCTAGCAAGATGGGGAGAGGGAGTTTCTGGGTTGGGCAAGAGGTTGGCAGCCAGGGCAGGAAGAAGGCAGGATAGGAGAAGGTAGTGAGCAGTCCCTTCAATTGTGGGACATTATCTTTCCACAATTATAATTGTGGAAAGAAGCAGACACGGATTATTTTTCTGATTTAAGATGGGCAACCACAAATGCTTTCTCCCTTTATCGAATAGCAATAATACTGCTTTGAGCAATATGTAAGACATGCATTTATTTTGTGTAGGGTGGAGTGAGTGGAACTTGACAACCAACTTTTATTTTGGAAATAGAAAAAATTCTCATGGCAAAAATGATAGGCGCTAATAAACTACTTAGTTAATAGCACTCATCATTTCTTTCCCTCCAACCCGTTCTCCTCTCTAGGGCATAGAAAATGCATACAGACATAACAGGTGCTCTTTCAGATCTTGGAAATGAAGGTGTCAAATGAATGCTGTGCTATAAAATAGCTAACCTGAAAGGATCTCGTTTTACTTGGTTCTTGATCTAATTTCTGGAGAATCATTGCACAGTTTTAGCTCTACAAGGCTTTCATCATCTTGGTTGCTTGTTTATTTTCCTATTCATAGAGGAGAGAATGGAACAGTTACATCTGTCTGTCTGTCTATCTGATATTCTGTAAGGATTTGCTGCGATAGCACCTCCCTGGCATCAAAAGAGCTTGCAGCATCTGAGCAACTGCACTTATTTAGCATTCAGCAAGTGTTGTGCCCAGAGAAATTTAGATGTAATTGTGTGTATGTGTGTATGTGTGTGTGTGTTCACATGTAAATGTGGGTAGGTGCTGTCCTGATTGATGGCAATTAGCATTTTCTAACAGGAACAGATGTTCAGATTGCCAGGAGGCTGGTACCTAATGCCCACGCCACCATCTGTTCCACTGGGTACTGCCACAGGAATCAGTGTTATCAGTGCTGAAATGTGTCTGAGGAGTCATTGTTGGGGAAAAGCTGAACACTCTTGAGTGAATGTGGGGTTTGGTGGGGTTTTTTTTAAAAGAGTGAGGGCAGAAAGAATCATAACAACAGCAGACATGATACTCTCAGATTTAGAAATATTTGGCACAGATTAGCATGGGATTGAGGGTTTCCATCTGAGAAACCATGTTTTTTTAGTCCTTTGTCAAGCATAAAGAAACTTACATGGAATACACCGAATGCTGGCTTCTGCAGTCTGTGGATGGAGCAGATCTATTTGACACATGCTTTTTGCCTGCGTAGGGTGTTGTTGTTTGTGAAAGATATAGCATGCTTTCCACTCCCACCCTGAGCTCCTTCTGCTAATCTCTCTCAGGGTGTTTTTTTCCTCTCCCTTGTACATTTATAGCATGATGAGAGTCCAGCTGTCACAATTGAAAACTGTTACAGACCCATCTCTCCGTTGAGTCAGGAACATACCAGCTTGAATGATTATGCCATACAGATTGCAAACAACAATTCATACCCCCAAGACCATCATTCCATGATATTTTACTGACCTCTATCAGTCAAATTACACTCTTAATTTTCTTTAAATAAAAAGCCAAGGCAATCTTGGGTTTTAATTTTAATATCTTTCCCTTCAGCTCTTTATTATTTATTTTATTAATTCGCTGGTGGTGAATTATTCAAGAGAGTTGCATGCCATTGAAGAATTACATAAACGTCTCCTAGCTTCAGTGTGTTGATAAATGCAAAGTGATGCACATGAAGTGTACAGTTGGGGCAGAGGGAGAGATGAATAAATGTTAGTTTTGCACCTGCACAATTCAGTAGAGAATTTAGCAGTACAATCCGAGTAAAACTCTGCAATTTCCATCAGTGGCCTAAATCCAATTGTTAGTCTCAATTAGAATACATTCATTGAAGTAATCAGTATTAATATACTTCCTTCCCACTCTATTTATTACTTTTGAAATTATTATTATTTATTATTAATTGCATTTTTATACCACCTTTCTCATCCCCAGGGGGACTCAAAGCGGTTTACAACATCATAAATGGAAAATTCAATGCCTCACATATATACACAAATATCACATATCCAAATCAATAACATATAACTGTAGAAAGTAACCATTAAAATTATAAAAACATCAAGCATAGATATAAGCGTGAAACATATTATTGCTGCAATTAACAATGTAGACCCTTTCTCTTCCCCCCAACTTTCTCTCCATAGCGTTTCAGCCGTTTTTATACCCTCCCTGCTCCCCCAATCCCACATGACACAAAGTTATTTAGGTACAGATTGAATGAAAAATGGGGAAGGTAAAAACAAAACACGTCCTGGGCCTTCTTGGGGAATGGTAAATGTGATATGGGGTCATTGGGGTGGGCGGAGGGAGAGTCTTATCTGATGATGGTAGTAGGCTACTGATCAGTTTTGTAAAAGCCCATTGGAACATAGATTTTATCAGTTGTGGTGTCATAAGTCAGGTGTGAACTATCACTTGCCAGTAGACTGAGGATGGGGGAGGGGCACCGAAGTGTAGCTGCCACCGAGGAGAGTTGGTGTGTAGGCTGCACCTTCCACTCTGGAGGAGTCAAAGTCTCCTGCCCTCCACTCTGGAGGAACCGAAGTCTCCTGCCCTCCTTGTCACGTCCCCTTTGCCGGCAGCTGGTGGGAGGGGGCAGCAAGGTGTAGCTGCTACTGAGGAGAGTTGTTGTGTAGGCTGCATCTTCCAATCTGGAGGAGCCAAAGTCTCCTGCCCTCCTTTTCACGCCCCCCTTGCCGGCAGCTGGTGGGAGGGGGCAGCCAGGTGTAGGTGCTACTGAGGAGAGTTGGTGTGTAGGCTGCACCTTCCACTCTGGAGGAGCCAAAGTCTTCTGCCCTTCTTTTCACGTCCTCCTTGCTGGCAGCTGGTGGGAGGGGGTGGCGAATCACAATCACACTTTTTATAAAAAAGGTAATTCATCATTTGAAAAATATTAAGGGTTGGCCGTCTTGGCCATATAGCAAAATACAGTAAAATCTAAACTTCACAAAACAACAAAGCCATTATTCAGCCAAGTATAAAGCACAAAATACATCCTAACACAGTGTTTCTCAGCCTGGGGGTCAGGACCCCTGGGGTGGGGTCATGAGAGGGTTTCAGAGAGGTTGCCAAAGACCATCAGAAAATACAATCTTTCTGTTGGTCATGGGGGTTCCGTGTGGGAAGTTTGGCCCAATTCTATCATTGTTGGGGTTTAGAATGCTCTTTGGTTGTATTATTATTATTATTATTATTTATTTCGATTTGATAAACCGCCCTTCTCGCTGCTCAGGGCGGTTTACAGCATATACAATCAGTACAGGTGAACTATAAATCCCAGCAACTACAACTCCAAAATGACAAAATCAATGTCCCGTCCCCCCCAACCACACCCGTATTCAAATTTGGGCGTATTGGGTATTTATGCCAAATTTGGTCCAGTGAATGAAAATACCTTCCGCATATAAGATATTTACATTATGATTCATAACAGTAGCAAAATTACAGTTATGAAGTCGCAATTAAAATAATTTTATGGTCAGGGGTCCCATGAGGAACTGTATTAAGGGGTCATGGCATTAGGAAGGCTGAGAACCACTGTCCTAACAGGTAACTATATTACCTTATCTTGCTTTTGATTATTTAATTCTCAAACTCTGAGAACTATAAATATGAAGGCCTAAATCCAATTGTTGATTCCAACTAAAATAAACCCATCCAGTCTATGGGAATTTGGTAAGTCGTAACCTGTGTAAACTCCATTGGTTCAAGGCTGTGTTCCAGTTGGGTCTAAGAATACATTTAGGCTCATGGTAGTGTGGTTTGAGTGTTGTACTATCACTCTAGAGACCAGAACTTGATTACCCTACATGGCCACAAAAACCCACTGGGTAACCTTTGGAAAACCACACACTCTCAGCCCCCCAAAACACCACAATACTCCATAAGGTCAGTAAAAGTAAGACATGACTTGAAGGGACACAGCAGCCACAACTCCCTTCAATATATTACAGTTATCAGAAAAAAGAGAAAAATGAAAGTGAGGTAAACTATTAGAAGGAAAGATAGCTGCTACTCATGATGGCTAGGTAGCCACTCTATAGGCTGAGGCAGTGTGCCTCCAAAAACTAGTTGCTGAGAAATTTGGCCAGAAGAGTGCCGTTGTGCTCACCTCCTGCCTACGGGTTTCCAAAAGGTGATTAATGGAATGAAATTCCAGACTAGCTTGATTTTTTTGTCTAATCCAGGTTGACTTTTGTTTCAAGCAAAGAAAACACTGGGAATATTTGTGTTGACATTATACAGTATAGTTGTGATAATGCCCTTAAAAGCAGAAAACAAAACAAAATCAATAAGGCAGAGGGGACAGCAACAAAAGGTTTTTCCCCTATAGAACCCCCATCTCTATAATATGTATTAAGATTTTACCATCTCAGAAAGTACATCTGATATTTTTTTAAAAACTAAAAATCGCCGGGGACTGGGTGAAAGGAATAAGAACCCCACCTCCATACAATATTAGACTTGGAAGGGACCCAGTGAAATGAACAAGAGAGAGAGAGAGAAAACATTTTCTCATATATCATGGATGACCTTTGGAAGTCTGCCGTCAGAAATAGTGGTGGCCAGTAGTTTGGTGAATTTAAAAAGATATGGAAAAAGCTAAACAGGGGACTAGGTGCAGAGTAGAGCTTGACAGGACCTGTGACTATATGAGGCAGTCTGTCTTCATCTCCTCAGACAATGGTACCTTTTCAAGATTTCAAGAATCTTGTTTATATGCAGCAATATTCAATGTATGTATCTATTTATTTATTTTGCTTCCTCCATTTCTCACTGCACAAGATAAAGTACAGCTAACTCAACCATCTCTATTAATACAAAATTTGAAAAATATTCAAGAAAACACATAATCAGCTTTTATTTATGCAATGTCTCAAATATTGCATGAACAGTAAATATGTGTGGAACACCATAGCTCCCTATATGAATCTACCAGAGTTTTAAGATCTTCAGGAATAGCTTTCTTTTAGTCCTAACACCATCACAGGTACAATTGGAGAGGGCATGAGATGAACCCCCTTCTTGGTGCATGTTCCCAGGCCATGGAAATCTCTACCAAGATAGACCAAGAATCATACAAAAAAGGTTAGTAAAGACCCCATGGGCCATCTTGTCCAACCCCTTGCCATGCAGGAAAATCACAATCAAAGCACCTCCAATGGATGGCCATTCAGCCTCTGTTTAAAACCTCCAAAGAAGGACCCTCCACCACACTCTGAGGCAGAGAGTTCCACTGTTGAAGAACTCTTACAATCAGGAAGCTTTCCCGAATGTTCAGGTGGAATCTCCTTTCCTGTAATTTGAACCCATTAGTCCATGCCCTAGTCTTCAGGGTAGCAGAAACCAAGCCTGCTCCCTCTTCCTTATGACATCCTTTCAGATATTAAAACATGGTGATCATGTCCTCTCAACCTTCTCTTTTGCAGGCTAAACATACCCAGGTCTTGAAGCCACTCCTCAATTAGCATGGTCTCCAGACCCTTGATAATTTTAGTTGCCCTTCTCTGGACACCCTCCAGCTTGTCAATATCTCTTTTAAATTGTGATGCCCAAAATTGGACACAGTATTCCGGGTGTGATCTGACCAAGGCAGAATAGAGAGGCACCATGACTTCCCTCAATCTAGACTCTATTTTGATACAACCCAAAAATCCCATTGACTTTTATTCACTTAGGGCCCTTCCAACATAGCCCTATATCCCAGAATATCAAGGCAGAAAATCCCACATTATCTGAGTGTGGACTCATTCTGGGATACAGGGCTGTGTGGAAGGGCCCTAAGACTCCAAGATCTTTTTTCACATGGATTGTTATCAAGCCAGGCATTGCCTATCCTGTATATTTTTATTTCTTTTTTCCCCCTGCTCAAGCGAAGTATCCTACACTTCTCCTTTTTTATTTTTTTTTAGTTTTGGCCCAGCTTTCTAATCTGTTGAGGTCATTTTGAATTCCAATCCTGTCCTCTGGAGTATTAACTATCCCTCCTAATTTGGTGTCATTTGCAAACATGATAAACGTGCCCACTAAACCTTCATCCAAGTCATTAATTAAAGATGTTGATTAGTACTGGGCCTAGGAGCAAACCCTGTGGCACTCAGCTAGTCACTTCTTTCCAGGATGAAGAACCATTGGTGAGCACCCATTTGGGTTCAGACACTTAAACAATGAGAAATTCACCTAACAGCAGTATTATCTAGCCCACATTTTACTAGTTTGTTTGCAAGAAGATCATGGGGAACCTTCTCAAAGGCTAACTGAAATTGAGATATGCTACATCTTGATTGGCTCCCTTCTCTTTTTGCTATACCTCCTTATTTAAATTAATGTTTTTCAGTGGGTTTTGACTTTTAAAAAATATTTAAGACTGTTCTAGCTATAATGTTTCAATGTATGGTACCAGATTGGAGAATAGCTCGATAGGAAGGAAGGAAGAAACTTGTCATGACACCCTGGGTTCCTTATTGTCTGGGGAGGTTATTACGTATTCTCATCAGAGTTTCTGTCATTGTCAGCTGTTCTAGTCACTAATGTTCCTCTTACTGACATTTGCAAGACAACTACCTGATCGTCTTTGACAGACAGGTCCTCCTGGAAATGGTTCAGCCTGAGATGCCAGCAGCTTTTACAATTGTTTTGGGAACCTCTATTCTAGTGTATCTGCATTGCGATGCCTTTCTTCTAATGCTGGAAGTAGGAATGTTGGTACTCAGCAAGGTGTACTTATTTTCAGCTGTAGAAATAAGACAATCTATTGTTGAAGGCTTTCGTGGCCGGAATCACTTGGGTGCTATTGTAGGAAACCTTTCATTCTTAGGATCTTAAATCTGGACTAAAATAGATCTAATTGCAATTTCAAATCATTATGTTTAAGTCTGTAAACATGAATACACCATTTCTAATTATATACACTTATACATTAGTATATATTATGTTTAAATTGCACAGGAGACATCACATGCTCCCCTGAAAGCATTCATCAAGTTACAGCCAAAATGAAGTGCCTATTTACATGTCTTTCACAATTATTTCTGGAGGAGCTCAAACCTAGGAAGGAGGAAACCAATTCATTTGTTGACTATAATTCAATAATTAAATCGGCATATTATACTGACCTTTTGAAATAAAGAGGCTGCACTTCTTATATATAAAAAACCAACTTTGCTTTAAAAGAAATAGCTATGATTCATGCATAGTAAAGGCATTTTGTGAAAATCTTAATCGTCCTCAACAACAAAAAATACATTGACATTTTAATTTTCTATTTTACACAGAAATTTCTTGTCATTGTTACATAGAAATATGTTACATGTGAAAGTTTAATTGAATTTTGTTATGAAAGTTTACACAAATTGTAAGGTACACTACCTGATATGACAGATTGGCAGGTCCCATTGTCTGTTTGTCCCCATGTACCAGAGACCAACACTATATTTGTAGTTTTATTTGCAGAATTTCTTCTATATTTCCTGGAAAATTGTTGCAGTCATTGAGCCAATGGCTCATTGACTATAAGTGGTCCATTCACCATTGCATTGTGTAGCCCTAGTTTACAGCATAGTCCCATGTGTGATTACGTAGACGTAAATCCTGTTGAATCAAATGGAAGGAAATGGGTAAGTCAGGTTAGCTATTTAGGTCTTAGCATTATGGTGACACTCATTTTGAAAAGAGTGTCATGATACTGAACACTGTAGAACATGGTGGATGGGGGAGCGTAGGAGGTGAAGGTTTTTTTTGAAATAAATTTTTATTAGTTTCTCGTTTTAGATACATGGAAAAAGGGGGAATATTGAAGGAGATAGAAAAGTAGGAAACAACACCACATAGACCACCTCCCCCCTTCCAAAAAATCCGGGTGGAGGCAAAAAAGAAGAAAAGAAAAAAAAGACAAAAAACAAAATCTGACTTCCATTTCAAGCTTACTTTGTATTTTTCTTCATATTTTACTCTCACTGTCTATTCTTTGTCTCATTTACTTCTTTAAATCTTTAATTTTGCTCATCATAATTCTGGAAAAGATCCCAGTGTGTCTCTTTGATTGGGTTTCCCATGTGCCTCTTCAAGAAAAAAGTTAATTTGTCCATGTCTTTTATGTCTCTTACTTTGATTTTCCAGTCTTCTATGTCCGGCGTACCTTCCTTCCAACACCTCGCGAAGACCATTCTTGCTGCTGTCGTCATATAAATGAACAATTTGTCTTTATTCTCCTCTAATATTAGTTCCGAGTCTGTAATTCCCAGGAGGTAGTACTCCGTTTTTTTTCTTAAAAGTTATCTCTAGGATTTTCTGAATTTCATTATGTATCTCTGTCCAAAACTTTATTGCTGCTTTGCAATGCCACCACATGTGGAAGAAACTTCCCTCGTGTTTCTTTACATTTCCAACATTGGCTTGACAGCTCCTTATTCATCTTTGCCAACTTCATAGGTGTCATGTACCACCTGTGGAACATTTTTAACCAATTTTCCCTTAAGTCCGAGGCGTACGTGTATTTTAATTTTTTATTCCACAGCTGCTCCCATTCCCTTAAATGTATCGGTCTTCTGAAATTTTCAGCCCATTTGATCATACAATCTTTTACTTCCTCAGCCTCAGTGTCCCTTTCCAGAAGAATTTTATAAATTTTTGTTATTTCTTTTTTATCCGTCGTTAGCATCTTATCCCAACTGTTATCCACCAAATTAAATCCCACTTTCTTGTCTTTGTTATATAGTTCCTTAATTTGCATATAATTTAGCCAGGTGAGATTTTGAAATTCTACTTTCAGTTCCTCATGGGATTTCATTTGATCCGTGTTTTTGACTAATATATCCTTGTATGTGGGCCAGGTTGTCCAACCAAGCAGTTCCATCGAAGAGACCCATAGTGGTGTTTTTGTATAAAAATACCTCTTGTATTTCTGCCATGTCCTTAGTAACACAGATCTCACGAAGTGGTTGCCAAAGTTCTTTTCCTTTTTTCCCCTTTCATACCATACATAGGCATGCCAGCCTACTCTCAGGTTGAAACCCTCCAAATTTATTGTTTTTTCTCTTCGCAGGGTCGCCCAGTCTTTCAACCACATTAGTGCACAAGCATCGTGGTAGAGTCTAAAGTCTGGAAAGCCGAAGCCTCCTTTTGTTTTTTTGTCTATCAGTGTTAGGTGTTTGATCCTGGGTTGCTTACCATTCCACACAAATTTTGACAGATCTCTGTGCCATTCTTTGAATCTCCCTTGATTTCGGATTATTGGTAGATTTTGGAATAGAAACAATAACTTTGGAAGTATGCTCATTTTTATTAATGAAATACGTCCCAACAGCGACAAATTTAAATTCTTCCATTTTGTCAGATCTTTCTGATTTTTTCCCCAGACCATCTCGTAATTATTTTTCAGAAGTTGTGAGTTCTTTGCTATAAGCCATATACCCAGGTATTTTATTTTTGTCATCAGTTGTAATCCTGTATGTTCTTTTATTTTTTCTTGTTTTTCCCTGTCTACATTCTTCGTTAAGATCATTGTCTTTTTTTTATTCAACTTAAATCCTGCCAGTTTGCCGAATTCTTCTATTTTTTGTAGCCAATTGTTTAGATTTTTACATGGGTCTTCAATCAATCCCACCACGTCATCTGCAAAAGCACGTATTTTGTAATGGTGCTTCCCTACTTTGGACCCGACAATGTTTTCGTCTTCTCTCACCGCTTTCATTAAAATTTCTAGTGCCATTATAAAAATTAATGGGGACAGAGGGCACCCTTGTCTTGTCCCTTTTGAAATCTCGAACTCCTGTGTTGTTTGCCCATTTATTGTAATCTTTGCTTTCTGTATTTCATATATTGCGTTTATGGCATTATTAAAGTTAAATCCCATGTCCAATTCTTGTAGCACCATTTTGAAAAAGTCCCAATTTAAATTATCAAAAGCCTTTTCGGCGTCTACTGATAGGATTGCCCATTCTTTTTGAGGATTTTGTTCATAATATTCTATCAAATTTGTTACCATGCGTATATTATCTTTCATATTTCTATTGGAAAGGAAACCCGTTTGTTCCTCCCCAATCCATTCTCTCAAGAATTCCTTTAGTCTAGAGGATAAGATATTCGCGAATATCTTATAGTCCGTATTTAGCAGAGAAATAGGTCTGTAGTTTCTAATGTCGGTTCCGTCTGCATCTTCCTTAGGAATCATCACTATTTCCGCATATCTCCAAGAATCCGGTATTTGTTGTGCCAACATTGCTTCGTTAAAAATTCTTTTCAATAGTGGAGAAATTACTTGTTTCATTGATTTGTAGAAGCCTGCCGTGTATCCATCCGGACCAGGGGCTTTGTCCGGGCTTAAGTTATTTATAGCTTTTTCTATCTCTTGTATTGTTATTTCCTTATTTAGACGTTCCCTAGATGCATCCTGGATTTTTTCTAATTTAAATCGGCCTAAGTATTCCATTATCTTTTCCTTCGGAATTTCATCCTTTGTGTACAATTGTTTGTAGTATTTTCCAAATTCTTCCATTATTTCCTTTTCCTTTGTTATTACCTTATCTTTCACCTTAATCTTTATTATTTGTCTCGCTTGTCTTTTTTTACGGACCTGTCTCGCTAACCATTTTCCTGGCTTATTTGCATTTTCAAATGCCTGTTGTTTCAGAAATTTCAGTTGCTTTGCTTGGAATTCCAATTCCAAATGGTGTTTTTCTTGGTTCAATACCCGTATTTCTCGGACCAGGGTTCTATTTTTAGGTTGGAGTTTTGCCTCTTTCTCCCTTATGGCTATTTTTTCTTCAATCTCTTTCATCTTTTTATTCCTCTCCTTATTATTTCTTGCACTGTGTTGGATCAGGTGTCCTCTTAGGACAGCTTTCAATGCACCCCATACTATTTGGGGTTTTGTTTCAATTGGATATAGTCGCGGATTATATTTTTGTATCTGTCTGAGTCTTCCTCCCTTTTTAGAAGATTTTCATTTAGTCTCCATTTACGTGTCCCCTTCCTCTGATTAATCACCAATTCTATGGGCGCATAATCAGATAGATCTCTCGGCAAGATATTTATTTCATTTATTTTTGTGACTAAATTTTTCGTCCCCCATGCCATGTCTATTCTTGACCATGTCTGATGACGATTTGAAAAGAAAGTGTAGTCCCTCCTGTTTTCATTCTTAATCCTCCAGATATCTTCTAATTCATATTCCTCTTTCCAATCAAGAAATTTTTGTGGTAGTTGGCTGTTACTTTGGTTGGGTCCTTTCTTACGTTTTTTGCTCTTGTCCCAATTACTACTCAAGACCCTGTTAAAATCTCCCAACACGAGAAGTTCATCAAATTCCACTCCCCCTACCTTCTCTCTAAGGGTCTGGGTAAACTTTGTTTTGGGACCGTTTGGTGCATATATGTTACACACTAAGATTTTCATCTCCCCAACTTGCACTTTAATAGCCACCATCCTACCTTCTTGATCTTTGAATGCCAATTCCGAGTTTAAGTTTTCTTTGACATATAGGACTACTCCTCTTTTCTTTTTCTCAAATGATGAATAATATTCTTTACCCAATTTTTTGTTTCTTAGATGGGAGACATATTTATCCGAAATATGTGTTTCTTGTAATGCCAATATATCATAATTGAGACGTTTAAACTTATTAAAAACTTTTTTGCGTTTCTGGGGAGAGTTCAGACCATTGATATTATTTGATAAACATTTTATTTGTATTTCCGCCATCAAGCATTAATTTCCTCACAAAGTCCAAATTCCATCAATTCCTTTTGGGGGATCGCCGCTGCCATATCCAGCTTTCCTTGGTCACTATCATATCCATCCGGGTGTATTGCTGCTGCCATATCCAGTTTCCCTTGTTCACTCTTGTAGCCCTCATAATCCTCTGGGGAATTAAATCTCGGTTTTTTCTTTGTATTTCCCTTCATTGGTGAGTCTTCCTTTTTGGTGTCGTTACCCGTGTCCTGTGTCAATTTTTTATAAAAGTCCTTGGCCTTCTCCTCCATCAGCAACCAAAATCTCTCCTCTTTGTAAGTGACCATCAGGCCTTCTCTTCTTTCCCACCTATATCGAATCTGTCGTTTCTTTAGTTCTTCCGTCAGGAAGAAATATTTTCTTCTTTTATTTAAGATCGATTGGGGGAACTCTTTCAGTACTACTATCTTCGTACCCTTATACACCATCGGGTTTTGATTTGTCTTCTTAAGTACTTCGTCCCTCGTTCTTCATTTTGTGAATTGGACAATCGTGTCTCTTGGTGTTTTGTGTTGCCTCGCATACGCCGAAGAAATCCGGAACACCTGGTTGACTTCTTCCTCTATATCCTGCTCTTCCTTTCCCAATGCCTTGGACAGTAATTCGAGAACTGTTTTCAATATGTCTTGATTCGTCTCTTCTCGTATGTTTCTTAGACGAAGCTGGTAGTCCATCTCCATCTGTTGGGATCTTTCTTGATTTCGTTCCAATCTCTCATTTTGGGCTTCCAGCTTCTTGATTTTCTTGATTAAATTTGATTGAATTGCTTTTGTCTTTTCTTTCCCATCTTGTAGACCCTTTACATCTCCATACAAGTGAGTTATGTCCTTTCTAATTTGTCCTACACCTTCTTTGAGTTCTTTTTTCAAATTCACCAATTTGTCTTGTGTAGCCTTGTAATATAGGTCTTGCTTCTGTGTCATTTCGTGGACTACTTTCTGTACTTTATCATTCTTTTCACTCAACTTCTGAATTTCCTTCAGTATATCCGTCCATATTGCTGGGTTATCTATTGCCCGTGTAGCACAGCAGTTCTCGTTTGTGCCTGGGGGGCAGGGGCCAGGACCGGGGGTCCCATTGGCACTGGGGCCTGCAGCAGCAGAGTTGGATTCTGAAGAGGATTTAGAAGGGTTGGCAGAAGGAGAGTTTCCCATCACTGGGCCTCCTTCTCCCACAGAAAGCCTGGCTTGGGAGGAAGGTTGGCTTGACCCTTACGACGAGACAGATAACCAGGTGCAAATGGAAAGCAGTGATAGTGAAACTTATGAATGGCCGGGGGAGAGGTTCACAGGATCCTTTGAGTGAAAACATGGAAGAGAGCGGCTGGGAAGAATCTAGGGAGGAGAGCTCTCATGGAGATAGAGACCCAGGTGCTGGGAGGCAAGGCCGAACCTTTGATAGGAGACGAAGCATCGAGACTCGCAGGAGGGGATGGTACCATAGCCTAGACAGGCCGAGGTCCGTCAGCAGAGATTGGAGACGACGAAGCCTAGAGCGTCGGGGACCTCGGCCGAAAGATTAAGTATAGGATCCGTGGGAATGAATCCTTAGTACTTCGGCCACGTCTCTTCTGAGCAGATGTGAAGCGAAGCTGGTCCACGGAGCTAAGTTGGCTAGTGGCCATCAAGTCTTGCCTTGCATCTATACCTTGCCTTGTTCCTGAGTCCGCACTGCTGTGCGGAGCCTTGCCAAGTCTTTTGGATTCTTTACCAAGCTGTTTTGGACATTTGATTGCTTTTTGCCTTTGGATTTGCTTTTGCTATTTTTATGGACAATATACCTTTTGAACTGTTTTTATATTCAATAAAGTAGTTAGCCTTCAGTCCGTCTCTGTGTGTGTGATTAAGGGGCCGGTCAAGTCCGTGCATCGTGACAGCCCCTTGTGAGCCTCTCCTTGGAGGTGAAGTTTAACAAGATATGAACACTGGAAAATAAAGCCTCACTTTTCATGTTTTAGGAGCTGTAAATTGCTTTCATAGTGGTGAAATGTGAAAATCATTAGAAGTATTTACTAATGTTTTTGTTTCCTGAACATCACTGGCATTCACTGTGTGCACAGGCACAGGAATAATACTGGAGAAACACCCTTTAGTGAGATCAACTCTTTGGAAAGTCAGCCTTCATCACTACCTCATGCCCTGTAGACCAAGCATGCAAAACCTGTAGCCCTCCAGCTGTTTTGGTCTCCAACTCTAGTCCTAGACCAGTGCTGTCCAACTTCTAACCGGCCAAGGGCCGGATTCCAGGTCACTGATGACCTGGGGGGCCTCCCGGCCCCGCCCCTGGCCACACCCCCGGCCATGCCCCCTGGCCCCCACGGCGCCTCCCTCCCTTCCAAGGCATCCTAGCCGCAGATGAAGCTGGCGGTTTCGCCGGCTTCAGCCGCTGCCGGGATGCCTTGGAAGGGAGAGAGGCGCCGTGGGGGACCCCCCTCCCTTCCAAGGCATCGCGGCAGCTGCGGAAGCCGGCGCCGGCTTTAGCCGCTGCTGCGATGCCTTGCAAAGGGAGGAGCGCGCCGGGGACCCTCCTTCCAAGGCATTGCGGCAGGCGCGGAAGCCGGCGCTGGCTTCAGCCGCTGCGGCGATGCCTTGCAAGGGAGGAAGGCGCCGCCGGGGGACCCCCCTCCCTTGCAAAGCATCGCGGCAGCCGCGGAAGCCGGCGCTGGCTTCAGCCGCTGCTGCGATGCCTTGCAAGGGAGGGAGGCGCCGCGGGGGACCCCCCCTCCCTTCCAAGGCATCGCGGCAGCCGCGGAAGCCGGCGCTGGCTTCAGCCGCTGCTGCGATGCCTTGCAAGGGAGGGAGGCGCCGCCGGGGACCCCTCCCTCCAAGGCATCGCGCAGCCGCGGAAGCCGGCGCTGGCTTCAGCCGCTGCTGCGATGCCTTGCAAGGGAGGGAGGCGCGCCGGGGACCCCCTCCCTTGCAAGGCATCGGCGCCGGTGAGAGAGGGACAAGGGGTGGTGCAGGGAGGAGGAGCTAGCTCTCTTCCTCCTCCTTGTACCACCCTTTGTCCCTCTCACCGGCGCCGATGCAATCCGGTTTGCATTGGCGGCGCGGAGAGGACGGAGGGGGGCGGTGCAGGGAGGAGGAGCTGGCTCACTTCCTCCTCCCTGCCCCCTCCCCCCCCCTCGGCCACCATTTTTTTAAAAAAATAGATTTTTAAAAAAAAAATGGCGGCCGGGGGCATAGCGGGGGCCATGTCCAACAGGCTGGGGGCCGTGTACGGCCCCCCCCCCCCGGGCTGCCAGTTGGACAGCCCTGTCCTAGACAGCTTGTCCAATGGCCCAGAATTCTGGAAATTGGAGACCAAAACAGCTGGAAGGCTGAAGATTGTGCAGGCCTGCTGTAGACCAGGGCTGTCCAACTGCCGGCCCTGCAGGTGTTTTGGACTTCAACTCCCAGAAATCCTAGCCAGTTTACCAGCTGTTAGGATTTCTGGGAGTTGAAGGCCAAAACACCTGCAGGGCCGGCAGTTGGACAGCCCTGCTGTAGACTATACTCTCCCTCCTCCAATTCTTATTGCTTCATAATTTTTTTCTTACAAAAGTAACAACAGCAACAAGACGGCTTCCATCTTCTTCCTGTTTTTCTTCAGTGAGAATTTCCTCTCATATAGAGAAGCCTTTTTATCCACTCATGAGCTGAAGAGTCTTGTCCGGGCATATCCAGGGTTTTGCCTTCCTCACAGTAGAGCCAATGGGGGAATGACTCCATGCAGGGTTGGCAACTGAGAAAAAAAATCCCTACTGCTCTACAGCTTCTTTACACTGCCAACACTCAGCCTATTCGGAAGCAAAGAACAAGACTGAGGACAAGACAGCAGTGAAAAATGGCTGAGATATCAAGATAAGCTAAAGACTTAGCAAGGAGAATATAACACAAATATATCCAGAAACTAAACAAATACAGTATATCACCAGAAACAGTTTGCATACCTCCACTCCTATCACTGTCCCTTTCCTCCTCTTCCCATATGACTGCAAAGTGCTAGTGTACATTTATTATTATTATTATTATTATTTATGTCATTTATATTCCACCCTTCTCACCCCGCAGGGGATTCAGGGCAGATCACAATGCACATATACAGGCAAACATTCAATGCCATTGACATACAACATATATAGACAAACATAGAGGCAATTTAACATTCCAGAAATCAGTTAAATTTAGCCTGCTGGAAATGCTCTTTGTCAGCATACATGATCAGATTCAATGTACTACCCAGTTCCAAACATGGAGTTTACTATTTAGGACTGAGACTTGTTGGTTTGTCTTTCTTTGACCAATTCTTTATGGTGAATTTTCCTCTGCTTTTCTTATAGTAGGAAGTTAGCCCCACTAAGTTCTTTCTTAGTTTGTCATGATCATTAGTCTATAGCCCATTAATTACAGAGTGTCCTGTCATCCAGTATTCCAACTGATTTAATTAAAATGTTTGTTGGATATCAGGGAGTAACCTGCCTCTTTGAAGTGTGGCAAATCTACATGACTTACAAGGTGGAATATGTGCAGTGAATAGAAGAAATTGAGAATGTATAATTTGGTATAGTTTCCATTGTTTGGGCCAGGTTTTATCTTGATTGGTTGCAAAATCTACCAGAGTGAGGGCGCTTCCAGACATGGGGAAAACCTAACTAACACGATGGCAGGGGCCACCCCAACCCCCCTCCCAAAGCCCTTAAAAGAAATAAAAACTTACTGGGCTGGCATGATGTTCCTCTGATATGTCTCCTGGCGTGTAGAAATGACGATCCAGGAGGTGGGGGGGGGGGAGCAATTTTCCTCCCACCTCCTGTGACCTCATTGCTATGCACCAGGAGGCCTGCTGGAGGAGCATCATGGCAGCCCAGTAAGTTTTTACTTTTTTAAAGGACTTTGGCGGGGGGGCTTAGGGAAGGGCGTAGGTGCCTTCTAATGGAGCCCGAAGAACCAAGAGGGCTGTGGTACTCACTAAGAGTACCCAGGAGTCAGCCCCCACAGTGGGTGGTAAGGGTAAGATAAGTAGGGTATATTCCAACCCTACTTATCTTTCCAGAAAACGTACCCTTACCACCCACATGACTGGAGTTAATGCGCTACTACTGGCTTTGAAAAAGACCCTTCTTTCTACGGGTCGAAACGGGAGTTGGTACCATCGTACAGAGTTATCCTCGTCGGCCTGCATACTTCTAGTGGTTTGAGTCCACTTGGATTTATCGCCACTGCAGCTTTGCCAGTAACTCAACCGGCTCTTCTCCTAACTCCGTTTCCCACCATCCCTGTCTATTTGGGCGTTTTCGACCTTACCTCCCCCGGACTTCCTCCCTATTACCCTATCTTGGTGTTTGAATTATCTTGGACTTGCATACCCTTATCTGGACTTACGACACTAAAGGGTAGGAACCCTCCGGGGTGATGCTGTTAATATTCTGATGATGATGTACTACTAAACTGTATTTGATTATATTTATATTGGATAAACTATACGTTTGCTGTTCCTTGTATACATTGTTGCTTGCAACACCCCCCCCCCCCCTTTGTATAAATACCCTGTTAGGCCCAGGTCTAATGGAGTATCTCATTAATTTGGGACAAAGCCCCACATTTTGGGGCTTGTCTGGAAGGGACCTGTATTTTAGTTGAGTAATATGCTGCATTTCAGAGGAAGAAACAGGCAAAACTACTTCTGGGTATTCCTTGCATATGAAAACACTATGAAAAACATGATGTGTCTATATGTCAACAGCATCACACAAACAATGCCAAGGCTCTTTGAGGTCCAGCATAGTTCTTGGTCTGGGAGCCAGATATTCCTCTGATCCTTTATACCTAGGTTAATCAAGGTGACTGTTCCCAAGTCATTGGCTCTTGTGCCAGATAAGTTTCTAGGACAGAAAGAAACATTTGCAGTGAATGGGAAATTATATACTACTGGTCTCTAGCACATTCCAGGGAGAGAGAGACAAACAATTTCTGACTCCCTATATGAGAAACACTGCTCAATAGCACATTAAACAGCCTTCTCAGCAGGTGAAGGGAAAACATAACAGAGTGTTTGGCCCCATACAGCTGGAGGCAATATATGCTGTTCATCCTTGGCCTTGCTTCTGCCTTATGTTTTTAATTAATGGCCTGGATGGTAAGGTGATAATGAACATACAATAACAGATTTTGATGCCCTTGGGAAATGTATGTACTTTTTCACTACATTGACTGTTATCAAGGAAAGATCCTGTTAGTAGCATTCTTCCTTTTTAAAATAGATGATAGTATCCTTAAACACTCATTGTCTGTCACCAGAAATAGAGAGTAACAAGAATTTCCCTTTTCTCTTACAAACAAGGAATTTGCGTTTCTGCCACAAGCATGAGAGGAGGTTCTTCAGAGACTTCCCCTTAACATCTCTGCCATCTACACCTCGCTACTCATCCTTGGACGTCCATACTAGCTTGAATGCTTTGGCGTTATCACCTATCAAGGCCTGAAATGTCCATCCTGAAAAAATAGTCATCTTTTTGGGTCAGGAATGAACTGGTCATCATTAGTACAAATTCAGTGTTTTTACTCCTGATTCTCCTATCCCAAAGTAACCTGTTTTTCACAGGATCAAAAAGTTATTTTTGCCATTTTCATCTTCATCCCTAGATACCACTGGAGGATATTTAGTATACCTTGGATACACAAAGAGTAATCTACACTTATCAAGACATAAAGAAGAGTCCCTCCAGTTTGTTACTCTTTCCCTTTTACTTACAGCTACAGTCTATAGGGAAGAACGTTTCCTGTTGAATCAGAAGGCTCAAGGCCTGCATCACTTCATACTATAAGTCTTTGAGGGCCCTTCTTTCCCAATGGAACTGCAGTAACATCAGGAGCTTTTACTAATATGGCTCCTCTGGTGGACATCTGCAAAACAGCCACCTGGAAGTCAGCCCCACCTTGATGAGGTGCTGTGTGTTGTGTGCCTTTTTTTGGCCAAAGCCTTATTCAGAAAGAGGGTTCTCAACGTGCCATTAATAATAGTTTATAACCTAAGATGTCAGCAATTTTTTCCTACCAGAGATTTTGGGAGCTCTGGTATATCCCAGTTCAGCATGTTAAACATTTCACTACTGGAAAAAGAAACATTGGTCCTGGTCGCAATATGTTGATTTCTAATAGTGAAGGATGAATGTTTTTCTCATCTAGCAGGGAGGGTAAGGTCTTTGTTCAATGCTATTGTTGGCTGACTACACTATTAGTTGTCAGAATGGGAACACCCTCCCCTACTCCCCTGGTGCTGTGCTTTCTATTTATTTTAATTTCCTTATTTTATTGAGTTTTGTGGGGTGGTGGTGGTTTTTTAAAGTGTTTGCTGATAATTTGACTGGCTTCACCAATAGTTGTGCTCACTGGAGTGCCTTCCTCAAAGGTCTGTAACATTACTTCCTGATCTTCAATTTCTCTGGTGCTTTTCAGTGAGAAATTGTAGTAGGATGGTCAGATGAAAAAGTAGATGTGCTTCTTCTTGTACATAAAAGTTAATTTTTGTCACTGCTGCATATCATTGTAATGACAGCTACCGAAACCCCATCTTTACAACCATTAAAGTCATAGCCTTTTTTCATCTCACCATTGACCAAGTGGAGTGGATAATCTATATCCCATGTTTCTAGCAGTTAAGCGTGCTTGATTTGTTGTCGAGGCCGACAGCCTTCAAGCCGCAGGTCGTTCCGCGAGTGAACAAGTCCCAACTTCAGCACGCACGCCTGTTCTTGGGTGGAAACCCGCCCGTCCTCTCCCTCAGCCCCGCCGGAGCCTGTCCAAAAGGTTCCTTCATTTTCTGACCTTCTCCCCATTTCTCCTAAATTTTTATATTTTTTTCTCTCCTCCTGCTTCCCGGGCGCCTTAAGACTGCGAGGAGAGCTGCATCCAAGGGAAAGATGCGATGGCCAAGCGGCAGGGCCAAGGCCGTTTGGGATGGGGTTCCCGGGTTCGGGACCCCCAAGGGAGGAAAGGAACTTATTCTTATTTTTACACTTTTGTCTTTATTCTTATCTTTCCCCTTCTCTCCCACTCTTGGGGCATCCCTGAGCTCGGAAGGAAAAGTTTTGAGAAAGGAATTGGCCTATGAAGCAGGGGGCCTCATCTGTTTGTGTTGGGCTGACATCAGGGAAGCAGAAATCATGAATATAGGTTCATCTCTGTATCTGTGTATCTGTACAATATTGCCCCATGCCTCCTTTGACCCCTTGTAACCCTCCCCTTCCCCTTCTTGCCCTTGTTAAGAAAAGACTGCCTTGAAAGTGTTTTGTTGTATTTGGCAAGAGGAAATGCGACTGAGCCCTGTTCCCAAAAGCCTTTATGGATCACCATTATTCATATTGCATGTGTTTCCTGGTGAAGATCTTGTTATGGTCAGCTAAGCTCTTGTCTTGGCCCCACGCTTCATCAGTCCTGAGGCGGTTTAACGGTCGGATTTCTAGTCTAACTAAACTAGCCTTTGGAGCCTGGACAATAAATGTTTGTTCTTCACAACGGGTGACACATCTGGCCTCGGAAACCAAGGTGTGCCCCAGAATAAGTTCTTTTGTCACCAAAAGGGTCTGAGTGAATCACCAGGCCTTCTTCCTCTTCTCCCTCATTCACATATGGATGAGACATATCAACTCAATGATTTCATCACTCCCAGGTGTTGCCCCAGGTCGTTACCTGGCCCAGACTCTTTGTTTTCATTCATATGCCATCCTGACAGTAATCTCCGCCTAAGCTCCTCTTCCCGGACATTCCTTATATGGCCACGGACCTCTGATTGGCCGAAGCCGGCAAGTGGGAGTGAGCGCTGATAGGCTCCCTGGAGCTGACCGGCGTCCCGCCCATCAGCTGGCTTCAATGTTCCAACCAATCACCAGCGGAGCCGGCCCGGAAGAAGGCGGGCGGGAAATTCAATTGTTTTGACAGTTCTGTAACCTTTAAAAACCAATGTTTTGAATGTACATGCATGCGTTCTTTGCGGGAATCAGGGTATTGTGGTTCGCATCCTCTCAGCTGAGCAGAATAAACAATTTCGTGGCATCTACCTTGCAGCATTGGTGAGCATAATTGGATCTACGGGAGGCGGGTAGGCTACGAGGACCTAGTCGTTTCGGGCTCGCCAGGTTAACCGAACCCTCGTGGTCTCTGTCCCGCAGTCGGTCTGCGGGACTTGCCCGGTTGCTCGACAACCGTTCTGGGGGATTGTCCGGTTGTTCGACAACAGAATGATGATCATTTATGACCAATACCTTCATGTGCATCTTCCATCCATGTGGGTTTTTTTTCTCTTTCCTGTGCTACCTATTTATTCTGCTCCTCACAATTTTGGGGAAGATTTTTTTACAGTGCTATGCATACTTTTTCTAATAATGTATGTGGGACACAAAATGCATTCGAAGGCCGAAGAGAAAATATATTTTCTTTCCTGGAAGTTTATTCTTCCACCAAGGGCCTGCAATATCCTTTTTGCAGAGTGAATAGGATTATATATTTTAAATGAGATGTGTTGGAGAAATAGTGAGCAATAGCATGACACCCAGTCATAGCTAGGTGGCTAGATTTCTTATGGATTTATTCTTATGCAACATCAAATGTACAATTCACAGTTCACTAAACCATAATTTAGCAGCCAGAGAGAGCTATCTTCAGTTCTGAAGCCCTGCATTCCTACTTTAATTAAATTGCAGTCATCCATTACATTTCAAACAGGCAACTGTGGTTTAATGTCAATTTACAAATCAGGATCTTTAATGTATGGTTTCTTAAACCACATTCTCTATTAAGAATGTGATGGCTAGTCGTTTGCTTGAACCAGGCCGTGAACACTGAGAAATGGGGGACTGGATCTCAGGAACTGTGTTTAAACCTGGCTACTACGTGCTCAAGGCATACTTGTCTGTTTTGAAGTGATTGTGTAGTTTTATATGTTTTCCCAAACATATAAAACTACAATAGCAAAATGCTTAACCTGGAAGCTACCGCATCTGCAGGATTCCCAGCCATAAAGAAATGGATTTGGACAGATGGGGGATGAAATGGAGTTAGAGGACACATTTGGTTCTCTCTGCATGCGTTCAGACCTAATTACATGAGGTCCCCAATCCGGGCAATAGTAGGTGGGTTCTCCATGGATTGTAGCAAATCCAGCATGGATGGTAGGGAACCCGCCACCCCACGGGAATCCTGTATTGCTGTTGCGACCATAGACTTGGACGGACCCTTAGTAAACCAACACACAGCAACTGCGGTTAAATGCTTTATTTAGAATAAGTAAAAATAAGTGAAAGAAGGCAGAGAAGGCAAAAATAGAATAGTTTCTGTGATGCTCCCAGCATCCAGTGGTATCAAAGTAATAGTCTTTAAGAGTCCAATAACTGCAAAGAATCTTGGTGCCGCAATTGGCTAAATCCAGGAGTTTCTTGAGGCAAAGCTTAGCAAAAGTTAAAGTCCAAAACAGGAAGGCTTTCCTGGCCCAGACAAAGTTCCATGAGACTTGAGCAAGTTGCTAAAACGTTTTCACGAGATCCTGAGCTCCTTCCGGGCTAAACCTTTATAGGCCCCGGCTGCTTTGATCCATAAGACGCCGACTGCGTCGAAGCTCTATCCCAAGATTGGGTGGGAAGACTTTATTTCCCACCGCTTCTCGGTCTGCTTGGAATGTAAACTTGTTAGGGCAGGCACCTGGCCCCGTAGGAGGATTCGTTGTTCCCTGGTACCAGACTCTCTTATCAGCCTGTGAAGCAATAGGGCTGCATTTAACCTTGGGTACTTGGAGTTCACTTAGAGGTTGCTGCAGAGGCCTGCTTCCAAGCCGCTCTGTGTCTTTGCTTTTAACTTGGCGTTGGTCTGGTTTGCTCTTGGAACCTGGCTGGGGTGTAGCAATTGCCCGGATTGCTCCTCGCCTTATCCTATGTGGGGGAGGGGAAGTGTCACCACCCAGCTTCCCCTCATTGTTTTCTGGCACTGCCTCCTGAGACAATTGTACTTTTCTTCAGCGATGGAGCCCGCCAGAAGTAGATCATGTGACGGGATCCGGCAGGCTCCATGCCTGAAGAGAGTTCGCAAGCATTATAGGATGGGCAATTTTGCACATTAAATGAAATGTTAAGAGTCTATCTGTTGGTTTACAAGTGTTAGTATTATTTTTAAGTTAATCTTCCAGAACAAATATTTCAACAAGAATTTTAGTTCTCTGTCCCCCAGAAAACTTACAGTATGAAATCTGAGAACTGGGAAAATAACCAAGGGATAGTTGAGGGTAGCACAAGGGGTTAATGCGAGACAGTGCATTTAGAGATATCTTGCACATCACTGTCAGGAGGACTAAGGGGTTAAGCAAAAGGAAGGATTTGAAGGACAAAAAGGGATATCATAAAATGTCTATTCTGAATGGGAATTTCAGGCACAGAACGTGAGTATGAGCCAGATAGTTTAAGTTGACAGAGCACCTTCAGTAGCTCAGCAAGACAGAATTGCAAGAGCAGAGGTCATGGCAAGGGAGGTAAGGGCAGAAAGACAGAGTGGGACAAACCCGGGGAGACCTTATGAAGGTTGGGTTTGAAGGGCAAACATCATTTCTCTCCCTGTCTTTCTCTACCCCCTCCCCATCTCTCAGGAATGTAATATCCTGTCAACCACAGTTGAATTCAGCTTTATTGTTCAAGGCTACTAAAGCTTCTGCAGGATGGATATGTTTTACATTCGAAGGCAGTGTGTGCCTGAAAGAGTATGTGTGAGAGAGAAAACACCTTACTCTTGGATCCAGAATTTATGCTTCACCCTTCTTCCTAATTCCCTCTCTGCTTACTTTCACCACGCTGCCTGCCAAGAGGCTTGGAACACCAATCAATTGTTTTTCCTACTCAATAGTCAGATGGTGCCACCAGTTCACCCTCCCTGCCCCAATGAGATAGAGCTGTGCTTCCAATGTAGCCAGTGTGCTCTGAGATCAATATGCCAATCTTTAGTGTTCTCTCAGTTTTTCACTCTCTCAGCCAACCTTGAACATTAACGGCGGCAGGAGCTGGCAGGAGCTGCCTTGCACCCCAAGTGCTAATTATTATGAATTCTGGTACAGTCTGAAAAATTGGCTGAGCAGTTCCTTTCTGCTGTCCTGGGAGTAAGGAAGGGCAAAGTGTGAGAATGAAGTAGTTCAGCTCAATGAAACTTTATTGACATGGTGAGTGATGCTCTGTGACACAATTGACAAGAGTTTCTAAAACTGATGAGTAATTTCTTGTGTTTCTTCGTATTTGTGATATTGGAGGATAATCATTGTCTGTTCCAATCTCCCCTTGGTAACAATGGCTGCACAATCACTCTTCTCACAACAGGGTTTTGAACAGGGTTTTGTGTCTTCCATGCTCAGGTCCAAACTAGATATTTCATGCAAGATCTGCAAATGGATGTCTGAATGTATTTTTTCTTCTGTAAAACATTGTGGGGACAGGGGAAATTAAATCAGAAGTATAGCCCTGAGAGAGGGGATTCTTATCCTTCACCACCATGTTAAAGTAGAAATTGCCAGTCATAACATCTATTCCAGCTATTTTTAAAGGTATTGGCATTGGAAAGAACAAAGAAAAAACTGTCTAGCAAAATTTATGTAAAGATGGCTATCTAATCTTATGTTAAGCGATTCCTCGCAGCCCGAGGATGGTGGTCATCCAAGTGTAGTAAACCACACAAAGAGACTGGATATTATCAAAAATAATGTGTATATATGGGCATATAAACAAGCAGGTGGGAGACGCTGATTGAGAACAATAACAATAACAGTTCTCCGGTGCTTACATAAACAATAACCATGGTGCAAATACCATACGAGGAAAGCACGGTGTGGTTCCTGGGCGGTGTCCCAAGGAGCGGCGTGTGTAAGTTCAGGAGGGCAATGAGGTAAACAGAAGAGGAAGGGGATCAGTTCCACAGGCGGAGAGGAAAGATAAATCCGGGAGTTAAATCCACAGTGATCCCAACCCGCTGCAATAAGCGGTAGAGGCTAAATGCCTTTGTTTGTAATCCGGGCTCCTAAAGCGACCAATAGCCGGGAGCAGTGCTGCGCGAATGCGCTCCGTGTCCTTGTGCCAGAACAAAGCACGCCGTCCTCAGAGGCAACCAAAGGGAGGAACCACAGGGACTGGGTCAGCGATACAACCCACTCGGAAACACCGGGCACGCCGCAATGGTTTCAGCTGCAGGAGCCCGATGCGTTTCGCCGAGTAATGGCTTTTTCAAGCGACCAGGTGCGGTGGAGATCACAGGTGTTTCACAGAACATACAATATCATGCAGTGGAACTACCTATGATGGGGCCATGCTATTTCACAATATTGTATGTTCTGTGAAACGCCTGTGATCTCCACCGCACCTGGCTGCTTTAAAAAGCCATTACTCGGCGAAACGGATTGGGCCCCTGCAGCTGAAACCATTGCGGCGTGCCCGGCGTTTCTGAGTGGGTTGTATCGCTGACCCAGTCCCTGTGGTTCCTCCCTTTGGTTGCCTCTGAGGACAGCGTGCTTTGTTCTGGCACAAGGACATGGAGCGCATTCGCGCAGCACTGCTCCCGGCTATCGGCCGCTTTAGGAGCACGGATTACAAACGAAGGCATTTAGCCTCTACCGCTTATTGCAGCGGGTTGGGATCACTGCGGATTTAACTCCTGGATTTATCTTTCCTCTCCGCCTGTGTAACTGATCCCCTTCCTCTTCTGTTTACCTCGTTGCCCTCCTGAACTTACACACGCCGCTCCTTGGGACACCGCCCAGGAACCACGGCACGTTTTCCTCGTATGGGATTTACACCATGGTTATTGTTTATGTTTGCGCCGGATAACTGTTATTGTCATTGTTCTCAATCAGCGTCTCCGACCTGCTTGTTTATATGCCTATATATACACATTATTTTTGATAATATTTATTTATTTATTTATTTATTTATTATTGGGACTTCTTAACCGCCGACTCCCGGGGGCTCGCGGCGGCTCACAAGAACCAATGGCACAGCGCCATGAGTTAAAAAGCATAAACAATTAAAAACAAAATTAAAACAAGCAGTACAATTAAAACAGCAGCAGCAATACATACAGCCGAGTGAGTATATCCAGTCTCTTTGTGTGTTTTGCTACCTTGTATTTACAGTATATGACTTGTTTGTGTATGGTTACCCTCCAAGTGTAGTGTCTTGGCAGTGGATCCATAGGTGGTAGTGGAGCCGTATTCTTGATCTGCATGTTCTCCCGCAGTGAGGACATAGTTTTCCAGGTGGAAGGCGGTCCCGGTCGGTGTTGGCTTGACGCACCTTCCTCTTGGCATGTTTCTCCTTTTGCCCTCCATTCATGCCTCTTCGAATTCTGCAGCACTGCTGGTCACAGCTGACCTCCAGTTAGAACACTCAATGCTCATGGCTTCCCAGTTCTCTATGCCAGCTTTTAAGGTTGGCTTTAAGCCCATCTTTAAATATCTTTTGTTGTCCATCAACATTATGTTTCCCATTCTTGAGTTGGGAGTATAGTAGCTGTTTTGGGAGATGATGATCAGGCATTCGGACAACATGGCCATTCTAGTGCAGTTGATGGCACAGGAGCATCGCTTCAGTGCTGGTGGTCTTTGCTTCTTCCAGCATGCTGACATTTGTCCGCCTGTCTTCCCAAGAGATTTTCACTCTGGGGCAGAGAACTCTACTGCTGAACAGCTCTCAGAGTTAGGAAGTTCTTCCTCATGTTCAGAAGGAATTTCCTTTCTTGTAGTTTGAAGCCATTGTTCCCTGTCCCAGTCTCAATGGCAGCAGAAAACAAGCTTGCTCCCTCCTCCCTGTGACTTCCCCTCACATTTTTATACATGGCCATAATGTCTCTTCACAGCCTTCTCTTCTGAAGACTAAACATGCCCAGCTCTTTAAGCCGTTCCTCATAGGGCTTGTTCTCTAGACCCTTGATTTATTCTTATTCTATTATTTGTGAAAACAAAAAACCTATTTGTTAATGTTTACTTTTTATTTTTAATAAATTTTATTTTTGTCAGCTAAAAAAGGGGCAAAACCCATGCAAACGTAAGACAAAAACAAAAAAACCAACCCACAGTAACCTGTCCGACACTGCTGTCTCTCCCTCCGCCCACTAAATATCTGCTAACATAAAAGTGGGATACTAAAAATAGCCACACCATAAATACACAATTGACTTTTCCCCTGAGCAGGCAAAGGTGATTGTCAAACTATTGTACATGTACATACTTCTTGTTCTATGTGATCACTTTTCAAAAACTGTTTATGGAGAGTAAAGCATTGACAAAACTGAAAGTTAATACCAGAAAATCTTCTGCCTCCTAGTGGTTTCTGGGGAATGTAAGCTGCATGACTGCTGAGAAATGTCTTGTGTTTTGTAGGGATCAGCGACTCCTAGCCTAGATACATTGTTCCTCTTCCTTGGGTATATGTTTCCGAGAAGCCTTAGAAATGCATTACAAAGGATGGGATTTAGCAAAAAGTTTAGAACTACCATAATGAAGGAATGTAGAAAACAGGGCCAAGAGATTGGAGAGATTTAAAAGTTGGAATAAGAGGCTTATGATAAAACAGAAGGATAAGATAGCTATAGAGAAAAAAGAGACATTGTCAAAGCACCAAGCTGTCCTCCAGGCAACCTCTGTGACATCAGAACAGGTAATCCAATGGCTGTTGAGATATAGTGCCATGGTGATGTCAGAGCAGAATAACCATCTGTGGTCACAAACACTACAAGAGCGATAAAGCCAAGTGGAAGGAAGTTGTTTACCTTGCCTTGCCTTTTCAGGTTGTGCATGGTGGAGATGGGGCCTATGTTTCTGGGCAAATCCCAGAACTTAAGTGCCTCCACTGAAAAAGCTATTGCACATTTATGATGGCTCCCTCACTTCCTAAATGGAAGCATTTTCAGCTGTGCCTCTGTGCATAATCTTTCAAAAGGCAGACTCAAACCATCTGTAAAGCTGTTTTGTTTTGGAAATTTCTGGAGTCGGGCGAGACAGTGTTATCCAAGAAGTGAGCGGCTTCTGCAGAGTTTCTGCTAATTTGTTTATATGAGTTTCTACAACCTTGCATGCTGAAGGTGTGAAATGAGTCGTAGTTACATTAGATATTCAGAAGACTTCTGTAAGGACACTTCAAAATCCCTTTCATGTATAGTACATGTATTCTTGCAGCTAAAGCATAATTCAGATTGATTTATCTTGTTCGTCAACTAATTATTTTTAAAAACTAATTTCCATCTTAACATCCTAAGAGTGCTTATGCAGAAAGTGAGTCTTAATTGTCCATTTAGCTTGATTACTAACAAAAGTAGAATTCAATTAGTGTGCGCGCTCAATATTAGCTGGCTTGATTTGCATTAGGCAACCAAAATTTTCCATTCAGCTTTAAACCCATTTGGGCATGGACTTGAATTTTCTTTCACTTTTCTGTATTGTGTTTTCCTCAGCGCACTGTTTCCATCTCTCCATCTTACTCTTCTCATTGCTTCCTCTGCGACCAGAAGCGGAGGACAATGATTATTTGCACAGACAGATTCAAGAGCAAAACAGTGCTTAGTTCATATTTGCTGTGTTGTTTATATAGGATTTGCTTTGGTAAGGTGTAAGTATGGGCATTGTAGACTTATGGCTTGCTGCATGTTTTATGAAAATTGCTACCGCAGAGAACAGCTGGTGCACAGGAGGGAATACATTATTAGATCCTGTAGTACCAAGATTTTATAAAATGAAACATCAACTGAGAAAGCTGAGATGGGGCATTTGAAACACTGAGAAGCAGCGTGAATGTGTCAAATGCCTAAGATGGACTCTTTCAGTATGCTGTGAAGCCTGGTTTAGATTCCGAGGATGGAGTAATTGCTGAAAGACAGCATGTCCTTGTCCTTCATTGTGATTTTTTTACAATATTTCAGTTGCACTAAGCCAACTTTAAATGTAATATAAGCTTTTGTGTAAATTATAAGTTGAGATATAGATAAAAATATCATACTTTGCAGTTGAATCCTCAAACCTTCAGTTTAATAAATGGTTAATGTAAATGCCATTACAATGAAAAGTGCAAACATTAAATGCAAGGACACATAATGGGAAACACCTGGCTTGACAGCAGTATGTGTGAAAAAAATCTTGGAGTCCTTGTGAACAACAAGTTAAACATGAGCCAACAATGTCATGCACTAGCAAAAAAAACAACAACAAAAAAGCCAATGGGATTTTGGCCTGCATAAATAGGAGTATAGTGTCTAGACCCAGGGCATTAATGGCACTCCTCTGTTTTGCCTTGGTCATACCACACCTGGAATATTGTGTCCATTTCTGGGCAGCACAATTGAAGGGAGATGTTGACAAGCTGGAATGTGCCCAGAGGAGCGTGAATAAAATGATCAAAGGTCTGGAGAACAATCCCTATTAGGATGAGTTTAAAGAGCTAGGCATGTTTAGCCTACAGAAGAGGAGGCTTTGCCACATTTTGGAGACTTTGGAGGTCATTTTAGGCCTGGGAGACAGATTTTTTTTAAAAGATCAGAAGTCAATTTCCAGTTGAAAAAAAGACATGTCCAGACTTGACATAGCTGAATACGGAAAAAATGGTTTCATGCCAGTAAGGACCCTTTGAACACTTTTTGTTTTTAATATATAAAAAACCAACTTTTTGTGATAAAATATTTTTCTAGTGCTGAAGGGCCCTGCAGACTTTAAAAAACATACAGGGTTATGTAGCTTCCAGGTTTCACTTCCAATATCCTTTTTTAAGAGGAGCGGAGGGAGGGGTCTGATCTTACTTAAACTATGGACAGCATATGACTTTAAACATCTCTAGGGATCACATAGATAGGGGAATAATTCAGCTCAGCTGCTTATGCCACTATAGGTCAGCAAGGGGTTTTTTTTGCCATAATGTAATTGGGATGTTAGTATGGACCTGGCTTACCAGTGCAAGTATACGCAGTTGAACTGAGTATGGTTCTGGTATAATGATGGAACCAGGAGGTACTCTGTGGACTTCTCCAGATACTTTTATGTAGTCAACCCAGTAAAAATGAAGGATGGGTGTTTTTTTGGAGCCGTGCCCAGAAAGTGCTTCTTCTAGAACCTGTATTTGTCTATTGTTGTCTTTTTATATTTAAGACTATTAAGATGGTGTCTGGTCTTGAGAATGTTCTCTGAGATCTTCTTACAGAGGCAACATCTCTGGGTTGTGATGTACCATCACCTGACTCATTACAAAGGGCTGAGTGTTACATAAAATTGAGTGGGAGCCATTTCATATGAGCAGCTGATGGTATGAAGCTATCCCTCAGTTGCTTTAGCCATTTTTGATCACTCCATTACAAGCTGTCATATCACTTCAGAAGACTTGGAGCCCTACTGTACAAATGCACATCCCTTTTTATATGTATAACAGACTGTGTGTGTGTTTGTGTGTCTTCTCACCAGTGTCCTTCTGTCGATCATTATCACTTTCCTTCATAGCAAATCTTTATTTACAGACTCTGCATGCTGGAACAGTGGGGGAATGTTAACATCAAACCTCACATATTTAGTATATGTTGCCCTCAAACCCAATTTGCACAGCGGTTTACCCTTTGGTAGTAACCCAGAGCTGATTTACATCTAGAAATGCCCCCCAAATCAGCCATATAAACAGAAGTTTAGCTGTCCACCCTAATCCACCTTATCGACCAAAATCAGACTGAAAATAGCACAATGTCACGTAGAATAATAGAATCATAGAATCATGGAGTTGTAAGAGACCTCGTGGGCCATCCAGTCCAATCCCCTGCCAAGAAGAAGGAAAATCACATTCAAAGCACCCCCAACCGATGGCCATCCAGGCTCTGCTTAAAAGCCTCCATAGAAGGAGCCTCCACCACACTTCGGGGCAGAGAGTTCCACTGCTGAATAATAATACTCTTTATTTATATTCCGCCCTTCTCACCCCGAAGGGGACTCAGGGCGGATCACAGTACACATACAAGCAGACAATCCCTGCCGTTTCTGTATTTGACATACAGCACATACAACATATTTATTTTATTCTTATTTATTCTTCAAACTTCCTATACCGCCACTCCCCGAAGGCTCGGAGCGGTTTACAGTTTGACATACATAATATACAGCTCTCACAGAGAGAAAGTTCTTCCTAACTTTCAGGTGGAATCTCCTTTCTTGTAATTTGAAGCCATTGCTCCACATCCTAGTCTCCAGGGCAGCAGAAAACAAGCTTGCTCCCTTCTCCCTTTGACTTCCCTTCACATATTTATACATGCCTATAATGTCTCCTCTCAGTCTTCTCTACTGCAGGCAAAACATGCCCAGTTCTTTAAGCTGCTCCTCATAGGACTTGTTCTCTTGTATACTTGGACATATTGGTGTGGCCTGATACACAGCTTGGGAAATTGGCAGCCCTCCAAATGGTTGAGGCTGATGGGAATGAGTACCCCATAAAACTCTGGGGACTACAAATTGCTCATCTCTAACAAAAAGAACTTGGTGTCCACCTGTGGTACCACAAATATATAGAAAGAAAGAAACTTTCTACTTCAGTCAGTCTTCCGTAATTTTCATCTAGTTTAGAGAACTATTCCTGTATTTTTCCCTTGTTGTTCCTCTTCAATGAGGAGGTCACTGGTCCCTGAACCAGAAAAGCAAGCAAGTGAAGGGCAGCCTGGATACATATGGATGCATGCCTGCAACATCTGATACCGGTAAAGAAGTGTGAAATGTAGCATGAAAAATGCAAACAGCCCAGTGCTGTAGGGGTTACTTCTTCTTCTCCCATGCCACATGCATTGTTGTTCTGCTTCACATTTTGCTGGCAGAAATAAATACATCTCACTAGAAGCAATGAAATTGGTAGGTTATTTATGTCAAGATAGCTGATACTAGCCAGAAGGGATGTGATTTTTTTTTAAATTGCTGCTTTTGATGCTGGTCCTACTGAAAGTACACAAACCCCTAAACCAGTGGTTCTCAACCTATAGCTACAATCCGCACAGGAGCTAGATATACTCTGGACCTTGACCTGATTAAACAGGGAATCTAGTACTTATTTTACCCGAGGATAATGGTCTTCCAAGTCTTGGCAGTGGATTCGTAGGTGGCTGAGGAGCCCTATTCCTGATCTGCTTGTTCTCTCACAGTTAGAACATCGGTTTCCAGGTAGAAGGCGATCCTGGTCAGGGTTGGCTTGATGTACCTTCCTCTTGGCACGTTTCTCTCTTTCGCCCTCCATTCGTGCCTCTTCAAATTCTACAGCACTGCTGGTCACATCTGATCTCCAGCTAGAGCGCTCAAGGGCCAGGACTTCCCAATATCAATGCTACAGTTTTTAAGACCATCTTTAAATCTCTCTTCCTGTCCTCCAACATTCCATTTTCCATTCTTGAGATTGGAGTAGAGCCACTGCTTTGGGAGACCATGATCGGGCATTCGGGCAATGTGGCCAGTCGAGTGGAGTTGATGGCAGAGGACCATCGCTTCAATGCTGGTGGTCTTTGCTTCTTCCAGCATGCTGACATTTGTCCACCTGTCTACCCAAGAGATTTGCAGGATTTTCTGGAGGCAGCGCTGATGGAATAGTTCCAGGAGTTGCATGTGACGTCTATAGACAGTCCACGTCTCACAGGCATATAGCAGGGTTGGGAGGACAATAGCTTTATAAACAAGCACCTTGGTATCCCTACAGATGTCCCAGTCCTCAAACACTCTCTGCTTCATTCGGAAAAATACTGCACTCGCAGAGCTCAGACGGTGTTGTATTTCAGTGTCAATGTTGACTTTTGTGGAGAGGTGGCTACCAAGGTAGCAGGAATGGTAAACATTTTCTACTGTTACACCATTAAGCTGTATTTCTGGCATTGCAGAGGGATTGGCTTGTGACTGCTGGAAGAGCATTTTTTCTTGATGATCAATGAGAGGCCAAGCTTCCTGTATGCTTCTGCAAAGTTGTTTAGAGTGGCTTGCAGGTCTTCTGAATGCGCACAGACTACATTGTCATCAGCATATTGGAATTCTATAACAGATGTTGTTGTGACCTTGGTTTTGGCTTTCAGTCTGCTGAGGTTAAATATCTTGCCATCTGTCCAAGGCAAAGGAATCTAGTGTGATGTCATGGTTAGACTGCAGAACTACTACTGAGAAGGCCCCAGTTTGAATTCCCACTTGAGCCCAAAAGGCCCTTATGTCAGTTACTATCTCTGGCTCCATCTACACTGCCATACAATGCAGTTTGAAACCACTAGTATGTAATATCTATCATACATATCATATCTCCCCTTATGTCCCACCTCAAAATTTGCGATCTTCCGGGGAGGCCCTGCTCTTGATCCCGCCTCCGCCACAAATATGTTTGGTGGGGACGAGAGACAGGGCCTTCTCAGTGGTGGCCCCTCACCTGTGGAACTCGCTCACCAGCAAAATAAGATTAACTTCTTCCCTCCTTTCCTTTAGAAAAAAGCTAAAGACATGGCTGTGAGACTGGGCGTTTGGTTGATGTGGAGCAGCGGACGGACAATTTGAGTAGGATAGGGTTGGGTTGGCGGACTGTAGCTTGGCTGGCAGCCTATGAATATGGAACGGGGATTATGGGGGATTTGATATGTAACTGTTTTTAATCTACTTTGATTTTTTTTATATGTTGTTCTGTTCTTGTATGCGGCATTGAATTGTTGCCTTCTGTAAGCCGCCCTGAGTAGAGAAGGGTGGGTTAGAAATGAAATAAATAAATAAATAAAAATAAATGTGTGCAAGAAAGGAAGGCATGATGACCACAGACATAGTGGCAGCATGTGGTGTGTCCTCTACTTAATGCTAGACTCCAGGCAATCCTTGTGGCTGTGACAGTATCATGTTGGGACTGCCTGTGTGGCCCAGTAGCAGCTGTCCAGTCAACCAAACACTGTGCAGATATTTCAGGTGGTTTGTGATGCTGCAGAGCTTGAAGGCCATAGTAGTTGTAGCAGTAGTACAGCACCGTTGAGCCAGAAGGAGCTTGCTCTGCAATCAATAAAGGCAGAAGGTGAATTGGAAAAGGAGATATGTGAAAAGATCTTAAAAGATGGCATCTGCCCTTTTTAGTGATAAGCAATACAGGCTGGGTCAATTGAGTTCAGGGTAATTGTATTTCTTTTGTTTTGTTTGTTTGTTTGTTTAAAAAATCCTCTTTCCTCTTGGTGTCCCTCCAACAACAGCAAGAGTATCCCTCTGGGCAGCTAAACCAGGAAATCCCAACTGGATGTCCCCCACCCCCGCAAGGATCTTCCTCCAGGGGCAAACCAAGATTGGGCAACTTGGAAGTCCCTGAATAGACTCAGAAGTCTGCCCATGAAAGGCAGGTGAATATAGCATTGAAGGAAATATGCAGAATAACCGTAGGATGTCTTAAACCCACACCTGTTAATAAATTATACAATCTAGCTAGCATTGCCCTCCCCCCAAGGGTCTGTCTCCAGGGGCAAACCAAGAATGGGCAACTTGGAAGTCCCTGAACAGACCCAGAAGTGGAGTGGGCAAAAGACAACCTGGCAAAATGGCACTACCTAAAAGAATCCCATACCTTGTGTGACTGTGGAGCAGAACAGACAACTCTGCATCTATATGCTTATCGACTGTGCTCAGCCTCATATACAGAGAAGGAATTGTTGGAGGCTACAGACAATGCCGTTGCTGTTGCCCGTTTTTGGTCAAAAGCTATTTAGCCACCTGCACACCTATTTTTATCAGTTTTATACTAATTTATGCAATGCTTTTGATATGAAATAAATAAAACTGCACTGTCCCAAAGCTATAATTTGCCCCACTGTGATTTTAGTGGAATAATCAGGGTGGTGGGAAATGGCACTGGAGCAGAAGTGCTGATGGTTGTCCCATAATCCTGCATTCCCATTAATGTTCATTTTCAGCTCTTAACTAAAGATGTTGTTGATCTGATTAACTTTTTGTCTTCTCGCTGTTTGGCAGTGAATGTGTATGATACTGGAGGGTTGCTTCAGAATGTATGTATATGCTTTGGGTGTGTACATGAGAGCCTGTGAATGAGTGGGCTCATTCTCTGAAGTGATTTGCTTGTCTTGTTGCTGAATTCATTTATTTTAAGTTACCTCATTTTATTTCTTGCTTTATGCTTGTTAGATTGAGCTTTTCATGACCTGATGCATAATATTAATGTGTTTAGACTTTGATGGTATAGAACTTGTGGATAGCTGTAATAGCTATATAGAAGAATTTTCCTTTCTCTTCTTAAATAAATTGCATACCACTTTTTATGAAATTAAAATTTTAAAATGTATAAAATACTAAAATAAAATGGACATAATAAAGGTAAACAAGTGTACATGTTTACCTTTTAATGTGATTTTCCTGTTTTTTGGCAGGGGGTTGGACTGGATGGCCCATGAGGTCTTTTCCAACTCTATGATTCTATGATCCTACATGTATTTAGTTTCTTACGTCAACTGCTAAAAATAAAAATAGGATAAATAAAAGCATCTGGTGTTGTGATCAGACTTTTATCTCCCAAAAGTAGGCAAATGTGTAACATCGTCAAGCCACACCTGTGAATCTCAGTCTTTGCTATGCTAAATACCTGGCAAAGCTCGGCCAGAACTAGCTAGGCAGAGAGACGAAAGTAGAGGAAATCCACCCTCCAGAGGTTTTGGACTACATCTCTTGCACTCAGTAGTACCATTGACCATACTAGCTATTGCTTCTAGAAACAGAAGTTCAAAATATCTGGTGTGCCAAAGGTTTGCCACTCTAGATGAAGGGCCATCATGATTTACAATAAGCGGTGAACTGCATGCTGTAGTGTAGTCATTGAAAAGCACTAGAAAAACAAACACATGGCAAAATATCAAGGTTGTTCTGATTCTTGACAGGATTTTTCTATTGCAGCAGCAATGTTGTAGGGTGTTTCAGGCTAATTGACTTACTTTCTGAGTACGGGCTTATTCAGCTGAGGTGAAAAGGTTGGTGTTTGTCTCCCCATTCCTTCTCTCTTTTTAACCCTGTGGAGGTTAGTCGCAGAGCAGCTGGGTATCTGGATTGAGGGGAGCCCTGAGATTCCTGCAAGAGCAGTTTAATCTTGTGCTTGTTCTCCCTTGCATTCTTCTATTGCTCAGCTCTCCCAAGGGAGTCTCTTTCTCTGCTTGGAAGTTTTCTTACTGCGATGATTATTCTTTCTGCTCTGGCATCCGTTACAATGACAGCAGCCGGGGAGAGCAGGGCGATCGGAACAAATTTCTCATAAAAAGGAGCTAAGTTGATGAAACCATTACAGTGCATGCATCCTGTACTCGATCATTGTGACACATCAATGGGGGAGGTGTGGGCAATGAGTGTGCATGTGTGCGCGCGCACATACAGAATCCACAGCACTAGTCGGCATCCTTACAGGCAACTTGGGATAAATTCTGTCCCTTTTGAAACCTTTCCATTGCCCCTCTGTACTTTTTCTCTTCCTTGCCATCCTTGCCAGGAAAATGTGTTTGACTTCATCTTTTCTGTACTCTTTTAATTTTATTTATTTTTATTTCTTCAGCTCCTGAAGCTGTGCTGCCACCGTAGGATGACTCCTTCCAAGCCTCACTTCAATTCTTTGTTATGTAACAGGATTGTTTATGAATTTATCCCTCACCTTTTGTGTAGTAGTAACTGCAACAAACCTAATTCTTTTCTGCCATGCTTTGTATAGAGCACCAGAGTTTAGAACAATTTTTTGAACTACAAATCCCACGGTCATCACGACTGAAAGAGATTGCCAATGAGAAGGCAGAATCAGAAAAGGTGTGAGTTTGCCAGAGCATGTGCCAGCATATTAAGAGAGAGCGAGGGCCTTTCCACACAAACCTCTATCCTAGAATATCAAGGCAGGAAATCCCACAATATCTGCTTTAACTGGGTTATCTGAGTCCATACTCAGATAATATGGGATTTCCTGCTTTGATATTCTGGGATATAGGGCTGTGTGGAAGAACCCCTAGTCTTTTGCAGTCATATAGGTACAAATGAGCAATTACTTGTTTTTCTTTCTCTTTACCTTGCCTCCAGTTTTCTCTCCTTTTTTCCTGGAACAGCCATCTCTGGTGTCCTACAAAGCTACCACAGTTCTAGTTTTTATGAGGTAGCACAGTCAATAAAATTGTATATTGACGGATGTGGAGGGTGCCCGGTTGGGAAACGCTGCTGTAGGAGGCCCTCATTCTCAGCCCCCTGCTCCCTCTTGAGGTTATTTCTTTCTGTTTCATCAAAGTATGCATGTATGTACCTTCAAATTGCCTGTTAAGCTGTGGTGGCCCCATGAATATCATCGGGTTTTCTTTGGCAAGTAATACTCAGAGATTCTAGTTAGACATTTAAACAGTGCCTTCCTTGGAAATAAAGTTTATAGCTCTTGGTATTAACGGCAGTCTCCTATCCAAGTACTAACCAAGGGTGACTCTTTTTGGCATCAGAGAGGATCTGGTGCCTATTTGGTATTTAAGTGCTTTAAGGTGCCTTCTTCTCTTCTTCTGATTCTCTCTCCTAAGTAAAGAAAACTTTCCAGTCTACTATTGGGTTTTCTCAGTTTCACATTTTTTATTCCTCTGCTCTCTGGTCCTGAAAAATGCAAAAACTCCTGCTGTCCCTGAACAGTCTGCATTGATGTTTCTTCACAGTACTCTCTTCCTCAGCTCTCCACTTCTCCTTTCCTCTCAGCCTTTGACCTAGATTTTACAGGCCACTAAATATTGTGAATGGCTGAAACTCATTGGAAATGGTCTGCATATGCAAGACTAACCACACGATGCTTCAAGGGAGATGCTGTAGGGAGTGAGCATCACTAAGCAGAGCTTCCTGAACTCATCAACTACAGTATCATTGTCAGGGTTGCTGTAATTTCATTCTGTGATGGTTAAGGAAGTCTCCAAAATTCTTGGAGCAGAGTGGAAAGAAAGGAGATTGGTATGTGGTTTGCAGATCATACTCATGTTTGTGAATATGGGCAGTCTGTGTTAGTAATTTCCATGTAAGCTCAAGATGTGTGTGTGCCTCCCTGCCTTCTTGGGCAAGTGCACACAGAGATGTACAAGTACAAACCTACTTCAAAACATCTGATGGAATGATTGATTTTTAAAAATTCCTATAGTGCCCTGTTTATGAGGCCTCTTCATGGTAAATTATGTCTTAATTATGTCCTATTTTTCTATATTTAGGAAATAATGTTTGGGCCAAGAGCATAGAAAAAAATTCTTCATCGATTTGCTCCGGAGTTTACTTGTCTGCATCTAGGAAGTTTAGTTTGCCTAAATTCTTTGCATTCACTTCTTGTTGTCTTACCTCCATTCCTAACTATGAGTCATATGTAAGTTGAATGTTTGTAACTCAGGGACTGCTTGTACTTGAAAGGAAATAAGCAAACTGTATAACTACTTCTTGTGTAAACAGGAGAAAAAACTCTTCTGTTATGTTTAGAAATACAATAGAGGGGCTGCATAATATCTTCATTGGATCACAAAAATATCATAAACATGACATTTCTCTAAATTCTCCTAGAACTCTTCATAAGATACCATGAAGCTAAAACTGGGGCAGAAGGGAAGAAAGAAAACCAAATAATTAGCCTGGTCATTGTATGTTTTCTGAAGCTGTTACTGGTCATTTGTTGTGACCTTTGCCTGCGCATTCTGTCTGGCTTCCAAGATGAGAGTTACCAATTCAGTGGGAGTTATCAATGAGGAAAGGGATCATCTGTGTAGACAGAAATGTGGCTATATTGCCCTTCTGACATTAATCTGACCATGGCCTTGGCCAGAACCAACTGTAATGACCTGGCCTTCCAGAATAAAGCTCTCTTCCCTAAAAATGTGCCCAGAAAGGTATATTCTCATCTCTTTCATTATGGCATGACAGGGACTACTGGGCTCCTTGTCAGCCTGAATAATATTTTTGTGTTGTGGCTGTGGACCTCTAGGAAGGGAAAATTGGTCCCTTCCCTTACAGCTGCCTGAGGATAGACAAAATACTGAGTGGGGAGTGGAGAGAGCATTATTAGTATGTACCTGCCAATTTTCACCCAATTATGAGTTGAATGTGCTGTTGTCTGACTAGCTTTTAGTTTCCCTCTCAGTGGAGCCCTCCTACCTTCAGGCGGGGCTGAGTCAGAGTCAGAATTCAGCTTCTCCCTTCCTCTCCCCTTCCCCCAACTCAGCAGCTCATCTGTGGCCCTGTCAGCTCCAGGATTTATAACCAGCCCCTGCCAATTGCTGCCTCACCCTTCTCCTGGCTTTATCCCTGTCATAGATCACTCCAGGCGCCTTGCCTCGCCACCACGGGGACACTTCATCAGGCTGAACTTCTACCTTGTCATTCTCTGATTCTTTAGGGAGAGAGCAAGTGGGAAAAGGAAATGGCCATGGCCTCAGCAATGTGAGAATAATGGCATAGCAGCAGCAGCCGAGGCATGGAGGGCTTGTGAGAAGACCCAGGAATTGTGCTGAGCTCTGTTCCTTTCTTTAAGGGAGGAGGCATCACATTTATGGACTGAAAAGGAAGAAATGAGGGGGTAGAAAGGGACCAGGAGCTATTCATGTATGGAGATGGAAATCTAATTAGCTGCAACTTCATGTGCTCATGGTATGTGTTTGTAAATCTGTTATTATACCCTTTATATCCTCCAGTACAGGGTGACTTGTAACACTTTGGCATATTTGCCAACCCTCCGCTCACTCTTCTTCTACAGATATTTTTTAAAAATAAAATGAAAACTAATTTTCAACCAAATGTCCTTCCACCCACACTTTTTCGTCCTTCTGAAATAAATTTCACATCCACCCACATGCATACCCTATTCTCCCTGGATTCATGCTTTCTTTTGTAACTTAGCCACCCAAACATCTACAAAGACTACTGCCGCAAGTTGCATAAGCAGACAAATCAGTTCATGGTTTCAGCTTATTAGGGTGAGTGAGCATTACAAATGCATAGTGTCTAGACAGGGCTTACCTAACCCAGTGACTTTCCTAGCTCACCAAGTTTGAAATTCTATACATCCAATCCCTGAAAAAAGGGGAGGTAAGAGCAAGGACCTATGGGGTCTTTGTCTTGTTCCTCAAATTGTCTTTGGTGGTCTGGATGCTTTCCTAGATTTTGTTGATCTTTCTCAGTTCATTGGGAAGGCATTATAAAATGTAACAGTTTGGTAAGGTTGCGTGTATCTGGTAAAGTTGTGCTGCCAAAATAAGGGTCCCAAGCAGGTCTCTGTTTGATTAAGGACAGTAATATGTTGGGATTTCTTGATGTCTGTTCCCACATGCATAAAAACAAACACATTTGTTAAGTGGAGAAAGGAAGGAAGGATGCCATCTCTGTGTGTGGGGTTTACTTCTCTCTCTCTCGCTCAATCACTGCTGCCCTGGTTTCCATTATCACTACATTTTAGAAGTCATATCTGATTTCTGAATACTTCTTGACTTGTGGGGCATCTGCTTTCCGTTCTCTATTTGTATGTAGCAGCCAGAGCAGTAATGTTCCTGTGATCAAGGAGGCTGTTACAAGAGTGTTAGCAGTTTCATGAGAGTTACCTGGCTGGATTCTGCCTCCATTCTCCAGCATTTTTTCCACTTTAGGCACTGAAACTTCCACAACCCTGTAGGTAAATCACACACATTTCCTGATATTGTATCAATTACTCTAAGCACTGTACAGTGCAAGAAGAAAGTAGTCCTGCATAGCCTTTTCACTTTAAATTTATCATACCAAACTTTAATGCAGGAAAATGATTCCTTCTCTTTCTTTCCTTGGCTCCTTCCTTTCTCCAGCATCCTTGGAACTGTGTATCCTAAGCTAGAGTCTGCTACACACATTAAGAGTGACACTGATTGACAGCTGCTGCTTGCAGGAGCTTCAGGGTTTCCTGTCCCTCAGCTGCCCTTCCTACCAAGCATTATTTATTTAACAGCCCCTGTGTTTCTGGAGCAGATACAGGAATGGTTTGACATTGGGGAGTGGGAAGAAGAAATGGAATATCCTCTGCTTGAAAGGTATATAGACAGACAGCTGTCATTTAAATATGGTGGAGTCTTCTAAGCCTACAGATAACATTGGCATGATGTACCGTATTTATATGGCATTAGAAGAAAGGCCTAGATGGCTGACCAACTATATGAAACTGCCTTGGCATTCAGGCTTGGTGAAAGTAGCAAATGGGATTAATTAGCCTTAGCCATAAGAACACCCTAGGACAGGGGCGCTCATTAGGTAGATCGTGCTCTACTGGTAGATCTCGAAGGGCATCCTGGTACATCCCAGGCAGATCACAGGCACAGTGTATATGGCTCCCATGCCATTTGTGGGGAATGCTCAGGGGCTCATTATACTCACATTTAGTTGAATTCAGTCTTAAAATGTATTATATGGCTCTCACTGAAATACATTTCCTAATATTTTGCTTTTATGGCTCTCTGAGTAGTGGGTAGGTAGATCTTTGGGACTTGGTTGTTTTATAAGTAGCTCGCATGCTGGAAAAGTGTGAGCACCCCTGCCCTAGGAAGACCATGGTTTTTTGTAGACACCATGGTTTTTTCACCAGTTTTAACCCATTTTGAGCTTTGTGTCTCTATATCTACAAGAACCAGTGACATGCAGATTGTATAAATGGAGACAGAATTCCTAACTGATGTTTTCCACATCCCATTTGCTGCAATAATCCAGGTGCTTGCCCAGAAATGGAACAGTTTGTTGAATATTTTTTGGAAGCAGAAGTATACAGGGAAGGGCACAGCAGGCAGGACACGAGGTGCAGCCAAGACTATATGGTGCAGGGGGAGTATGCATGAATAAATCTGTCCAGTATGACCCTCAGATGGGCCTTATACTAAGGACTTAGGTGACTGGTACGTAGTGAGGGACATTTGCTTTCATTTCCTTTCTTTGCTGTCCTGTAGATGTTAAACTAATTATTTTAATGAGACACACTATATACCTCCTCTGGCAACTCTCCCTGGGCATACACAGCCATTGAAGCTCTTAAGCAGCTTATTAGAAGTGCCATAAAAGGCCCAAAGGAAACTAAACTCCCAATAGAGCCTGACAAGGCCGCATGAGGTGGGAGGGAGTGCAAGGAGGAGAAGGAGGTGAATTTCTGTCAAGAGACCCTTCCAGGTTCCTGCTCACAGGCTAGCCTTGTCACCATGCATCATTGATGCCAGGTACTCTGCCCAAAAGGGAAGCTGGAGGGTTAGTACGCTCCTGGATTTCAAGCAGCCATCTAGCCCTGCAGATAAATTTGCTTTTCAGCTGAATTCCTTGTGCCTTAGCTGTTCTGCTGTGTTAGATGGTGTAAAGGATGTGTGTGTGTGTGTGTGTGTGTGCATTTGTATTCCTCTACCCTTTAAATACCTCTATTTTCTTCCTAGCACCAAACATCTAAACAAAAAGTGCCCTTGTTTGGAGCGCCATGCTACAAGGATGTAGTCTTTCTGCAAGCAGGAGTTCACCACTCTTGCCTACAATTTAGCAATCACATTAAGTTTTCCTGGTGTGCTCCACAAAGTGACCTCTCCATGAATTTTAACTTGTCCTCTCCCCACAAACACCCAATTTCCCTTTTTTTTCCTCCTATTGCTGCAAATTGTGAAACGAAATCAGTTCAGTCCTTGTGCTTAGGCACACAAGGAGCAGAAGGAGAGTTTTGCTATCAAATGCCTCTCATTTTCTTCTGAATCTTCCAGGCACCTTATTGGTTAGGCTTTTAGGACCTCCTCAATAAGAGACTTGGGACCATTTTGTAAATGTATCTTTTTTTTCTCCTGCACAAAGATAATAAATGCATGTATCCCTGTGGTAGTTGACATGGATTCTTTCACAAGTGTTTCATGTTCTGGTTTTACTGGATCTAGAGAGCAACGTGACTACTGTGTGGACAGGAGGCATCCTACAACCCAGATTTTAGAGTACAGTTGTTTTCCTATATGAAGTCCATTTCTGGGTCGCACCATGTACATCAAGTTTATTAAAAAGTATTTTGGAGCATGTAGTGTTAATGCTCAGTTCAGTTAAGTTTGGAGCTCATTTCAGTGATACCAACTGCTTCTTGATTCAGTTTGATCTGATTCAAATCCAATCTAAATAGATATTTGGAAATGTAAGTCTGGGTGTCCTATTGATTTGCATTGGAAAATAAATTTTCCATCACAAATACGTGAAGTCTGGAAATTTGGGATCCCATTATCTGTTCTTAGAAGATAGCAACTGCCAATATGAAGGCAAGCAGCTGCAGCGGTTTTTGTGTTAATCATCTTTTAAGTTTACTCACAAAGAGTACATACTATCAACTATGTTTCATTCTGCCATTTCAGGTTGTTTATGTGATGTACGTTTGCTGCTTATAAGAAAGTAATTGTCTATGTATGTAGCTCTGTTTCATGTTCTCTCTCATGTGTGGGAGAGAAGAAAAATTAAAAAGTAGAGGAAATTAAACACTGCACTAAAAAGTATATGAAAAGGGATAAACCTATGGTTAGAGTTAAAATACTGCACATAGAAGCTGCATAGTGGGAAGACAACAAGATCAATTTTCGAAGTTGGGTGTGTGGTGTGTGAGATGCATGACTGCTGCTACCAGCTAAAGACCTGCTGCGATTGACTGAAGAGATCAAAAGAGCACACACACAATGCTGTGACTTCATATCATTCCCACCACCAAACACTACGTTTGTAGTGGTAGTGGTAGTGATAATCTTGCTCTAGTTGGAATTTAAAGCTGTTGTTGAGATGTTTTCAATACAATTGAGCATCATTCTGGATGCCTTTCTGGAATGGAAACTTGAGGGCACTTTTTTTGCAATGGTTCCAGCCTTATTTGGAGGGCAGAACTCAAAAGGTGGTGCTGGTGCTGTAGAATTTATGTCCAGCCTCACCATTGACCTACTAATAGCTTGCCACTGGCTTGTGGGGGTTCCTTAGTTTTGTCTTCTATATTGTTCAGTATCTATAGGATGAAACCACTGGGAGAAGTTATTTGGAGTCTTGGGATTGTGTGTCATTAAAATGTTGATGAAACCTAGTGCGACATCTTTTTCTGTGTAATTCCAGGGAAGATGATTTGGTGCTAAATCAGTGTTGCATAATCCAGACACACTCCAAAACTTATCCTGGTCAGTCAAAAAGCAGATTAGGGAATAGGTATTCTACTTAACACTCCCTCTGTCATCTGAGGCTCACCATTTGGGCATATATGTATTTCATAAAAATACATTATAATATATGTATTTTACATACATGTATTTTATGAAGTGTTTTAAGTAAGAAATGAAATTACTACTACTACGTTTACTACTGGATTCAGATTTGATCTCAACTTTCCAGGTTTCAGCTAAAACTAGCGTGTGGTGCATTCATTTTTTAAAATGTCAAGGAAGCCAAGCCATGAGGAGCAGCTTAGAGAGTTGAGTATGCTTAGCTTGGAGAAGAGAAAGTTAGGAGAGGAAGTGAGAGCCATGTTTAAATATTTGAAATGTCACACTGAGGAGGAAGCAAGGTTGTTTTCTACTGTTCTAGGGACCTCTTCACACTGCCTTTTTGGGCCATGCTCTTGCACCAGCAATCGCTGGCAAAAGGGAAGGCATGCAAGGCAGCTTATGGTGCCCTGTGCATCCTCCCTACATCCTTTTCCTATCACATGGTGGGGATGAGACAGGGTGCATTGTCACCCTGTCCCTATCAGATAGATAGGAGAAAGGGAAAAGGGGAGGAAAGTGCAGGTAGCTCCATTGGAGATACCTAAACTTCACTTTCTTTCCTGTATGGGTGGAGGAAGATCCATTCAGTGCTTCCACCCCACTTTGAGGGGAATGTAAGCTGGGCCTGCCATGTGTCATGTGATAGCACACAGCAGACCCCATCCTTATCGTGCCTCTTTCGTCCGCCAACCACTCCACCCATGACCCTTGGCCATTGTGGGGGTTTGTGGCTGAGAGCTCTCCTCCTTCTCACCTTCCTCTTCCCTTCTTTAGGAGATTGACTGGCCCTTTGGAGGGTGGAGTGGCCAGCCAACGACTCTGCCCCCAACCCCCAAGTATCCTGGGGGTCCATGGCTGGGGGTTCTCCTTCTCTCCCTCCTCCTCTTTCCTTTTTTAGGAGACTGACTGGCCCTGTTGAGGGGCAGAGTGGCCAGCCAACCACTCTAACTTCAGCCATTGTGTGGGTCCATAGCCAGAGGTCTCCCCATCCCAAAATCTTTGTCTCTCTAGGTCTCCTTCGCTCCCTGCACCAAATGGTGCACCAGAAGCTGCCTCTTTTGGGAGCAGAGTGGCCAGCCAACTACTCTGCCCCCGACCATCCTGGGGGTTTATAGCTGGGGGCCTTCTCCCCATCCCAAGCTGATACCATGGGTCAGGTCAACTGTGCCCTTTAGATGCAGAGATTTCCCCCCCCCCCCTCATCTGCTCCTTAGTAGTTTGGGAGCACACACTGCTATTGCAACACCGTCACAAACTTATTTTTTCAACCCTCCCCTCCCTAAAACAAGGGCTTTTAAATCTTTTTTGGATTACCATGATTGTCTTCAAACTCCTTCTCCAGTTCCTCGGACAGGTGCCTCATGGTTTTGGTTTGTCCTTCCTCCCTTTAGTGCCCAGAATTTAACTTGTTGGGAAATTCCCAATCCCCATGCCATTCCAAACAAGGCAAAATGGTACCATATCCCCAGACAGGCTTGACACACCATCAAAGTGTCCTGTGACATGCTTGTTTCCCTTTGGGCCTTTGGCGGATCCCAGACCCTGTCCTTCCCCCTACTCCTCTACTGATAGGCTTTTTTTTGCAGTGGAAGATGTATCTTGTCCTCCAAGTGTGGCACCTCACTGCCCCCCCCCCCTTCCAGCCAGCCATAGCAAAAAAAAAGAAGATTCAATTTTTGACTTTTTTAAAAAAAATACTGAAAATCAGGGGATGTGCTAATTATTCTGAAACTTGGGGGGAATTATGCCCTGGTTATGTTGTGTAAATGTAGAGAAATTCAGGGACAGAACTCTTGCAGTTTGTTTTTATTTTTATTTTTTTGTTAAAACAAAAACATTCCCCAAAAATCAATAGACGGAACTGCAGTAGCACAGCGGGTTAAACCACTAGCTGCAAGAAATTTGCTGACCAGAAAGTTGGCAATTCGAAGCCGTGAGTCAGGGTGAGTTCCCGACTGTCAGCTCTAGCTTCTGCCAACCTAGAAATTCGAAGGCGTGCAATTTGAGATTAATAGATACCGTCTCAGCATGAAGGTAAAAGAATGCCCCATGCAGATATGCAGACATTCCAGCAACACGGAGATATCTATGGACAACAAACCCTTTCGTATAGAAAAATGGAACAAGAGCACCTCCCCATGGCCGCAGTTCAGCATTACCTCCAGATGCCAGAGATGGAAAAGGGGGAAAGCCTTTAACTTTTTCTGTGTGGTATGTCCTTGTTCACTGTGTGTAAAAAACATTGAATGTTTACCTCATATTTGTATTACAATCCACTCCGAGTCCCTAAATTATTATTATTATTATTCTTAGATGGGTGAAATGTTCTGAAACTTGGGGGGGGGGGGGAGCTGTTGCAGTCTTAAACGTATTCTACCTTTTTAGCAAGTTTCACCCCAATAACTAAAAATGAGAGCGGAAAGAGCCTTCGAAGCCCTCCCCAGGTGTGCAATTACTTTAACAAAATTGTAGCAAAATGCCATTACTCTTGTTATAGTAACAAAATTTTAACTAATGATACTTTAGAAATATTTTAGAAACAAACCGCCTGCATCCCAGTTTTGTAATGACTTTTGAAACTTTTAAAATTAATTGCACATGCCTACTTGTTGAAACAGCTCCACTGGTTACTGCTCCGTTACCAGAAGAATTCAAACTGTTGGTTATGAACTTTGTGCAACTTCGATCCTGAATGTCTGAAATATTGTGCTCTCTTGATATGAATCTCCTTGAGTTTTAAGATTTCTGGTGATGGTAGGTTAGAAGACAAGCAAATGAGTTGGAGAGAGATTCCTCTACTTGCAATTTGATGACACAGTCATCTCTGGGACAACAGCGCTTAATGAAACTAGATTACATGGTTTCAGTTTGACAGATTGTTTTGAAAAATGTGCCATTTTCATTCTGTTTTTCTTATTTATCATTATCTTGGTTTGGCTGCTGTGGGCGGGAGAGCAAGCTTTCCCATCACCAATTGTGGAATCTCAATTGCAGGAAGATTTGGCAGTTTGTGGACAAGGATACACCAAGGGTGGCCTCTAAGGGGCTAATGTTCATTCCAGGGCAAAGAGTTGCTAACTCTGCTGGCTTTTAAAGACACGGGGCTGAAAGTGTCTGATGTGTCTTCAGAGCTTCATCCCTTGCCTTTCTCTTGCACAAAAGCTGGTTTCGTGGTCACTTCCACTATAATACTAATAATAACACTTTATTTATATTCTGCCCTCCTTACCCCGAAGGGGACTCAGGGCAAATCACAAGTACACATACACGGCAAACATTCAATGCCGTTTGATGTACACAGTACATAGACAGAACAGAAGGAGGTTTTTGTGCCGTGCCACAGGGGGTGCTGTCACTCCATCCTCTATGATGAAGAACTGTCAGGACTTCCTCATTCCAGCATTTTCTGATCTTTTTTTCTTTATGGCATTGTAAAACACCCCCCACCGCCTTTTACTGGTACCTAATTTCTCTAATTACAGCTAAAGCTATTTTCGAACTGCTTAGGTAAACAGTGGGCAGGGCTGATGGTTGGCTGCCCACGCCAACCTGGGGTTCGAACTTGCAACCTTGCGGTTGACAGATCTTTTAGCTGCTGCTGATTTAACAGCTGTGCTAAACCTTGTTATTCAGTGTAACTCACTTTGAAGTAAGAACACATAGGATTGCTTGAAGGTACTATTTACTATTCCTGGGGCAGGGCTCAATAACAATAGCTGCCTTAATATTATTAAGTGCTTAGTGTTTTAGTACATTTCTCATTCATACTTCCAGAGGAAATCCAATTTCAAAGGAGTTTTGGTGATGGGGGATGCTTGATGACTTTACAGGAAGAGTCAGCCCCCACCCCCTCCAGCCTAGTCTTGGAGGATTGAATCCTTCTCCTCAAACCCCCAGTGCATGGTCCATGGATGGCTTCTTGAATGGGAGAGGACTGCTCACAGCAAGGCTAATGAAAATGGGTTGTTGTTGATTTTTCAGGTTGTATGGCCATGTTCTAGAAGCATTCTATCCTGACATATCACCTGCATCTGTGACAAGCATCCTCAGTGATTCCGGCCATGAAAGCCTTCAGCAATACATTGAACATCTCTACCGGGAGAAACTGTCCCAAGACCCGCTAATAAACATGTTGTGGCAGATAGGAGAGATAATACCAAGAGCGATCCTTTGATGAGGCAGAAAAGCACACTTTTATTTTCAGCTGAGTGCCTGACATGGAATTTTCTCCAAAAGCAAACCAGAGTGAGGATAAAGGCATTGATTTTCCCTTTTATACATCTTCAAATACAGGCAGACAAAGAAACATGCTCCTACATACATATCATCATCTTTCTACATGCATGGGGTGTCCCTCCATGCAAGTCTTAGCATTTTCCTCTATACTAGGGTACAGTATAGATACTAGATACTAAGGTACAGCTGTAGAGATCAATCAAGAGGCCTACTTTTGACCTGTCAGGAGGGAGAGGGAAAGACTCATTTCTTACTTTTAGTCCATGGCCCATATCAAGCCATTCCTATCTCCCCCCTGGAATGTTAAACCCCTCCCCCTCGCCTGCGCCTTGTGCACATCTCCTTCACCATCCTTTTGTACTGTCAACTTGGTTTCCAATACAGAGAATCTGATTTTTCTACATTTCAATGCTTCTAATGTGCATACAATATATGTGTGAATATCTATATTTTCCAATATCTCCACATCAGAATGATTCAGATAACAGGCCAGGGAACTCAAAATTTTTGTATATTTTTGGTTCTGTATGGGCCTTGAGGGATACTGAGCCCAGTAGTTAAAAAAGACCTTTCCAAGTTATGGTGGAGACTTTTGTAAAGAGAGCTTACCTTGCGACTTTTCTCATTTGGATTGCCATCTTTCCAGTACTGAGATTGACTTGAAATATTCCAGTTGGACATGTGCTGCAGAAGCCAGCTCCAAAGTTAAAGGGTTTATTTAAAGGCACTCTATTCAGGAGTCAAATAGAGGGCTTATGGAGAATCTGTATCCATTTGAAGCCTTCAATATCTGCAATCTAATAGTGATGTACCTCTGAATTATATTCCTTGCACTAGCAGGATCTGTCAACTAGCATGTGTAGGATATTTCCTTGTAAATGATGAAGACAGTAGGCAGGCCCGGATTACCCATAAGGCCACCCGAGGCCATGGCCTCGGGCGGCAGATTTGGGGGGCGGCATTTCCGGGCCTGAAGGAAGGGGTGAAGGAAGGAGTGGCGCCCACCCCCGGGACAAGGAGCCGGGGGGAAGTCCTGCCGCCCCTAGGGCAATTGACGCAACTTCCCCCACCGCTGCCCTGCTCGTGCGGGCGGGCGCCACTCCTTCCCTCAGTGAAGGGAGGAGGGGCGCCGGTGCGAGCGCGGCGGCAGCGAGGGAAGCCGCATGAGTCTCCCTAGGGGTGGGACTTCCGGCGGCGCCTTCTCCGTCACGCCGGCAGTGGCTCTTCCCCTCCTCCCTTCAGTGAAGGGAGGGGGCGGAACCAGCAAGAGGGAGAAGGTGCCGCTGGAAGTCCCGCCCCTAGGGCGACTCACTCGGCTTTCGCCGCCCCCGCCTCGCTCACCCATGCCCCAAACACGAGCGGGGCGGCGGTGGGGGAAGCCGCGTGAGTCTCCCTAGGGGCGGGACTTCCGGCGGCGCCTTCTCCCTCAGTGAAGGGAGGGGGCAGAACTGGCGAGAGGGAGAAGGCTCCGCTGGAAGTCCTGCCCCTAGGGCAACTCACACGGCTTTTGCCGCCACCGCCTCGCTCGCCCGTGCCCCAAACACGAGCGGGGCAGCTTGCACTGGCACCCCTCCTCCCTTCACTGAAGGAAGGAGTGGCGCCCACCCGCGTGAGCAGGGTGGCGGCGGGGGAAGCTGCGTGAGTCTCCCTAGGGGCGGGACTTCCAGCTGCACCTTGTCCGTCACGCCAGCCCTGCCCCCCGCAAGAGGCCCCGCCCCCCTGGGGGCAGCATTTAGACAGGGGGGCCTTGGGCGGCACAGTCCGCTAATCCGGGCCTGACAGTAGGCAAGATTTCTTCTGCAAGTGATATCAAAATGTGTGTTGCTAGCCCACCCAATTGGATCTTGTAACTGTTGTTCTTGGGTTAGAAATATTTTTACATTCATTGTCCAGACTCCTGTTTTGTCACCTTCTCTTCTTGATTCAATAGCATCATTTGCAAGTGGCTTATTTTTCATGGATATCTGCCTCACCCTTCAGTTACAGGTGTATGAGTGTGTTTCTTGGGTATTTTTCAAAAATGGTCAACTCCTTCCTTGATCAATCTGAGCAGCTTACACTATTTTTGTGTAAACTGTAGCCACCTTAAATCACCTTGTACATCATCAGATTTTCTCCCAAAGTGTTCTCAAAGCTGTCTGCTATTTTACTTATGTAGCTTTGTGTCATTTTTAGGCTGCTTTGGAAATATTTTTGAAATATAAGTAAGTTGGAATGTGCTCATCATTCTATAGTACTGGATTTCTCAGTATTACAGTGCTCAGACTCTTTTTTCCCCTAGGTAAACATCTCTAAAATAAAATGCACCTAAGAATCATAGGTGTATCTTATGTATTTTTGTTGATAGTGGTACTGAAATTAGGAATCAAATAGAGGGCTTATGGTGTGTCTTAAAATCGATGGCGTTTTACAATTTTAAAAATATGGTACTTACAGATATTTACCTGCTTAAAAATCTGAATGAAATGAAATGAATGAAATGAATGAATGAATGACATTTTGCTGGTCAAAGACCAAAATTTATTTTTATTTATTTACTTAATTTATACCTTGCTTTCCCCCTCTTTAGGGGAATCAAGATGGCTTAAAACTCTGGTACAATTCAATACTGGTAAAACCAACAGTAAAAACAATAACATATCCCCTGCATTAAAACGATTAATAATTAGTCAGTTAACAGACTGAACAGTAAACAGATTAAAACATATAAAGTACATAGTTCCATTAATTCAAGATCCTTGTTCAAAATCCATATTCAAACCGTATCGAAGTCTGTAGTGTGTTTGTTTGAAAAATTCAAACAGACTACAGACTTTGACACGAAAAATTGTTTGAAAAATTCAAACAAACAAGTGCAAAATATAATACCACATAAAATATACCCTAATATGAAAACCTTTATGATGTATTAAAATATTGTGACTTTGTCAGCTCAGCAAACCATGGCAACAATGAAGGTTGTTCAGAAGTTAGCCACTTTTTCTGTAACCTGAGGAAGCAGATCTGACATATGATAGAATTAAGAAAGTTCATTGGATTTGCTAGAGAGTTTTTTTGTAGAATTTGAATGATAAAAGCAAATATGATATTTTGTTTAAAAGACGGGTGAAATAAAGCACACCTGTCTATTTACACACACACACAATATTCAACACATGTCCTAGTTGCATCTGATGAAGAATCCTCCTGAACCTTTTTGTAGGACTGCAGATGGCATAGTTTTGATTGAATATACTTAATGTAAATTATTTTCTGAATGTAGGGATGATCAAATTTTATCACACAATTTGCAGGCACAAATGCCTTTCCAATTACCCATGAGGTCTGGGAATGTGGCAGCACTGTATTCACTATTGGGTAGTGACTTTGACTTTGATATACCTCAGACCCAGTGGAGCAAGCACTAGATTCTGTAGCTTTTCATTTGGCGTGTGTTTCCATTTTGACTGAAAGACTTGATTTAATCAGTGGGGCCAAGTCCATCAAAGAGAAAAAAATAATCTTCAACCCAAAGTTGATTTTATGAACTCATACAGACAGTCTTCTTCAGAAATGTGCCCTACCTCTGGCTGTGTAATTGCATTGGGCTGCCTGGAGTGTCATAGTATGTCAGAAACATTGTATCAAAGTACCTAAAGAGCTTTCTACCTCCTCATAGCTGCTTTTATTAGCAAAAAGGCACTTTTGTCACAAATCTTTAGGAGAGTTTTTTCTTCTTCTGGGAGACTTTGCAGAAAAATATCATTTCAGATATAAATCTTGTGGAGATTGTGGGACAATGCTGAAATATTACCTGATGTAAATAAAATGAAGTGATGCAGGAAGAAATTTGTTCAACCTCAGAAGAGAACAGAAATTTTGAAAATTACTTTTAGAAAAGTAATTTATTACATAACTTGTCCCTAAGAGCTCAAATGTTATTTTACCATTATTTGTTTAGTCATTACATTGTTTACTAAACATAAAATGAGAAAAGTAAAAGGTAAAGGTTTCCCCTGACATTGTCTAGTCTGAGGGGTGGTGCTCATCTCAATTTCTAAGCCGAAGAGCCGGTGTTGTCCATAGACACCTCCAAGGTCATATGGCTGGCATGACTGCACGGAGCACCATTACCTTCCCACAGGAGCAGTACATTATTGATCTACTCACATTTTTGAACTGCTAGGTTGGCAGAAGTTGTGTCTAAAAGCGGGAGCTCACCCTGCTCCCCAGATTCGAACCACCAACCTTTTAGTCAGCAAGTTCAGCAGCTCAGCAGTTTAACCCGCTGCACCTCCAGAGGGCCAAAATGAGAAAACCTGTGCTCAGAATACCCCTAAAATGCATTTTAATAGCAATTTGCCAATGATTAGAAAACATTACTAATTACATCAAAAGTTAATAATAATAATTCTTCGCAGTCTTTGCATTTCTTTTGAAATGGAACCCCTGTACCCCACTCCCCTTTTCCAACTCCACAGCTGCTACACCATTGCAGGTTACAATATAATTCTGCTGCATAATTCTCCCAACTTCTTATTTCTACATTCTCAATGGGTATAGAAGAGGTCTTAAGAGAACCATGGTCATGTGCATAGTGGTTTCCATCTCCATCTTGCTTATTTTGGAGTACCCTTTTAAAATCATGAACTCCTCATACTAAATGATAATAATGATAATAATAACAGCAACCATAGCAAGTTACAGAGATGAGCAATATATAAACTATTATTTGCTCATCTCTTTCCTTTCACATATCCTAAGAATGCCATCCATCCTTATTGTTCTTTGTAAAACACTGCCCTCCTTTTTCATTCTTTCTTGCTAGAAGTATGCTGTGAATTTAATGATCAGTCAATTCAACATATTTGCATCCCATAATGCCACTCAGTCCATCTCCTGGAGCACTATATCAGGCTGGTGGAGATGTTTTCTGGGGTACACCTCTGGATAGCAATGGCTAGAAACATTATTATGCAACCCACTGAGCAGGGAGGTTGATGACTTCCAGGTTTCCCCTCCAGAGTTGCTTGACTCATCCCATTGGTGATTTAGGGCCTGAAGCCCCTGCTCCGACACCAAGGGGGTTCCCTTGGTAGAGCAGTCTCTGCTTGGAAATGAAGTGATAGGAGTTACATTAACAGCAGCATGTGGCTTAAGACACACATACAGTGAGGAGAGGAGAGACAAAGTGGGTGGGAGGGTATGTAGGTATGGAGAAAAGGCAAGGCCTCAGTCACAGGAAGATTAAAAAAGAAAGTTTAGTAACTACTGATTACTGTGACACAGCATTTGGGGGCATCCTGATTGTTTTTAAAAGCAGCTCTCACCATAAACTTGCCAATAATAGACTTGTGGTCTGTCTTACATTCAGGGGAGTATCGTTCTCTATGTTCTTTGTAACATTCATGCCAATAGGTTCCTTGTTTTCTTGGACTAGAGAGGAATATGTAGCCCCATCCCTATGGCATCTGTGGCTTTATCATGTAGCAATAACTCTGGAAGAAATCGAAATCTGTCTTGAATTACTAGCACCTAGATCCTAAAAACTAAGAGGAGGACACCTTAATAATTCTTAAATTATTATACAAGTTGTTTAGGTGCTGTAGCTATACGGAGAAAAAAATGCTGTTAAGTAAATTTTACCTTGAATCAAATTTGTGGTGGACAGAGTTACTTGAACTTCTTTGTGAGGGTAAATGGTGATGTAAGCTTAGTAATATCAGTGACAATTTCTCTTGGGGAAGAGTACAGTTTTGAATATTTTTCTATAACAGAGATGCCTCTAATTGCAGTGTAAAGCTGGGACGCTACTGCTCTGGGTTTGCAGAGTGATTACAATGATTGGCATGACTGTGCGTGATTGAACATGATCGGTCAATATTTTGATAGCCATACTTAAGGGAAGATTAAAAAGATTCATAGAATGTACAGCCTTCTAATGGATTGTGGCAAAGAAGATGAAGTTCTGTTTTCATACTTGGGTATATTAAGAGTGTCTAGGAGGAGAGCATTTTCAGTTTCAGGTCACTGGATAATTTTGCACATCAGAATCCCTGATGTTCAACTGGACAGGCTGGAGACTTTTTAGGTACGGGCTCCAAATCAGAAGACCTGGGTTTGGGAATTATTCTTGTACAACTTTGTGGGTGGGGAAAGCATTTTATCTGTTTCATTCATAACCAGATATGAATTTAGATTGCAACATGAAGCAGCTGGGTGGGGTGCATTGAACATGAAATATTGGTCTGCATATATATTTTCCCTTTGCTGAAAGTCCTAAAGTTGCCCATTGTAGGTTTATTCAGTAACATGGGGAGGGAGAGTATGAAGCAAAATGCGTGGAATATGGTGAGGAATAGGTAAGTGCTGCAGATTTTCACATAACAAATTGGCTAGTGTCATACATGAGACTCAGGGGTTCAATGAATTGTTGGTTTCTTCTAGCATTTAACACTATGAGCTGGGCCAGCTGTCTTGTAAAATCCCAAATACTGTAGTTTCTGCCCTGGAACATGTACAGATGGAAAGCAGAGTGACTCAAGGGCATAACTGCATACTAATATTTTGCAGTAACATAGCAGACTTACGAAAGTTCTTGACCCATAGCAAAAACCCTCCTGGTCCTCACGCCCCAGATGAGCAGAGCAGCAGTGAATATTTTTTAGCAGAGTAAGGTTTTTGGCATGGAAGGAGTTAATCAGACTGATTTGTTGTTGTGTTTACCCTGTGGCATAAACAATCTGAAATGCATGCCGGCCTTCGTTTGCATATTGATATGTATCCTGAAGGGACTCAGTTTGGAAAGTTTTTGTGCTTTTTTAGAAATCCATCTTCCCATGCAAGGGAGGAAATTATTCATAATTAAAAAGCAATAATAACATAGAGTGAAGGAACCCAGCTGTAACACATTCTCTCTCTCGCTCTCTTTGTGTATGTGTGTGTATGCGCGCACGCTCATATGCTTGCGTGTGCATGTGTAGGGGTTGAGGGAACACGGGAGAATCTATTTTTAATAGTTTCCACAGCAACAGAAGATTTTGCTTACAGTAAATTTCATCCTGCTCAAGGAGGCCATTCTGATTCCTTCTTTTAAGAAACACTCCTAAGAGAAAATGGGGCATAAAGGATATTCCCCGCTTGCCCTGGATCATCTCTCGGGGTTTGGAAGGTGGAGGCATTGCCCATGAGACAAGGGCCATCAAACACTAAAGCAGTTGGAGGAGCTTGGGAAACCAAGCTGCTAAAAGTACCACCTGAAGCAAGACAGCAGCTGCTGAAGCATCTGCCTAGATCTTTCTTGACCTCCTAGATTCACTTCTATTTTTGAAATAAAACTGAGCTCAAAAACTGCTTTGATTGGACAGTAGGATTAACTCCCTAGCAAGGACTGGTCTTTGACTCATCAGATCCATAAACTCAGCTGGTGGCATATGGACCTCCCCTCCCTGTCTCCTTCCATCTCAGTTGCTCTCCATCCTCCTGTGCCCTGCTGAGATTAATGCCATATCTGCCAACTGCATCAGATGCCAATCTCTTTCTTGGTTGTTTCACAGCTGGAGCAGCAGGTGGCTGTACCTTTGGGGAGGAGGGGATATCAAGTAGGGGATCAGTTCCAAAAGAGCACTTCACAGCTCACTGGCCAGATCCTGGCATCTCATGCTGGGCAGGCTTATGCCAGTCTGCCAGAACTGGCGAGATGGCAGTCACATATCTGTTCAATGTATTGTTGTCATCGTCGTCATCATTATCAATCAGAATATCAAATTTGTTCCCAAAAGCCTTGTTCCATGGAGCAACAAAGGTACATAAATGACTTGTCACTGTCTAAGATTTTTATGGCTTTAAATTAGGTTTCACCCCAGGATATTCATGTTATTTGCATTTCAATGTAGATGAAGTTTCCCTGTCTTGTAAACAATACATGCACACACTGTGGCATGCATACAAGATATGTTTAATCGAAGAACGTATTGAAACTAAGCTTAACGGGACTACAACAGAATTTTTTAATTATTTCTGAATTAGCTACTGGATTTAAGTTTTGAAATTGCTCCTCAAACTTCATTTGAAAATAAATTGTAGATGTAGCATGGGATTCAGAACAAACTGCAGTAGTCCAGTGTGTTTGGACTATAATCCTTATAATGACACTTTGAAATTGGTTTCTTGTTTCTCAGAAAGTCCCTAAAATATTTAATTTTTAAAACTATAACAGCATATGCTGCAAGTGAGTGGTATAAAACATAGCTTAGTCACCTAAGATAACAATAAAAGTCCAAAAACACACACAGGGTAGACTTTTTAAAAAACAAATTATATGTGGATTTTACAGGAGGTTAATAAAACAATGGCATACGAATATGTCTAGACCCGCCCCAGCAGTTATACCCTAGATCGGTGGACAAGTTTTTAAAAACTTTTCTTTTAAAACTAAACCTTCTATTTAGCTGGACCATTTTGAAAATAAATACAACATAAAATAACAACAACTTTATTCTTATACCCCACCACTATCTCCCCGAAGGGACCCAGGGTGACTTGCATATGGGACAGAAAGTTTACAAGACATAAAAGCAAAACAGTACATTAAAATAAAAACACATTTAAAATAAGAACATCTTAAAACACAGCAATCCAGATAAAAACACAATTAAACATCAGAGTATAAAATAACAGCATTGAAGCTCCATCAATGTTCAACCCAAACCAATGACCAGAATTACTAAAATGGGTGTGACCAGGCTGTAAAAGGGTCGGGCATGAGAGAGTGCAAAACAACGTACCATAGGGCCAGGGAATTGGATGAAGTTCATAGAACAGAGTACTGTCTGGTGACCTAGGGACTGGGCATTTCTAACTAGGGACTAGTCGATCTAAAATGCTTGCTGGAACATCCAGGTTTTCAGATCCCTATGAAAGGAGGACAGTGTGGAGTCTTGCTTAATCTCACTGGGAAGGGTGTTCCAAAGTTGAGGGGCCACCACCGAGAAGGACCTCTCCCTCGTCCTCACCAGCCATGCTTGTGACAGTGGTGAAAGCCAGAGGAGGGCCTCCCCGCAGATCTAAGCACCCGCGCTAGTTCATAGGGGAAGATGCGATCACAAAGATAGGCAGGGCCTGAACCGTTTAGGGCTTTGTAAGTCATAACCTGCACCTTGAATTGGGACCGGAAACTTATCAGTAGCCAGTGAAGCTGCTTTAATAGGGGTGTCGTGTGCTTCAGTTAGAAGCCTAGCTGCCAACCTTTGCACCAGTTGCAGTTTCTGGGCTGTCTTCAAAGGCAGCCCCACATAGAGTGCATTGCAGTTATCCAATCTGGATGTAACCAAGACATGGACCACCATAGCCAACTCAGGCTTCTCGAGGTACAGTTGCAGCTGGCACAAAAGCTTTAACTGTACAACGGCTCTCCCAGCTACCATCAACACCTGAACATCAAGCATCAGTGTTGAATCTAGGAGGACCCCCAGACTGCGGACCTGTGTCCTAAGGGGGAATGTAACCCTATCGAGCACAGGTTGACAACCTATATCCTGATTGGACCTCTGTCTTGTCTGGATTAAGCTTCAGCTTGTTAGCCCTCATCCAGTCCATCATAACTGCCAGGCACTGGTTCAGGATCAGGGGGCTTCCTTGGAATTTGGTGGAAAAAGTAATAGAGTTGAGTGTTATCTGCATACAGATGGCACCAAACTCCAAAACTCTGGATGACGTCACCCAGCGGTTTCATGTAGCTGTTAAAAAGCATGAAGATAGACTGGAACCTTGTGGAACCTCATGGGTCAATGGCCAGGGGTCCAAGCAGGTGTCCCCCAGCTTCACCCACTGGGTGTGGTCCCCCAGGAAGGAGTGGAACCACTGCAAAGCAATGCCCAAGACTCATTCTGGAGAGCTGCCCCAGAAGGATACCATAGTGGATGGTATTGTATGCCACTACGATATCCAAGAGAACCAACAAGGTCACACTCCCCCGTCTAGCTCTCTGCAGAGGTAATCCATCGAGGTGACCAAAATCGTCTCCATACCGTGACCAGGCCTAGAACCAGACTGCAATGGATCTAAATAATTGGTTTCATCCAAGAGCCCCTGGAGCTGAGAAGCCACCACTCTCTCTAGAACCTTGCCCAGGAAGGGAAGATTAGAAATTGTCCGATAGTTAAAGAACTGTAGATTCCCCTTCCTTTACCCATCACAATGTCAATAGATTGGAGTTGCAATGTTTGTCCCTTACTTTGAATTAAATTCTAAAGAAGCCTTTGTGAATTGATAGAAAGTACCAATAAAATGATAAACAATAATGATAACATTATTACATATGAAAAGGTATGAAAAGTTAATATTACATTATAAAATAGTGAACATCTCCTTTGTTGTGTTGTTGTAATACCTTTGTTATTGGGGGACTTGATTGCGAATAAGTATCATTTGTTACTTGTTACCTCTAGGCTCTAGTCAGGGCATCAGCCCTTCCCTTGAATTTAACTGAGATTAAAACATTTTTAAAAAGATGCAATTTGTGATAACCACATTTATTGTCACACTTTTTATCTGCTTGTATTTTGCAATCTTATTCTCTGAAAAGTTAGTATAAAGGCATCTAATCTCATCTGATATTGGAAACAAAACAAGCTCTGGTTATTACTTGGAAGGAAGACTGTCAATAAATTCCAGGTGACCTAGGCTACATTTCAGAGGAAGAAACTAGCAAAACTACCTCTAAGTATTCATTACCTAAGATATTCCAGTGAAATCTATGAGGTTGTCATAAGTTGGCAGGCAACTTGAAAACACATGTACATCTGTTTTAGGCAACATGCAGGCAGAAATACACAAGGTTACCCCCAAACCATAATTCCTCATGTTCCCTTACCTCAGGGTGGTAGGACTTGCCCGTTGGTCCTCCTATTTATGGATTAATAGGAGAGAACTTTTTCTCACCTGCTCTGGATAATTCTCAGTAGCAGTATAATGGCTTTGGGGAGCAGGTAATTGCAGTGATCACTTTACTTATGTTGGTGTTGAAAGGAATCAAAAGTGGGACTGGAGGGGAGGAGACTGGGGAGGCCATTAGCTAATTATCTGCCCTTCTGCTGAACCGAAAACATATTAACCTTTTGCAGAATTGCATATTATTAAAAACTGAAGAGATTGGCTTTAATGATGAGAGAAACAGAGCAACAAAAATGCAACTGGGACATTGGCTTTTTTCTGAATTACAAGCAAATCATGGCCAAAAACACACGTTATATCATCAAAGATGTATTTTAAGACAAGTGCATGAACAGAAGAGCATGTAGCTTTGTTTCTATCATCTGGGAGCTAGGAAAGTAGTTCATTTGTAAAGTAGTTGCAGAAAACTTTGCGCACCAACCTGCGGGGAGGACAAGCCATAGCTGGAAGGTGACAAGGCCAAGCTTAAGGAGCACAGCAGGAGATGCAGGAGACCCCCATACACTGGATTATGGAGACAGAGTTGGGTGCAGGGCACTGCTTAACCTCCTGCTGATATCCATTTCTGTGCCAGCTGGCCTGCATTCGCTTTTCATCCTCCAAGCTACCTCTGTCCAGCAGCGTCACCTTCCCTGTTGCCACAGTGACAGGCTTGCCTGGCTGAGAATAGCAGCATCCCTTCCTCTCTGGCCTTGCCTGACTCTTCCCAACATAAATGTGGAGGGCTAAACTATTCTGTCTGGTTTTAAGGCTGACTAAGCAATGACATGGGGCAGCTGGGGATGCACTGTGATAGACGGCTGGAGCCTCCTAGCTGCTCATGGGCTATTGCTCCTGAGTTTTATAGGTATTTTGACCTGAATTCCAGAAATAGAGAATGAGATCTAGAAAGTTTCCAATCTCAGAAAAGGAGAAGTGGTGGAGGATGAGAGTGGAAGAGGAGAGCCTCTGTCCCCCAGAGTTGCTCTGTTGCTTCTCACAGATACTCAAATATGTGAACATTTCTGCTTCATACAGTGAGTATAGCAGGCAGGAACGGTGATATGGGCAACAACCACTTCATCCAGAACCAAAAGTATTTCCCTTATTTCCATTTCTGCAGAAAGGTGTCAGGAAAGGAAGATAGCAACTCCCATGGCAGAAGCAAGTTTAAAAATGTGTCTAGGTGGTGGAAACTTGTTTTTCTTTCATATATATTCATGTTTATCTGTGCCAAAAGATTGTGTCAGCTGTCTTGTTTTGCTGCTGCAGTTTGCACTTTTTATATTGTTAAGGGTTGCCATTTAAATTTGTCTGTAGGAACAATTCTCCAGATCTGACGATTGAAAATAAGTAAATGAAAGCAATGTCATAATTTGATGCACAATATATCACTGTATGTATATACAGGAACATTTCATTTAATGTCCCTACTAAGACAGCAGCGCACATCCCTTTATGCCCAGTTATCTCCTTTAGTCTTGTCAAGCCTTTGATTGCCAAGTTTCTATGCTAAGAAAAACAATTTTCTCTACAATGAAAGTGAACTGTCAAACACTTTGGTCTTTCTTGGGATTCTGCTCAGGGTCAGTGCTACAAGAACTTTTTAATGAGCATGAACACTGAAACAGTGTGAGCTGATTTTGGTCACGAGACTAACAACTTCAAGGGCCTAAATAGAGCTGAGCAGATGCAGGAAGAGAGGGAATGAACACTCAGAGGTCCATACGTGGAAACAGGTGGGTTTAGAATTGCTCTTGGGTTTTTCCTATGAATCTTCTTTGTAAATACGAAAAGAGAGCTAGCAGTGGAATCCTCCTACAAGGTGCAAACGATTGCTGTTTCTTTTCTAAACTCTTCTTCATTTAACAAGAAATTCCTAATGGAAATCTTGCATTCTTCATATATATCCCTAGTTCTGTGTTGTTTCTGTTTTCCTTGACAATTGCATCTTTAAGGAGGCGATAAATGGATTTACACTTGGCTTTCGGAATAAAACAGTCTTCTTGTAATAATCATGTAAAACAGCAGATGAAGGACAAGAGAAGTAAGGGTTTCTGCTTCATTCTTTGCAAGCTTTTCGTTTTCTCCGATGACTGTAGAAATGGAAAAGAGAAACGGGATTAGGGTAAAAAGAATCCTTCTTGCCTTTTTATACCTAGAGCTTGGAGAAGGTGGCACTTTAAAAAACCAATTCTCAATGACTATGATGCATGGGAAATTATGGGAGTTGTAGTCCAAATAATGAACTTTTTCCAGCCCAACCCTGCCTGTAGAAATGGCCTGAACACCTTGCTAAGTAATATATTGTCAGCCTGGTGAAACTAACCGATGCAGATATGTACCTCCACATGTGCCATATGTACAACTCCTCTTTATGTCCATCTTGTTGGATGCCCTGAAAGAGCACCCAGTGGCGCAGCGGGTTAAACTGCTAAGCTGCTGAACTTGCTAACTTAAAGGTTGGTAGTTCAAATCTGGGAAGTGGGGTGTTTTAAGGTCCTTTCTTCCCCTCCGTCTCCTCATGTTACGAGGATTAAATGAAATTAAATTTGCCTTTGTAGGGTGGAATCAAAACTCAGACAGAAAATAGTACTCTCAACAACTAGAATTGCATGAGGCCATCATGATCAATGTATCATTATACAGCACTGGTAAAGCATGGGGCACCCACTTGTTTTTTGTTGCATTTCCACCAGATTTCGAGGGTATGTTTGAGATTTTTTTTTAATGTCAGGAGAGACTTGAGAAACTGCAAGTCGCTTTTGGTGTGAGAGGATGTTGCCCAGGGGATGCCCAGATGTTTTACCATCCTGTGGGAGGCTTCTCTCATGTCCTCGCATGGGGAACCAGAGCTGACAGAGGGAGCTCATTTGTGCTCTCCCCAGATTTGAACCTGCAACCTGTCGGTCTTCAGTCCTGCCGGCCCAAGGGTTTAACCCATTGTGCCACCAGGGGCTCCATGTTTGAGTTGGTCTGATTTAACATGTAGGCTAATGGAGTTTATTTTGACAGAGCCCTTTGGGGCATCACATTTTTATTCAAAGAGGATAGTTTGGCACATCATTTGAGAGATTTCAATTAAATAAGTTCAAACAATTAAATTTTCTGTTTTGCAGTAAATATATAAGCAATATTAGAGTTTTTTGTCTGTTTGTTATTAATCATGTTTAAATGGCTGGAGTGATTTTCACTGAATTCGGAAGAACGCTTAAGGATGTTTTGACTTAATATGTAGACTAGGTATTATATATTACATTTCCTTGCAAATACTTTGACACTGTTGTTGTTGGTCAAGATGAGAGATCACTGTTGACAGAGATATTTAATTGCAGTTACATCTGACAGTGCCACCCCTCAAAACTTTACCTTTTTTCCTGGTAGTGCCCCAACCGAAGGTTTTTAGGACATTTAGGTTGCAGGACACATCAAGAACAGGGAACTGGAAAGATCCCTCAGGTTCTACCACAACTGCTTTTCTCCGTGCATTCCATCTAGGATGCTGCTGATACCAGTGACCTGATTTGTAGCTCCTTGGAAACTATTCAGACAAGATCCTACTAGTTGACAATGTGGGCTTGGGCAGCCACATTCAGTCATTCACCATAAATATGAATTCCCCACAGTTATGAGATTGTATATTCAGATTTTAAGGTCAGCTGAGGCTAATGTACAACATAAGGAATGTTTGCGCAAACAGAGTTAGAGTGTCATCATCCATAGCAGTTGAAACTGAACAAACTTCAATAATGGTTAATGATTCTCCTGAGCAATGGTAGGTACTAGAACTAGTTAAAAACTGTATTTCAATCATGTCGATTTCAGGCAACGTACATTAATAAATATACTAACAACCCATCTGTACTCAGTAGAACAGAAAAAATGAAAATAAAACTTAAACTTACAGAGCAAGCAGAGGCAATATTACCATCAAACTGCTTTGTCAATTAAGAAAAACATTAATCTTTCCAGTGGATTAAAAAATTGCAGTGCATTTCTGTTTGGAAGGGGTGGGGATTCCACAGTTTTAGTGCTAACATAGAAAAGTTCTTTCCTTGGAGGAAACAACCCATATCTTCCAACATGAAGATATCTCGGGAAAGGAGAAGACCTTACGTTGCAGATAGGCTGGTATAAAAAGGTACCCCTTCATAAATTTCAATCCTAAACATCTTAGATCTTTAAACGAGAACAACTCTGAATGGGCAATAGGCATTTAACACCAAGTTAGAAGCTCTCTGTGTCTCCTCATGTATACACACACACTGCAATTAAAGGATCAGAACTACCAGTTAGAGACCATTCAGAAATAAACTTCAAACTGTTTTGGACATAATGCTTTTGTATTATTCATTGAAGACATTTCTTTTTGCCAGCCCAGGCATTACTAAATACAGCATATCTCTGCGTGTTGCATTTCTGTTGCAACTGTCGTTGAAGCATAACTACAATTTATTTCTGTCTTCTCCTATTAATGATTCATTTTTTGCAGTGTCCCATCATTCTTTCCTGGAACTATTTTGGATCCCTGCCTTACCTCCCAGTATGTTTCTGCATTCCTAGTGTTGTCTCCCTCTCTGTCTTTCAGCCTGGGTGCTCAAAGGCAGTTCCCTTTCCTACATAGCTATAAAGTTGTGCCATAATCTCCTACTGCTCTATTGCTCAAAGACACAGAGTAATTTTCCTTGTAACTTTTTTTCCCTTTTGGCTAGATCAAGCACACTATTTTATGGGCATTGTGTGGAGCATCTTGCAGCTGTGGAGGCACAGCATGTGTGTTCCTGTGTTTTTGACTGAGAAATCAACACATTTGAAGTCTTATTTTGTACATCCAGCATTGCCTCACTGCTCCAAATATTTTGAAGGCAAAGCATATGTATAAACAATAGCTGCCAAATACTTAGAACAGCCTTGCGGGGTTTTGGAAAACAACAGTTTGGCGAAATGGACATTCTGCTGTATCCATGGCACCTGTACATTGCTACAAATTTGGTACAGCACCACAATATGTGCTCACAGAAGGGTCCTCGGCTCATGTCTTTCTGACTACTGTCCAAAAGCTGTTGCCAATTAGTTGGCAGTCCAAATTTTAATGGTCTTGGAATTTCTAGCATTTCTAGCATCTAGTCATTAGCACCACCAAATCCACAGGGACTAAAATTAATTGGAAAAATTATTTGGGTTTCACTGACCTTGGAAAGAAAATGTGGCTTCTTGACTGAGGTGCTGTACTACATTTGTGTAAGGTCCTGTTTTCACTGTGAGTATTGCCTGTATGCAAATGCTGTAGCTATTGCCAAAAGGTAAGCTGTTCCTCACAGTGTCAGTTCTTGGACCACAGACTTACCCATCATGATTCAAGGCTGGTGAAATGTTGCTTTTCCAGCTGGTTTGGTCTTAACCTCCCATTAGCTCCAGGCAACATGGGCCAAATGTAAGAGATTATAGGAGTTGTAGTTGAACTCAGTCTGGAGGGCCAGAGTTCACATTTTCTTTGCAGAATACTTTCCACCTTTTTATGGGCCCTTCCAGACAGGCCCTATATTTCAAGATCTGATCCCAAATTTTCTATTTATCCCAAATTATCTGGCAGTGTGGACTCATATAATCCAGTTTAAAGCAGAAAACCTGGGATGAGATCCTGGGATATAGGGCCTATCTGGAAGGGCTTGGATAAACAGGGCCAGTAGTGGTATGCAGTAGACCACTCAGAGGAACGGGTCTATGAACGTTTTGCCTCCATGTATGCCCAGTTGGGGATGAGGTCCAGTATGGAGTACTTTTTGTTAGATGCTGAAAAGTGTTTTTAAAAAGCACCCACTATTTGCTTTAAACGATAATGTTGTTTCAATCAATCAAAACTTTATTACGGTCACAGACCAGCACAAAGCGGGCACAAGCACCCTAAGAGGAGAAGGACAACTCCCCAGTAAACAGTTATTTAATGTTGTTTCTGGATCTTTCTGTTTTATGCATGCTTTTCAACTAATTTTAAAAATACAGTTTTACCAGTACTGTCTCGGTACCTTTTAAGAACTTTTTGTATTATACATTTTAGTTGTATTTTGTCTGGAACATACTTAAGTCATCTTGGGTGCCATATTGGGAGAAAGATGAGATACTAAATACAAATATTAAATAATCGGTTAACTAATTAACTGGAGGGCTGGAGTGAATAAGTAGTCAGTTATTCAGATTCTTCAGTGTCTCTAACCTTTCTAGTGGGTATTAGGGGAGACACTGAAGAAATCTCTCTCCTCCACACTTTGCTCAGTCGAATGAACAAAGTGTTCTCTAAGGGAGACCTCTAGTGGCAACAAAACCTTTCTTAAAAATGCACACACATAAGCCAATAAGTAGAGCATCATTGTGGTTGTTGACATAACCCTTAAAATATGAACTGGTTCTTTACTGAACCATCTAGAATCTTAGATCTGAAAACTGACATTCAGAATTAGGGAACAGCTTGCCTCTGTTTTATCTAATAGTTACAAATATATCCTGTTTGTTAAAGGAAACTCAAGTGTTATTTTTTTTCTCCACTGCAATTTTATTCTAACAACAATCCAATGTGGTAGGCCAGTCTGGGGGGGGGGGGGGGGAGAGAAGCTTCCAGACAGCCCCTTTCTTGCGGAAACTTCCCCAATAAAAGGGGCTATCCAGACAATGTTCTGGCCAACGCGCAATTAATTTGACACACCCCTTCTTGGAAGGCACAGGATAAATCCTTTATTTTCGGTGTCTGAATTACAGTCCAGACACCATTCCCACAGTTTGCCAGGCTAAATAAGCCCAGTAAACTCTGGGAATCCCACATCCTTCCCCCAAGCCCCTAGACCCTTTAAAAAGCTAAGAAAAACTTAGCAGTCCTCCATTAGAAGCCCCTGCGGGCTCTCCCGGTGCGTAGAAATGATGCAACAGGAGAGCGAGGGGAGAAGAAAATCGCTCCCCCCCCCCCAACTTTCCTGGCACGTCATTTCAATATGCCGGGAGAGCCCACTGGGGCTTCTAATGGAGCGCATGTAAGTTTTTCTTAGTTTTCTAAGGGGCCTGGCGGCTTAGGGGAAAGGGGATAGGATTAGTCCTGAGAGAATGTGTGGACAACCCATCCCAGAAAGCATAGATTTTCTGGGGTGGGTGCGGAAAGCTTCACAAAAATCAGTGAACATCATTACATACAGTAAATTACAATTTTTGAAGCTGAACTTGCAAATTTTTGCCCAAACACTCTGACCTTGAGAACCTGCAAACTATAAATGCCAAACGGAATGGTGGAAGGGAGTGAGAAAGACACAGAAAGAAAGAGACTGTTATTTGAAGAGCACTGTCCAAAATGAATTATTCAACATGAGACAGTATTCTGAATGCAAACTGATATGTTCGAAGAAGCTACAAGAAAATCTCAAGCCAGAATCATAGAACCATTGAGTTGTAAGAGACCTCATGGTCTATCCAGTCCCACCCCCTCCCAAGAAGCAGGAAAATTGCATTCAAAGCACCCCTGATAGATGGCTACCCAACCTCGGTTTAAAATCTTCCAAAGAAGGAGCCTCACGATCAACGAGTTCTTCCTAACGTTCAAGTGAAACCTCCTTTCCTGTAGTTTGAAGCCATAGTGCCCTGTCCTAATCTCTAGGGCAGCAGAACTATAGCTTCAAACCACAGGGATCTGGAGCTTATTTAATTTTTTAAAAATATTTATTTATTTATTATTTCAACTTGCTAAACCGCCCTTCCCGAGGCTCAGGGCGGTTTCCAAACATATAAAACACATTGAGATAAAAACATCCTAAAAACAACCTAAAAACACCCTAAATACCATGACAATCATGGTCATAAAACACACAATCAGAGCAAAGCTGATTCAGAGTAGCAACAGCAGCACGGCTGGTGAGGGATTGGCAGTTCAAGCACCAGTCAAGCCAAATGCCTGTCTGAACAGCCAGGTCTTATACGATCTGCGGAAAGCCATCAGGTCCCGCAAGGCTCACGCCTCGGCCGGCAGCGAGTTCCACAGATTGGAGACTACAGTTCCCAGATAAGGTGATTCTGGACAATTCTCAGTAGCTGTTGGGAGTGATAGTCCCCAAGGTAACTTCTTCTAATCTTAATACATGTATGAGTGCCTTATTTATGCATTCTGATTCTGAATATAATAAATGCAGTAAGCATGAGCACTGTGCCACACTGCCATATAGGTGACATTTAGAGACTTTTTTTTGCAGAGGTGTCTAACTCTGTACAGGTATCTTGGGTGGAGCAGAATAGCCTCCAACTCCTGACAGTTTCCTAATCTTGAAGTAAAGGAAACTGTGATATAACAGTCTGGGATAGCATGCTGCCTTTCCTTCATGTTTATGATATTTCAGCAGATGCAGTTTATGTGGATTTTTCAAGTCTGTGTCTCAAGTAAACAAGAAATGTTGGAGAAACATTCCAGGGCAGACTGGGTGTTACAGGGCAGGTATGAATAACCAGCACATCCTTTGCATGTATTTTCCTCTGTGTCTCGAAAATCACACTTCTCTGTTCCACAGTGTAAGTTCTGGTAAGTAGAGGCACTTATGTCCTTTCTGCCAGTTTTAGTACAGCGTGATTTTTATAATCCTTTTTTTTTAAAAAAAGAGCTTCTCAACTGCTTGTTTCCAATTATGTAGTCTATTTGACTTCTATCCTGGCCATCAGGTGATGTCCCTGTATACAATCATGTCTTTGGTTGCTTGAAGAATGTGCTTGCAATGATGAACAAACTGTTGACCTTGCAAAATTCAGTCAGTCAGTCTCCTCTTTTCTTTCATGACCTTAGACTAATTTTTCTTAGGGTTTTTTATTCTGTCCTGGCTTCTTTGCATTCCAGTTGTGTATAATTAACAAAAAAATGTCTTCTTTTGGTGTATGATCAACTTTTCCTGACTTCAGAATGGAATCTTTCCCTCTTCAGCCTGGAATATGGATATATCGATGGGTTTTTCCTGAAGTCACTTCTGTAATATATGTTGCTTAGCTTCAAACTTTCCTTTCACCTCTGAGCATTTAAATAATAATACACTTTATTTATATTCTGCCCTTCTCACCCCGAAGGGGACTCAGAGCAGATTACAGTACACATACAAACAGACAATTCCTGCCATTTTAAAAAAATATTTGACATACATCACATACAACATATACAGTAGGAGGTTCTTTCCAGTAGCCACAAGTTTTTCCAGGTTCTTTCAGTTGTGTCACCAGGGTGCTGTTGCTCCATTGCGCCACAGGGGGTGCTGTTGCTTCATCCTCCTATGACAAAGAGCTTGCCAGCCCGTTAGGACCTTCCACCTTTCCGGCAATCGATCTTTCTTATTTATTGGCATTATAAAAGTCGTGAACATCGTGTTGGCTAGGGTCCAACTGCATCATTAGCCACACGGCTACTCATTGTTGTCCTCTCCTATACCCCAGTAGCCATCTCACCCGAAAGTTTCATATTCTTGCATTATCTCTTGTTTAAATGTTGATTGTCTCATATAGGGTTTTCATAGTAAATGACATTCATATGAGGTTTACCATGCCATCTTCTGCACAGTATTAAGAAGGGTTAACTGTGGTACCACTGTCATTGTTTCTAAAAGATCTTCCAACAGTGTCACACCCATACACATACCCACACATGCTCCTCAGCAGAAGCCTACCTGATACATGAGAGCCTACTAGCAGCATTGCTATTGTAAACATAGCCTCTTGCCTCACAGGAACATGCAGTTCTATCACTGTGGAAAGCTAGTACCATTGGCGGGATTGTTACATAATGTTTATTGTTAATCATTCTGTGCTCACACATGCAGAGTACTTCATTCACTAATTTGGAGATACACACACGAATGAGAGAGCCCCTGGAGGTGCAACAGGTTAAACAAGCTGAGCTTCTGAATTTACTGACTGAAAGGTTGGCAGTTCAAATCCAGGGAGCAGGGTGAGCGCCCATTGTTAGCCCCAGATTCTGCCAACCTAGCAGTTAAAAAATGCAAATGTGAGTAGATCAATAGGTACCGTTTTGATGGGAAGGTAATGGTGCTCCATGCAGTCATGGCCCAGGAGGCGTCTATGGAGAACGCCAGCTCTTCGGCTAAGAAATGGAGATGAACACCACTCCACAGAGTTGGACATGACTAGACTTAATGTCAAGGGGAAACCTTTATTTTTATATATGTATTTGTGTGTTTGTGTGTATCAGACTTTCCTAATATCCATACACAAATTGCAACGTTTAAGATAGTAAATCTTGGAAGACAATAGCTTGTGTTTTTTCTCACTAATAATTTTTGCCCTCTTGCTGTCTGGCCATCGTCTTTTGACCACGCATGTCCTCATCTTTATACGGGAAATGTTGGAGGAAGGTCTTTTCCTCCCATGGTTTGCCAAATGGTAGCTAGCTATCCCCGCCACAGTAGGCATTCTGATTCAAAGTTCCAATTACTTCTCTTCTTCTCTGCTACTTTTATTTTGTCTCAAGCAAATCTTATATCTGCAACTACAACCCGTGACATTGCTTCCATTTCCAGTTTTGTTGCATATACCAGATGTAGTTTAGAGAGGCAATTGGCCCTCAACGTTTGCAGGGTTTAAGTGGCACAAGATTTGTGCAAAAGAGGGGAATATATATAGATATAGATATATATGAATAATTTGTGCAAAGGAGAGGATATATATATATATATATATATATATATATATATATAATTCTTTTTACCCAGGAGAAGGCTTTCCCAGGTATTTCTAGGTCCTTCAGTGTGACCATAGTAGACTGGTAGACTGTGAAATGTCAAAAGGGCATATGCTTTTTGGCCATGTATAGAGCAGCAGTGGAGGTGGTGGAAAATTCAGAAATCTACAAATAGTCAAATCCACGGATGCTTCACTCACAAATGTGGAGGGACAATTGTAGTTTAATCACTATCAGTGCAGCAGATTTCGTATAATCTGCACAAAATCTAATCAAATTGTTAAATTTCATGGGACTGGAAGACTCTGTATTGTGTTTAATGCAGCAGACTTTACCCTTTGGAAAATTGCTTCCCCTCTCAGAATGGCAGCCAGGTACCTAGTCTGTACCAGCATAATTTGTAGTGTTGCCTGCTTCTCATGCCTGAAGGGTGGGGCGTCAACGAAGAAAAGCAACAGCAGAGCAATTCTCCCATTCAACTACACCACTTCCCCAGCAGATGGCATCAGTAGTATACTCAGTCCTTTGCTCTGTTGCAGTGGTAGGGCCATCTCTAGTGAATACACCCCAGCAAGCTAGCCTGCAGTTTTCTGTAAAACAACTAAAGGATATAGAGCAGGTAAGGCCAGGGAGATGGGAAGCCACCTGTCGGCAGAGTTTCTATTTTTCATGCATTCAAGGGACATAAAACACTGGGATGCAGAAGGAAATACAGAATTGGGGGTGAGGAAAGTTAGTAACAGCTGCCTGGGCACTGCACTTCTGGGCAGAACCCCCCCCCCCAACAAGTTTTTTCCCACCCCATTCCATTATGAAAATGTTTTGGGTTTGATCTGATAGAAAGTATCACCCCTGAGATTTTTGAACATGGCTCAGTATTCACAAAGTACCATTTTCTTTTCTCTCTCTACTGATCTTCTTGTTGGTGGTACAGAAAAGGTTATTCTAGCATGGCAAGGCCCTATATTTCTCTGTATAGCTGGACTTGGGCATTTGTGTTCACTGAGGAAGGAGCCAAATCAACATATAAGCCCACACTCCCCATTTCAAAAGAGTTCAAATGTCAACACTCATCTGCTAAACTTCGGCAGTCACTGCACTTTTGTTCATGTTTCTGCAATACGCCAACTAAAAAGAAAATTGTGTTTTTATAGGTTGAGTATTCCTTATCCTGAATTGTGAAATCCAGAATACTCCAAAATCCAAATTTGTCTAGATGAGTGGCTAAAACAGTGGCACTTCTCCTTTCTGATGGTTCAATGTGTACACACTTTGTTTCACACAAAAATCACTCAAAAGGTTTTATAAATTTACCTTCAGGGTATGCATATAAAGTGTATGTGAAACATAAATTAATTTTGTGTTTAGACTTGGGTCTCAACTCCACAATGTCTCATTATGTATGTATTTGCAAATACAAATACTCCAAAATCTGGAGAGAGGGTAAAAAATAGAAATCCAAAAGACTTCTCGTACCAGCATTTCGGATAAGGGATACTCAGCTTGTACAGTGATCCTTATAACTTTTGCAAACTAAAGTCTTCCTTCTTTCCATCACACATTTCTCAGGAAGTGAGAGTCCAAAAGTGGCAGGCTAAAACCAAGAACCCGAATCAATGGCTGATACTAAATGGGCACACAGAATACTGGGTGACTTGGAAGGCACTGAACAGACTGCGCTCTGGCACCACGAGATGCAGAGCCAGGCTTAAGAAATGGGGCTACAAAGTGGAATCCACAATATGTGAGTCTGGAGAAGAGCAAACCACTGACCACCTACTACAATGCAACCTGAGCCCTGCCACATGCACAATGGAGGATCTTCTTATAGCAACACCAGAGGCACTCCAGGTGGCCAGCTACTGGTCAAAGGACATTTAATAGAATACCAAGTTTGCAAATGTTGTGTGTTTTTTTAAATATAATACAACTGTTTGGTTCACTTCTGACATGATAAATAAATAAATCAAACAGTAGAAGCAGTAGGAGCCTCGGGTGGCACAATGAGTTAAACTCTTTTGCTGGCAGGACTGCTGACTGACAAGTCAGTGGTTTAAATCTGGGGAGAGTGGTTTGAGCTCCCTCTGTCAGCTCCAGCTCCCCATGAGGGGACATGAGAAAAGCCTCCCACAAGGATGGTAAAACATCAAAACATCCGGGCGTCCCCTAAGCAAAATCCTTGCAGATGGCCAATTCTCTCACACCAGAAGCGACTTGCAGTTTCTCAAGTCACCACAGTTGACATGTTTTGTACTTCTGACTTTTTGCCAGTCTTTATTTTGGGGCTTTAATATGGAAAGGGAAACTAGTGTAGACCTGGAAGCTGTGACAAAAATGGTGATGCAAAGCCAGCACACACATATCATTAGATGCCACTTTTGTTAGAGATGGGCAAGAAATTAATTCAGTTCATATTCCAGTGTGAACTTAATAAATTCTTGATCTCTTTAGACTAAACATGAATTGGGACATGCATAGATCTTGATGTGGATTCTGTCCACATTATGCTTTCCTTTCTGGACATCTTAAGTAACACACTTGAGGAGGATTGGGGGTGAGTCTGAATTACTCTCCTTTCCTCCTTTGCCACTGCGGCTGTGTGGCTGACTGCAGACCATGATGAGCCCACTAGAGTGTGCTGTGACTTAGCAGAGCATTGGAAGCTTTTACGATAAATCAATGGTTTGCTCAAAGCTCAGCACTGGTTTTCCCCAGCAGGGAGTAGTGGCAGAGCTTCTGTTTGCGTAAATTACATGCACCCTGTTTTTAAATGTAGCTGTTGGCATGGCTGAGGGTTGTAGGCAGCATTCTGAGCTTTGTGGCATTGTCTGAACTGAAGATCAATAGGAATTAAAACTCATTTCCACTGCTTTAGAACAAAGCAGAAACAGCAGCAGTAACAACAACCAACCAACCAACCAAAAAAAGAACACGCACACACACACACACACACACACACACAACCAACCAACAAGCAATGTTTTCTCCTGCAGGGTTTGCAGCCTGAACGAACTCTGCAGTATTGAGCTAATGCCTGAGAACCAGCAAAGGAAATTGAGTGGAAACTGACAAGGGAACAGTGATGAAGCTGACTTTTTTTTTCTCCCATTGGCAGCTCAGGAAAAAAGTGCAGGCGATCTCCTTGGTATTTATTGAGGTAATAAGGGCATCCTCTAGGTAGCAACAGATGGGGTGTGTGAACTAGATATAAACAGGGAGTGATGGAGCAGGCCCTGCTTCAAGATTCTGCAAACTCAAGCTCTGATTCTATCTATTCTCAAAGACAGGCATTTGTTCACCAACTTCTCCTATGAAAGAAAGCAGTAGGCTGCTCCTGTGCATTAACTAAGAAGGTCTAAGAGGTGGAGATGAAGATCTCCGTGCAGTGGAGCGCCATGGTTCTTGGCCTCAAAAGGTTTAGCTGAAGGCCCGAACAAGTTTTATGGGCTTCTTCACATGGTTTGAATATGTCTGTCCTATGCCCTGGAAACCATTAGATATGGCCATTTGTCGGAGGTACATTGAATGCAATTTTCCTGCTTCTTGGCAAAGGGTTGGACTGGATCGCCCACTAAGTCTCTTCCAACTCTATGATTCTATGTACCAGGCCTTGAAATGCTCTGGGGTTTAAAAACACTGGGGGTTTTTTTAAAAAAAAAAAGCCTGAGAGGCTAGAAGTGCACTTCTTCCTCTGTATTTTTGTTTGTTTGGGGGGCATTGGAGGAATGCAGGAATGCGCATCTGTATGGATAGGGGCTCCAAAACCACCCTTGGAAACTATATGTAGTATGTGGCCCAGTCTTTCCCATCTCCTATTCTATGGATGTGTGCATAGCAATATTGCTGCAAGCTGTATACTGCTTCTATAACACACAGGGGATTTTCATTTAAATGTGTGGATGCTGGGAGGGTGTATATCGTGTTTGTTCACTAGTTTGAGCATAGGCTTTTTATTATATTTGAATCAACATGTTGACTTTTACTCCTTTGGGTTTAAAAAGCTCTTGCCTAAGAGCTTTGTGATGACTGTTTCTTTCCCCTTTTGGATCCAGCACTCTAATGGTATTAGTATTTAATGGTATTCGGTGGAGGCAAAAAAAACAACAACCAAGAGATTGAAGGCTGAGCCAGAAAACAGGGTTATGGGAGGGAGAAGCAGCAGAAGAAAAGCAGAAAGAGAGAAGGGAATTCCCTCTTAAGCTCACTGTCCTTTACTACTTAGTCCTCTTGGTGAACTGAGCAACCTAACTATAGTATCCGCAAGTTGCAAAGCCCAAGCCTAGTCCTTGTATAATCCTTTGTTCATATTTCTTTTTATTCTTTTCAACTATATGAAATTCCACTATAAGGTGTTTTGTTTTTGTTTTTCATGTCAGGGGTGACTTGAGAAACTGCAGGTAGCTTCTGGTGTGAGAAACTTGGCTCTCTGCAAGGACATTGCCGAGGGGAACGCCCAAATGTTTGTGAAGTTTTACTGTCCTTGTGGGAGGTTTCTCTCATGTCCCTGCATGGGGAGCCGGAGCGGACAGAGAGAGCTCAATCCTTTCACCCCGGATTTGAACTGCTGGCCTATTGGTCAACAGTCCTGCTGGCACAAGGGTTTATCCCATTGTGCCACTGGGAACTCCCAGCATATGGTGACATGTGTCTTGAAGACTTACACACACACACTTTCCCTTAGACAGTGTTTCCCAACCTTTGGTTCTCCTGGTATTTTGGACTGCAACACTCACAATTCCTAACAGCTGGTAAGCTGGTTAGTATTTCTGGGAGTTGAAGTCCCAAACACCAGGAGGTCCAAAGGTTGGGATACAGTGCCTAGAACCAGCATGGCCTAGTGGTCTAAGAGTTGCACTCAGACTCTTGGAAATCAAGATTCAAATTTTCTCTCGGCCATGGAAACCCACTGGGTGACCTTAAACAAGTCTCTCTCTGCCAGCCTCAAAGGAGGGCAATGACATGAAAATCTAGACAAGGGACCCCATTATATGTTCACCTTAGGGTCACCATTAGTTAGAGATAACTTCAATGCATATAAGAAAAATAGCATTTCCATTCCTTTGCAGTCATATCACCTGCTTATCACTGATGTGATATGCACACTTTCACTTATAGCAAAGTCCCAAGTTCTGAAGGTGAGTTGGGTGGGGCCCAATTTAGATGTGGTCAAATAGAGAACCCACTCATAAGATTCCTCTGATCTTTGGTTATTGGTTTTCCTGTAACCAGACATTGTGCTGCCTGAGGCAGAGCAGAATATGCCCCTTTGTGCTGGCCAGGTTGCAATGCCTAGCAGTCAAGGCCAATCAAGTTGTTGCTGCATTTGAAGTAGAAAATCCTACAAATCACACATTGTTCATAAAAAATACAGCAGTAGAAAGTCAATTAGCTAAACATGGTCATGTTTTCTGTGATACACTCACATCTGCTGCCAGATGTAGTGCCTAATGGTAAGGCCAGCATTGTGTCCTTGGGCGATATATTCATATGCACAAACCCTCTTCTGGGGCTAATGTTCTTTTATTCACAGGTGCTCCTGTGATATCTAAGAGGATTGCACTGTCATTTCTTAGCATCCAGCTGAAGTATTGAATCTTTTCTGCCGTGTGTTTAGACAGAGTCCACTTGCTTCAGTTTCTACAAGGGTGATGAGCTAAGGAACAGTTGTGTTTTTTTCAGGTGAAGTGAGCCAAAGATTGCAGGAGCACACACTGATGACAGAGGGAGGAAAACAGACTAAATTGTGGACATACGAGATAATAGAATCTACAGGACTATGTTTGTGGTTTGTGTCATTTCCAGACCTCCCAAGATCTTTCAAATTTACCTGAGGCAATCTTCAGACTTCAAGTGCTGCTGTAATAAACTGGATTTGATCTCTCAGGACACCAGAAGGAGTGCCTCGGTTGCAACTAGTGACACAGATTAGCTATCAGAATGTACACGTTTGGAAGAAATCTTCTGACTGTTGCTTCCTTTTAAAAAGTGAGAGATAGAAGGAGTGCAAAGAGCATTCACTCCTCTTTTAAAGTTGTTTTGTTCTAATGGAATGTTTAAAAGGCTGATGCTGTGAGTACACAGTGCACTCTGGTCATGCTCAGAAGCTGTTCTTCTTAATAGAGTTCTTGGCTCAGTTTTGGTATTCCATTAGTGGTTTTAGTCAGTTCAAACAGATATGTTTCCCCAGCCAATTAACACTGATCATTCTCAAGGGCTTTTTGAGGGATAGAATATTTCTTCCTTTTTCTTCCTTATCATTTTGATGGGGTGGGGCTGTGCTAGTTAATGTACACTTCTTCTATTCTCACTTCCTCCAGATGACATTCAGTGTGTTAGGTGGTAGCCTAATGGCCTAAATCCAGTTGTTAGTCATAACTAGATTAGACTCATTAGAATAATATAGTTTACCCATTTGTTGACTCACTATGGGCCCATATGAGGTTAACACACTGGCACTTTAGTTATGAATTGATGGCAGCTAGTTTTAACTAAAGATGGCCTGCATTTTTAAATTGTGTTATGTTATGTTATGTGTTAGTAATTGTTTTTATAATTTTTATGTGATATTGTTTTATACTCATGTACCGTTTATGTTATATGCTGCACTTGGAGTGCCTTGTAAGCTGCCCCGGGTCCCTTTGGGGAGATGGTGGCAAGATATAAATAAAGATTATTATCATTATTATTAATAATTTATTTCATATATTTATGCCCCTCCCTTGTCCCCCCAAAGGGGGAATCATCATCATCATCATCATTATTATTATTATTAGAAACACAACAAGATTAGTACACAGCAAACAAGATCACTCTGCTGGCTTTTGTATTGGATCACACGTCGGACACTTCCCAAGTGTATATGACTGTGTGATGTATCGACAAGTAATGCATGCAGATCTGAGTAGGGTGGCCTTTTGCAGCTGACAGATGTGTTTAAAGGTCTTTAGGAACTGCACCCAGTGTCAATTACCACAGGGACCACCTTTACTGGCTTCTGCTAGAGTCTTTGAAGTTCGATCTTTAAATCCTCATATCGTGTCAGCTTTTCCAGTTGTTTCTCTTCATTCCTGCTATCGCCTGGGATTGCAACATCGACGATCCATACTTGGTTTTTAAACACAATCATGAAGTCAGGAGTATTGTGCTCCAAAACTCTGTCAGTCTGAATTTAGAAGTCCCAGAGTAGTTTGATGTCTTCATTTTCTCTACCTTTTTCAGGCTTGTGATCCCACCAGTTCTTTGTCACAGGCAGATGGTATTTGTGGCACAAGTTCCAATTAATCATCTTATTTATTTATTTCATTTCAAAAGCATTGCATAAATTAGTATGAAACTGCTAAAAATAGAAGAAGCTCAGGCGGCTAAATATCTTTTGACCAAAAATGGGCATCAGCAATGGCATTGTCTATAGCCTCCAACAATTCTTCCTCTGTACATGAGGCAGGACACAGTGGAAAAGCATGCAGATGCGGAGTTGTCTGTTCTGCTCCACAGTCACACAAGGTGGGTGATTCTTTTAGGTAGTGCCATTTTGCCAGATTGTCTTTTGATCTGCCCACGCCGCTTCTGAGTCTGTTCAGGGACTTCCAAGTTGCCCATTCTTTGTTTGCCCCTGCAGGAAGACCCTCATGGGGGGGGGGCATCCAATTGTGGTTTCCTGGTTTAGCTGCCCAAAGAGATATCCTTGCTGTTGCTGGGGGGACGTCAAGAGGAGTGGCAGTTCTCATAAACCACCTCGAGTCGCCTTCGGCCCGAGAGGGGCGGTATAGAAATATAGTAAATAAATAAATAATAAACCTTTTCCTTGATTTGAGTCATCTGAGCAACAGTATCATGCCTCTGCTTGTAGTCTGTGCGATCTTCTTGCAGCAGCTGGGGATGTTATCTATCATTTCGTCTGAGGATGTGATCTATCGTTTATTATTGTTATTATTATATTTAATGATTGATAAAACATGTCTAATCTAGTTGAAATTTATCAAGAGGAAGCCAGCCAAAGAGTATAAGAAGAGGGAATGTGGTGGGGGAGGAAGACTGGAGACCACTCATGGTATCCCTATTAAATGTTAATTTTTTAAAAAAATTAAAAAGGAGGAGGAGGAGGACTTTAACTGTTATAGAGCTCTAATGTTTAAGGCACAGGTCTCTTTGATGAAACACAATTCCAGCATTATTATTCTGTTTTGTATTGCCATGGCTGGTTTTTGAAGGGTGGTGGATAGGCATAATTCAGGGATGTTTTAGTTGTGTATTATCATGCATGGGGAGAAGTTGGACAAGATGCTTCTTGTGGCCCCAGTAATTATGTAGACACCTGTCAGATTTAATGCAGAACTACTGATACCTTTGGCTTCTGATTTGGCAGTGGCAGAAATCCACCATTTTCCTTTGTCTCAGAAAAGGCCCTTTCCCTGCCTGTGCAGTGGGCGGGGAAAGGCAATTACCTCCTCCCACGAAGGGAGACGATTGGTTCCTGGGATGGAACCTTCTGGGGAGCGGGCGGAGGCTGCCTATGGAGTTGGGGCAGCCTCCTCCTTCATTCCCATTTGAGGTGTTGACCCACCATTTGAGGTGTCGCCTTAGGGGGCAGGTAGGAATTTTTCCCCCTTCTATGTAAAAAAAACCCAAAACAAACAAAAAACTAGGAGGGGTTTTTTGCCTACCCTGTACTGTTACTGGGACTTTTTGGAATGGCGGTTCTATAAATAGGACAGCGTAAATAGTTTAGGGTAATCCATAGACCCATATTCATTCATGCACTCTTCAAAGTTGGTTGGGCCAGTGCACAAACACACTCACCTGGACGGTTGTTCAAGGGTGAGGGGGATACCATTGGTCCAGAAATTTTGAGAGTCCGGTAAGTATTTCCAGAGAGGTCTTCTTGTGTTTTCCTTGAGAGGTTGCCCAGTTTTGTGTTATAGGGGACTCAGGAGAGTTTCCCAGTGTAGCTGAGGGGTCGTTCGCTCGCGGACGCTACCTCGACTAGGCCACACCTTGTTCCCTTGACACCTGAGTTTAGTGAGGTTAAACTTAAATAGGTAACTTTAAAATAAAGGTTGCCCAAATTTGATCCAATTACTGTTGTCTGTCTCATTATTTCGGGGGTTGGAAGGTAATGTTCCCTTCTTTGTCTGAACTTTCCCCCTGGCTCACTTGCTCTTCCTTGTCTGAGAAATGGTAGTATTTTTACTCAGTTGCATTTCATGTGTATTTTATATATAGGGTGTGGAAGGAAATGGAGAAGAATCTGTGAGATGAAAATACACTTTTTGATATTACTTGGGAGGAACGAGAAGGATTGGTGGAGGAAGAAGAAAGGAGCTTTAAGGGTATCTTCTTATTGTCATTGATTTTGTACTTCTCTCAGGGAGAGAAGAATAGTGGAGTTGAATGTCTGACTCCGCAAATGGTGTCGTTGAGAATAATTTGGCTTCTTGGACCATGGTCTGAGGTTTAATGAAGCTGGACTTCTGGCAAGGGATGAGTTGCACCTCTCAGTGGTTGGCAGGATCATTTTTGTTAAGCGCCTCACAAGCCTAATTAGGAGGGCTTTAAACTGAGTTATGTGTGTGAGTGGGATCAGTATTCTTGAGGACAGGAGTTCATCAAGTGCTGGAGATAATAGTCAAACTGTTATAGAGAAAACTGGCAGAATAATACAATAACATTTGTGGGGGGGGGGGCCTCAGCAACTAAGGGGAATAACCCATGGTTTTCAGTGTCTCTACACCAATGCACAGAATATGGAAAATATTGAACTCTACAAATAGCAAAACAAATATGATATAGGTATCTCTGAAACCTGGTGGGATGAGTCTCATAACTGTCATCTATATAAATAAAAATGTAATGTTAGTTTGTGGGATTAACATAACTCAAAAACCACTGGATGAATTGCCACCAAATTTGGCCACAAAGACACCTATTAACACAAGGAGTGACCATCACTCAAAAAATGATTTTGTCATTTGAGAGTTGTAGTTGCTGGGATGTACAGTTCACCTACAAGCAAAGAGCATTTTGAACTCCACCAATGATGGAATTGAAGCAAACTTGGCACACAGAAAACACTAGAAGGGTTGTTCAATATATTGTCAAAGGATTTCATGGCTGGAATCACTGCGTTGTTGTAGGGTTTTTAAGGCTATATGGCCATGTTCTAGAGGCATTCTCTCCTGACGTTTCGCCTGCATCTATGGCAAGCATAGAAAAAACCTACAACAACGCACTACTGTAGGAGGGTTTGTTAAGCATTGACCTTGAGTTTGGGAGTTGTAGTTCACCTACATCTAGAGAGCACTGTGGACTCAAACAATGATGGATCTGGACTAAACTTGGCATGAATATTTCATATGCCCAAATATGAACACAGATGGAGTTTGGGGAAAATAGACCTTGACATTTGGGAGTTGTAGTTGCTGGGATATACAGTTCACCTACAATCAAAGAGCATTCGGAACCCCGCCAACAACAGCATTGGGGGCAAACTTCCCACACAGAACCTCCATGACCAACAGAAAATACTTAAGGCCATCCAGTCCAACTCCCTTCATTAGGGCAAGAAAACATAATCAAAGCCCTGCTGACAAAGCCATCCAGCCATAGATATAGATAGATAGATATGATTCACGCACACAGAGATGTGGTTTCAGATTTAAAAGGGACCCCTAAAGAAGGATTAAATGTTGCATATTCCAGAGTAGGCAAACCAGACAATCTCCACATCAACACTGAAAAAGAAGCAGCAAGAAATACTGTTTACCCACAAGCATAAAGACATTACATATATTTGATACCACCACTTTCTCATTACTTTATTCTCCACATCACCAGACTGGGCCACAGCAACACATGGCAGGGGATGGCCAGTATAGTAATAAATGGACCCCTGGTGGCACAGTGGGTTAAACCACTGAGCTGCTGAACTTGCTGACCGAAAGGTAGGTGGTTCGAATCCAGGGAACGGGATGAGCTGCTGCTGTTAGGCTTCCAAACCAAATCCCAGCAGATTCCGAGGGCCTACATTCTTAGGAAGAAACTTCTACCTACCCTGCATTGCCTTTCTTTGGTGCTTCCGAAGGTCTTGCTTTCTAAGTGACAAATGCTTTTGCTAAGGCATTCACCCTTAATCTGTACAGATCAATGATTTGATTTTAACCCAACATAATAAGAGAGCTCTTGCGCATCATTGTACTCTTATGAAATAGTCTGGTATGGTCATTGACCTACTTTTAGAGCTGTTTGGTAGAGTTCTTAATTGCCATTTTATTAAGCAGGGTATGTGCAAGAGATATTATACATCTGAAACCAAACAATGCAAAATGCCAAAGTACGGAAGGGAAGAGCTGGCATTTTAGGGACTGGGTTTGGAAGAGAATGAATAAAACAAGTTAATATTTCCCATTGTCTGATAGTCAAGAAAAGCTTCTTGGGAAAACATGCCTCTTAAAGAAGGATTTGAAGGTAAGCTGTGTTGGCTTGTGTGAGAGAGATTATTCTATCAACAAGGGCCAACATGGAATGAGCCACAAAAGAAGAAGAAGAATGTAAAGAACCTGGGGAGCACAGTAAGCTGGCAATCTTCATCTCCAAGGGAAGGACGATCCAAAACAGAGAAGGTGATACTTGTTATTTGCACAAGATTTTGTGCAGCATGGAGCACTTTGTGCAAAATGAATAAGTAAGAAAGACTAGCTTAACTACTAACTCTTCCACTCACAAATCACTTACATCATGGATCAGGCACAAAGTTTTCACAGTATTTGCTTGCAACTTTAAGAAAACCCAAGGGCTTTTTTTAGTGTTCAGCAGAAGTTAATCTTATTCTACTTCTTTGGTCTGTAGGTCTGTCTTTGTGTGTCTTCTGATGGCCAGAGGGTTCTCGGCACTGAGATTGTTTTTGGCATTGGACAAAGTGGGGGCATTGTGTAAGGAAATGCTGGCCATTGATGGAAATTTCACTTCACAGCAGTAAAGCATATTTGTAAAAGAAATGGAAAAGCTACTGCTTCTGCACAATAAGTACTTGCTTCAAAAATTTACATAAAATTGTCACACACCCCTCAAAATAGAAGGAGGGGTTGCCCGCACTCTCCATCAGAAATTGAAGCCAAAGTTTCAGTTCAACAATATGGGGTTTTAGAAAGAGATAACTTAAGACTGAGCACAGGGAACACCAAATATTACAGTCCTTACCTAGCACCATAATGCAAAAAGCAGCTATTTTTAAGACAATTTTGCTGTATCAGGAAATATTTCTTCCCTTGTCTTTTCACATGCTTGAGAAATAAAAAGACACTATGCAGCATTCTTCTGCTGTTGTCACTGAACTGATCACAGTACCACAATGAGGACTAGCGTCCAGGCTTCACATCTGGCATGCCACCTACTTGCCACAAAACTGGTCAGCTTTGTTGATACTTGGAACATTTAATCTGGAAAGATCTTGTTTCTTGCAAAATGACTTGTGCAAAGTGATTTCTTGCAAAATGGTTCATGCCACTCCTGCCCCAATGACTAGGTTGGCTTTTATCTCTAAAGCAGGCTCTTTTCCTATCCTTCCCTAGCATTTGGCAACATTAATCTTGTTGGCCTTGGCAGTGTTTGCAGGTGCTGAGCAGGCTTTTGTCAGAGACTGGCTGGTTATTTGACAGGAAAAGTAATTCTCTGTGGCTAGAGCCCTTGGAAGCAATCTCAATGAAGTAGCCCTAAATCCTGTGCCAAGGGTTTCAGGAACAACATGGCTGGGACATCTTGTAGCCAGCTGGTGGGCAATGGGAAAACAGAGATGTTGAGCACTGGATGTGATCCTTGGGTTATTAATGTGTGGGGGCTCCAAAAAATACCAGGAGAACTTGGAGTACAGCATGAGCAAGAACCCTGCCCCTCTGAGACTGTGAAGTGAAGAGCAAAGTGGGAAAGGGCCAGTGCCGTTGCCTTAATTGTTAGTCCCTTAATTGTTAGTCGGGGCTTGTCAGCGGCATCGCAGAAGCATGGGATAAAGTGTTCCAGTGAAAGAGATAATTGAAAATCAAAAAAGACTTTGTTAATTTGATTAGACAGAGCCGGAGTTGAATTGTTCTTCATCAAAAGAGATTTAATTTTGACACACAATTAAATCCTTCTGCTGTACTGGTGCCCTGCTCCCTTCCCAGGAACCGAGACTGACTCAGGGATGCGGGAGTGGGGAGCTTTAAAGGATGGTGAGGGGATTAAAGGGGCCAGGAGGTGAGGGAAGGGAGGGGTGGGGTGGGGAGGGCTCCCGGAGCCAGGAGGAATAGAAAGTGCTGTGTCTGGAAAGAAACAGATCTTTTTTTTAAAGTAGATTTGGGGGGGGGGGGAGGACAGAAGATGTGATGGAAAGATAATTTCCAACCATGATGTCTCATCTCTCTTACACCCGCCTTCCCCCTCACTCATCAAGGAGGCTCAAAGAACTGATGTGTCTTGAAAGCTCAAATCTCTTGATTAAGGAAGCATTGTGCTTGGTGCAACGGAATCTCAGTACTGTGATAATTGGCAGGGTGGGATAAAGTGGGCATTTCTATTGTCATATTCTCCATACCCCTCAATTCCTTAACCAAGCTCTGATCACCCCAAATTTTACTGGGCCATCTGTGACCTACTGACCAAATTTGAAGCAGTACTCTGTGACTATAAAAGAAGGTGTAAAGACTTTCCATAAATGACAGGAAAGGTGAACGGTGAATTCCTAGAAATTCCTACACCCAGTTCACCTCCTTTAATCTTAAAATAGCTCACAGGATTCTTGAACTGAGGAAAGAGAGCTGGTGGGAAAGGTAAAGTATTCTAGTGCAATTGCAGGTAGTGTGTACTTAAGTAGTAATTTAACCATTGGGGGGTTGCAACAAACTGTTTATCACAGACCCCATTTAAGGAAAGTTGATAATCCAGGGAAGACAACTAAACCTCTCTACTCCTTCCCTACATGCTGGCAGAAACTGTAGTAAGCCATTCCTGAGTTTCCTTATTTCATTTGCAGACTGTGGGCCTTTCCACACATCTCTATATCCCAGAATACCAAGGCAGGAAATCCCACATTATCTGAATGTGGACTCAGATAACCCAGTTCAAAGCAGATGTTGTGGGATTTTCTGCCCTGATATCCTGGGATATAGGCTGGTGTGGAAGGGCCCTCAGTAACCGATGAAGACTGTGTGTCAGGTGCTTCTGCTGGTCTGAATGCCTGTAATTGAGGAAAGGTGGAGAAAGAGAAGAGGGCAGCCTTAAATCTGTCCATAGAGTATGCTGTTGCTGGTCAAGAGCAGAGAGCCTTGATGATGATATTGGCTCAAGTGGATTTCTCTTACGAGTTTAGAAGTGCTACAGTTCTGGTACACACAATATTGTTGTGTCTCAAGGTCACTTCCTGGTTATGTTGTTCTCATGGATCTTTACACACACGCACAACTATCTCCTTGTCATGTGTATGCTTTCACATCCCCCAGACATTTGTCCTCCAAAATTTCACCCATACTGTAAAGATGTTTGATAATAGTTCTGCAGTATACACATTTGCAGAGCTGACTTGGTTAGTCTAGTGCTGTTTAGCTTAACTCCTGAAGTGACTGCAGTTTTTTACCCTGTTTATCAATCAGCCTGTGAATTGTGGCCAGAGATCATTGTTTTCATGTGCCCTTGGGTGCGGGTATCCACAAATTTCCAAAGTATAGTATGTGAAGGATAAAATGAGAGCATTGCAGCCCCCCTGATAATTCAACTCTACTGGATTGAAATTTTCCTTCAGTTCCCAAATTTATAGCATTGCAGAGAGTGAAACATTGAAAATAATTCATCCCTAGAACTCTTGTATTTGCTGCCAATTCCCTTGGTGCCTTTGCCTTTTCTTTTTTTAAGTTTAAGTTGCAGCAATGCTAAAAATGTGGGGACTGAAGGAAAATTTCATGGGGAGGAGCATCCTCTCATTTCACACCATAGCTATACCTGTGTCTCATGTCCAACTTGCTTCATGTTTGCCCCTCTTTTTCACCACAAACCCCACACTTTTTTCACTGCTCCACATTGCTGTTTACTTTCCCCATTTCAGTTCTGGACCACCTTTCCTTCTTTTACTCAGTTTATAGACAGTGTTGCCCTCCAGGACACTTGGAAACCTCCCTTGATAAACCACATGTTCAACTGAGGTACAACAGGTTTATTTAGATTAACTGATTATAGGAAAGAGGCTAGAAGTCAAGCTATAAGATGCCTTTCAAGTGGCACCGGTAAAATAGCAGCACTGTTCAATGGTAGCAGCAATTGATTATAGTCCCATGGCAACCAGGGATCAAGCAGGATACAGAAGGCAAAGTCTTTCAGTAGCAATCAGGAACAAAGCAAACAAGGCAAGCGGGGGCCCAAGCGGGCTGGATCCAATGCAGCCAGCGAGCTGGCAGGTAAAGTCTTGAGCAGGAAGGCCACAAGGCCCGTTCAGGAATCCATGATCAGGAGATGCAATAGTTGGCTTGAGATGGGCAGCCTTTCCAAGACCAAATGGTTATAGTGTCCAAACCCTTTGATCTATCGACGTGACTGCATCGAACATCATGGTTCTCATGATGGGCTGCAGCTGCTGTTTAGGTAAACCTCAGAGGCAAAGTATGTGCTCCCAATTTGTGCCCACATCTGTGAAGAGGAGGCAGTGGAGCTCCTGGTCCCAAGCGCTTCTGCTTATTGCTAGGAATAACAGCCGCGGCATTGAATGTTTGAACCGGTTTGCATTGTGCTGAGTTCACTTGGGAAAGGCAGGCAGACTTAGAGGATTTCTGGATGCCAACATGGCTGCAGTGTGGTTCTGGGGAAACTGAGGCCTGGAGCCTGACAGACATAGAGGTAGGCGCACACACACAGATGCACAAATGTATTTCCCACTTGCATCTCCATTGTATGGTCATAAACACAATCACATATGGTCCATGTGCCTTTTAAAAAAGAGATCAGTTCCTTTCCTCCCTTGCCTTCCCCACATCTGATGGCAGGAGAGAAGCTTCATAAGGGACTTCATTTTTTCCAGCATCCTTTTCCATCTCCCCACCTCGCTTGAAATGTGTCCGATTCTAGGGGTTGGTGCTCATCTCCATTTTTAACCAAAGAGCCAGCATTGACTGTAGACACCTCCAAGGTCATGTGGCCAGCATGACTGCATGGAGCGCAGCTGAAGGAGGAGTACTCTATCTAAACCTCCAGTGCCAATGAAGCTAAAAAGCCCACAGAAGCCTTTCTGCCCTGCTTTTTTCCAGGCATTTCCTCCCAACTAGAATTGAGAGCTTGTTGTTCTTTCAGAATCCTCCTCTGGGAAAGTCTTCCAATGCTATTTTCCCACTCTGCAGGATAACTTGGTGTAGTGACTCTCTTGGGCTTCATGGAGCACAGGGGAGTTACTGTGAAGATCCCTCCAGATGTCTCTCAGGGCCCTTCCAGACAGGCCCTATATCCCAGGATCTGATCCCAGGTTTTCTGTTTATCCCAGATTATCTGGCAGTGGGGACACATATAATCCAGTTTAAAGCAAAAAAACAAAACAAACTGGGATCAGATCCTGGGATATAGGGCCTGTCTGGAAGAGCCCTCAAACAAGGAAATAGACAAATTACCCAAGTGGCTGTCATGCAGCAGCCTTATGGAGCAAATGCCTCTTCCCAATTTCACAGTTTAAAAGAGGGTAGAATGAACTGATCAGCTACTACTTTATTCTGCAAAAAAACAAAATACTCATGGGTTGCTGTGATACCCATGCAAAAAAATACAATAAAATCCAAAATACACACTGCAATGATAACTTTTTGGGAGACAGCCAGAAAGTGTAAAATAAATTATACTAGCTTTCAAAACTCATTGGCTTCTTCTTAAGGAAAATCATACGGAATTATACAGAAGTAGAAACAATGGGCCTGCATCTTGTTTGGGCTGTTTGCTTAAGATGGTATTTAAGGAGGTTTTGATGGAGGTTGATACTGGCAACACACACACACACACATGTGAGGACTGATGACAAAGGCAGTAAAAGCCAAGTGATGAAATTTCTGTCTCCATTGACAGTGACAAAGTAAACTCCCTTTGAGATCTGGGCCATCTCTCATATTCTACAAGGAGCTTCTTGAGACTGGAACAAGTGTCTATTGTTACAGATCTCTCTCTTTGGCAATCTTTCTGTTATGAAAGAATCAGTAACACCAGAGGCCCCTCTCATTGGAGCAGGGCCTTCTGGTGCCATCTCCAATTTTATTTGTGTAATATCACCAAGGTGCATGGCATTCTCCAAAGTACAAAAGGACAATTTTGGAGGGGCTGTTTCTCATGTAGCTTCCTGCCCCAACAACTTCAAATTCAGCACACTGGGGGCAAGTGTAAAAGAAGAGAAAGGGCATGTGCTTATTTCACCTATATGAACCACAACTTGGTTACAGTTGCTATATCCAGGCATTTTAGATTGGCGCATGGCTTGAATCCTAGCACTATGGAATTTTGTTCCTCATTAGCATAGAATCATTGAGTTGGAAGAGATCTCGTGGGCCATCCAGTCCAACCCCCTGCCAAGAAGCAGGGAAATCGCATTCAAAGCAACCCTGACAGATGGCCATCCAGCCTCTGTTTAAAAGCCTCCAAAGAAGGAGCCTCCACCACACTCCAGGTCAGAGAGTTCCACTGCTGAACAGCTCTCCTTACAGTTAAAAAGTTCTTCCTAATGTTCAGGTGGAATCTCCTTTCCTGTAGTTTGAAGCCATTGTTCCATGTCATAGTCTCCAGGGCAGCAGAAAACAAGCCTGCTCTCTCCTCCCTATGACTTCCCCTCACATATTTATACATGGCCATCATGTCTCCTCTTAGCCTTCTCTTTTGAAAGGAGCATAATGGGAAAGGCAAAGGACTGGACAGGGATTGAACAAGCCTATACAACTGTAAAGTTGGAAGGGCCCTCAAAGGTCATCTTATCCAACTGCCTGCTGCTGTGGGATTTCCAGAGCTAAAACATCCAACAATTGTCCATTTCTTATGGGAACCTGGGAATTTCTCAAATTCAGCAGGTTGCTCGGGCATGTAATTTAGTTGGGCTATCCATTGGATTGATAGTATAACAAGAATTATGTGACACTTTAAAGTAAATGATATGAGGGTCTCCATGGAAATTTCCACTGCAGGAGCCATAGGACTTTTATTTTAATTGTAATGGATGAAACAAAGAGGGCCATCCCAATGGAATATTGGGACAATTCATATGAAATGATTTTTCCTGTCTCAGGAATATGAGGAGTGGGCAGTGTGATAGGGTATCTCCTGTGGTGAAGGCCCACCATGAAAGGCAAATACTTAGCTTGCCCCACCAGCTCCATTTTCAAGGCACCTCACTCGTCTCCATCTCTCCATCAGCAGCACTGCGGTCTCGCTTGCTCATCTGGGGTGAGATAATTGAGCAAACAGACACGAGGCAGGGGACGCTGGGGCCAGTGTTAATTTAATTGAGTCGGTTTGTTCACAGCAGAATATTAACCTCTCGGGCAATAGCTTGAGAAAGAGAGAGAGTTGTACTAAAGCGCTGGTTCGGTGTGGGAGCCATATGCCGATATATTCTTGATATCATTGTCATGGAGGGGCTGTGGGACAATCCTTGTGCACCCCACCCTTTGCTCTGCACTGCTGTGGTGATGATGCAAACATATTATTGCTGCAGCAGCCAGAGATAGATGCCACTAGAGAGGAGACTGCAAATTAAATAACTCCAGTGGGACTCAAGGAATGTAAGGAATGTCTTGCTTGGAAACCTCCAGGGTTTGAACAGGGAGGCAGGAAGGCAAGGCAAAGCGGATCTTAGTTTAGCCAGAAAGAGGCAACTGTGAGAGCCTGAAGTGCTGTTGTATGGAAGAAGGGATTTCCTTTCCTCGCTCAAATTATATTGTCAAGTGAGGTTGGGGGATTGCTGTAGAAGAAGCCTCTGGGCCATGACAGACAGACTATGACTGGAAACAGTGGCAGTTTGACACAGCTTTGCATAGCTGGGAAAAACTGGCCTGCTGACATAAACAAGAACTGGGATGACTGTGCAGTTCTGTGATCCTGCAGGTAGGCCTAGCAGAGTTAGTGGGAGATAGTCCAGGATTTGGGATGGTGGAGGCAGTATCACAGTTAGGCACAAGCTACTGCTTAGAGTAGAGGTCCCCAAACAAAAGTGAAGAGCTGGTTCATGGTCCCAACTCTTCACTTTATTTGTGAGCGAGTGCGGGAATTAGTGCGGGCATACATCAGCTGCCACACACCTGTGGCCACACACCTGCGGCCACTGCTGCCATACACCTGCCCCTGCTGCTCACATTTGCCCTCACCACACCTCTGACAACGCCGACACCACACACATGCACATGTCACTGCTGCCAATACACACACACACACATGCTGCCACTCACACTCACCCGCCTTACCACACATGTGCATGTGGTAGTAGCAAGTGCTGGAGAAAAGGCATTGGTGAGCCAGATTCAGCCTGTGGGCCTCAGTTTGGGGACCCCTGGCTTAGAGCCTCCGGTCATAGATCTCTCCTCTCCCCCACCCCTGGAGGCCTAACATTCTCTTATTTTGATATTTTACTTAACTTGAGCAACTAAAAATGTAGCTGTGTCCCTCCCATTGCTAGTTTGTGGCATATGGGGAAAGGTTCTCTTTGGTGTCAAGAAGACAGCAGTTGTTTGTTGGAATTCAAGTGGAGTTTTGTCCTAAAAACATTTGAATGTTTTTAATCCTTCATTTTACAGCAACTTGTAAGGATAGTAGAAAGTGTGTGAGAATCTGGTGAGTAAATAACTTCTGTCTACATAGATAGAAGAAATAAAGTGTTTCTTTGCAAACCTTGCATGTAAAAGTTTTCACCCCTAAGCAAATAGATATCTTGACTTTCTCTCTTTCTTCAAACTCCTGACCCACCCTCCTCCTACTTGATCCTTAAGAGGACAATACAACTCAGTATAGTGCCACCCATCAACAAGGTGAAATATCATAGCGATGAAGATGGAAAATAAAGTTGGGGCAACAACACCTGTTTGACACCTGATTCCACCTTAAATGGGTCACTTTGGGAGCCATTGCTGTCCAAGACTGTTGCCACCATGTCATCATGGAGGAGCCGCAGGATGTTAACAAATTTGTTAGGGGGCCCAATTTTTTTTTCCGAGGATGGTCCAGAGAGCACTGCGATTCACTGTGTTTAATGCCTTTGCAAGGTCAATGAATGCCATGTACAAAGGTTGATTTTGTTCCCTGCATTTTTCTTGAAGCTGTTGTGCAGTGAAGATCATGTCCACTGTTCCTCTGGAGGGGCGGACGCCATTCTGGGATTCTCGGAGGGTGTCTTCTGAGAGGGGTAGAAGGTGGATTTTTGCAAGGATTTTTGCGAGGATTTTCCCAGTGGAGGTTAGAAGGGAGATACCTCGATAGTTATGGCTATGGTGGTCCACGCTCTGGTCACATCCCAAATAGATTTACTGCAATGCACTCTACGCGGGGCTGCCTTTGAAGATGGTTCGGAAACTGGAATTAGTCCAACAGGTGGCAGCCAGATTACTAACAGGAGCTACATACAGGGAGCATACCACCCATTTGTTGTGTCAGCTCCACTGGTTGCCTGTCCACTTCTGAGCTCAATTCAAAGTGCTGGTTTTAACCTATAAAGCGCTATACGGTTCTGGCCCAGCTTACTTGCCCGAACGCATCTGCCTCTACGTCCCACCTCATAACTTAAGATCATCCGGGGAGGCCCTGCTCTCTCTCCCACCAACATTTCAAATGTGGCTGGTGGGGACGAGAGACAGGACCTACTCGGCTGTAGCCCCCCGCCTGTGGAACGCACTTCCAAGTGAATTACGATCAACCCCATCCCTCCTGGCATTCAGGAAGAAATTAAAATCTTGGTTTTGGGACCAGGCCTTTGAACAATAACATAAAGCTGCATTTTGATGGGAATGGATTGGCAAGATGACAGATATGAGAATATGGCTTTATTGTTCTATTAATTGAGTTGGTGGACTGAGCATTGTTTTAATTTAATAGATTGTTTGATAATTTATTTTAATTAATTGCTACTGCATTAATTCTATATGTATTTATGGTTTTATATTGTGTATTGTGGCATCGAATTGTTGCCTTTGTTAGCCGCTCTGCCCCCCCCCCCATGGGGGTTGAGAAGGGCGGGGGGAAATGCAATAAATAAATAAATAATAGTTTCTGCAGTCTGTTCTTTCCCTTTTTTGAAGAGCGTGATGATGGTGGCATCCTTGAAATCTGCTGGGATTTTCTCGGTCACCCACACTTTTTCAATGAGCTGGTGGAGTTGTTGTGTCAGCTCAGGTCCTCCCTCTTTAACGATTTCAGCAGGGATCCCATCAGTTGTGCTAGCTTTGTTATTCTTTTTGTTGACTGATGTCATTGCCAACTTTTTTCAAACTGGGCAGTGCTGCAAGCTGGTTTGTTGTTGCGGGATTTGTGAGAGAACCTTTTTGGCCACTTTGGAGCTGCGATTCAGGAAGCTTTGGTAGTGTTCTTTCCAATGTAGTGCAATTTATTTTTGGTCCTTCAGAAGTTTGGTTCCATCTGATGAGCGTAGAGGCTGTATGCCATGGTTTCTTGGTCCATAGATTACCTTTGTGGCTTTGAAAAATCCCTGAGCATCATGGGTATCTGCCAGGTGTTGGATTTCTTTAGCCTTCTTTGTCCATCAGATGTTCTTGAGTTCTCTTGTCCTTCTTTGGACTTCAGCTTTTGCACTGGCGTAGATCTTTTTCTTAGCAGCACAGTTGACTTCTCTCTGCCATGTTTGGAAGGCTTTCCTTTTCTTGTCAATTAGCTGTTGGATCTCATTGTCATTTTCGTCAAACCAATCTTGATGTTTCTTGGTTTGATATCCAATAGTTTCTTCACAGGTCTTCAGTTTGTTTCAATGTTCCTCATCATTTTTGGGGTGTTCTATGGGCAAGCTCAACCCAACAGAAAGGTCTTAACTATTTAGAGTCATGGGTAGCCTTGCTGTTTCTGTCACCTGTGGGTTTAGGTTTCGCCACATCAGGGCAGTGAAATATGTCTCAGAAGCAGTCACTCATTCCTAGGACCACCAGGAAGTGTGTTTTTCCCATCCCCAGGGCCTTTCCTGAGATGAGGCGCTCATTGAAGATGACCTGTAGTGGGGAGTGTCCAGGAATCATTGCCTTCCACTTGTAACCAGCCCATGCCTTCCCACAGATCATTCTTCTTTCTGTGCACGTATGTACACATAGAGTGACAGCAAGAGCTGAACAGAATGGCAGCAGAGAATCTTCTGATTAGTAGTGTTGAGAGCCCTCCATCTGGAAGCCCATCCTGGCATGTCATCATAGGCAGGACTTCTATTCGGCACTGTGGAAGAGAGCAAATAAATGGGTCACTGCAGTCATAGGGGTGAGAAGCTACTGTTCTTTGAATAACATCTTGCTGTCTTAAACCTGTTAATAAAGCCGCAGATGCAATTTCTGGTTCAGTGAACAGTGGCAGTTCTGATCCCAGAGTAACTCCAGTGTCTCTGCTAAGGAATGAGGGTTTTGACTCCACCATTTGGAAATGGAGTCCAAATCAATATTGCAGCTCCTATTGTGAACCCATTTGTAAAACAGAGAACCAACTGTGTCTGCTTGCAGAAAAGAGATTTCTCTGGAACTGTCAGATCCACATCTACTTTATCTAAAATCAAGCTTCTTGGAAGATGGTTCCTTCTCTGCTTTTATCAACATTCTGCCTGTGGCTCGTAAACAGGCGTGTCTCTCCCCTCTTGTGCTGATTAATTGGCCCCTGAATGTAGAAAATCTGTCTTCCTCATTTCCAGTTCTAAATTACAAGGTAGCTTTGTCTCTTTCCTGTGCCTCCCCTAAATAATTATTGCGTTGGGGTGCCAATGGGGCAGTTTAACCACTCTGGGGCATTTTTCCTTAGAAATGTTCAATATTCTTCATGAGTTACAAAGTTATTCATCCTTCAATGTACTTGGGTCTGAAATGAATAATGTTGATATTGGTTCATTTGCCCTACATAGTGTGTTTACCTCCCTTCCCCTATCAGTCTGGTGGGTAGGATGGTGGCAGGGGGCAAGATTCCACATGAAGCCCCTTCTCACTTCTCAAAGAGATCATATGGCTCCAAAGACCCTTTTCATTTTTCTGTGCATATAGTAACATGGGGTTTTATGATTCTCACTACATGAATAAAATTATTTCTCCATTTGAATAATAGTCACCCTATTGTCTTTGACCCTGGATTGGAGTTAATAGATTAATATCTTCTTTCCAACATAACTTCCTGGTTGGCATCCTATTGTTATTTACAGAGGTCAGAGGTAACAGCACTGTACTGTCCTTTCCAGCACTATTTGTTCAATTGTGAAAGTTAAGGGTATATTAGGGAATGCCCTTCCACTTCTGGGAGAGTAGCCATGTGGAGTCCAGTGGTTTGGAGGCAAGATGAGAGACCATTGATAGATCATGTGATGATTCCAGAACCTTAGTAGCAGTTCAATTCACTCACAAGGAAACCTTGGAAATATATTTGATGCTAGGTTACTACTATGCAGCAAAGTTACAAATGAAGAAAACATGGGCATGTTCTGTGTTCAACACCCAAAAAACCCCACCCCCTCAACTCCCAAAAGTTCCCTCTTCAGCCTGAGCCGATTCATGTTATAAGGCTCCTTCCTGTGCAGGGCACCAGATATTTTCATTCTATTTTCATTCCTCAGCCTTGACTGTGAACTCATGACATTGAGATGTTCTGGTGTCTTGAATACACCAGATACGAGTTTCATGACAGACGAGAGTATTCATCTTTTTCCATGGCCACATGTATGCTGATTACATGTTGTGGCAAGCCATGAGTCCTCAGTTATCGCACCGCAATTTGCAGTAGCTAGGCATGGATGGATGCCCCCTATCTATTCCCACTTTGCTCTTTTGTTTGTGCAAGAAGATCAACATACCAGGAACCCGCAGTAAATGGGACCATGGTTACCTACTCCCAAACAAATCAGGATCAACAGCCAATTTTAACCCAGGATGTTGTCCCCCAGAAATTCTGACTTGATGTATTCTAAAGGTATGCTAAAATGTAGCTTCCTAGTTTGGGGATGATGCAGAAAAAAAGATAGAAGTAGAAATTAAGAGGTTACAGGGAAGTAACCTTTTGCCCAGCATAGTCACTCAAAGACCTAGAAAAACAGCACTGCTTCAAATGTAGATGCTTCATCTATCCTTTTTGGCTGCAGCAAGTCTGACTTGCTTTCCACTGTGTTTACCTAGACCATGTTGGCTTGTTGCCTTATTTGTTCCCTTCTAATTGAGCAAATGTGCTGTATGCATGGAAGCTAGGCCAGCATCGACTTTGTTAGACGAGAGCATCAATAAAAGAACTGCATGTTAGGAGATTCTGCTCAGACTCTGTCAGATGAGAGGAGTTTTAAAGTTGCACTTTATTCATGAAGTTTTGATTTCTTCTGCTCTGGGGATGCTGACTTTGATATATTGTGATACAGTAGTAGAACAATATAGTAATACAGCACAGTAGCTGGCATCCAGGGCAAAGGTTTGCCAGGCCTTGCATCGGATTTTTTCCCCATAGTTTTGGTTTATTATGAAAATTAGAATTAATTATAGAAAGGAAACTAGCTAATGATAGTTCAATCTGATGTAATGTTGAGTGCGCATTGCAGCATTTAATAACAAGATTTGAGAGCTTTTTTGCTCCGGAACTGGCCTTTTGGTTATACTTGTTGTCTAACATTGCTGTGATACTGATAACCTGATGTTACTTCAGAGTCTATATTCTTGAAAGCAATGTTCTGGTACAATAGTGAAGTGATTCAGTAGCACAGTGTGATTGATAGCTATGACTGCAGGTTATCTTGATTCTGTCTGATGTGGTGTTCCCATCGGTTCACATATCACCTTGTTGTCTGCTCTTTCCAGTATTACTTTGTTAGCATTCTGTCCTGTGTCATTGGTTCACTAGTTACAAAGTCTTTTTGATAATCCCTCTCCTGAGAAGCCCCATAGCGTCCCATATTGTTATGGGTGAACATCATTTGGGACCACTTTCGGAGGGGGGGGGGCTGCCCAAAATAGGAACTAAGATACTAAAAAAAACATTTTCCACAGGGAGTAGGATATTCCAGAATTGATCATCTGTATAGAATATATACAGGTAACACAGGTTTTGTTTGTGGCCCTGTGCTCAATCACTTTTCCTTTCTTGAGCAGTAAGCCCATTCCTTTACTTTGTTTCGCTGATTGGCTTCCATCAGTGAGTAAATGAAATCGAGTTGTACATTAACAGCAGCATTAAAACAAAGTGTTCTTTCACTACTTAGCAAGCTTGATATTTTAATAGAAACACTTGTGTCAGGTGAAAATTCTGGGTCTCTTCTTTCACCCACATTCGGCAGGATTTTTCTATCAGTACCACAGAGTCTCTCTCTCTCTCTCTCTCTCTCTCTCTCCCTCTCTCTCTCTCTCTCTCTCTCTCTCTCTCCCTCCATCCCTCTCTCTCTCTCTCTCTGCATTATGCCTGGACTTTCATTGCTGTTGGACTTCTCACTCCAGCACTCCATAGCAAAGCCTTCCCTTACCTAACATCCTCCAAATGTACACATCATTTCCAGTTTCGTGCAGGTAGTGAAAATTGTAGTTCGTACCCCTTTTTGTTCTGTGAGAAGAACGAAAAGGTATGATGTCTCTCTATTATTTCCTAACACCACCCTCATATCTGTAAACTAGGTATAACTGACTACTGTATTCATATATGCCATTTTTTGTAGAAATCAGCCAAATATATGGCAGTGGTGGTTCAGGAGAACCCACCCACTAAAAAGATATGAAATACTTGTACATCCTCCTCTTGTAAACCTTTGAATAGTACACAACAGGTTCAACCACTGTTGATGAGAAGCTGATGGGTTTTTCCCATGTGAAATGTAGATCTAGAGTATCATGTGTGGATGACCAGCCAGTGGTGTGAGGGTTGTGTTATTAATCTTGGTTTTTCTTCGCAACTGAAGATTCAGGAAGGACTCACCCCACGCTTTCTACAAACACGTTGATGACTAAAAAGGCCAATCCGAGATAGGCAAGTCCGGTTGCAGAAAGCACAGCAGAAAGTCTCCTTGGGTGATGTTATTTCCAAGTTGCGATTCTTTCTGCGTTGTCATTTCTCTTCGAGACCCATTCAGCGTGACTTCTCAAAAGAGGCTGCAGCATTGTGGATAGTGCATCTCCATGCCTCCCGATGTGAGGCCAGGGTGGACCATTGTTAGTGATCAATCTGGCCGAGCCTGAGATGTTGTTTCAGGGAGTTCTTATATCTCTTTTTTGGGGGGCGCCTCTCTTGCGCTGACCCATGGTGGTTCACCATAGAGTAGTATCTTTGGGGGGCGGTGGTCCTCCATCCTAGAGATGTGGCCTGCCCAGCGCAGCTGTGTTCTCAATAGCATGGCCTCCATGTGTTATTCATATATAGCAAGGAGAAGCTATTTGGAAAACAAGACTGTATTTTCAGATTGCTCACACCATGGATTTCTATAGGGAAGTATGATGGTCATTTTCCCTTATTCCTAATTATGGCCACTAGGAATCTTTTTATAGCAAGTTTTTTTTAAAGTCTAAGACCCAGACTCTGGGAGAACAGGACTCAAATCCATTCTTAGTCATGGAAGTCAACTAGGTGACCTTGGACAAATCACATTCTCTTATGACAATATTTTTCAACCTGTGGGTCCCCAGGTGTTTTTGCCTACAATTCCTAGAAATCACAGCCAGTTTACCAGCTGTTGGGATTTCTGGGAGTTGAAGGGCACAACATCTGGGGACCCACAGGTTAAGAACCAGGGTCTTAGGATGCACCTACACTGTGGAATTAATGCAGTTTTGCAGCACTTTAACTGCCATGGCATAATGCAATGGAATTCTGGGATTTGTTGTTTGATGAGACATCATAACTCTTTGGAAAAGAAGGCTTAAAATCTTTAAAACTGTAGCCCCCATGATTCCATAACACTGAGCCATAGCAGCTAAAGTGTTGTCAAGCTGCATTAATTTGGCAGGCTGAACGTGTCCTTAGTCTCAGGGGAAAGCACAGGCAAATCTCTTCTGAATAAAATCTTCCAACCCCCCCCCCCAAAAAAAAATCCCTCTAGGATGGGGTCACCATAAGTCAGAGTCAATTTTAAGGCATGTAACAATAAAAAGAACTTACATATTTTCCACTTCCTTGATGTTCTCATTATATGCTTGAATCAATCTTCTAATATCTATCTTGCTTCTTTAGAACAGTCTTCATAATAACCAATTGGTAAATCCTTCAGTTGTTTTATTGTTGTTGCCATTGCTTTGTTCTGTAAAAATACACCTCAGAGTAAGCAAAATACATAGAGACTGCTCAACCCACCTTGAGCCCGACCACCAGCACCTTAAAAACAGGTGCAAGAAAGCAATTTCTGCTCTCTGTTTTTAATCAGTTATCATCTTCACTAAGAAAGGAATGATACATACTAAACTGGGAAGCACAATTAACCACAGAAAAAGACATTTTTATCATACTTTTATCGAAGCTTTAATGAACACATAAAGAAGCAGAGGGATCTGTGGATTAGATGTGGCAGGAGGGGAGAAAGAGAATAGACCAGTTTGGGATTTGAAGGGGGGAAATCTCACTGTAAGGCCCCAGGTTTCGCTAACCATCCTGATGGATTAATAAATGAGCTTCACAATAAAGAGACAAGCAGGGGAGCTATGAGATATTTCATGCAGCTGAGAGGGTTGAGCAGAGAGATCCCAGGACTTCTTTCTAAACCTGTGGAGCAATTTGATTCTGAATCATTCTTGTACGAAATCCACAAAGGCTGCGTAAAACACACAATGCTGGAAGCCAAGTGGGAGAGGATTGCTAAGCTCTGAAAGCAAAGGCTATTATGAATAATAACAGTAATAATAATTTTACATTACAGTTGCGCCTAGAGAGCTCCCAACTCTTTTACACTGTAACTTACATTGCAATTTGTATTGTGTACTTGGATCTGGGTATCGTTTTAAGTGTATTTCTGGTTTTAAAAAATCATAGTGTCCTGAATCACTACAGCATGTAATAAAATAAATACAAATTTCAGTTCATCATGGGTGCTGTATGATCAGATGGGGAGGATTCAGCCTGACGATTTTGTAACTGTCCAATTACAGTCATTCTAGTAGTTTAATGCTTCCTTAGGGCCCATCCCTTCAAACTTGTGCCATTTATAAATGAACATTGAGCACTAGGACCATGCTACCATTTCTAGAAAACGTAGGATCTTGACACTCTGTAATGTTGAGCCTTCAAGCTTTTGCCTGAGTTGTTCTCTTGCAAATTCCATGACACCAAAAGCCAAACCATGCCATCAGAATTTTGCATTAGAATCAGATTAGTATGTTAATGGAAAAAATTTAAATGAACTCAGCTTTCAGAGTGGAACTGTTTTGGCTGCAGGTTGTGTCTTTGTTGCCTTCATTGTGATTATCAGTAGGCTATTTTGACAGATAATGAAGAAACCTATCATGTAAAATCTTTTTTGGTGAAAATAACTAAGAATGTGAGGGCCTTACTGGATCAGATCAAGAACTTCTATAATCTAGAGTTTTGTTCATAGAGCTGCAAATAAGATGTCTCTGGGAGGCACACAAAGCAGAACATGAGCAGAATAGCACAATCCTGTTCTTAATCTCCAACAGAAAATATCCAGGAGAACACTACTCTGAATGTGAAAGTAAAATGCCACCATCAAAAATAGTCATCATTGATAACCTTTATCTTCCATGAATTTGTCTAATTTCCTTTTAGAATTATCCAAGTTGGTGGCCATCACTACATCCCCCAGAAGCAAAGTCTATAGATTAATTATGAGTTAATTTAATTAGTTAATTTTAGAAAGTGAAGTGGAAACTGTTCTCAAAGCACTTGGGAGAAATTAATCACCAGGAACAGATGGCATACCAATAGAGCGGGTTCAAGATATAAAACAGAATCCATCCTAATTTTTACAAAAATCTACTAATAATACATTTACATTCAATAATACACTCAAAGTACATTTTCAAAATCTACAAATGTTTAAATACATTTGCATCCCAAAGAAGAAAGTTGCCAGGGATTGCAGTAACCAATTCCGTAATCACCCAGGAAAGCAAGCTGGCACGCAAGATTTTGCAACAAAGATTTTAACTGTTGTGGAGTAAGACATGCCAAACATCCATGCTGCATTTCAAAAAGGAAGAGGCACTGGAGATATTATTGCAAACATTAGTTAACTAATGGAATGTACCAAGGACTTCAGAAGATAACCAGCCCATGTTTGTAGATTACTCCAAAGCATTTGACTGTGTAGATCATGAAAAAATAAAAAAAATTGTGTCCTATAACATTTTGTTGTCTTCATATGTAAACAAAAAGCTGGACAAGAAGATGGAATGGCTTTCAGTTGGCAAGAGGGAATTCTGCCATCCTGTCTATTTAATTTGTACACAGAACATATGGAGACTTATGGAAAATCAGACTTGAAAGAAGGAGGTGCAATAGCTGGATAAAAAACACCCAATTTCAAATATTCCGGGTTTTTTTCTGTGTCAGGAGCTCCTTCAGAAACTGCAGGTCACTTCTGGTGTGAGAGAATTGGCCGTCTGCAAGGATGTTGCCCAGCGGGCACCCAGATGTTTTGATGTTTTATTATCCTTCTGGGAGGCTTCTCTCATGTCCCTGCATGGGGAGCTGGAGTTGATAGAGGGAGTTCATTCATGCTCTCCCCAAATTCGAACCTCCCACCTGTTGGCTTTTAGTCCTGCCGCCACAAGAGTTTAACCCACTGTGCCACCGGGGGCTCCTGATATTCAAATGATACCATATTGGCAGAAGAAAATAGCCAAGAATTGGGGCAACTTCTAAAATAAACTAAGAAAGAAAGTGTAAATGCAGGGTTATGGCTAAAAAACAACAACAATGACCACAGATGATTTGCATAAATTTTAAATAATAAAGATATAGATATAGTTAAATATTTTATACACCTTGGCTCAGTTAGCAACCAAAAACAATTTTAGTTTAAAAATCAGAATAGTTAGAGCAGCTATGAAGAAACTAAACAAGATCCTCCAGTGTAAAAGATGAATCATTAAATACTAATGTCATAATCATCCATCTCATAGTATGATTGTGAAAGCTGGATGGGAAGGAAACTGACAGGAAGAAAAGCAGTTCATTTGAAGTGTGCTGCTGGAGGACAGTTCGACAGATCAGGATATATGGGGGGGGGGGGTCTGGATTAAGTATGAACGAACTCTCACTAGAAGCCAAAATGACTTAACTGATGTTGCTGTGCTTTGGACATATCATGACTTATTGGAGCAGATGATAAAGCGATGTAAAACTGACTGCAGTAGGAAAAGAGGAAGACTACATTACAGACTGAGTAATTCAATGAAACAAGGCATGGGCACGAGTGGGCAAGATCAGGGCAGGCTCAAATATCTCTCCTATCTTTTGTATCACATAGTGTAATTACTAGCTCATGGAATGATCCTCTCTTCATGGTGAGATTAGTCAACAATTACCCATGCTCTCTTGGAGCTTATTCCTATCTTCCCGCAAAGCCAATTGCTTCAGCAGTCTCTGTTTGTTACATATGGATCCAGCATATGGTGTTACATGTTAGGGCAGAGGGCCAAATTATTCAGAGAAAAGGGCCTCCCAAAACTGTTGCTGGAATTTGAAAGTAACTGAAACAATTTGGGTGTCTCTGCTTTCCTTTTAAGTTTTATTCCATTACAGCATTCGAACTTCAGAAACATTGGTTGTTCCATTCATCTCAAGAAATTCAGGCATTTAACACCATCTGTCCAAACTTTGGCTCAAAGACTGAATTTGGCCATGTGGCTGGGATTCAACCTACCTTCTTCCTCCAAATGAATCAAACCCACCATGTTACTAAAGTATTTATAGACAAATGAGACAGAATACTCCTGGGATATCTTGATAAGAGGGCTATGTGCTTTTTTGTTTAGTTTAAAACCAATAGGTAATTGATGTGTGTGCATTAATGTGTCTGAATAAGCTTTTTTAAAAATGAAACCCTCAATGCAATAATAATAATAACAACAACAACAACAACTTTATTTGTACCCCGCCACCATCTTCCCAAAGGGACTTGGGGCAGCTAACATGGGGCCAAGCCCAAGCAATTACAATAAGGCAAAATAAAATACATACAAGACAGGTGATAACATCAAGTAAAAATGCTATATAATAACATGGTAATACAGTAACATAACAAACAGAGTGTGAAACGATACAAGGATTAAACAAGAGCAAGCGGGGGCAAATGCGAAGGGTAAAAATTGTAAAACCCGTGGATGATGTAGATAGATAACGTGCCATGTCTAGTGGGAGACTTGGTGGGATAAACAATGAGGTTAATCTCCACTGAGGGATGAGATAAAGTGCATCAGAAAAACAATTGACACTGAGACGGGACCTGGCATACAAAACTTCTCACTTCAGCCCATTTCACATTTTCAGTATACATTTAAGTATCTGCATAGAGAAGGGAACTTGATTGTGATAATCCTAGTAGAGTGATATTCATGAGTGACGATGCTTGCACCAAGTTTGAAGGTGATATTTGTAAGAGCAGGCCTCAAGCGTACATTCAGTTGGTAAATGGCCACAGTGGTAGAGTAATTTTGGAAATCTTGGACCAACTTAGTAACTTTATCACCCTCTACAAATTCCTCTATACCAGAGAATGGGAAACTTTGGTGAACCTGGAGGCCAATTTTCTATACATAGTACCCTGCGGGGGTTCTTAAAAGTAGCAAGAACATTGTTTTGGATTTTGAAAAATGCCATAGGGTACCAATTTACTAGCCTGGAAGGATGCTAGGAGATTAAATTTACCTCCCACCCACTGATCATGGGTCAGCCTTTGAGCCCATGTTGCTTGCCATGGCTGTACTTTGCCTAATGTTGCCTTCTTTGGGTGATAGTAGCTTCTAGAATTCCAAGCTGAGATCTTCCTCTTCCCTGCAACTTAAGTTAGCTTTACCAAAGAGTGGAAGTGGGAAGTTTGCGGAGATTTATCCAAGGAGATGTTTTTCTTCGCCAACACATCGCTACTCTGATAGTGCACAGATATAGGAAAGCAGTTGTCAGACATTTTTGAGAGGGGATTGTGGAATCCAGTCTTCTTGCACAATTTCATCCATTTTCTCATGCTCAAAGGCCAACAAGTGTTTATTTCATTTTGGCTGCCAAAACCTGTGGAAAATTGGGCACAATTATCTTCTTCCCATTCCAGCTCCAGCTTGGAGCTCAGGTAGAAAGTGTGCTATAGTTTCTCTTCCAAGGAGCTCAGAATAATAAGCGGCTCTTGATATAGTATTCTTCTGAGGCTTGATGTATTCATCAGAGAGGCGGGGCATTTGTCATGGTGAGGGTGGTGCATGGAATTGTAGACTTTTGCTTCCCCTTCTCTTGAGAAGAAAGTGAAAGATGGCATTTCCTTGCCAGTAAGATCCTTCATGAGCACTGCCTCTTAGCATTCAGTAGGGCATTATTACCACTATGTGCTAAAAGCAAGCTTGTTTTGGAACATAACCTCACCTCAGCTTGGGGAAGCTCAGTTCATTAGAAATGTACTTTTGTTTTCTTTTATACTGCAGTTGGAAGTTGCTTCAGGGTGAGTAGTATCAGTCATTTTCATTTATAAATCAGCAAACTGCAGGTTCTTTTTGTAAAAATCAGTAACTCTGCCTTTTTATAATGCTTCTGCTGTGGAATATCTTTTTTTTTCTTTTTGGACATCGTTTTGCTTCTTTCTAAACTGCTGACACAAATAACCCTATAAATTAGCAGATGGTGGCACAGGGAAATCTCTTGGCTTCTCTCTTTTTCTTCCATTTTTTAAACAGTTTGATTTTTATAATGGGGATTTGGGTGGGTGCCAAAAATTCCTCAACTGGCAAAATGGAAACTGAGTTAAGTGTGAGGAGGGAGGAGGGAGAGAGAAGGGATGTGTGCATTGCAGCTGGATTGGCACGAACCACTGTACTCAGGGACAAGTGTGTATTTAGAACCCCACAGGATGCCAAAGGCCATCTAGCCCAACCTGGATGCAGGAAATGCATATCTCGATTAACTACAAAAGAGTAACCTCTTCCTGCAGTGCCTTGTTAATTGCCTGCACTTACCACCATAAAGTTCTTGATATGTTTAATCAAAGCATTATGTTCTGAAATACAATCCATTTCTGATCCCAGGGGCAGCAGAGAACAATCATTTCCCTGATTCTCCATGACAGCTTCTTTAGGTATCTGAAGAGTGTTCATTCATTCATTCATTCATTCATTCATTCATTTATATATCCCATCCTTCTCATCCAGAAGGGGACTCAGAGCGACCTTACAATAGGCAATAATTCAATGCTGCATGAAACAGATATACACTAAAATAAACATATACATTAAAAAATAAAATTAAAAAACATGTAAACATTAAAACCAATTACTAAAAATCACACAATCCAAAATTACCATCCAGGAGCCGTTCCAGTCATAATTGCATGTATTTTACTGTTTTTACTGTATGTTTTATTGTATGCTTTTATTGCTTTGTGCCTGTGATCCGCCCCGAGCCTGCTGGGAGGAGCGGAATATAAAACTGAATAATAAATTAAATAAATAAATATTCCATCTTCACTTATTGCACTGCATTACTGTGCAAAGGCTTGGTCCCACAACCATGTTTTTACTGAAGGTCAGGAGGGAAGGGGCTGATCTAATTTCGCTGGGGAAGGAGTTCCATAGCCGAGAGAGCACCACTAAGAAGGCCCTGTTTCTCATCCCCACCAGTTGCGCTTACAAAGGAGAGCAGAGGCTTCCCAGAAGATCTTAACCTTCGAGTTGGTTCACAGAGGGAGATATGTTTGGACAAATAAGCTGGACCAGAACCATTTAGGACTTTATAGGCTAAAGTCAGCACTTTGGATTGTGCTCGGTAGCAGTTAGGCAGCCAGTGGAGCTGACGTAACAGGGGACTTTGTATGCTCCCTGTACGCTGGTCTGGTGAGAAATCTGACTGCCACCCATTGGACCACTTGCACCGCTTCTGAACAGTCTTCAAAGGCAACCCCATGTTGTCATACACCACCACTATCTTCCTTCCTTTAGGGCAGCCATAAAGATTTTCTTCACCTTTCCTTGGAGGAGTGGTTTTCCACATCCCAACCACTTTGTTTTAATTTCTCCGAACTTGCCCTTACTTCTATATGTCATTAAAATTGATGAAATAAACTATCTTTATAACTGTGTTTTCTGGCAGTGGTGATACTTGAATTAAATTTGCTCGTGGGTTTTAAAAATGAAAATAACTCCTTGTTTTTAAAATACAATATGAACTTTTGGCAGTATGGTTTTTGTTTCTGTTTAGTTTTAATAGACACAGGGTGGTGGTTTAAAGACGCTGTTTCCTGGCAAAATCTAGAACGGCTTTCACAGGTTGGCCTTACAGACTAATCAAACTACTTCTGAAAATCTTCCATGTTGCCTCTGTCACCCTCTGCATCAGAAATGGTCTCTTGGCACATTTGAACAAGATACAGAAATGAGAGCTTGCAGTCTAGTTTCTTTAGAGTTGGTTTCTGGATTTCCATTTCTGGAACTTACCCTTTTTATGTCTTCGATTTATCCTACCAATAAAGACAGCAAATTGGCAATTTGTTACCAATAGCTACAATCCCATCCTTCTTGTTTTATCTGATGATTCCAGTTTTTCATTCTGAAATTACTCACTATGTAGGTTTTTTAATGGTACAAACATCGATAACTGGGTAATAAGAAGTGTAAAATGGTTCCTGAATTGTAAGTTACCATAGATTATACTGCATTTCTTGGGGGAGGAAAGCAGTCTGTAGCACATCCCTGATTCCTGTTCCAACCTTAGATGCAGATATATATCCTCCTCTTCTACAAGTCCATGAACTTCTGTAGCATTATTCCCTATGTCAAGTGCATAAGTTATGTTGACTATATTTTTCTGCCTTGGCTGCCTCCTATGGAATCCTCCTCGTTTTAATAGTTTGCTTAGAAGCACCAGAGGAACTCCCTGTCTGGGAATTATAGAAGTCCTTCCCAGGATCCTATAGGATGGAACCATGACAGTCAAGGTAGAATCAGTGCGCTATAACTGCAAATTGTGAAAGAATTCACTGTGCTGTATGGTCACTACGATTTATCTGGAATTAACACTGCAGATGGAGTCCCCAGTGGCACAATGGGTTAAACTCTTGTGCCAGCAGAACTGCTGACCAAAAGGTTGGTGGTTCATATCCGGGGAGTGGGGTGAGCTCCCGTCTGTCAGCTCCAGCTTCTCATGCAGGGACATGAGAGAAGCCTCCCACAGGATGGTACCACATCTAGGGGTCCCCTGGGCAATGTCTCTGCAGACAGCCAATTATCTCACACCAGAAATAACTTGCAGTTTCTCAAGTCACTTCTGACATGATTTTTTTAAAAAAAAAGCACTCCAGATGAGCAGACATTGCAACTGCTAGCCTGAAAGACAGTTGGGGGACTTGGGGAATCAGCTCAGATAGTACACTTCAAAACATTTTTTTCTGCCATCCCACCCCAAAACTCTATCCATCCTCAAAAGTAATTGGCACCTTTTTGAAATGCCCATGCCCCAGATTAAAATTTTCATACCAAACCATCCATAGTAGAATCTACTATTTGGTCAAGAGTTGATTCAAGAGACATTGCAGGGCAGCAGTGAATGGAGTAATACTGCTTCATTTCCTTTCACTCATGTCATCAGATGACCCTGTTAAGTAATGGGAGCCCTGTGTGGCTCATCCCAAAACCAAGATTACCAATCCCCCCCCCCCCCAAAAAATTAATGTAAACCCTTTCATGCACAACCAAATTCCTGTGCCTGAGCAATAGCAACAAATGTATGAGAGCTCTGTCTAATAATCTATTTTGTTCTTCCCCGTTCAGGGCTGGAATATGTTATAGGGCAAATACAGGGAAAGACAATGATGCATTGAGCCTGGGAACATAAACTTATTGGAAAGGGAAACAGAAACCTCATGGTGCAGTCTATAAGTGGGCAGGGAAACTGGGACAGGGCATGAAAAACACATATAACCAAACATTTGGACTAAAGGGTCTTTTCATTACAGCTTCAGCTAAAGTGACATTTTTTATTTTTCAGTTTTATTATTCACGTGCCCTACCCACTTTAATTTAAACAAAATAATTTTAATTATTTTGTGTTGGCTTGAAACATTGCTGGATAAAATCAGAGGAACTCAGAGACTAATAAATGTTTAGAAAAGTGGTATTCCTATTCTAATTCTTCTGACACACCTTGAAAGGATATGGCTTTGATGGATGCTGCAAACCTAATCTCTGGAAAAAGGCAAGTCAAAGCTTCCTGTGGTCTTTGTGTGTGTGAGGTGAAGGTTCCATCAATAGCTCCATAGATATATTTTGTTAGGTAGTTATTAACAATTTTTACCTTTCCCTCCTGGGTATGCACTCAAGCCAACAATGTGCATTCCCCCCCTGGCATACACGCCTTGCTTTTTGCTTTGCAGCCTATGATAATCCATAGTGGTTTATCACCATTTGCCAGACAGCTGTAAAAAATCTCCCCTTACTCCGTTGGGGAAAGTTTTTGTACCTCCCCTGAGTGTCAAGAATCCAAATACAAATGTATTCCTCTCGAAGTGCAGTCGTCAGAGAAAACCAAAGACCGTTTGTCAGGCCAACTTCTGAAGAGCTGCATGCATTCTGACAAACTGCAGAGGCTTATGTTTTATTCACCAAGCCTGAAAAATACCTTCTTGAATAAGGGGGTCCATAAATAAACCAGCATGATGAATATTACACAGAATAAGAAGCGATACAGTGGGGGCCTACTCAAGCACTGCACAATGGGTCTGGAAAGGATGTGGCTTTTTTTGTTCTTTGTTGATGGACTTGATAAAGGAATTAGACAGAGGGTCTGGAAGGGAATTTTTTTTCCTCCAAGGGATACAGACAGGATTGGATATCACATATTGTTGTGATTTCCAGACACCTTGGTGGAAACCATGGATGTTCTGATCTTTAAAATAAAGATGGGAAGCCCTGGCATAGAGCACCCACTTCATAACAATCTCCATTACATTGCCATTTCCAGAGACAGCCTGGAGCAGAAATGAGTGGGATGACAATGCTTATGTTTTTCTCATTTTAAAAAACCTCCTTGTCATTCTAATCCATAGTGTTTCACACTCAACAAGAATAGAGCAGGAATTCCAGACAGCAGTTTAGGAGACAAGCCTGGAAAATTGACTGCTGAAAGCAGAACCCCAAAGGCTACGATTACTTGAATAGCTGGCACCTGCTCTGAAACTATAAATGTCCTACTTTGCAGCATTGCAAGTCGCCATAGCAAAAGTTTCCTCTTATTTTCTTAAGAAAGGAACTCAACCTTGTTTTTTTGTTTTTGCTTTTGCTATTTTTTACACTGCCTTTTAACCACATCTTTGTTTGAAGCACCTTTTCAAGTCTTCCCCATGTTGTTCCCCAACTTCTATTTGGAGTCTTGTTTTCTGCAAAGATTAAGTGCATCAAACTGGGGGACCTTTATCTACTGCTTGCTCCACAAAAGATTCTTGTCTTCATGGTGCAGCCATGCAGTCTTTAGTGTGGAGCGGAATGGTTTGTTGGAATGAATGTAGATATCGATGGAAGAAAAAAGCTGCACACACCCAAAAAAGTCATGACAATTTTCTTACAATTGATGTTTGATCCTCCCTACTTTCTTGATTTAAGAACCATGAAGCTCACTCACACATAAACATGAACACACAAGCATAATAATACAGTCTAGTATATTTTATAACTGATTGCCTTCTTAAACCACAAGGCGTCCCTTGCTGAGGAATCCTTTCAGGACTAGATTCTTCCTGCAGGTAGTAATCTATTGCAGATACAGTGTTCCCTCACTACTTCACAGTTCACTTTTTGCGGACTCGCTGTTTTGCGGGTTTTTGCCTCCCAGTTTATGAATGGTTGTCGTTGCCCAGAGCGGCATTCTAATCCCGCCTCCTGGCAACGATGGAGCATAGAGGGGGGTTTCACTCTCCCCCTCAGGAGAGAGGCAGCCAGTCAAGAGAGATTTCAAAGCAAAGCAGAGATAGCTAGCAAAAAAAAGGTGCCTCACCCTCAGAACTCAACTTACATATATAGTGTCCCTACTTCGCAGATTTTCACTTTTCGCAGGTAGTCCTGGAATGTAACACCCACGATAAGTGAGGAACACTGTATTGACCATCCGTAGCCTTTTGCAGATGTTGGCCAGTACAACCATAGATTGTCTCAAAGGTATTTTTTGTGTGACATTGCAACACTCCCTCCCTTCCTCACACTGTCTCTCTTTCCCTTTGATTGAAGAGAAAACTCAAGGTTTGGTGCCATTGATGTACAAGGCTGAGATCTGGAAATGAATTGGTGAAGCCATGGGACACAGAATTGTTCCAAACATGGCTGATGTAGGGATTAACTAAACATTGTGATGTTACATTTTGTCTTAATTATGAGAGCAGAGAATATTTTCCATACCAATTCACCCAAAATTTCCTTTCTTTTAATTAATTATTAAAAATAGGAGGAGGAGGAAGACATTGCTGCATGCTGTCTAGTAAGGGTGTAGTTTGGCTCTTAGTATTCATCTTTTTGCTGTAAATCTTGTTCTTCATAATCAAAAATATTCAAGGTTCTCTATAGCCACTTGTAATTCCTGCCTGTTAGTGCATGGAACACACTTTGCTCAACAGAGAGTGAATGTATTCAGATATGTGTACTGTATGTTTGCAGAGGCATTTGTCAATTTTACAGTGACAAAATGTATTAAAAGGAGTGCATGACTCCTGCCTCAACATGGTGCTCCCCAGTTTGTGGCTCTCTCCTTTTCTCCATGTGCTTTCTGAAATTCCATGAAGAGTGGAAAGACATGGTGAACCTCTTCTTCAAAACGAATAAAGAAATATTCATAGCCCAGTTCCACACCATAGGCAAATACAGCCCATAATCTCATTTGCTATTGACACTGTTACTTAATGGATTTATGGTAGAAGATGAATTCATGTAGACTTGGATCTTTGTCATCTGGTCTCTCTATGTGGTTCAATTTCATTTCTTAAAGATTCTTGACTCAGATGTCCAAGGGAAGGAAGTATGTTGATCTAAGTAACCAACTTGAATAGTGTGCTTCATATGGAGCTGACAGTTTCAGATACTGGACATGGAAAAGCATGTCAGCAAAACAAAGTCCTGCATTATTACAGGTTTTTATTGCTTCCCCCCAAATCAATCATACCGTGTTCTGACAAATCATTAATTCAAAATGTCTCCTTCCTCTTAATACAGAAACACATGTTTTCAGTGTTCTTGAAGATGTTTGGCATTACATGGGAATATTTCTCCTTTATCTCCTTCCAAAATTACATTTTTATAATGTGGAAAGAAGTGCATTTCCCTGTCATTCTGTATATCAGTTGACACAGATAAAGTTATTTTTCTTGTATTTTTTGCTGTTATTTTTCTTGTATCCTTTGCTGTGGTTATATGAAAAGAGTCATTTAGTGAGAAAAAGCTAAACATTCCATCCTTTAGAAATGGCTTTGATGCCTGGATTTATCATTCAGACAGATAGTACACATTTTGCTGCTTGAAACCAACAAGATATTGCCTCCTCTTCATTCCATGTGCAAAAACTGGGTGGACATTTACAGTAATTTTACTTCAGCTCTTTGGTGCTGTGACCATCTCCTCAAGTATACCTGAGGTATCAGGCTTGGTTAAAGAGGCCCAGAAATATGCCACGGCAGAGTAGAATAGCTCTGGACTCCAGGGGTAATAGCCAGGAGGGTTCCACTTTTGCCCACACCCAACATCTAGTATCTGAAGTAGTCTCTCCACACTTCCATTAAGACAGGGTTGCCTCTGAACTCAATCATATTTGAACTGACTTCCTGAGCTTGGATTAGGGAATCTCTTGCTGTGTTGCACCCAGAATGTGTCATAGCAGTGATGTAATTATCATGTGTGTTAAAGCCAATTGCTTTTTTAAAAAAAATTCCACAGGCCGCTAGATTTTACTGATTTCATGGACTTCTTTCTTGGTGAATAAACTTATTTATTTATTTTATTTATTTATTTGGACTTGTACACCGCCACTCCCAGTGGCTCGGGGCAGTTTACAACACAATTCAATAAAACAAACATGGGCAAAACATACATATAATATTAAGTAAAACGGCAAAATAAAAATGCAGCTAAAATCACAAGCTAAAATTACAAGCATTTGAAGGCCTGTCTGAACAAGTGTGTCTTGCAGGCCCTCTGAAAGGTGACCAAATTTTGGAGAGCCCACGTTTCCGGTGGCAACGTATTCCAAAGAGCCGGGGCGATGATTGAAAATGCCCTGCGCCTTGTCGAAGTCAGGTGGAAAGATTTCACACTAGGGATGTCTAGAAGATTCTGGTCTTCTGAACGAAGTGATCTCGGAGGGTTATGTGGAATCAGGCAATCCCATAGGTACACTGGCCCCAGACCATACAAGGCCTTAAAAGTAAGAATTAACACCTTGAAAGTGATCCGGTATTCAATTGGTAGCCAGTGCAGGTTCTGCAGTATAGGTGTTATACAGCGGCTCATGGGTTCCCCCGCAAGCAGCTGGGCTGTAGCATTCTGCACTAGCTTGAGTTTCCGGATCACATTCAAGGGAAGGCCAATGTAAAGAGCGTTACAGAAGTCAAGTCTTGAGATGACTGTGGCTTAATCTATTTTATAAATGGGTTCACGTCATGTGATGTATACTTCAAACAAAGAAACCATACAACGCAGAAAAACAATACTTGCCAACAGAAATAGGCCTCAAGCGAGGTACGTTTGTAGCAAAGAAACTTCCCCCCCCCAACCTAAAAGGCCCCCAAAACAATGAGTAAAAATAAAACTACATTTCCCAGTATCCTCCGGGGCAGCCAACGACTCACCCAGCCTCTACATTCTGAACAACATGATTGGCTGCCAATAAGGGTGGATTTGCATAACTGCTGTAACCATAGCAACGCTGGCAAGAGCCATCCAAGGCTAGGATAGAATGCTGAGAGATTTCAGTTGGTGTTTGAGGGTTAAACTGCCAAAACCAAACTCTGAGGGAGCAATTCTCCAGCAAATTCCTACCCACACAACACAACACAACTTCCAATCACAACCCATCCCACCAACCTTACGGGACCCCATACACACAACACCTTCAAACACCACAAACTAAAACCATTCCTTCCTTCCACACAGACCTAAACTGACCCAAAAGACAAGCCATGCCTTATAAAAATAACAGCATCGGACGACACACTCACAACGCTACATACATCAAACAAAAAAGGGCAGAACAAACGCCAGAACAGAAACACACTGCGCAGCAGAGACACAGACAACAGGTCACTGCACGACGCACAACTGAGAACCAAATGCAAAGAACTGCACGACAAGAAGAAGCGCGCAGCCAGGAACAACAAAGACGCAGAAATGCAACACAACAGCAGCGCGCAAGGAGCGCAGAAACACGACGTCGCAACACAGAAAACAAACTTCAAAAACACCACAACCAATTCCACCGCATAGCCTTCAGATACAACGCTGCAGAAGACTACAGCATGGTGCCAGAGGCCGACATTGGCACCCTAATGCACATCTGCACACACTGCAAAGCCCTGAAATACCCAGCAGAAACAACAGGAATGTGCTGCCTAGCCGGTAAAGTCTCTCTACCACCACTTGCCACTCCTCCACAACCACTACAGACTTTGCTGAGTGGACACACTCCAGAATCAAAACACTTCCTCCGCTATATAAGACAATACAACTCATGCTTCCAGATGACATCATTTGGAGCACACATAGAAAGTGTGCAATTCATGCCTACATGACCCCACCAAGACCGTAAGTAACATCATTTCCAACCCTTACATCTCGCATCTCCTAAATAGGGCACAGCAACGCGTGCTGGGTACAGCTAGTAATATATAATAAGCTTTATTTATGTCCCGCCCCCTCTCCCCGAAAGGACTCAGGATGGCTTACAACAGAAAAAAACAAAATATAATAACAAGCATACAACCAAATCAAACTTGAATCACACAATAATGAAAGCATAAAGACACATAAACAACATATTAATAACATTCAGAAGGGTGTCACCAATGGACAAGGAGGTAAGTGACAGTTAAAACCTATACTGAGATTAAAAGGATTACAAAAACCAAACTTCTCTGAACAAACTCCCAATGAATCATATGAAACAGGGTATCTGCCTTCAATGGTCATTTCCTTTGACTGAAACTTCCCAGTTTGTGGATACTGAGTGTGAACCTCTCACTCACTCACATAATAAAAACACATGATAAAATCTCCAAGTGGTTATACAGACTTCCTGCTTGTATTGCTCTCTTAAATACTGTACTTTCATAATCGAAGCAGTTATAATAACAATACCTATAATATAGATACGCTATTTAAAATATTCCATACACATTAGCTCAGTAAGTCATACAATAGGTATCAAAAATACTCTTAACTCACTCTGAAATTATTAGTTTCATTTCCCAGTATGGACTTCCAGATATTATCCTTCCTGTAACTCCTTAGGGAGTTAATGACCAGGGATTCCATGGAGTCTGCTTTTAGCATAAGATGGAGTGCACTTTGCTGCATCTATGTGGTCTCGGCTTAGAAGTTGTATTCTGGCAGCTGCATCTTCTAGTTAGTGTAGCTCTAATTAGGAATTTGGGGCATGGGATGGGGGAGAACTGAAAGGAGGAGTACAGAATAGCATGCCAGCTTGGCATTCCCAGTGCTCTTTGGTCTCCTTTGAATTTGAATTGCAGCTGTAGCAGACATGCCGATCCTGCTGGTGTTGACTAAAAGATATGGGTCAGCACAGTTGCTGAACAGAATAAGCAGAACAACCACAAAAACCAAACAGCTTACCATCATAGGGCTGGAAGTATCCTTGGACTTGAGGGAAGGTTGTAGTTAGAAAGAGAGAGTTGCAGTGGGTCAAGACTGATGTAGGAATGTGCAAATTTGGTTAGAGGGATGTTAAGAAGACTTGAAGAATATGTAGTATGAGATATATGGCTTTGGCTGACAGGAGGTCTGCACAGCTTCTGTCTGTGGCAGCATCTTCTCAAGCTTTTGAATTCCCATCCTACTTTCAAACTTTGTTTTTCTCCCTGACGTTGTTTCAAGGAAACAAATGCATATACCTTGCAACATAGTGGTTTGGCCTCCAGCTACAAACAGCAGGCCACAAAAAATTGGAAGAAATAACTTGTCTCCAAAGAAAGCTGCTCAAAGGTTGAGGTAAGGCAGCTACTGGGGCAGATTCCTCCTCCACCTCCCTGAGCTCAGCATGTTCCAGATGAGCTCTGCAAAAAGCCTCCACGAGAAAGAAAAATCCTCCCCCTAACCCACCCCATCCACCAATAAAAACCAAGGGAGAAGGCTCATCTCAGTCCAGCCCAATCCCCCCTGCAGCAAAGGAGACTTGGAGCCATGAAATATGAACACTTAGCATTTTATGACACCTTTTTAATTACCGCCTGACAGCCATAATGCACAGCTACAAACGCCGACAAAAGTGTAGGGAGTTGGTCATTGTTATTCATTAATACACATTCTATGTGCAGAGGCATTGGCCTTGTGCAGCATGTGGAGATGAGAAAAAGTGGAAAAGAAGGAGGAATTGCAAGGGGCTTGTAAATGCATATTTGTGTCTGTCTGTGTGTTGTGTATTGTGTGCGCCTTTCCCTGTTTTTCCCCAAATCATTATTCTTAAAAACACAAAGCATCCATGTCTCCAGAAAACTGTACAGATGTGAAGATCTATATATGTAAACACACAATTACCATTTGCCTCCTTCTGTAAAACAAGTAGTAGGAATTTCTCCCTTAAAGTGACTGAAAGCTTTTAGACAAGTAAAAAGAAATCACCCTTTCCCCTCAAAAAACACAATCATGTTGAAACTATTGCCTTGGACCCAGATGAAGTCATAAGAATGGGAGGAGGGGAATACTGATTCAATAACATACTTGTATGTATAGACATAGACACTTGGCTCTCCCACAGTAGTCAGCATTCAGAGAGGAAATTAGAGAGACTTGTTACGTCAGCTTCACTGGCTGCCTATTAGCTTCTGGGCTCAATTCAAAGTGCTGGCGCTCACCTATAAAACCTTAAACAGTTCCATCCCAATTTACCTGTCTGAATGTATCTCCCCCTATGTACCATTTAGGACTTTTAGATAATCAGGGGAGGTCCTTCTCTCGATCCCACTGCCATCGCAGTTGCGTTTGGTGAGGACAAGAGACAGGACCTTCTCCGTGGTGGCCCCTCGGCTGTGGAACTCCCTCCCTGATGAGGTTAGATCTGCCCCTCCCTCCTGACCTTCCGAAAGAAGCTTAAACCCTGGTTATGGGATCAAGCATTCACAGGATAATTTGTTTTACTGAGAAGACAAGATTTTTTGGACCGGACTTGGACTGTCTTTGGATGACGATTTTAATTATGGCAATTTTAATCTGGTGAGTGTGTTTTTATAACTATTTTAATTTATGTATGTATTTATTATGTGTTTTATACTATGTTTGGCATCGAATTGTTGCTTGTTGGAAGCCGTTCTGAGTCCCTTTGCGGAGGTCGAGAAGAATGGGGTATAAATGTTTTAATAAATCAATAAATAATGTGAGCATTCCTTGTCTAAGAAAACCCTATGAAACTTATGGGATTGTCATAAATCAACAGATGAATTGAAAGTGTGCACACACATCAGCTGCATTGCCTTAATTTCACAAGATTCAACCACTTGGTTTGTTCAGAAATTCCTCTCTATTTTGGGTGTGGCAGATGAGCTGTCAAGCAATAGGAAGCTGTTGCGCTGCAGCATGCAAAGTTTGTAATTTCAAACTATGTGTTAAGCACACAGGGGGTGCCTGTGATAAGGGATGTTTGGGGTCAAGTTCTAGTCATATATACACACACATCTTGTCCCATGCCGTTGCCAAGAAGATATTCAAAAATGTAATTGATTTCCCTTCTTGCCAGTTCCTTACCTGGACGTTGCAGTGGTGGCAGAATAGACCTGATTAGAATCTTTCTGAAGAGGCCAGTGAGTTATAGTAATGGACACTCTTTGAGCTGTCTGTATGGCTCATAAATCTATCCCGCTCTGAAAGTGCAGATGGTCCATAATCGTCCATCATCCTAGAGTTCAGCACTGGACAGCTCCTGGGTGGGTTTCCCCTGAGAGGCTGCTTTTTCTGCAAACTAAACGGAACTGCAGTGCCGCCTCGCAGGGCTCTCTCGCTCTCTCTGTAATGGAGCTCAGGCGAATGAGCAGACCAGCCTTCAGCCATGATTTAGATGGGAATGTACATTAAATATCTTGGAGACTGGAAGTAGCTAGAGCTGGATAGGAGAGAGCAAGAACACTATATACAGAAATGGTGCTTACAGCAAATATGAGTGAAGGCAGTTATTCCAGGCAAGGTTGGCTCATTGGTGAGAGGCACCTCTTAGCTATTCTTTGATAGGGTACATTGAAAAGAGGTTCAGATTGTTCCTACCATTCATTAGCCACCTCACATCAGGGCTGTTGCTGGCCTATGAGTGAGGTGTTTAAGGAGGAGGAAGTATGGTAGGCACAAAGTACTGTGTACACTTTCCAGCTTGTTCTTACCCCTTATTTCATGTCTTAACCGTTTCACACTCTATATCTACTCTGAAATACATTCAGCAGAGGCAACGGTGGGCTGTATGTGATGATGGGTTCACTACTGTATTGTGCATTTTGAGATCTGGGAATGAGTAAGCTGTTGCTACCTGGGCTCCTGCTCATCCTATTTTATTGCATTTTTTCAATCTATTCTGCCTGATGATCTGGACAAGATCTTGGCAGAAATGAGGTATTCTTGACCCTTGCCCATCCTGGCTGATTATGCAGGCCAGTGGGGGACTGGCAGAGTGGGTGAAAGTGCTGGTAAATGCCTCCCTAATACAAGGCAAAATTACAGCTAGGCTTAAGGAGGCTGTAATAAAACCTTTGCTTTAAAAAACCTGCACTGGATCCCACTCAACTAAATAATTATCAGCTGGTTTCAAATCTCCCCTTTATGGGCAAAGTTCTGGAGAGAGTGGTGGCCTCTCAGCTCCAGATTTTTGGGGGGGAAGAAACCAATTATATGGATCCATTTTAATCTGATTTCAGATCTAGTTACAGAACTGAAATAGCATCGGTCACCTTGGTAGATGGTCTACAAAGAGAGCTAAACAGCGGGAGTGTGTCCCTGCTGGTTCTCCTGGACCTCTCAGCAACTTTCAATACTATCAGCCATGGTATTCTTCTGGGTCATCTTGCTGGGATAGGATTTGGAGGCACTGCTCTATAGTGGCTTTGTTCCTTCCTAGAGGACCAAACCCAGAAGGTGGTGCTGGGTGCCTCCTGCTCAACCCCTTGGCCATTAGCCTGCAGAGTCCCTCAGTGATCAGTTCTGTCACCCATGCTGTTCACATTTACATGAAACTGTCTGGAGAGATCATCCCAAGTTGTGGAGTTCAATGCCATATTTATGCAGATGATACCCAACTCTGTTACTCCTTTGCAACAAAAGTCAAGGATGCCATTCTGGTCCTGAATCATTGTCGGTCAACAGTAATGGGCTGGATAGATTGAAATTAAATTCTGACAAGACAAAGGTACTTCTGGTCAGTTGGAAGGTAGATCAGGGTATAGGGATACAACCTCGGAGAGATAGGGCGGGATAGAAATAAAGTTTTACTTATTTACTGACTGACTTCAGAGGACTGCAAGCAGATCCCATCCTGTGATCGGGGTGGGGGTGATTTTTTGGTCCCCAACCCTATGAAATTGATTAGGTTGTGACATAAACTACAGGCAAAGTATGCTAGATAGTTTTATAAATGGGTGGGCATTTGAGCCCAGGTTTCCACTGCCCTAATCTGACACTCTGTCTTGAGGAATAGCCATTGTGTGTTCCTTCATATAATTTTGGACTGCATATCCCAATAGCTCTAGCTAGCACAGCTAGTGATGAGGTATAATGGGAGCTGCAGCCCAGCATTATCTTGAGGGCCACTCTTACCACACTAGCTTGTACATCAGGACAATCGCTTTGATGCTGAACAGAAACAGAAGAAGGTGATGCTGACTATATTTCAATATGGCCATCTGGGGGTGGTGTTTCCTTTCTGAAAGAATTATACCAAACTATCAACTTGAATTTTCCCAGGGTTTCTTAATGATTGTGAGGAGTCAGGATTTGGAAGCCTTCCTTTGAGACATCCAAGGATTGTATTAGCACTTCTTGCCAATGCTTAGGGCTGCTGGCTCATGCTGAGGTCATTACCTGCAGTAAGCAAGATGTCTCGTGAGTCACATTTGGATTTTTCTTTAATGCTGAAGTCATGTATCTGTTGGCAGGAAAAGAGGTTTGTGCATTTCTTTTGCTGCTTTGCCACGTATCCTAGACAGAACTCCGTGAATGCTTTGGCCCATAGTTTTGTTATTGTTGGCCAGGTCGGGGTGGGCAGCAGAAGGTATGTGGTTTCTGTAATAAGAAAAACCTTTGCCTCTTCCAAATATCTACCTCAATATTTTTCCCCTTGCCCTACTTTATTGCCAGTTTTTCAAGGCCAAACATGAAGGTACATTGCGTATGCATGTTGTCTTATGTTCTTCCACCCCGTTAGCGGTTTACACATGTACACATACACACATGAAAGCTGGAGGGAAAAATAACAGAGGAAGAAGAACTCTGTTCCCCATCTCCCTTTTATTCCATTTCCCTTTCACATTTTGTTTCCACTGCTTAAATGTAAAATGTCTTCTGGGATATTCTTGGCCATGTTATAGACAGGCTGCTGAGGACATGGCTTAAGAAGGCTAGCCAGAAACATCTTGATGTACTTATTTTGAAAAGCCAATGATAATGGAAGAGATAGGCATAGGTTTTGGTGTGAGGTGTGGGGAATGGGCTATATTAGGAAAAGCAGTTGAGACAACTGTTCCCCATTTTGCCTGAAAGGCCTCTGTCTTCCACAAGGGAGCACAAAAAGGTTTATCTCTGTGGAGGGGGTAAAATGAGAGGGTCCTCCCCCTCCCTCCCCCAGTAATATTTCTGTCCCACTAAATGAAACGTTTCTTCATTTCTCAAATTTCTAGCTTCAGTTGAGCATTTTGAAATACATTTTATGCATCCAAAGAAAAGGAACAGGCAGTAACCAGGAAAATGTGAGCACAGCAAACAGAAGAGTTCTAGGTATGAATGATTCTAGGGGATACAATTCATATTTCCTAGGAGAAGTGTCCCCATTATGCCCCATATGGTTATATCCCTGGGGGCTTACCAGTAGCCACTTCAGGTATTAGACAGTCCAGAAGACTATTAGTATTAGTAGCTAGCATCAGAAGGAGAATTTGGTCAAAATTGTTCACTTGACAGGTTTCTAGGTGTCTTTAAAGTAACTTCTGTTTTAATCTATGAGCTGCCATTGTTGCATGGAGGACCATTTTCATTTCAAGGGGAATGAATGGGGCAACTGGATATCAGATGTTCATAACAGTATGGGTCAACAGGAAAGGAATCCTGCTACTAAGAGCTATGAAGACTTCCATGGTAATGGGGTTTTTTGGTGGGAAAAAGTGCACTTTTCTCCATTTAATGGATTTCAAAAATGGGAACACCTTAGATTTGATGGTGCCTTACATTTGGCAATTTGGTTTTTAAAAAAAAAAAAAAAAAACACCTGTCTTGCCTTCATTAATAATAATAATAATAATAATACTTTAATATTTGTGAGTCGCCCTCCACCAGAGGTGCTCCGGGCGACTTACATCATTTAAAAACCCTAAAACAGCAATGTACAGCAGTTAAAAACAGATACAAGTCTGAGGAAGGCTCAGACATTCAGAGTGCCGATCAGGCCCAAATGCTAGGCGGAAGAGCCAGGTCTTTAGGTCTGACCGGAATCTAGTTAGGTCAGAGTGGTTCTGAGGGCAGGTGGCAATGAGTTCCAGATCCTGGGGCCGCCACGGAAAAGGCTCTCCGCTGGGTTTCCATCAGCCGAGCCTCTCGCACCCCGGGGATGGTCATGCAATCGCCATTTATGGCACGTGCAGGCCTCACGCTGCGTTGGACCGTCAGCCGGTCACTCAAGTAGGCTGGCCCAATATTGTGCCGAGCTTTAAAAGTGAGCACCAGGAGTTTGTAGAGCACTCTGAACTCTAAGGGCAGCCAGTGGAGATCTTTTAAGATAGGAGAGATGTGGTCCCTCACTGATGACCCAGAGATGAGTCTGACCGCTGCGTTGTGGATGAGTTTCAGCCTCTTGGTTGTGGAGAGGGGGAGGCCCACATATAGGGCGTTGCAATAATCAAGACGCGAGACAACGGTGGCATGTACCACGGTTCTCAGCGCCTGGTAGGTAGGGGGCCAGCCGTCGGGCCCTACGGAGGTGGAAAAAGGCGCCTTTTGCTGCCGCCTGGATCTGGGCCTCCATCGTTAGTTTTTCGTCCAGGATCACTCCCAGGCTTTTCACTGCCGGAGCCGGGAATAAGGGCTCGCCCTCAAAGGGTGGCAGTGATGGGTGAGAGGCGGGTCGGCCAGGCCAGAGGATCTCCGTTTTGGCTGGGTTGATTTTGAGTCTATGCGCTCTGAGCCAGCTCGTCACCGCTCTCAATCCTTGGCTGAAACTGTCCGGCACCGACGATGACCCTGGGTCAAGCTTCAGGAGCAGCTGTGTATCGTCCGCATATTGGTAGCAGGAGAACCCATAGCTCCTGGCAATGCTAGCCAGAGGCTGGACGTAGATGTTGAAGAGGGTGGGAGATAGGATGGCACCCTGGGGGACTCCACATTCCAGTTCGCTTTTCCTAGAGACTTGACCCTGCCACTCGACCCGTAGAGGGGGAAAGATCTCCATTCCCAAATGGCTCAGTGAATCCCACACCATTCTGGTCTCAGCCTCAGCCAGATGGCTGTTTACCAACTGGCTGAGCTAAGCACTGCTCCCTGTTCCTGCTGCTTCCCCAATGGGCCAATAGACAATAGCAAAATAGACTTGTACAAAAAAGACGGCTTCCAGATTTCTTCATACTCCTTCCTCACCCCACAGGAAATATTGTACTACACAAAAAGTAATAATAAGAAAAAGAAATAGTGCATTTAGAAAAAAAATCTAAAAAATATTTTAAGAAAATTGTTGTTGTTGTCGTCATCCCCCCTCCCGAAATCAAAGCTTCAAAAACAGGGTGGGCCTTACCTTCATTGTCACCTTACAATATGGAAGCATGAGGTCCAAGAAAGAGCAATATATAAATGTTTCCCTCTCTGAAGATGACCTGGATTTTGAAAATGTAGCTTTCATGTGTTTGCAACACCAGTAGGTTGAAAGCAATTAGGACTGCCATTGAGCACTACTCTCTGCTTAGTTGTAACCATTTCAGGTACTGTGGTATTACAACCCCATCACTATAGAGTCAATGCAGAAGGAGATTAAAACTAGCAGCAGGAGGTAGGGAAATAAGGGCAGACCTTAAAATCATAGAAAAATGTTTTTGAATGACCACTACAACCCTTTGCTCAATACAAGAAACTGAACTAGAGCATCTGCTCTTTCCTAAAGAGGTAAAGGCCAGAGGTGGGACACATGTACTGTCAAGGCATAATGGGGCTTAAAATCCTAACATTTCTTTTTGCATAGAAAATATTGAAATGTGCCGAGTGAAGGGGGACCCTAATATCTGGGCCTTATGCACATCATAGTGGCAATCTTCTGATTATACAAATAGATGTTGTTATTGTTTATATGTCACTGGTACCATAATTTTAAAGAGCTAGTATATAAAACAAGTCTTAATGTTTATACTGGAAAGTGCTTACTGTTTTTGTGAGTGTGTGTGTGAGGAACAACTTGAGAAACTGCAAGTTACTTCTGGTGTGAGAGAATTGACCATCTGCAAGGACGTTGCCCAGGGAACGCCCAGATGTTTTGATGTTTTATCATCCTTCTGGAGGCTTCTCTCATGTCCCTGCAATGGGGAGCTGGAGCTGATAGGGGGAGCTCATCCACGCTCTCCCAGGATTAGAACCTGCGATCTGTCGGTCTTCAGTCCTGCCGGCACAAGGGTTTAACCCATTGCACCACCGGGGGCTCCAGTGCTTACTGTACTTTAAAAAGTTGTATATTATTTGATGTCATGTCCTATGGCTGGTACAATAAACAATTCATGCATTCATTCATAGTGGCAATCTCCCTGTTAACAGTCCATTCCCTGCAGGTTAATCACTTCCTCTGGGTCTCTAGAGGCTCTCATTGGGATGTCAATGGGTTGATTTCCCAAATGTGAAACTGAGTGATGCTCCCAGCTCTGTAATTCAGAAGGAGATTTCTAAGGGGAACCCTATCTCCAGAGAGCTTATAATCAAGAAAGCAGAGAAGACTTTGATACAGACTAGAAAGGCTTCAGGGAGCAATCAGATTTGGGAAAGATATTCCCATCCTTCCATGTGGCTCCTTATCATCTTTTTTGTTCCACTTTGCACTTCATGCTACAGGGTCATACAGTTATGGTATAATCCTTGCCCATGTTTACTAAAATGTAAATGCCATGAATATATTCTGAGTTTAGGGCTCTGATTCTTCTTCCACAGCTGAGTGAGGTTTGCCTGCTGTGAAAGAGCCTTCATCCCGCTAAGAGGAATGGCCTCCTCCTGAAATCATGTGAGCACCCAGTGTTGTGTTGCAGTTGTTATCCACAGAAGCTCCATCTGTTCTCCCAAGCGTTTTCTTGTTCATTTTCCTCTGTTACTTACCCTTGGTTTTCAGTGAAGGGTTTTTATAGATTTTATTGCTTTTATTCTTTTATACTTTTAATGATTTAATTTTCATCGTGAGCCACTCCAGGGTTTTTAGAAATGAAAAGCTATAAAGAAATGTTTGGAAGTGAAGGAACAAATTAAAATTCTCCCCTAGCTAAAGATCTATAGTGGGAAACAAAGGAAATTATATTATCTGAATGAAACTGGTGTTGCATGCCCCTTTGTCAAATGCATGTTGGCCTCTGATCCTTTAACCCAGTGTTTCCCAACCTTTTTTGAGCCATGGCACACTTTTAACATTAAAAAAAATGGGGGCACACCACCAACCAAAATGATACAAAATAACACTCTAACACAGTAAAAAATGGCTGGGGGATGGTGGCCTGCTGGGAGCAGCTGCTGGGAGTGCCAAAGCCGGGGAGGGGGCAGAGCCAGGCCACGCCATGCCCCTCCCCCTCCCCCTGGCTTCAGCTCTCCCACAGCTTCTCCAGCCTTGAGGGGGCAGTGCGAGCGAGGGGCGGGAGTCATGGCCCCCATCCCCACTCTCTGCCATGACTCCCGCCCCTCACTCGCTGAAGCCATGTGGAAGAGGAGGAGTATGAGCGGTGGGCGGGCTTCAGTGGGCGGAGCTCCTCCTCTGCGTGGCTTCAGTGAGCGAGGTGTGGGAGTCATGGCGGGAGTCATGGAGGATTGGAGGCTAGCTGGGGAAACGGCTGAAGGAGGCAGCACCCCGGCCCCTTTTCCTTTTTCTTCGCCACCGCCCGGCCCTTCCTCCTCCCCCAAGCAGCAGGAGTTTGGTAGGAGGAGGGGGGAAGGAAGGGGGGCAGGGAGCTTTTCTCGCGGCACAGCAGGTGGTCCATCACGGCACACTACTGTGCCTCATCACAGTGGTTGGGAAATACTGCTTTAACTGACACAAGCAAGCTCCTCCTTCCTGGGCATCAGCTGTCTTCCCCTATCTCTTTATGCCTCCTTTGGCCTCTCAGGTCCCCCCAGAGTGGCTTTCTGAAACCTCAAACCCTGCAATGTACCCATAAACAATTAGAGCTGAAGCTTCTATAAGCACCCCAGGGAGCAAGTCCACGAATTTGCTTCAAGTTCCCCACCCTTTAATAATATTTCTATGTCCAGTAGTGATGAACTCAAATTGAACTTTATTGAAAGAAGGGCAGTTTTAAAAAGACCTAAGGGGGCTCACACCAAAAATTGCACAACAAACTGAAATAAAGACACAAGTGTGTCAACTATACTTAAGCTATTGTCTCTAGTATATAATCATCTTTCATAACCCCTGGCAACTACCTTGCCCTTGCCCAAGATGAACACTGCTGTTTTCCACTATAACTTTTTCTTCTCAAGCAGAAACTTTCTCGGATGCTACAAGGCACACAATGCAGTTGAAATTTTCTGAGGGCATTTTGTTGTTTTCACCCCATACATATTGAACTGTTGCCACCAGGATAAATTCAAATGCATATTTGGTCTTTTTAGCTATACTGGATTCTTAAATGGCTAGCCAATTTCTAAAATTGGGAGGAAAAAGTGTCAGAGAGGGACTAAAGGAGGGAAGAACTTTTGGCTTGGAAACTATTCTCTCAGATTCAGGGAGTAAATATGGGTTCAGAACAAAGATCTGGTCACTTTTTTCTGTGTCAAGAGCAACTTGAGAAACTGCAAGCCAAAGAATTGGGTGTCTGCATGGACGTTACCCTGGGGATGCTCAGATGTTTTACCATCCTGTGGGCGGCTTCTCTCATGCTCCCGCATGCGAAGCTGGAGCTGACAAATGGGAGCTCACCCCACCCCCTGGATTCGAACCAGCAATCTTTTGGTCAGCAGTCCTGCCCGCACAAGGATTTAACACATTGCACCACCAGGGGCTTCATCTGGTCACTAAGTCTGCTGGAGTGTAATGAAGCACAAAATACCCCTCTACCAATGCCATCCATCCTCTTTTCTACTTTCCATGCTTCTCTTTTGTTAGGTAATTAGCCCTTTCCTCATACAAGTTTTGGGAGCTGTAGTTTTGTCTTCTGTGAAATGATATCCTCCCTGCAAATGGTGTGTGTTACTCTCCGCTATGTTCTTTCTTTTTCCTGTAACATAGCTGCCTCAGAAAGCCTCTCTAACAGATTTGTGGGTAGCATGCAGAGTAAGGAATGGATAATAGATAATAATTAATAGAGCACTAAGGTGGTAAGGTAGAGAAATAGAGAGATAATTTTCTTTATCCTTGGGGAGGCTACCGTTCATGCACTGCCCTTTTAAAAACTCTGTTTACAGCAGCCATTTGGGTTACACATCACTTTGTATAAAGCCCCCTTGAGGATATGTAATAATGGCTCTTTGATTAGTGGCTTTTTGGCTGGAGAGGGAATAGCCAGGAGCTGCATCTCAGGGTTTTCCCAGGCAATTGGAGGTGGGAGGAGGAGGAGGCTTCAATCACCCATCAGTTTAGTCTCAGGCTATTTATTAGCCCACACTAGGTGGTCAGCAACCCACACATATAGCCTGGGACCCATTACCTCGATAGGCAGCCAGCAAGCAAAGTCTTTAATTTTGGGGCTGCTGTGCTGCTGTTTACTACCTCAGTTGGAATTTTGCTGCATTTAGTTGTATGTCCAGAGCAAAACTGAGTCAAGGGTAGATGTGCACTTTCTGTGGTTTAGCACATTGCACTGTGATACCATTTGTAGATAGGTGGGGGAGGATAAGGCAACAAGAACTTTGCCTAGCAATACTGGCAAGAAGAGAAATGCCTGGAAAGGAAGGGGTATTTTAATGCTCTGATATAGCAATGCAGTCTCCCACACTGTTTCTCTCAGCCATGCCCCCGCCCCCTACTTTAAAAAGACACAGTTGCTGTAAAGGTAATCTACACTCTTAGCATCTGTGTTTTTAATTACTTCCTGGCCCTAAACCCCTCCTTTGCCAGACCATGCCAGCAAAGGGGATGATCAAAGGCTAGATTAATGATCTGTCTGATTCCATCCTGCTGAGAACTGAAGTGCATATTAGAACTTAGATCCACATCCAATGTCACATTAGCAGATGCCTGCTAGCATGACAGAACTGTACTCCCTTCCCAACTTGAGCCTTCAATGCTGCCACAAAACCATCTCCAGAAGGTTTTTCAACCCTCTCAAATTGAGACCAGTTTTGGAAATACAAGGGAGACTGCAAAAGGAAGGAGATTATTACACACAGACACACTTTATGGTTCTGCTTTTGTGTGTGTGTGTGTGTGTGTGTGTGTGTGTGAGGAGCAACTTGAGAAACTGCAAGTGGCTTCTGATGTGAGAGAATTGGCTGTCCGCAAGGATGTTGCCCAGGGGATGCCCAGATGTTTTACCATCCTTGTGGGAGGCTTCTCTCATGTCCCCATAGGGGGAGCTGGAGCTGACAGAGGGAGCTCATCTGTGCTCTCCCTGGATTCGAACCTATGACCTGTTGGTTTTCAGTCCTGCCAACCCAATGAACCTTGGGGCTCCTGGTTCTGCTGATGGATATAAATTCTGTCAACAAGCCACCTCAATAAAACTTGTGGTTTAATTTCTGGCTCTTGAATACCGACCCTCTCTCTCTCATGCACACAGAAGCACACACTAATTGTTATAGGTGTGACCCACACTATGGCCACACTTGGAGATGTGAGATCCCTGACAGCTGAGTATCTCTTACTTGGAGACCATTAAACCTCATCCTTCATAATTTGAACCAGCCAAAATATCTGGCTAGTGTCCTGTTACCAAAACCTTGGGAAGTATTATAACTAAGAACAAAATGCCAAATTCTTCTTGAAAGGTGAGCAGGAGATCTGAGCTAGGACTGGTAATCTAGGACTGGAAGCTTCTGGGGGAAAACCTCTTGGGCATGTGGCACAGTTAACTAAAAAGTGGCATAGATGAAATGTTGGAATTCCAATAAAATTATATGTGGTGCCCAGATTCATTCCAGGAAGCCGAACCAGGAACAGAAATTGAGCACCAGAAAATATAATTTCTATTTATCCCTAGGTACTGTATGCTGTGCTGGGAAGATGCCCCCCTTTTAAACCTAAACAAAGGAAAAAGTTCATTGTAAGAGAAATGTAGCCTAGGATTGAGATGCAAGCCCAATTCCCTCCTCAGCATAACCCCATCTATAAGGGTATTTCCCTGTTCAGTCTCTTCCAAAAAGCATCACCACTCCCTTTTCCCCAGTCTCTCAATATTTTTCTGCTGATTGTAGGGGATTTTTTTTATTCCCGTGTAGCCTGCCTGCGCCTGCGCTACCCAAGGGATCATAAATTCCAAGCGGCACAATCCTGCTGTGTCAGCAAGTCTGCAAAATAAATTGATATTAAATGTAACAAAAGTCTCTTCTAATTCACCATGGTGCCTTCCCCAATACCCCCACAAAGCTATAACTGAAAAGGAAAAGAACAGAGAGTCTTGTAGCTCCTGCCTCCAGTAACCCCTAGACTTTAGCATCAGGTAGCCTCATTAATTAGGGATTACTTGCAAATAACTGTTATGATTGCTCTTCTGCATGGTTGTTGTTCCACACATGCACATCATGCATTCTCTGACACGAAGTCACACATACCAAGCTTGTACTTAAAGTGGATGCATGGCCACATAAAAATGGTCACTCTCTGGGCACTACAAGAGCATATATTTCTTTTAAAACTAGCTTGCCTCTACATTTTTTTTATAGAAACAGGTAATTGGCCTGTGTATGAGAGACTTCTTAGGGCCCTTCCACACAGCCCTATATCCCAGAATTTCCAGGCAGAAAATCCCACATTATCTGAGTATGGACTCAGATAACCCAGTTCAAAGCAGATATTGTGGGATTTTCTGCCTTGATATTCTAGGATATAGGGCTGTGTGGAAGGGTCCTATGTGACTATTTCAAGGCTAAGGAACACTGTTCTGAGGGAGGTTCAGTTGGATCCCTCACTCTTGTTTCACCAGGAAGCAAACACATTCTTTTTGAAGCAGGCCTCTAGATTTTTATTGTTTGACAATTGGTGAGTTGGTTCTTAAAATATAATAGGTCTTAATCTTTTCTAAATTATTATTTTTATGTGGATCACTGTCTCATGTTTTTAAAATGTTTGTATTACAGATTGTTGGAATTGTTTTGTTTTATTCAACAGTGTAAGCCAGTTTGGGTCTTGTATGAGATAAAAGTGGGATATAAAATAAATGCAATAATAATAATAGAGGGCTCCATTTTACAAATCTGTATATGTCATCTACACACCTGCCATAGAGAAAGTGTGGCTGACACCATAAGAATATTTGCCATGGTAAATAGTTAGTGAATGAAACGGTATTCTGAGAAGTTTGCTAGTTTTTCCATATAGGCTGGATTTACATAGACCCACATATTCTGGAGTAAACTGTTCTAAAGGTGATCCGATACTACACGGGAGCATCCCCAGAGCCCTTTTGATGGCTGGTCAGCCTGAGGGTGCATTGAGTCTGCTGCCACTACTCTTTCCACACAGAGGCTACCCTGATCCAGCTGTCCACGCTCTAAAACACCGGGATTACTCTGCAGCTTCATGAAAGCACTGAAATAAATCCCATTTTCCCTTGCGCCAAATAACAGCTGGATGCCGAGTTTCTGCTTCAAATCGAGCCATGCATTGTGTTGACTCCCTGCAGCAGTTGAAAGATGAGGCTATTTTATTTGGCCCATGTAGACATGACCACAGGCAACTGTTCTGTAGGAAAGAGATAGAGGATTTCAGTTCTGGAAGTCAGTATGCATGTGCTGATTGGTGGTAAGATGATAGGTCTGAACGTTCCCCACACCTACAGTAGGATACCCCAAACTCCAAGCCCTTTAAATACACACTATCTGTCTTTTAGCTTTGGCGCCAAGACCCTGCTTTGTTGCAAGTTCTACTTCACCCAAACTCTGATAATCTGGTTTGATGCCAGTTAGTAAACCAGGAGAATCATGGCTATTCCTGGGAGTTTTGTAGTGTTTGTTCCTTATTTTGAATATACATTCAACATCCCATTTCTCTACTGTAAAATAGAATTAGGGTTTGTGGCCTATTTTGTGAAAGTGGTCTGTATTTAAGGGGATCGGAACCATGTTTATGTCTCTTCTGGAATCTTGATGCTGTTGATTATTATTATTTTGCTCTTTTATGTCTACCACATGGTTTGTATGTTTGACATCCTCAAAACATCTCTTCTGGCTGCTTTGGGTAAGTTATAGTCCGGAGAGCCTAAAGGGGCAAGGCAAATAATGGAATTATCCTGCTTGTGCTTGATGGTGGATTACATGTCTTTGATTCCCTACCAGCTCTGTGATTTTTATGATCAGAGCCATTTGGTCCACATCCGAAATGGAAGAGGGAGCAATCATATATTGATGCAAAAATAGACCATGATCAGGTAATCTGATCTCTGTTATTGTGACAGGCCATATCAGATTTATACATAACCTAAATAAACTACAGTTCAAGACACTGTTATGAACGACAATTAAATAAAAATAAAAGGAAATACAGTGTTCCCTCACTACTTCGCAGTTCACTTATTGTGGACTCACTGTTTTGCGGATTTAAAAAAATATTAATTTAAAAAATATACAGTATATCATGGTATTTTCACTGTTTTGTGGGGTTTTGCTGCCGCCGCTCTCCAAAGCACTTTCCCTCCTCAGTCCTCCCTCCCTCCAGCCTTGAAGGGCCTTTCCTTCCTTTCCTTTCCTTCACTTTATTTTAGGTTTATAAAGACTTAAAATAGTGTATAACTACTAAAATAATGTATAAATATTAAAATAAATAGAGCATCCCTACATTGTGGTTTTTCACTTATTGCGGGAGGTCCTGGAACCTAACCCCAGCAATAATTGAGGGAACACTGTACATCTTTGTTACAATAATACAGATTGGAGTGTTATAGGACCTCTTCTTGTTGACATTGCTTATGGTTGCAGTATGTCTTAACCTAGCCCCGGGGGGGGGGGGGGGAGCAAGGGTAGTTTGCTATCTTATTTCCTCATATGTTTGGATCATAGAAGTATTTGTATCTTAACTATACCAAACTGATAGATTGAATGAATTTAGGTAGATAATTGATTCCACAATGTTGCAATTAGATGAGCATTGCAGCACGCCAAGTCAGCAGCCCTAGGACGCCTTACATTCAAGCGAGACATTTAGCTGAGATATCTGTGTCTGGATCTTTCCATGTAATTTTCTTCTCCTAAAAGCATCTCTTCTTCCCTCCCTCCCTTCTTCCCTCCCTCCCTCCCTCCCTCTTCCTCTTTCTGTGTGAATTGTATGTGTTGAGTTACTCTGAACTGGGCATGCAAAGCCTTTGCGCCCCTGCCATAGCCCTGATATAGGTTTCTCCTGTTTAAAGCTGTGATTAGCCACAGAGAGAAAAACATACATGAGTGCATACATATTGATATAAGTCTTGACTTAGATAGATTGACTTAGATCTACATTCCTATCTTGTTGGGAATCTGAGCTGTTAGGCTCAAAAAATAACCCTCAGTTAGGGTGATTCCACCATAAATATAGTAGAGTACTAGTAGTAAACTTCATAACCAGCAGAAAGTTATGTGTGGTGAGCCAGGATAAGCTTCCATTCAGCAGGATGGCACAGGATTGCAGAGTCAGAACTTTAGGTTCAAAAACATGCATTCAAGAAAAAGAAACACATTCAAGACAGAAAAGATCTTGGAGCTAGCTAACTTACCAAATCTCAATTTTCTAAGAAAGCTAAAAGGATAAAAAGTCAAAAAATATCCATACAACTACATTTTGCCTAATGAGAGGCAAAATGCGCCTTCACTTGAAGAAAGAGGCCGAAAAGAACAACGGAGGCTGACTGCATGGCCAAGCCCAGGGCAATCAAAATACTAGGCATGGGAAAAAAGTTATGAAAATGAAATGATTCAGAAGAAATTCGTAAGAAATGCTACTTTTGAGTATTTCCGCATCTGGAACGCCAACCAGGAAGTGGACTTTCTTTATAGAACTTCGGGAGCCAGGATTTTCTTAAGTGTCGTTATTAGGTCGTAAGGGGGGGGGCACCCTCCTTCTCTCTCACCACCCTCCCGCCTCCCTTGCCAATAAGTATTATGGCAAGGCAAGCCCTAAACTCGCTCCTTCTTTCGGCTGGAAGCCTGGAAAAATGTAAACAGAGAGGTTTACTCAGAAGTAAATCTGCAAAGGAGGGCACTTTGGATGAAGTGCCCTCCTTTGTGGATTTACTTCTGAGTAAACCTCTCTGTTTACATTTTTCCAGGCTTCCTGCCTCTCCTGCCTGCCAGGATCTAAAGCATCAAAGAGTATTGGGGTGAGAAACCAACCTAATGTATAATAGAATGAATGCTACTGTAAGTGCCTAATATTATAAGTAATCCAACTGGTCATACCTACATTCCATGCACATGCAATAATACAGCAGTAATAACAATAACAAGAGGTAAAATTCAAACCAAAGTATTCTGACTGGTCCCTGCCTCATGCGGTGCAAACGGGCTCTTCTCTATGAGCCCGGAAAAGCTAGCGTTGCTGCTTGGGTGCACACACATACATATTCTTGGGGCTGCAGATTTGCTGCAGAATCTTCTCTATGAGCCCAAAAGGATTCTGCAGCAAATCCCCCAAGAATATGTATGTGTGTGCCGTTTGCACCCAAAATACTGGTTTGAGCCCGCTTGCACCGCATGAGGAGGGACCAGTCAGAATACTTCAGTTTGAATTTTACCTCTTCTTATACCCATTGTTATTACTGCTGTATTATTGCATGTGCATGGAATGTAGGTATGACCAGTTGGATTACTTATAATATTAGGCACTTACAGTAGCATTCATTCTATTATACATTAGGTTGGTTTCTCACAGGATCTAAAGCCTTGAAGAGGCTTCATGAGGGGCCAACTTCAGCCCTCCAGGTGTTTTGGACTTCAACTCCCACCATTCCTCACAGCCTCAGGCCTCTTCCTTTTCCTCTCAGCCTGGGCAAACTTGGGCCCTCGCTCCCTCAGGATCGGGGTGAGAGAGAGGCAGCGAGGAGCGAGGGGGGGGCTCCTCCTCCTTTTTTTGCTGCTTCCAAGAATAGAATACCCCCTCCCTCCCTCCTTTGCTCCCTCCTTCCTATTTGGAGAGTCCCATTTAGAATTCAGTGTGATTTATTCAAGTTTTGGCCTACAACTCCCAGAAATCCCAGCCAATTTACCAGCTGTTAGGATTTCTGGGAGTTGTAGGCCAAAACCATCTGAATGCGCATGCGCTGGCATACGAACTACTAACGAATTTCGTTAGTAATTAAGTTACATTTTAGAAATTTTTGGAAATTTTTTTGTAAGTCTTTCTATTACTAATAAAAAAAATCCCCCCCCCCCATTAGATTTTCGATTTGCTATTTTTGGGTTTCTAAACCATGCCTACAAAATACCTTTAAAAAGGAAGTGATCTTTAAAGGAGGAGGAGATAATGGCATGGAGGAATAGTAAAAGCAAAGACATTTCTAGCAAAGAAAACATGCATAGGAAGGGGGGGGGGTCAGAAAATATGGATTCAGAAACTGGATTATATAGCAGTGTAGATCCAGCCCCAATTACACAATGGTTAATATCTTTTTTTTAAAGCCAAGGGACTCTCTCTAAGAGCATATGTCATTTACACCTGAATGTACAGAACTCCGCTCTTGACTGTCTCCTTTGTTCCCAGCCTCTTTCTTGCCTCTTCAAATTTCTACCCCTTTAGATCTAATTACTCAGGTTCTCTATAACCTCTCTTTCATATGCTCCAACTTTCATAAAAATCCAGAATTAACCAAGTGGAATAAATGAGGAAGTATATCTCTCGGCCTAAAATGCACCATTACATTTTAGGCTGTGGATTCTGGCTGTGGATTCTGGCTGTTCCCTCTGCAGTATGGTGAGGTTATTAGAGCAGTCTATTGAGACATCCCTGGTGTTGGCCAAGGGCCAGTTCATTAGTTAGAGCAACTACGTGAAGTGGAGACACAGGTCCATATGGTGGGGAATTCATGCAGAGGCCATGGCATGTATAAACCAATTGCCATGTTGGGCAATACATTTATGACAGTGGCTGTCGCAGGCCTAGAGGCACTGCGTATGAATGAACTGAATTGTACAGCAGGCGGCTCTCGGCACATGGAAGCATTTCTGTGCAGCTTCCGTATGGCTCCCATGATATATGACCCTAAGTCAGCAAATACTGCCAGGCAATAGGGAAGGCTTTTTTCATACAGCAGGATGTAATTCTGTCATGTGCATTTCCCCTTCCTGTCCTGTTTTCCTCTCTTACTGCATTTCAGCTTTTGAGAAAGACCACCTCTGCAAAAAGGTACTCAAATAGCAGTAGAGTTTAATATCCTAGCCATCAGAGCTGACATTTATGTTGTTAATTTTCACACACTTTATTCTTTCTCTATTAAATCAGCCTCATTTTCAGCAAACCAAATAACAGTGCTGTTCACTTGCTGCAGCCTAGTGTTTTATTGCCACTAGATTTCTTTTTCCCTTCCCGTGTTTCTCTCTCCGCCCCCTTCCCCTTTTGGTGACATCAGATAGGTGTGCTGAATCCCACTCCCAATTACCCAAATGTGCACCAGAACCAGAACCCTATCCTGTATTTTCAAAGCCAATAGAGTCACGAGGTCATAACCTTCCCTCTCAGCCTTTTAATGGGCTGAATTGAACAAAACTAGGATCCCGAGAACCAAAAGGGCTACAGGAGAGAGCTACCAGCAGGGAACTTACTTACTTACTTACTTACTTACTTACTTACTTACTTAGGCGATCCCTTCTAGTCTGAGGATGATAGTCCTCCAAATATAGTGTTTTGGCTGTGGGTCCGTAGGTGACTGTGGAGCCCTATTCTTGATTGGCATGTTCTCCCACAGTGAGGACAGCAGTCTCCAGGTGGAAGGCGGTCCTGGTCAGGGTTGGCTTGCTGCACCTTCCTCTTGGCACATTTCTCCCTTTCTCCCTCCATTTGTGCTTCTTCAAATTCTGCAGCACTGCTGGTCACAGCTGACATCCAGTTAGAGTGCTCAAGGGCCAGGGCTTCCCAGTTCTCTGTGTCTATGCCACAGTTTAACACCTTGGGATAACTGGTCCAAGGGGGAAATGCTTAATGTGATCCTGAGCATTGAATTTAGCTGCTTAGTCATTCCTGCTTTCACATTTTCCTCTTCGGATACCCAATTGTGTGTTCCCAGTGCTGTGAAGAAAGCACCCAAAAAATGTTTAGGATACTGAGAAGCCTGAGTGAAATTATCTGAGTTCCACTGCACTACCAAATTCTTTTCCCCTTCCTCCAAGAAGCAGCAGAAGCAAAACAAATATGTACTTAATTTGGAGTCCTACCAGTTTGCAGTCTTAATCTTTTCTTGATGTAGAATCTTAGTTAGGGCTCTGTTTGTGTACCTCGTTGCATGCCTATCTGTCTGTCTGAGTGTCTGTGAGTATAAGAAGTGTTTGTTTTTGCAGTGTACTGGGTTTGACTGGTCTGAAAAATAAGCTTTCCATGTTTTTGTTTTTATCTGTCTTAACAAAGAAGCTCTCAAACAGAATTTCTTGATCAGCAGACTTTCGGGATATGGGAAATCAAATGGATTTACCCCCCACGCCCACCTCTTTCTTGGCTATTCTCAAGAAGGATTTTTCGCTCCTTCACTTTCTCATTTTCCATTCACCAGCTTTAAGTTTATTGCCACGGACTTTCATGAAATTATGTGCTTGAATTCTTGAGTACAGCCAGTTTTCTTACTTGTTAAATTATCCCTTAGCAATGACCCATTCCTCTCACCATTGTTAGGATTTAGGATTGGATACCTTCATTAAATTGCTTCTTTTCTTGCAAACTATACACCAGCAAATCAACCTTAGTGTAAATTCACATTAGGAAGGGGGAGAAATTTGTTTGGCTTGTGCTTTAATGTGAACCTCCCTAATTAAAACTTCCTAATTCAATATGCATATCAAAACACAGCTATTCTTCAGTGATTGTGCCTTCCCAACATTAATATGATGTTCCACAATCCAAAATGAATTTGGAGAAAGGGTGTACAAAAAAGCATGTGTTCATGAAAATAGTTTCTGAGCTGTATTATGTTAGAGAAAATGTATATCTTCGGCAACAATGACTATCTCGGGCAAAATTAATAAAACAATTACATGAAAAATGCTCAGGGATATTTGAATGATTTTAATGTGAAATTTGGTTTGAAAATCAGTGAAAATATGGGAAAAGGGGAAGAAAATGTGAAATTAATCCATGTATTGTCCACATAGTAAAATGGCTATCCGGAAATCACACAACTTCAAAATTTTTACGTATCCCAGTCCTGTGAGTTCTCAGAGCACACATTCAGAAGTTTTTACATCACAGTTTTCCAAATATTTCATGTTAGTGACACTTTTTTAGATATCCATCATTTTGCAACACAGTAATTCAGTTTTACTAGCAAACCAGAGGTTAAACCAACCCCTTATGAGAAATTTGGACACATGCATACACTGTAATAACAAAACTTATGGGGACACAATGAAGCTCATGAAAATCTTTCATTTATATTTCTGAAAATATGATTACTTGCTTATTTCACATAGACTTGAAGGTTTTTCACTATTTTTGTGTGAACCACCTACACCTTACAACTGACACACTAACGTGTTGTAACACACAGTTTAGAAAGCTCTACCTGACAGTATGGCATTCCATGAGTGTGTGATTTAAACATGAGAGTGAATCAAACACAAGCAAACACAAGTCCAGTGAAGTGTTTACCAGAAGGTTGCTGACAAAAGTTCAAATTACAGTATATCTTTTAAAAGAAAGATTTCTGTTCGTTTGTGGTCATCCACCATGGCTTAGTTTGGGAGGACTTACATGACTCTTGCCAAGTGCCTAGCCTGTTTCCTGTCTTACTCATCCAGCTGACAACTACTTCAAGTATTGCCAATTGTTTTTTATGTGTCATTTTTTAAAATTCCAGACTTCTTACAAATCTCTCATGCTGAACACTAAAAATTACTGTTACACCTTCACTATTACAGCAACACTTAGGACCATCTCTGCTACCAGAACCTAACCCTGTAGCCTTCCAAAATAGACCCACCCAACCTATAGAACTACATGTAGACATGAAGCTGTACCATTTCCCCCTCTTTATGTGGCTGCCTTGAGTACATCCTCCTTATGTAGCACCCTTGAGTACATATTCAAATTCAGATTTAAAATCTACCCTACTTCAAATTAGCATCATGGGCAGCTGCTACCCCATCACCCTACCTAGGTTGGTGAAATGACTGAAGCTGTAGTCCATCACGTTGGAGAACACTGCTGCCTATATATCTGCCACACCTGTGTGTGGCAAGAATATTATCCGCTCAAACATGTGTGTGTATGTATTTACTGACCTCCACAGTGTTTCTTATACTAGGTTTGTTCATCTGTCCTAACTTTCCACTTGTACCCAAGCATGTCAAGCTATGATTGATCCAGACACCTGCCCTTTCTGAACAGTCTTCCCATAATATCTCCTCCCTCTAGATGGGGAAAACAATCTGGTTTGGGCACCCATATGCCAGGGATACTTTCAGATTTACAGTGCAGATGCCCTCTTCCCATACTGCAGCCGGTGAGCCCAGGCTCTCATGGCTGTCTGGGGAACACACCTGTTTGCAGCAAATGCATACAAGGTTTTTTATGATCCTGCTCTGAGCAGCTCCCAGCCGAGGCCAAGCCTGGGTTATTAGTTATTTTTAGCAATCAATGTTATTGACGCCATGCTCGCTGGAGGAAGCCACTGGAGGGCTGTTCTTCTAACTCATTACGTTTAGAGCTGAACTATCCTCTTTTTATATAAATCCTGACACATCAAGATAAAATATGCCACTTTGCGGTGGTGCTGTGGCTCCAGACGGGCAGGCTTTGCCCTGATGCTAGGGAATGCTAGAGAGGGGTGTGTGCGCGCACGTGTGGATTTGGGCCTGTAGAATTAGACAGTACATAAGAGTGCTGACTTTTCTTTCCCCCTCTAGTTTCACTGCAAGTAATTTATTTCATTGTATGAGATCCTCTGACACTACAATAATGTGCCCCCTGTGCACATTGGCTCATGTAAAAGAGTTAAAGGCCCTTTTCACTGTGGTGAAGCTGGGTCAGTCCTTATGTAAAGTGTAAAATGCATGGAGGAAATTCTTGATAGAGTAATCCCCATCAATAGAAACCTACCCATCAATCCTAGAGAAGAGTTATCAATATTCATATGTGCAGGTCCAAGGATGGATTGCAAATGCTGTAATTCAATGGAAAGTGCATAAACGAACACCAGGAAAGCCTTATAGACTACCACTCTCCTGAAACACCATTCTTTTCCCAACTGTGTAAATGTGTTGTGTGCCAGGGTCCCCATAGGATCCTTTCCCATTTCTGGGGACCCTAAGATGCACCTATCTTGGGACTCTGTGTTTGCCTTTCTAACCTACCCCAAACTAAAAAGGCAGCCCCCTTTTACCCTTTGTATACAAGTCCCAAACATACAAAATAAACGTGGCTATTCTTTAAAGTTCCCTGGCCTGGAAAAGAGTCTTGTCTCTCTCAAGCAGCCAACATCTAAAGATATTTTTGCTCTATTTTTGCTCTATCCATGGGAAGTGTGTGTTTACATGGCATGTGGCAAGGACCTTCAGCTATAGTGAGCATAGTGAGGGATGTAGAGGCCAAGAATATTTGTAGTCTTCTAGTCACAACCTCTTTGGCCCTAATCTAAATATGCATACCTGCCAACTGTCCCAATTTGACAGTAACAGTGTTGATTAGTCATTTGCAATTACATGTTTCATTTGTTTTCAAAATGTCCCAGATTATCACACCTCCTCCTCCCATTTCCTCCCTTTGTGCTCAGCTTACTTCAGTTGCTGCAGACTGAGGTCAAAGTAGTTTGCACTCGGTTAACAGGAGGAAGAGGAAAGTAGAGTCAGGGAAAAGCAAACTGCTGCATCATATTTTCTTGTGTGTTCTTTCTAATTAATAACTTTGGCCATCTTGACAACATATGTCCTTTGTGAAATGTAGGAGGGCCATGAAGATATCACATGCATATTTAGGGAATCCTGCAAAGCTGATGTGCTCAAGTGCAGAATGACTGGAGGAAATCCATGGGAGAGGGTGATTGTGGAATGAATGATAAAGCAGTAATTTGAGATATCTTCAGAAATCACTTAGTTCATCTACCAATACAGAGGCAGGATTAATAAAACCTCAGACCATATCTGAATAATATTAATTGCATATTCCTATCCCCCCACCGCCTGTCAAAAAAGTCTATTATTTAAAAAATACCATGACCTCTCTTGGGAATTTTATTCCGCTGCTCAGCTATTCTTATATGTTTGAATAATTGTTTCCTACAGTTAATTTAAGTTTTCCTTTTTTGTTACTTAGGGCAACTACTTCTTGTTTGTGAAGGACAGTCAATTACCATATGTTTTTACTTCTAACAAGCCTTGGGAAATCATTGCTGTTTATATCCCAAACAATGTCTGCCACAGATGGCCATTATATTCAAATAGGCCAATGTATTTATTTCATATCATTACAGATCTTTCTTTCCTTTCTCCTCCCTTTGTACTTAAGGCAGTTTAACAACAGATTAAAACAGAGGCTATTAAGCCTTTCAGACTTCTTCCCATCTCATTCCTCTCTCTTGAAGTCCTTAGCCATTTTCCGATTCTATAGTTTTTACTTTCTCCAAGATCTATAATCCTAAATAGAAGACAAAATGTCCACTCTAAGTGACATCACTCAGAATATGTTCAGATAATATTTGTATGCAGGCAATTCCCAAGTTATGAACAAGATAGTTTCTGCAGTTTTGTTCTTAAGTTTAATTTTTATGTAAGCTGGAGCACATACATTTTTAAGTGTAACTCCAACCATATATAAGCTTTGGGTGGCATAGGGAAGGATTACCTTGTGGTGTTTGTTTCACGGTCTGTGCCCCTGTTCAGAAAATGTTACCTCACTTTCTGTCCCTGTGATAATTGGATTTTGAAAAAAAAATGGTTTGCTGTGGAAACAAGCTATTTCATCATACTAGAGAATTGATCCACATTAAGTACGGTTGCTGTCTTTTGCAGAATTCTGGGATTTGTAGTTTAGTGAAGCTCTTAAAGGCTCCTCCCTAAACCTTAGAATTCTGCAGGAGGCAGCAACCTGATTTAAAGTGGATTCATTCTTTAATGTGATGAGATCCTAGGATTGGTGATAACACTTCAGTTGAGACACCTTTTCTCCATAACTCTTTCAGGAATGAATTTCCCTTTGGAGGGGTAGATTGCTCTTACTTCCTGTTGTTTCACCTCTGCTCTTAACTATGAGTCATTTGTAAGTTGGATGTTTGTATCTTGGGGACTGCCTGTACTTGTAAAGATGCTGACAGCTAGTCCAGAAAATTAGTCAGGAGCTGAAAAAATTCCTAGGTACCGCTATCCATTATTAAAGAGAGCCAGCATCAAAATTTTAGGTACAGCCCTGCACAAATATGAATAAAATATTTCAAATTCCTCGTGGCTAACATCAATTTCAGGCACCTAGCATTTTCCCAACCTTCTTGAAATGGTGGTGATGATGATGATGATACTATCAACAACAATAACACAACTTGTCATTTTTAAATTAACTCCAGCGGGACAAAAGTGTTTTTGCTGGGTTGCACTATTTCTCCCTTGCCCTTTGGTTTTGTTTTCAGTGGTCATGTCAGAGGAAAGTCCAGATGATGTATAATTTGTATTCTTAAACGGATTCTCCACCACCAGTTGGTTTTATGGTGATCCCCACTGTAGCTGCCATGAGTCATCATCTTTCACTTCCTTCACATTTCATTGCTTTGTTCTTCCTGCCAAAATCCTTGACAGATAGAAGTGCAAGGAGGCATGGGTCTACATCTGTGCAGTAAGAGCCAGAGTGGCAGTATTGCGGTGGAGGTGGGGAGATGGGTATTAAAATAGCTTGCAGCAGCATTACAAAAACAGGTCAAGAATGCATCACAAAAGAAGCAGAATACAACAAAAGCGAAGTGCTGTAACCAAGAAAAGATCAACATAATAAATACATGCCACTTGGTGATGTGTCTAACAATTTTTAAAAGCACATGGCAACTTTTCCTGGGAAACAAACTCAATGCCAATTTGAAGACAGCAGCAGCAATACTGGGGAGAAAAGGCTATTTGAATCTGCTTTTGTACTTCATTCTGAAATGAAATTAAGCCACTGAGAGAGGAAGGGAAATATATTGGCTTTCCTGCCTCCCCTTTTAAAAGTAATGCATCAATGAATCCCTCAGAGATCTCTGCACAGAAGTTTTCTTTGTATTTTGTTCATCCTTTGTGTCGTGGGTCCCGCAGTACTTTTAAAATAATCTCCACTTCCCAAATCCCTCTACGCTCTAGACTGTTGGGTTTTTAAAACTATTGTTTCCAATCAATTTTGCAACTGATTTATATTTCTGATGAAAGCTTTTTCCAACTGCTCCTGCTCTGTTGTGTTGTGTGCCAGTATGCTGCGTGATTTTCAACTTCTGGAAGAACCACAAGTTTGGAGCGCGCCATGTCAAGTTTCCCAGAAGGCCAGATGAGACTTAGACAGGTTGAAGGCAAAATCAGAGGCTTTATTCTCAGTGGCCAAAGAGGATGTCAGTGGAGACAGCCCTCTAAAGAACTGACATAGAGCATTTGCGGACAACATTTTAGTTATAGTATTTTGTGTGCTATTTAAGACTGCCACACTGACTCCTAATTAATCAGAAACGTATCCCGTCAGGATCTGATTCCTGATTGGTCCAGGGCCCTATCCAATGTCATTGTTGGTTGATCCCTGCAATGTCAGGAAAGTTTTTAAAAAACTGTCATTGGATTATTTGGAAGATGGTGTGTTTGTTGATCCACCCATGTGAGGGGCGTGATTGAAAATAATGCAGTGGGGCAAGTAATAATGGGCTCAAATCCGTCTTGATATCTCAGTTCCAGTTAACACAATGGGTGCCAGTCCAAAGAGTCAAAAGGATGTTTTAGAGTGTTGGCCATTTCAATAGGAGCCCTATGGAGAAGTCCAGTTTGGTGACAGGGATGAGGAAATGTTTCGAGGAATACTTCCTGGGAACGCTTCCTCATCTCTGTCACCAAACAAGGCAAAACAGGAAAAGACCCAGAGGTTCTTGCACAATCCCATTGTGTGCCAACTGAGTCTTTCTGGTGCATTGTGAGGGGGTTATGATAATTATGGGATTACATCCTGAGGTTCGAGGTGCAGTGGGGCAACATTCCAGAAAAAAATCATGAAAGGTAGGACAAATTGAAAAGGTAATATGGGTACGCTGCATGTCCCAATGGAGCCATATTGCATAATTCATAATTCATAACTTAGAGGTCTAAGAATCCCTTGTTGATATGAACTGAGAGAACAAAATCAGGATGGCAACTATTGTAGATTTGTGTCTGGACTGACAGATTTTACTTCTCTGTTTCTTTGTTTCCTTGTTCTGAACAGTCTGCTCTTAATATTTTCACAAGAGGTGAGAGGGAACAGCACAAATAAAATTCTTTGATCTTGTATAATTGACTCAGTCCCAGTTTTTTCTCACAGAGCACTTTATTTGCGTGATTTTAAGCCAACATAGTTGCTTTTCCTAGTTATTTTCTTCTTTGCTTTTTTTTCTTTCTCTTTCTCTTTCGTATGTCATTGCTGTGGTAGATTTGCAGCTTCATATGAATTCAGCCCAAAATTTGCTTATTTCTTCTACTGGTGGAAGCAAAACAATTATCTTTCCACCACTGAGCATTTCACCTCATTTAATGGATGAGCAAGCGGCTGATCAGTGATTCTCAATCTGTGAGTCCCCAGGTGTTGGACCTACAACTCCCAGAAATCCCAGCCAGTTTACCACCAGTTAGGATTTCTGGGAGCTGAAGGCCAAAACATCTGGGGACTCACAGGTTGAGAACCACTGGACTAAGTGGATACATTTCTTAAGTAAAAAAGTAAAACCAGAGTAAATTATTTTGGGAAGAACTATGTGTATATGAGAAAAGTGCAACAGTTAATACCAATGTAGTCACAGATAAAAGTGACACAAACTGTGGAAAGAGTGTTAGTGTGGAGGAGTCTATTTTCCAACAAACTGCCATATTTCAGCTCTCTCCCTTTCCCTGTAGCCGATATTGAAATGTGGTTTTTAAAATGGTATTCTTAGGATTAGTCAAGACATCCATCCCTACTGCAAAAAAGGCTTGTTGTCCCTCTAGTCTTACATTTGCTGAAGTGACCAATAGTGCAACTGTATGCCTGTGTTCTCAAACATCTCACTATACTCAGTGAATTATTGTCCACAGTGTATGTGGATAAGATTGCAGTCTGGATTTCCATTGGCAAAACAGCCATCAGATCATTTTCAGAATTCAAAACAGTATTCGTTTTATACCTTGTCATACTTTTCCAGGCAAAAGATGAAATAACTCATCTCAATGATGGTGATGAACCACTTAAAATGTTTTTAACATCATACCAAATGAAGAAGTCTGTGAGGTTCAAATGTAAGCATTAGGAGGTAGGCTAGGCAATGCATTCTGGAAAGTGTAGTCCTCCAGGCTTCCCCTCCTTCTCTTCCCCGTTGCTCTGCTGCCATGCCCCATCGCAGGGGCCTGCTTCACACACACACGCGCGCTTCTCCTCCTCTCTCCCCTGCGCTCTCTCAGATGCTTCTCTTCCCCGTTGCTCTGCCATGCCCCATCGCAGGGGCCAGCTTCAGCCCTCCAGGTACGTGTTTTGGACTTCAACTCCCACCATTCCTCACAGCCTCAGGCCTCTTCCTTTTCCTCTCAGCCTGGGCAAACTTGGGCCCTCGCTCCCTCAGGATCGGGGTGAGAGAGAGACAGCGAGGAGCGAGGGGGGGCTCCTCCTCCTTTTCTTTTGCTGCTTCCAAGAATGGAAAACCCCCTCCCTCCCTTCCTCCTTCCCTCCCTTCCTCCTTCCCTCCCTCCTTCCTATTTGGAGAGTCCCATCTAGAATTCAGTGTGGTTTATTCAAGTTTTGGCCTACAACTCCCAGAAATCCCAGCCAATTTACCAGCTGTTAGGATTTCTGGGAGTTGTAGGCCAAAACCATCTGGAATGCGCATGCTCTGGCATACGAATTACTAACGAATTTCGTTAGTACTTAAGTTACATTTCCGAAATTTTTGGGAATTTTTTTGTAAGTCTTTGATATACTAATCAAAAAAAATCCCCCCCTCCCCATTTGATATAAGAATCGCCATTTTAGGATTCTAAAACATGCCTAGTAAACATCATGTATTTTGTGCCTCCTGTCTGGCCTTAATAAATGTATTGCTACAATGTACAGTAGGACCCTCTTATCCATATATTCAGTATCCATGGTTTCACTTACCCACACTCCAAAAATTCTTTCTCTGCCCCCAGAAGTGTTTGTGGGCTCCTCTAGATCCTCCAATGCAATTCTGCAGTATGCTTCCAGCCCAGATATAATCAGAATAATATAGGGTTCCACGGTTCCAGATATTCATATGTGTGTATGTAACTTGGAACATATATCCTCTGGAAACAAGGGTAAAACTGTATTTTTGAGAGTTTTCTGTAACTTTGTAATATATGAAAACTTTTTGTTAATTAATTTGGCCTCACTGCTTGTTTTCACACTTTCATCTAATTTAGTAATACCCTTGTCATTAAAAATTACAATTAGACCCTTGCAACCATGGAACATATGTCCAATTAATAATATTAATAATAATAATCATCATCATCCTTTATTTGTATATCGCTCTATCTCCCCAAGGGGACTCGGGGCGGTTTCCAGCATTGTACTCCTACGTAAAAAAAATTAAAAATATAACCATATAAACAACACAGTACTATATAACAATCACAAATATTTAAATTAAAACCAGTCAAATACTCATTACATTAGGCAGTTCAGTTTCCAATAGCTAAGATTCCAAAGTGGGACTCACCAACTATGAGCGGGCTGGGTTGGCACGACGGAGTAGACTAGAGCCAGAGAGTGGGTAAAATGCAAGCATGGCCTACCAGATGATGAGGGTGGAGCTTGGAGCTATTATTTTCAAGGTGCACTGCATAACCACAAGAGGGCTGGGCCAATGGGGAAAACACAGTATTTCTAGAAATTTGGTAGTTCTGCAAGTAATTCTGTCATGATTCCTTTGGAAGTTACAACAGAGTCGCCCTGGAGGACATAGCAAATTCCTAAAGAAGATAGCCCTTTAGAAATTTCAGGGTTGTCCAGGTCAACTCTACGATATGCTGCAACCAGAGGTCAGGTAATTTGATAGTATTTGGTCATATCTGCAGTTTCAAATAGCTGCAGTCCACAAAGAACATATGCATGGCAGATATAGAACTCTTACTCTGCACCACTGGAGTGGACTTTGTGATCCAGGATAACTGAATCACAGGTAAGGACATATTCACACATTATAACTGAGACTCTGCCCCTGATGCACAATAGTCTATTAATGGAGCACTTCATCTTATCACTGTGGGATACCTCGCAAACCGGCCAATTTTGCCCCCCTTTACCTACTAACCCATACCCCTGATTGAACCACAGGCATATCTCTGGAGTTGACCATATTGGAGGTAAGTTGACTACATTGTTAAGGGACTAAGCAGGCATAGTGTAGGAGATTTCTAGTAACAATTGGTAGAGAGAGAGAAAGACAGACAGGGCTACATAATTGTGTGCAGCCTGTGAGGCATGTGGGAGGAGCTCTTTGTAACAACAAATTTTGGGAGATTGTTTGCCTGCCTCTGGTGTCTTGTCTTTTCTGGTCTTTAATTTAATATTCTTCATTTTCCTGAGAGACTGGAAACTTCTATCTTGTTTCTATAACAAGAGAGTTTTCTGCTGGTGAAATAGGCTGTTGTGATTAAAGATTAAAGGGAGAAAATAGAAAGGAACATACCTCAGCTTGTCTCAGTCTATGTGTGTATGCATCTGTTTGATTATGTTGGCCTTGCAGCAACCTGTATGTATAAAGAAATTTTAAGTGGTGGTGCTGCAAAGAGTCAGCCTCAGCCACAGATTACTTAGTCTTCCCTGCTGCATTTAGATGTGACAGGCAGCAAATCTGAAGCTAGGCTGTAAGACCACCGGCAGCCTGCTCCGATCAAGCTGCTTCTTGTAATAAATTCCTAAATCCTGGATTCTTCCTCCAGCTTCTCTCTTTGACTCCCTCTCTCTTTCTTTTCTGCAGATGATACTGTAGTGCAATTAGACAGGGAGAATAGGTTCTCTTGGGTTTGTATTATCCTATGTTTAGGTATTACTGTTGCTGTTGTTGCCACTGCTGCTTTCTGTGTGCCTTCAAGTAATGTCCAACTAATGGCAAGTTGGGAACCTGAAGGCAAACTTGTCACAAAGCTTTCTAGGTAAGATATGTTTAGAGGAAGTTTGCTTTTGCCATCCTCAGAGACTGAGAGAGAGTGATCCAGTGGCATTACATGGCTGAGCAGGGATTTAAACCCTGGTCTTCCAGAGTTCTAACCCAATGTTCAAACCGCTACACCTCAAACCGACTACCAACATGAGAATGCTGTGTTTTCCACTTCAAAACAAAACTGCATTTTTGTAGCCTGCCTGCTGCAAGGATCTTGAGGGCAAAAAAAAAAATCACAGGAAAAATTTCCAAATGCCTTTTGTCAAAATTCTAGATCAAATTCTGCTACACTTGTAAATTATGAGATGTGTGGAAACCCCGTGTTTTCATTCTATTAGTTAAGGAGAGGAGGAAAGAGCTTCAAAGAAGCTGTGGTCCATCCCAAGCCAATGGGGATTAGGTTTAGCTAGCTAGTAGCTACCATTACAGTTTGTACAATTTCAGGTTTGTGTGCTACACAGTGTTTAGTTTCAGCTCATACAGTTTTGTCTGCTCACCTTCAAGATGATTGTCGCTGCTTGAGACAGACTAAAAAACCGTTATTTAAAAACAGATCCCGAAGTTTGGATCCAATTTGTATTGCTGAATTTGCTGCTCTTGTGTAAACTCACAGATACGGACAGCTCCGGTTATTACAGCCAAAAATTATAAGATGATTTGAAATGAAAAACTGTCATCTCTTTAAACTAATTTAAATTTCTTTGGTTATGTTTTATGGAAGTAAGAGGGCAAAACTAATTGAATGTATGCAGATATTATAAATCTACATAATTACATTAATTTTTTCTTGTTTTGGGTTTCACATTTGTCTTAATTTTGCATTATTTTATATAAAAATAGGAACATCTGCATAGAAATAGTAACCATCATTCCATGTATCCAGATCCTCTTCAGGCTATTGTGTCGAAATTGCCTGCATTCTGAATGTTTTCTAGACATAGAATTTATTTTCCTTAAGTCTTGCCTAAACCTTCTGAAATTTTAAAAAATACTTAAAAAGGCAGTTGTTGTTGCTGTTATTGTTGTTGTTATGCTGGTCTCCTTAGGGACAAAAGATCCTTGCCTGCTTTGCATTATGCATTTTCATATTCTAATTGTTTCTGATACACACATTCCGTCATATTATGAGGCTTCTTTGCCCTAATCGTTCTAGCCTTCTCAGCAGTTTTCAGGAGTGTTTTACCAGCATCAGACACACAAGTCTATTAGCAGCAAAATGTTATGACTCAAGAGTTCTGTGATACAATTTTGGAATATTACCCCCATACAGTTTCCTGTATTGCTAAGAGCAGACACATAGAGACAGTTCTTGCAAACATGAATATATTCAAAGCTGTCGGCAAGGACTGAGGATTTCTAGAAGCCCAACAGTCTCTGTGGGAAAGTGAATGATGAAGCTGATGAAGAGTTTGGCTCTGGGCAAACACAGGTTACACTAAGCACAAAAAAGCATTACACACACACATGGCCCTTCTCTGTCTTTTACTGAGTACTGTATTAAACCATCCAAGCACAGAAGAAGGCATTTTGGATGAATACTCAAGTCATGTACTGCCACACAACCCCGTTGGTGCAGTGGATTTAACCCTTGTGCCAGTAGGACTGAAGACCGACAGGTCAGAGGTATGAATCCACGGAGAGCGTGGATGAGCTCCCTCTGTCAGCTTCAGCTCCCCATGCAGAGACATGAGAGATGCCACCCACAAGGATGGTAAAACATCGAAGTATCTGGGCATTTCCTGGGCAACGTCCTTGCAGATGGCCAATTCTCTCACATTAGAAGTGACTTGCAGTTTCTCAAGTCACTCCTGACACGAAAAACAATCCAAATCCAAACAAGGGACTTTTTATGTTTTAATCTGAGTAGGGCTCATTGCAAGGAAATCCCTTTTGTGGAAAGGGATTTCCCCTTTTTATTTTATTTTTAAATTAGCAAATATAACCACCACTGAAATTGTGTGTCCCTGCTCGTCAGCACCTCTTGTAGATAAAGTAATGATGAAGGGGTCTTGCCCTCCAAGCAGGCAACCACACCGACCTTATTGAGGGTCCTGATCAATTAGCCCATCGCAATCTTCTGCTGACACCCCAAGTGATTAATTGAGTTGTTATCCATTGATTTTTCTGCCCCGAGCCACCCTCCTCTTCCTGAGATGGGAGCAGTGGCAAAAAGAGGAACTAGCACTGCCTCGCATTCCCTTTTCAGGCTGCAGAGCTGCTGTGTGGTCTTTGCTACTCTCAGGCCTGTTGCAGCAAAAGCAGACACTCTAAGATGCCACTCCAGGGTTTACTTGTTGTTATGTGACCATCTGAACAGGATACATTCAGATCCTGACCTACTGTGTTATCTCTTGCATTTGTACATCTTAGCCTTTTGGTCTGATCTGGTCTATCTCTAGCTGACTGATCACTTTGAGAACTGTTGTTGGGTTTTTTGGCAATAGATTTGTTTTACTTCTCATTGTGTGTCGTTTCTGACTTTTGTCAACCTTAAAACAAACCTATTATGTTGCTTTCTTAGCAACATTTGTCCATATGGGTTTGCCTTTCCCTTCCCCTGAGGCTGAGAGAGCATGAATTCCTTATGGTCACCAGATAGGTTTCCCTAATTAAGCAGAGACCTGCACCCTGATCTCCCAGTGTCCTAGTCCAACACCTAGACTACTATACCACACCAACTCTGATTTTCAAATGATGCTATTTAAATGTTACCCTACATTATGAGTTGAATGCTCAATCCATCCGTGTTTTTTTAAATAGGACCAATATTTCCAGCAGAAGAAATGCAGAAGTGTGTGTGAGAGGGGGGGGGGGGGGTTAATATTTGGTCTGTGGTGAGTTCTTTCCATCTCAAAGGTCTATGGCAGTGTTTCTCAACCTTCCTAATGCCGCGACCACTTAATACATTTCCTCATGTCATGGTGACCCTAAACCATAAAATTATTTTCATTGTTACTTCATAACTGTAATTTTGCTACTGTTATGAATCGTAATGTAAATATTGAATATGCACGAATACCCGATATGCCCAAATTTGAATACTTGGTGGGGGGAGTGGAGGGAATTGGTTTTGTCATTTGGGCATCGTAGTTGCTGGGATTTATAGTTCACCTACAATCAAAGAGCATTCTGGGCTCCACCAGTTGAACCAAACTTGGTACATAGAACTCCTGTGACCAACAGAAAATACTGGAAGGATTTGGTGAGCATTTAACTTGAGTTTTGGAGTTGTAGTTCACCTACATCCAGAGAGCACTGTCCTGAAAGGAATGCTTGTCTGAAGCCCAAACCTCTAGAACCGAGGGAGTAGCCACCTGGGCCTGTTAGGCCATGTCATCGCCACCCTCATTTTTCTAAACCCAGAAGTGGCTTTCTTTTCTAGTATTGAAAATGACCTATTTGAGAAATAAAGAAAGGAATAGATTAGTGATTAATTCCATCACTGCTGGGGATGGAACTATTTGTGAGAACCTTTTTAAAATTCCCAGCACATCAAAAGTACCCAGTTTTTGTAACTGTGTGGGAGTATTAGAAACTGTGCACTTTTGTTCTAAAAACCTGTTGTTATTGTTAACTGCAGTCGAGTCTGTTTCAATTTATGGTGACCTCTGAATGAGAGACATTGCTCAGATCTTGCAGATTCAAGAACAAATTTTCACTGATTGATTTATCCATCTGGAATTATCCTCTGCTTTACCAAACTCTATTGACTTCTATGGAAAATTCAGGCCTGATCTGCTGTAGGACCCATTTATTTATCTTTTAAGTAGTCCATGGCATCCATAGAGCTTATCTGCAGCACCACATTTCAAAGGAGCTGATTTTACTTCTAATAATTTTCTTCATTGATCAGTTTTTCCATCCACATCCAGAAATTGGAAATCCCAGGGCAATGGGCAAACACCAGTATTCTGTGAAATACACGTTCCTTCATAGCTACCCTTCCAAGTCCTAGTCTTCTCATTCCTTGACTGCACGCTTTATTCTCCATTCTAATGAATGACTGAGCCAAATGATGGGAAATTTAGAACTATTTCAATGTCTTCATCATTTATGTTAAAGTTATGTAAATCATAATAAAGGTGAAGGTTTCCCCTTGCAATTAAGTCTAGACATTTCTGACTCTGGGGGGTGGTACTCATTTCCATTTCTTAGCGGAAGAACTGGCGTTGTCTGTAGACGTCCCTAAGGTCATGTGGCCGGCATGACTGCATGGAGTGTCGTTACCTTCCCGTCAGAGTGGTAGTACCTATTGATCTACTCACATTTGCATGTTTTCGAACTGTTAGGTTGGCAGAAGCTGGGGCTAACAGTGGGAGCTCACTCCCCTGGATTCTACCCACCAACCTTTTGATCATCAAGTTCAGCAGCTCAGCAGTTTAACTCACTATGCCACCAGGGGCATGTAATTCATCTTTGGTTATTATTTTTGTGTTCTTCATATTCAACTGGAAACCTATTTCTACATTTTCTTCTTTGACTTACTTGAACTGCTGATGTTCCTAAATACCTGTACTCATAATCTTTTCTGCACTTTATTTGCCGATTTAAATGTGGTACAAATCAATTATTAAGTAGCTGGAAAAGAAACTTCAGTTGATTGAAGCTGTAGCCTTTGCCAATATGAAATTTGTGCAATTTCCCTTTCGGAAATCTGTGTGGTTCCCTGCCATTGTAGAGAGAATACTTTCTAAGTGTCTCAAAGATACAAGACCATAAACTGTTTCATTATTTATTTATGTATTTACTTTATTTCTATTCCGCCCTTCTCACCCCGCAGGAGACTCAGGACGGATTACAATGTACACATTACATTTAGACACACAAACACACAAGACAGAGGCAATTTAACATCTGGCCACCAGGGGGAGCTGTCAAACTCCATTCCTCAGCATGTTTCCTGGAGATCTTTTTATGGCCTCGTAAATCAGTTAAATTAAGCCTTCCCACTAAGTGGTACCTTAATTTCCTACTTGACAGATGCAACTGTCTTTCGGGTTGCAAAGGTCGACAACAGGCTACACAATAGGTTGAGAGCCCACCTTGACCCGGGCAGGCCTCAAACTCATGACCTTCTGGTCAGTAGAGATCTTATGCAGCTGACACCCAGTCAGATGCGCCACAGTCCCGGTTTCATTGTTCTCAATATCTGTCAGGAATTAGTAAAACTGAAATGTACCAATCCTTCCCACAGGGGGGGCCAGTACTGCCTAGAAGGCACCAAATCTTGCCTGGTTTTGAAAGCAGAGCAGGACCAGCCCTGGCTAAAACTTGGATGGAAGACTGCCAGTAAATAACAAGTGCTGTGGGCTGTATCTCAAAGGGAGAAAGTATTCTTTGCCCCAAAACCCCCTATGAAGTTCATGAGATCATCATAAATTGAAAAGTGACTTGAAGGCAGATACACCCACACACACACTCACTACTACCAAAGCTTTAGTACAGTGGCCATTTGTAATAGTCAGTGGTAGCAGTTCCTATGAACCTCAGTGAGTTACATACAGCCTGCAAGCCACATTAGACACATCTTTATTGAAGATGAACATGTATGCATATATATGGCTATGCCACAATGCATACATATTTTGGGCACGTTTTCTGCATTAGAAAAGCAAATTGATGTACATGTTTCAAGATGGATCCAGTGACAGGCTCCCAATGTTGTTCAGGGTTTTTCAGATTGCAGCCACTCTGTCCTTGTGGCGATCTCGTTTTTTCTTTCCTGTAATGAACATTCTACCCCAGATGCCAACTAATTTCCTCCCTGACACTCTCTCCCAAGAGGAGAGCCTCTGTTTAACTGGTCTTACAAAAGGTACATTTTCTCATTGGTAGAATAAAAAGCATGTCATGCTGGAGGGAAGTGGAGGAAAAAAAACAGCAGTAAGGGGAGCAGGCTAAAAGTGGTGTGGAATTAATACAGTTTCTTTGTCCACTGGGCATCACTGCAGCTCATGAGACAGTTGTGAAATCTAAGATCTTGTCCCATGCCCTTCATTGCTGTGAGTGAAAAGACAAATTTACAATTTATGATTTACTGTCTTTGGTAGCATTCTTTCTTTTCAAAATCCCCCTCAATATATGCAGGTTTTGATTTTATCAGCATTAGATCTAGAGTACTGTATTCCTTGAAAAGCTGTGAACTTACAATGAACTGACAACCCTGGGAAGCTCCAGTTCCATTAAAAATGTTAAATATCTTTGAATAAATCCACAGAGTTCAAAGTGTTTTCAGTGGATCATCTAAGGACGCTAAAGCAGGTCTGTGCTAAAGAAATCTTTGCAGCTCCAAATTATTTTGGCCTAAGTTATGGATAGTGGTAGATTTAGAACAGGGCTTGACACACTAAAAGCTTGTCTGCATCAGAAGAAAACCTTGAACTCATCTCAAATGGAAGGTTGGCTTCCTCCATTATGCAAAACTACTACCAGTGAATATTCCATTGAACATTTTTTTTCCATTTTAAACTAAGTTTGCCTAGCTTTGGGCATACTCCAAATTTTGCTCCAAGGTATTCTGCACCTTCAAGAATGTTTGGACAGCTAGATCAGATCTGATATGATCCAATCTGTCTAGACTTCATACAGGCACAATCACTCTTTCCCTGCAAAATCAGTAAAAGAAAAGGGAATGTAGCCGTGTTACTGCTGCCACTCCTAGCCAATCATAGAGCTCCACGCAATCCCCTGGCTGTCAATGGTGCCTTTGCTGACATCAGAACAGGGCACCTCTATCCCCGGTGGCGCAGTGGGTTAAACTCCTGTGCCGACAGGTTGCAGGTTCGAATTCTGGGATGAGCTCCCTCTGTCAGCTCCCCATATGGGGATATGAGGGAAGCCTCCCACAAGGATGATAAAACATCAAAAACATCTGGGCATCCCCTGAGCACCGTCCTTTCAGACAGCCAGTTCCATCACACCAGAACTGACTTGCAGTTTCTCAAGTTGTACCTGAAACAACAACAACAAAAGTATGTAGTAGGGGGCAGTCTCCCCTCCTTCTTCTTCCTGCTGTCTCTGAACCAGGAAGGAGGGAGATTGCTTCCTCCTTTGTGCTGGTTGTGGGGCTACCCTGTTCTGACATTGGCAGTAGGGGTGGTTGATCCATAAAAAAATTGATTCTAAACTCGGGGGATTCAGATTTTGATTAGTTATAGAAATTATTACAATTTTTTTTAAAAAATTAATTGAAACGTAATTAATAACAAAATTCTTTATTAGTTCTTAATTGGGCAAAGCAAGGAAACAGGACTGATACTGTTAAAAGCACAGGCAAATCAAGGGGGAAACATTTCCCTTCACCTCTGGAGTGCAATTGACTGGAGCTGTAGATGTATAACATAAATATAAGAGTTAGGTATCTGGACTATTAGGAAAGTGAAGTACGTACCCTACCTATTCCTCCCTCCTTTTATTCTTCCCCTTCCCCTCCTTTCTTCCTTTTCTACTCCCTTCTTTCATTCCTTCCTTTGCTCTTTGGTTCCATCCCTACTTCTCTCCTTCCTTCCTTCCTTCCCTCCCCCTTTCTCTACTTCTTCCTTTGTCTCCTTCTTTCCTTCATTCACTTTTTATTTCCCTTTTTCCTTCCTTCCTTCCCTTGCTACACTATCTCTTTCTGTCCTTGCCTTCTTCTCTCTTCCTTCCACCTTTCCTTCCTGTCAGTTCTCCCCTAACTTCATTCTATGTGTGTATTTAATCCTTTTTTGGTTTATGTCAGCTCACCTCTATTCATAAGCCAAAGAGCCGACGCAGCCCATAGACACCTCCAAGGCCATTTGGCCTGCTTGCCTGCACAGCTCACCTCTATTCGTAAGCCAAAGAGCCGACACAGCCCATAGACACCTCCAAGGCCATTTGGCCTGCTTGCCTGCACAGCTCACCTCTATTTGTTCCAAAGAGCCAGACACTTCCAAGGCCATTCATAAGCTAAAGAGCCGGCGCTGCCCATAGACACCTCCACGGCCATTCGGCCTGCTTGCCTGCACAGCTCACCTCTATTTGTTCCCCTCCTCCTCCTGTCCTTGCCAATACTCCGGCTTATTGGCAAGGAGAGGAGGAGGAGGGGAAGCGAATCACCGCCTCCTCCTCCTGTCCTTGCCAATACTCCGGGTTATTGGCAAGGAGAGGGGGAGGGGGGAAGCGAATCGCCTCCTCCTCCTATTCTTGCCAATAACTCGGAGTATTGGCAAGGAGAGGAGGGGAAGCAAATCGCCTCCTCCTCCTCCTGTCCTTGCCAATACTCCGGGTTATTGGCAAGGACAGGAGGAGGAGGGGGGGGGATTCGCGTCCCCTGCTCCAACCCAAGGAAGGAGAGGGATGTTTTGGCCTTCAACTCCCAGAAATCCTAACAGCTGGTAAACTGGCTGGGATTTCTGGGAGTTGTAGGCCAAAACACCTGGGACCCAGTCTCCTCTCGCAAAGAGGGGAAAAAACGACATAATACGTGATCTTTAGAAAAATGGCGACCCCGGGTTCGGTAAAGAAATTATACTTCCGGGTTAGGGCCTGAGGGTCAGTAAAGTAAGGAAATAATTTTAAATAAGAAAAATAACGAATTTCAAATATATTTAAATAGGAGATAACCAACCCTAATTGGCAGATGTGTTCACAATGACCAGGAGCTTTCATTGAGTGCAGTATCTGGTTAAGAGTGCCAGCAGCAGTGACACAGGGGACACACGCACTGCCTCAGAGGAAAGGATAAACTCCCCAGCTGCGTAAACAACCAGGGCTATTCTGGGGTATATTTACACCTGGCTAAACTGCTCCTTATAAATGAGCCTGAGTGATCTGTAGCCTAGTCATTATGTTTTTTGTTTTTATTTGGGGCAAAAGTCACTTTCTCCTTGGAAAATCAAAGCCATGGCTTTAACCAGAAAAATCCTTATCCAGAGATGAAGTGTACAAGGACAGAACTGGACTCAAACTATCAATTCCTTTTGTTTTTATTGTATCTGCATATTCACAGCTTTGCATCCAGTCCTCCAACTTGACATATGTCATTTTACCAATTTCCACTGCAGCTTTTTTTCTCTCCCAGGAGTTGTAGTCAAAGTGCTATAGTGCCTTAGCAACATTATACTAAAGCATTAGAATCATTTTGGTTTAGTGCTAATTGTCTTATTTCTTTTACTTGCTTGATCTCCATTGAATTGATATCCTGGAAGGAATCATTGTGTTTTCTTGGCAACCATCTTTATATAGTAAAGATGTAAAAACACACAGTGACAGATAAATTCATCTCAGAAAGTACTGGGTTAATTTAAACTAACATGGGAAGTGGGAATAAAATGCTTAGGATAATTCTTCTGGGTGAAAAAATAATAATATGGATCTCCAAAATAAAATTGGCACATGCAAAAACAAAACCTGGGACTTCTAGAGACATTTTCTGCATCTGAATGCATCCCCAGTCATGTATGAGTACTCCTCGTATATAAAGTTGAGGGCAGGTTTAGGAATCAAAATAAGGATTTTTGATATGTCCCATGGTTAAGTCGAGGATTATTCTGAAGCAAGGGGAAAGCACCAATTCCATCTCAGGGGTGGCCATGACCTAGCCATCGCCATTTCCCTGCCTAAGCTTTCAAAAAATGTCAGAATTGGTGCCACGGTGGAGAGAGTTTTAAAAGATCAGTGCTCCTTTTTGGTTCTCTCAAGAAGCTCTAAGTTCTTTCCCTTTTGTCACTCCACTCAGAGAAGGAGGTTGTTCCTTTTCTGATCAAGTACAGCATTCACACTGAGCCAGTTTTTTGTGTTGATGTCTTGACTACAATTTCAAGGCTTATCTACGCATGGTAAAGATTTTCCCTTGAAATTAAGTCTAGTTGTGTTTGACTCTGGGGGGGGGGATGCTCATTTCCATTTCTAAGCCGAAGAGTCAATGTTGGCCATAGACACCTCCAAAGTTGTGTGGCCGGCATGACTTCATGGAGCACCATTACCTTCCCATAGAAGTGGTACCTATTGATCTACTCACATTTGCATGTTTTCGAGCTGCTAGGTTGGCAGAAACTGGGGCCAACAGCAGGAGCTCACCTCGCTCCCTGGATTCCAGCTGCCAATCTTTTGGTCAGCAAGTTTAACCTGCTGTGCTGCACCACATATACACACATATGTAGTTTAATTCAAAAACAAGCTAGTAGCTGCCCACTGGGATTCTCTATCTGAATTTCCTACTCTGAGCAGGGGATTCGATTTGATATCGGACCCCTTCCAACCCAAGAACCCTGTGATTCCAATTTATTTTCTAAAAATACTGGATCAAATATAAAACAAATGACCACCATAGTGCATAATTGGCTCCCTTCTCACCTCCTCAGATGACACCCATAGCTATCCATGGCATTCAGTAATACAATGGTTACCTTATTAAAAGTGACTTCTGTTTTCAGATTGTAAAATGGGAAGCTATTGCATGAAGCCTCATTACTATAAAAACCATACTGGAGCTAAATCATAGTTATGGAAATTTACATTCTACCCAGTTTATATGATCATTGTATTTATAGGATGTTCAAATCTTGTAAAATTTGCAGAAGCAATATCACTAGGTGCAAACAAGGAGTTATTTGAACAGACTTCTGGTCCAGTCTTTTTATAACATAGAGTAAAAAGTATTAAGTCTGCAACCAGAAGTCATTGTAGAGATCAGCTGGATATAGGCATATCTGTGTACTTTAAATAAATTTAGGATTTGCTCTTGCTTCCCATAGGCACATGTGGTTGTGCACCTTCATGCCATTTCCAACAGCTGCTGGCCATAAGGTGAACCTATCATACGGGGGGTTGGCAAGATTTATTCATAGGGTGGTTGCCTTTGTCTTCCTCTGAAACTTGAGAGAATTTGACTTGCCCAAAAACACCCATTGGATTTCCATGGCCAAGCCGAGATTTCAACCCTGGTCTCCAGACTTATAGCCCAATGGTTAAACTACTCAAACATGCTCGCTCAGTACACACAATATTCAGACATCCTGTTTCTGAATCTTTAAGTTACCTATCAGAACATCTTTTTCTGTGAAAACAATTATCTTAGGGCTGATAGAGTGCAGCCTTGCATGTGCAAAAGCCTATGAAGATAAAAATGTCATGCCATCCATTGTCAACTCAAATGCAAATTTACATTTTTTTTATTATTCAAATATACAAAAAAGGGAATCATGGAGAACATGAATACCTTAAGGAAGGCTTCATCTGTGATGCACTTCATTCTCCCTCCCCTGCTGAAAATAAAGAGGGAACAGGGATGGGAACAAACCATAGGTAATTACATCTAGCACATGGCCCAGATACAATCCCTGATTTGTAAATCAAGATACTTGTGGAACAGCTTTTCCACAACAGTTTTTTTAAAGTGAAAAACAAAACCTTGACAATTGGGTTATTCTCAGTTGAAAAAAAATCTGGAATTACACAAGTAGGAAAATTGAACAAGTGAACCCATTCTTGGTCTGTCACCACCCCATGATAAACTGATGGGGAAAATCCATCAATAACAGGTGATAGCACCATTGCTCCACAACTTATCTAGTGCAATGATTTCCAGATGCTTCTGTGCCAACATCTTACTTCCTTAAAGGTGACACTGAGTCACTATACTATATTAGGTCTTTCTCCAGATACTTTTTTTAAAGCAGGGATAGAAAGTAAAATAAGACAGCTATAAGCTCCATTTTCCTTCTCCAGGAGACAAGCTCCATTTTCCTTCTCAGGACTGTGGGTGGAATAGTCTACCTCTTGCTATAGTTTGGAATCTAGGCCACCTCTGAGAGCTATCATAGTTCCTGAGGATATATTCAGGGGGATGTGGAAGATTATTTCTCCCATCCATTACCATTCAGCCATCACTGACTGTGAACACTCTTATTGCCACAGTATGTATTTAGAAATCCCCATGATATGTTCATTGTAGTTTATTTCCAATAAAGTGTCCTTACTATAGAGAAGGTTAGCATAACATAGCATGGCATAGTGTATAATAACCTAGCATAGCAGCCTCTGTTATTCCTATGAGGACTACCTATGACGGCAATAAATATATAAACACCATTGATGTTACTGGGAGTCCTCAGCAGATGTCAATATGAGTCCTCCCAGGAATGGGTGGATGAAATTGTCTATAGCTGTATGTATAGATATAGATGTAGATAAAGATATAGATATAGATAGTGGTTGATAATTTAATATAGTTCTGATAATAATTGGTGAAGTGTTCAGCTACATAGAAGTCTTAGTGCCTGATTATTTCAGAACGACTCAATCCCCACTAGCCTAAATTTGTTGTGAGGGATAGGTTGAGTCCACCACACACTAGGATCCATCAGGATACTCAATTGCTTTCAAGACTTCACATTTGTGCTTTGAATAACAACAACAAAAAGAACAACAACAACAAATTCTTTATTACCCGCCTCTCTTGCAGCTTGAGGTGAGGTACAACATAGTTAAAACAGTGAGGCAAAACAAAGCACTATTAAAATACATGTAACAAATATACACCAATAAAATGCAGCTTAAAATTTACTGATAAAGTTCAGGTTAAAATTCACAAGTTAAAATTGACTGGGTAGGTCTGCTGGAAGAGATAGGTGTTAAGTTGTGTCTGAAATTCTGACAGCTGATTTAGCTGTCAGATCTCTTCCACAGGTTGTTCCACAGTCTTGGGGCAGCAGATGAAAAGGTCTATCCCCCAGATAACCTCAGTGTATGGGAGAAGGTGATCCTGTAGGTAACCTGGACCCAAACCATGTTGGTCTTAAAAAGTCAAAACCAACACTTTGTACTTTGCCTGGAACCTAATTGGCAGCCAGTGAAGTGACTTTAGGGTAGGTGTAATATGCTCACTCTTGGGTGTACCTGTAACTAATCTGGCTACCAGGTCTTAAATGGACTGGAGTTTCCAAACTTGTTATGCAGGTCACCCAACGTAAAGCACATTTCAGAAATCCAACCTTGAGATTACCAGCACATGCACTACCATCTTTAGGTCCTCCAAATCCTAGAAGAGGCACGGCTGGAGTATCAGCCAAAGCTGGTGGTAAGCACTCCCGACCGTTGCATCTACCTGGGCTGACATTTGGAGAGATGGATCCAGAGGCACTCCTAAGCTGTAAACACAGTCTTTCAGGGGAGTGTTACCCCATCCAGAAATGGTTGACACCCCTCCATCCCCAGATTAGGACCCTTGAGGGCAAGCACCTCTGTTTGTCTGGGTTCAGTTTCAATTTGTTTTCCTCATCCAGCCCATTATCTCCTCCAGGCATTTATTCAAGGGAGTCACACTATACTTAGCTGTTTTTGAAGGCATGGAAATATATATTTGGCTGTCATCAGCATACTGACAGCACCCCGCCTCATGCCTCCAGGTGATCTCTCCCAGTTGTTTCATGTAAATGTTAAAGAGCATTGGGGATAGAATGGTCCCTTGTGGGATGCCACATAACTGCTCCTTTTTTGAGGAGCAGCTATCCCCAAGCACTACTATCTTAAACCTGCCTGAGAGGTACAACCAGAACCACGGCCCCTCCAGGCATTCCAGAAGGATACCATAGTCAATGGTACTGAAAGCCACTGAGAGATCTAAAAGCGCCTTGTCAGTGTTAAGTCAGAGATCATGCACAAGGCAAACATTGCAGTCTCAACTCTGTATCCTGCTCTGAAGCCAGTTTGAAATAGGTCAAGGAAGTGTGTGTCATCCAAGACTGCCTGGAGTTGGAGACAAACTGCCCTCTCAGTTACCTTACCTAAAAAAGGAAGGTTAGACACTGGTCTGTAGGTATTACAGTTCAGGGACTCCAAGGGATAGCTTTTTCATCAGTGGTCTGATTACGGCTTCTTTTAAACAGGATGGAATATTATTCACTTCCCTGAGAGAGACATTCATAATTTGTTGTATTTGAAATCTAATTGCGTCTCCTCCCTGGACAACCATCCAAGAGGGGTAGGGGTCAAGAAAGCAGGTTGTTCTGCTTACCTGCCCCACTGGCTTTTTTCCACATCAACTACTCACCAATAGAAATCCCACTCACGAAGTTGCCGGACATCTCATTATTGACTTCTGATGTAAAGACAGTGGCTAGATTGGCTCTTATGTGAGAGATTTTATCTGTGAAATAGCTATTAAAGACATTACAGAGAGCTATTGAAGGTACTAGCAGTAAGTTCACAGAGGAGGGTACCTGGGTTAGACCTCTTAACAGCCCAGTTGGACTTGAATCCAGAGATGCAATAAGCGCAGAGAAGAAAGCTTTCTTCACTGCATGTATTTCCACCTTATAGGAGCAAGTTATATAAATCTTTGCATTTCTATACTCTTGGTGCTGTTTGGGCTATATAATGACCCACATTCACCTCAACCTCATAAACAGAAGGATCAAATATCTCCTGATCATTTACCATTGCATGCTTTTCAGCCTATGAACACAACTACTGTGGTTGACCTACAGACATGTAATGGAGGAAGAGCTTCAACCATGATGGACTGGGTTGTTTCATCATTAATGTAGCACCTTTGAGAGTTCAATATGGTGACACATATGTTGCATTTATGTCTTGCCTTTGTTCCAGTGAACATGATACCACATGCATGACTCTCCAGATTATCTTCACAATAGCCATATAAGATAGGTTGGACAAGGGCTTTGAAAAACTGGCCATGCTGACTGGGGAATGTTGTAAGTTATAGGGCATAAAAGTAGCATTCCCAAGGTGTGACACCAAACTGAGAGAGAATGACTGTGCCAGATAACCGGGTGAATGTCATGGCCCACTGAGGTCTTGAACCTAGTTCCAGTCTGGCATTGTGTAACCAATACTCCATCCTGGATCTCTTTAAAATTATCTCAGTAATTCTTAACCCTGTACCACGCTATGACTCCTATCCCCTGAAGGAGCAAAGAGGAGAAAAAAGAGATGCCCAAAGGCAATCTGGCAAGTTAATGGATAAGATCTTACAGTTTCCTCTTAGCCACCATACTATATCAAACATCTTGATGCATAATGTCAGCTCACATGCATAGAAAACCCAAAATTCTGGCTAATGCATAACGTGTTTTCTTAATGAACACCACAGAACATTTACTTTTTGTAAGTACTCTCTCTCTCTCTCTCTTACACATGCACATGCAGACACACAATTCATTTTTCATGGCAAAAGATACAACACAGTCTACCAATAGAAGTCTCATTAGATCAAAATGAGGGGTTTTGCTAACAGAATTCTATGAGGATTTGATCTATAATTAATGTAATAGCAAACTTTAAAAATTATAATACAAATTAAAGCACATATTCATCCTTAGTGTGATCCTTTGTTAAACAAAACCGTTTTGTCTGGCTAACCTTTTTGCTACATCATCTATTCATTTTCTGCCTTTCGAATTCTAAAAATGGCATGCAGGCAGTATGAAATTTATTAGGTTCTTTAACAAGAAACTAATAAATTGTCCATCGCTAGAGCTTGCCAGACTTTTATCTTTTCAAGGTAGTGGCAAGCATGGAGGTTATTCTTTCCCAATCTTTGTTTTGCTTTCCTTTGCTTTGCTTAGGGTATGCTTTCCTTTGCTTTGCTATGTGAGTTTGCTTAGCTGTATCAATGAAATGACATGGGGGAGAAGTCTCCATCTCTGAGAACCTGTTCTCATGGTAGCAACTGTAATCCATGGAGGCTACCATCTTCCAAACTCTGTCATGCTTTCCAGTTACCTTGTAGACATATGCATGCCTTATACTTGTCCAGGAGTCGGTGTGCTAGTTCTTCATGAGGATGCACCATGTACCCCATGCCAGTGAAACTCTGCCAACAGGAAAAGAACAAAACAAACCCACAGGCATTGAAGATCACACATTTCCCAAAGATTTGTGGCTACAGGAGGATATGATGTCCTCTGGCATTTACTTCTGCCTAGCAATCAATGCACTGTAGCAAGCCATGCCTATTGTCTAATGCTTTCTGTTAGCTAGGCTGAGGTAGAGCTGCACCATACAAGTCCCGTCCTTTCCTATATACCAGTGGGGCTTTTTGCTAATCCAAAGAGTCATGTTCCCATGCTATAACTCTCAACCCAAGCATTCATTCCTGGGAGAGCTTAAGATCTTAGCTTCTGGCCTCCTCTTGGGCTCTCCCCTCAGCAGACACTTCTGTGCTTCTCAAGAGGTGCAGCATAGGGGTAGAGCTGGGGAGCATGGGGAGGGGTGGGCATTCTGATAAATGCCTTGATTGATGGAAGCGGCTACTTAGAAGCTCTCTCTTGTGTATGACAGATATTTCTTTTTCTTCGAAGAGGGGAGAAAGATGACACATGATTCCCCCAGCTCTTTCCTCTAGCGGCACTTGTACGATTTACATTAAGGCCTATAACCGGGGTTGGAGTAAATGGAGCAGGTTTGCAATTAGTTTTCAAAGTACTTATCTCATTAAAGTAAATGAATTATTGATTTAGTGACACTCATGCTTTTAGTGAGCGGCACAGTGCCATCACTGCTCTGTTCTCCAGCTTGGCGAGCCAACAGCCTGCCCAAGCAAACTTGCTTTGTGCGTGGTTTTTTTTTCTCTGCCCCCTTCCATTTCTTTCAAAAATCCCCCCCACCGCCCAAGCCCGTTTTCTGATATTTCCTGCTTGTTATTTAGCTTTGTAATTAAAGTGGATCCATGTCATGAGGGAGCAGTGAGAGGATTGGAAACACGTCTGAGATTAGTTTTGAAGGAAGTTGGTGAAGAGACTGGGCTAAGGAGAGGAGCCCCCCCCCCCTTCCCGCACGAGGTCGATGTGGCAGCATGGAGTCAGTCCTGGTGGCTATGTGTTTCCAGGAGGATTGCTGCCAGGGACAACCAGAGCAGGTTTCTGCATGCTTCCTTCTGCCAGCCTTTTCCTGGAGTGCCTGCAACAATGACAGAAGTCTGCCTATTTGTATGGGGTAGAGAGAGGGAAGCACCCAAAGAAAGATGAAATGGTGGGTTCTGGCAATACTTTACAAGTGTATTAGCTAGGCAGCACTTGTTGATACAGGAATGAGGTCATGACCCAAGAGAGATGGTTTTAGCCTGCTGTTTTCTTCGCTTCCCTTCTCTCACCTTCACCCATTCCGGGACACTGTAGCTAAGTCATCCAAATATCCAAACTGAAACGCCCATGGAAGAAAATGGAATATAAGGGAAAGAGCACAAGGCAGTGATGTTTCTTCCTATTGATCTCACTCCCGACTTCAATAAATGGGTTTCCATGACAGAGGCATGCGGCCTATGGCCCTCCAAAAGTTTGAGCCTGTACTGAAGGAGTAGAGCATTCCAGATGTTGAACTGCCTCTCCTAGTAGTCATAACTATTGGCTATGCTGGACCTGCTGGGAGTTGCAATCTGACATATAGTAGACCATACAACACTTACCCCTGCAGAATAGGATGCACCATTGGGACTGGCACTGCTTCAGCAGTGGCAACGTCCATAAAATGAGGACTTCTCAGAAGTGCCTACTGGGTCAAATCAAAAGTAATATGGCCAATTATAAAGTAGGTAAGCTGTAAGCCTCCAGATGGTGTTGAGCTTCAATTCTCATTGAACCTAACTAGCATAACAATTGAAAAAATGTCTGCTTCCCCACCCACCCCCATTTTAAAGGGCACTGAATAATAAATGTATGTATTTATATACTTATTTTCTATCATTATAAAATGTGTTCATTTTTAATCCACTCTTTAGACATACATAGTTTTCCCAGTATCTGCAAGTAAACCAGTTGTAAATCTGAAGAGAAAATACTAAACCAAAGCAGTAGGAAGATGGCAAAAGCCAGGTTAAAAAGACAATGAAATATTATGTATCTGGATACAGAGGGAAGCATTGTAGCACCAAAAAAGAACATAATAACCAATCATGTTCACAAGGAAGTAGGTATTACTAAATTATCTTGGTCACTAACCCTTTAGAGACTGAACAGTGAGAACAAACTAGCATCTTTAATTAAATCTAGAAATGGATCAGGAATCCATGTTGTGGTTTGTTTGGTTTTTAAAAACCGGTGTAATGTATTTTATATAGTCAGTTGATGCCAATGGTTGTGTTGTCCATGAATTCTAATTTCTGGGTTATCTTCAAGGGAAAACTTAATGCAAAAAGTAGTAGTTCAAACGGAATGTTTCTAGGGAGTAAATGAAAGTGGTCAGGCTATCTACCCATCGTCTGTGTTTTGCACACTTTGCATTACAGTCTCTTATATCCATCAAGTTGTATTGAATCTTGGTACATGTGACCCCCTAAGTTGCACCATGGCATATTCCTTCTCCCAACATTTAGATGAAGACTGTGACACAGGTTGCTCAGCATCAGTGTGCAGTCAAAACTGAAAAGTTATGAATGAGGAAGAGCACACAAGCTAGGAAAGGATGCTGTCATTTCGTTTTCCCTGAGCTTTCTAGGGAAGGAAAGACTTTGCCCCCCTCTTCTTTTCATCCTGCTGCTGAGCTCATTGATTGCAAACTACTTTGGGAGCAATTGAAATAAAGTGAGTACAAAGGGAGAAAGTAAGAAGAGGAGATAATAACTTGGACATTTTAAAAATAGCTGGGAAACTGTAATGACGCAACATCCATCGGGACTGTCTGTCAAATTGGGACAGTTGGAAGGTATGAAGTCTGTCAACCAAGGGAGACCAAGCATAGCACATGGAAATATTTCATTTGCTTTTTTGAGCCCCTCAGTGCATCAGATATATTTTTAATTACAGTTTGGTGCTGAAATTACATTAACCATCAAATACACTATCACTAATATGGGAAGGAACTAAATATACCAATCAATGGGAATGGAAGCTTTTATTTACCGGTTAAGAGCTTGTGTGTGGAAAGAAGTTGACTGTTTCTAAAATATGAATCCTGTTAAAGTGCATTTTAGTATACTTGAGATTCATTTATACGGAAATAGAAATGTTATAATCATTGGGTATACGTGAGGAGGATTTCATTTATTAATAATGAAACAGGTTTTTCTGTTTGCTAATTGTGAGTATGTTAAGGCTAAAATTTAAACAGGAAAGAAATAATAAATTATAGAACTTGGATGCAACAATGGCAGTTAAAGTGTGATCCTAGGGTTACAATCACAATTCTGAAGTGTGAAAGAGTCCTAACTTTCAAGATAGAAACTGCAGATTCTGTGAGAAAAAGAGGTGTTGGTTTGCAGCAGGAGTTAGAGGCCACTTTTCAGGATGGGCAAGGGGTCAAAGGCATGTTGGCCTTAGAGAGGAAGAGGAGCTGCAGACCATTTGAATGAAAAAAAGTCATAGATTGCTATGGGGAATGCAGTGCAGGAGACCAAGGAATAAAAGGCACTTGTGATGACCAGTGGGTACATCCCACACAAAGAAAACTTTGTATTGTCGAAGGCTTTCATGGCAGGAATCACTGGGTTGTTGTAGGCTTTTCAGGCTGTATGGCCATGTTCTAGAAGCATTCTCTCCTAAAATTTCGCCTGCATCTATGGCAGGCATCCTCAGAGGATGCCAGCCATAGATGCAGGCGAAACATCAGAAGAGAATGCTTCTAGAACATGGCCATATAGCCCAAAAAACCTACAACAACACAAAGAAAACTTTGATTGGCAGATCACCTTTTCTAGTTAGCAAAATCTGGGACTGTCTCTTACCAAACATTCTTCAAGTGCTGCCTCAAGAGCTTAATACTTGATGCATTCTCTCTTTCAGACCAGATTTTCTTTTCTCTGTGTGTCATGAGCAGGAAGAGCAGTGTTTGCCTATGTTGTCTGAGCAGAGCCCTGACTCCAGTGGTTGCCTGATTAGTTACTGGAAATGTGGCCCCTTTCCTGTGGAAAAGCTCTTCTTGTTTAATTAAAAGTGTTGACATTGGGACCAGCCAACCCACCCACCTGAGAATGCTCCGATAAATTAAACATTACGCTTTTAATGGCCCATAAAGAAACTCTTCACTCTTGCTTGCGTACAGAGAGGGACAGAAAATAAGAAAGACGTGGGGGAAGGAGGTTATATAGCTAGATAATCTGAGCTAATGAATTTAATTAAACAGGAACATTAATTTAGGAGTTATAAAGGAGGGGGAACAAAATGTGGTACAAAGCAGAAGTTGCTGAAAGGCTAATGGATGAAGGAGGGGGTGGGTCAGGGTCTTTATTTACTTGGACTCTGTCGCTCCCAGTCCTAGGTTTAGAAATAATGCCTTTGCTCTGGAAGAGAGCAACGGCTTTATAGTGTATATTGGTTTTATATATGTATGTGTATGTGTACACACATATACACACACTATTGTGGGTTTTTTTAATGTGATCCCTGATCTATGGTATTTGCTAGCCTTGAATGCCTTGCTAAAGAGGAAAAAATAAAGTAGAGGTGATTATAATAAATTGAAAAAATTACATTGTTGTTCTTTTGCCAAGCAAATATTTCTAAAAGAAAGATGGGATCCTGCAGGGGTTCACTACATAACTTTCTTGTTGTAACTAACCCTACACACTCACAACAAAAGGCTAAGGAAGAAAAGGAAAGGCTAAAACAGTGAAGTAGTCTGGGAAATATGGCAAGTGTTATTGGGAACAAGGGAGTGCATGTTGAATGGCCTTCTATATGCAATTTCTGTATTGCTAATGCCATAAACTGTTCAGGTCCTGCCTATCTTTGTGACTGCATCTCCCCATGAACTAACATAAGCTCTAAGATCTTCTGGGGAGGCTCTCCTCTCGGTCCTGCCACCATCACAAGCACGGTTGATGGGGACGAGGGAGAGGACCTTCTCGGTGGTGGTTCCCTGGTTTTGGAATGCCCAGTGAGATTAGACAGGCCCTCACACTATCCTCCTTTTTTAGGGATTTGAAGACATGGCTTTTCAAACAAGCTTTTGAAAATGCTTAATTCCTAGTTGTTCTGTGCAATAGTTGCATACCCTTGCACTTTACCTCATACCCTCTCTTCATTGTTGCAACTGGAACTTATTATTTATTTACTTACTTACTTACTTTATTTATACTCTACCACCATCTCCCCAAGCCCAATGACATAATAACAACACAACAGCCAATATAAAAACAATACAATCAATAAAACTCAAACATAAGCAGTAATAGACAGTTTAAAACCATTTCGGCTGGGCCAAATGTGAATATTAAAATTTTAAAATAAATAAACACTGGGTGTGGACAGAGGTAAAATGTATATAGCAGGAAGGTTCAAAGGGCAATGTGGGGTAGACCACCCAACAGGTAATTAAAGTGCTTCTGAGGACATTTGCAGAGATTGAACACAGCAGGGCATTATTTACTTATTCAGGGAAGGCACATTGGAACAGCCACATCTTCAGGTTCCTCCTAAAAACTGCCAAAGTGGGGGCTTGTCTAATATCCCTGGGGAGCACGTTCCAGAGTCGGGGGGCCACTACAGAGAAGGCCCTCTCCCTCATTCCCTGTGAAGGCGACAAGAGTGAGAGTAGGGCTTCTCCAGATGATCTGAGAGAACCCCTGGGTTCAGAAAACAGAAAGGCAGTCACATAGTAGGCGGGTCCCAAACTGTTCAGGGCTTTGTAGGTAAGAACCTGCATCATGAATTGGGACCGGAAGATGAACGGCAGCCAATAGAACTCCTTAAACAGGGGGGTTGACCGCTCCCTGTAAGTCGCTCTAGTTAGTTTAGTTAGCAGTCCGGCTGCCGCCCGTTGGACCAATTGAAACTTCCGGGCCGTCTTCAAGGGCAGCCCCACGTAACGTGCATTACAGTAATCCAATCTGGAGATGACGAAGGCATGGACCACCGTGGCCAGATCCGACTTCACGAGCTACGGTCACAGCTGGTGCATGAGTTTTAATTTTGCAAAGGCCCTCTGTAAGGACTCACCCATCCTAAGCAGGCCGAATCCTGCTTGGAAATCTGGATCCCTGTTTGGAAATTGCTGGCCTCCATTTTAGTAAGGGAGTTTCAGCTAGTAGCCATCAGGAGAAGGTCAGAGCCAGAGAAAGGGGATGTGGCCTTAGAGTCACTCTGCTCAGATACAGTTTCTTCCCTGTGATTGGCTGGGTGCCAGAGGGGAGGAGTTGAGCTGACTAGGAGAAGGATTCCTGTCAGAAAGATTTTAGTCTTGTGGGAGGCTTCAGATGAGAAGCATCTGAGCCTCGTGAGTCTTGTCTTGGGAGAGGCTTCAGATAAGTCGCATCTGAGCCTTCTCTGTCTTGTGCCAGGCTGCAGATAAGAAACATCTGAGCCTGAGGAGTCTTGAGCGAGGTTTCTGGGGGAGTATCATCAGAGCCTCTGCAATAGAGACTGACAGTCTAATGTATAGCTAACCACCACAAGGAAATAGGCTGGACTAAGGGGGTCAAGACCTAGCACTGACAGCGCTTAGGGCCAGGAGAGATTCCAGTGGTGACGCTTTAGTTTAGAGCCAGAAGGACTGACTGGGAATAGTCAGTTAGATCACCTTGTCATCTCTTGTGATAGAGAGACAGGTGGGGCTCTGAGACTGCGGTGCTAATCTAGTTATTAGCTACTGTTAACAAGACTCAGGGAACTGTCTATGGTATAGAAGTTCCAGTTAGTTACATCAGCTACCCTCTAGTTTAATTATTAGTTGGGGAGTTGGGAGACAAGTCTTAGTACTGTCTGTGGAACTGAATTTAAGATCTAAAGAAGAAGCACTAGCCTTTATATAGAAACCACTACGCACCAGCACATTGTTTAGATCCAGTTAACCATCACGCTATTAATTAATTATTCATTTTTGTAACCGTACGCTCTTGTTGCCTCACTGTAGAACCAATACGATCTGTGCCTATTTGTTAGCCTGTTTGATAGTTAATAAATCCTTTTCTTATTAACTTTCACATGCCTCCATCTTTCTGTCTTTTCAGTTTTCCTCACCGTGGGTGATTTGGGGTAAAGGGAGCCTAATTAAACATCTTAGTTGTTAAATTAAATCCTGATCACAGATTAGGTTGGTGGCAGTAATTACCGGGAGTGTTAATGATTAATCTGCAGTGTCAAGTCGTGACACCCTCCCAGCCACTGCTGATGCCTGAGCTTCAAACGTTAGCAATGAGTCTAAGAGGACACCCAAGCTGCGTACCTGTGACTTCAGGGGGAGTGCAACCCCATCAAGCACAGGTTGCCACCCTTTACCCCAATCCAGCTTGCGATGGACCAGGGGGACCTCTGTCATGTCAGGATTGATCTTCAGCCTGTTCATCCTCATCCAGACAGTCACAGCGGCAAGGCACTCATCCAATACCCAAGGGGCTTCCTTGGAATTAGGTGGAAAGGAGTAGTAAAGTTGGGTGTCATCTGCATAGAGATGGCACCCAACTCCAAAACCCCAGATGACATCTCCCAGAAGTTTCATGTAGATGTTATAAGGCATAGGGGACAGAATGGAACCTTGCGGGACCCCACATGTCAAAGGCCAGGGGTCCGAGCAGGTGTCCCCCAGCTTCACCATCTGGGAACGATTCACCAAGAAGGACCAGAGCCATGACAAAACCATGCCCCCAAGACCCATCCCAAAGAGCCGTCCCAGAAGGATACCATGGTCGATGGTATCGAAAGCCGCTGAGATGTCCAAGAGAACCAGAAGAGCCACACTCCCCCTGTCCAACTCTCTACAGAGATCATCCACCAAGGCGACTAAAGCTGTGCCGGTACCATGGCCAGGCCGGAAGCCAGACTGTGACTTATCCAGGTAATCGATATCTTCTAGGAAACCCTGGAGCTGAGAAGCGACCACCCGCTCCAGCACCTTGCCCAAGAAAGGGAGGTTGGAGACCGGCCTGTAATTGTTCAAAAGAGTCAAGAGAGGCCTTTTTTCCATTCCTGTTGTTTACAGCTTGGCCTTGTTACAGACGCTACTGCCATTGATTGATGTCCTGAGTTTTATAGAGTTTGAGTTGATGTTTATATATGCATATGTGTTTTATATTATTGTATTTTATATTGTGTTTCATTCATGTTGTTTTTCTCCCGTCTGTAAGCCACCCTGAGTCCCTTCAGGGAGATGGTGGTGGGATATAAGAATAAAGTTGTTGTTATTATTATGGTTATTATTATTAACTATTAAGAAGCAACAAAGTAATGTTAGTAGTAATGAAGCTTCTTCAGGAGGTTAAGATGTGTCTTTGAATCAGGAGGAAAGAAGTTTGTGTTGAAAAGAAAATCTGCTTATGGTGAAAGGTAAATAATGTTAGACTTAAAAAATCATATCACTAGGTTGTATGTAAGATGTACTTTGTACATTGTAATATTTGAATTGTTATGTTTCTGGATTATCATATTAGCATTTTAAGACTACAGTTACCCCTCCATATCTATGGGTTTTATATCCATGGATTCAACCAATCACGGCTTGAAAATATTTGAAAAAGACAAATAGCCAAACCTTGTTATTACCATATACGAAGCAGTAGATGGATATGCAGACACCCCACCAATTGAGAAATGGTGGGTTGCCTGCACCTTCAGCACTCATTTGAGTTGTTTGTCATTTTATATAAGGAACACTATATTACTACCCCATTGTATATAATGGTACTTGAGCATACATAGATTTCAGTAGATACCAAGAGTCCATGTATCTATTCAAAATCCTGCAAAAATCTTAAGTTTCCAGGGATCATTAAGTGGAAAGATAAGCGTCTTTAAGAATGCATTCCTGAACTGGACTAGGAACACAGAAATCTATTTGCCAAAAAAGTGGTAGCTGTAACTTATTTACTTACTTAACTTTTGGCAAGTGAACACATATTCCATATTATGTCTGTTCCAACTACAGTTCCATCCTCATTATGCACTCCCCTCCCCCACCCTTAATGAAGGTCCAGCCCCATTGTTCACCCCTTTTGAGCTCCTCCTCAGGTACATACTTTCCCATTACTTATCTCATTCAGGATTTTATTAATTTTATCCTGTGCATTTGGCCCACCCACGGTGTTTTATTTCTCTATCATGTTATTTTGCAACTGTTTATTCTATATTTTGTTATTTTATGTATTTTATTTCGATGTTATTTTTAGCTTCTTTGTATTTTATTTTGCTGTACTGTAATTATGGGCTTGGCCTCATGTTAGCCGCCCCAAGTCCCCTTTGGGGAGATGGTGGCGGGGTACAAATAAATATTATTATTATCATTATTGTCTGAGTATGATGGCCTTCCAAGAGTAGTGTCTTGGTGGTGGATACATAGGTGACTGTGGAACCCTATTCTTGATCTGCATGTTCTTCCACAGTGAGGATATCAGTTTCCAGGTGGTCAGGGTTGGTTTGATGTTCCTTCCTCTTGGTACAATTTTCCCTTTCACCCTCCATTCATGCCTCTTCAAATTCCACAGCACTGCTGTAGCTATAACAGTTGCATTGTGACTGAAAAACTTTGCAGCAGCCAAATTTAAATGGGAGCGGGGGGAGGAGTTGCACTGACCAACCATCTTCCTCAGTACAGTTGATCTTTGAAACCAGTGCTGATTTCAATATTATTCTTTATGGGGCTTCTCATACTCCACTCTAATGGAGGTTTGTACTCAGTGTATGCCCAGTGGAGATCATTAAACATCTTTCTACAATAAATTTTGTGCAGTCCACTCTTCGTGCGGTGCTCCTTCGAACGGTCACTGACAGAGAGTTAATAGAGTTTTTTTAAGGGTAAAACAAATAATTCTGTAAAGGGGAAGCGAGAACCAATCATTTTATGTCCTGGGACTGAGAAGCTTTATATCATGTGTTATTGCAAAGACAGGATTCAAAGAGCACAGATAATGAATGTCCTTCCCATCTTACCTTGGGTAGCATTTCCTAACTCCAAATACCCCGTTGCCCCAACCTGTGTAAAGCATAGGCTAGTCTCAAGAGAAGCAATTAGCCAATATCCACAAGAGAACAGGGAGGAACTTAAGTAGAGGGTCCCACAGAAACTAACACCATTAATCACATATGACTACATCGCACTGTGGGGTAGAAGCTTAATTCCTTGCTTTGATTACAAACTGCAACATACATCGTCCTTTACCGTATTGCATTAGGTACTTGCAGTTGCTTGTGAACCCAGTGATTTCCTTTCTTCTTGGGTTCTATTAACACGAATGTTTCACAGAGTCATCTCACGAGCCCATCACTTGATGCTGGAACTCAGTATTCACAGTGAACTCTAGTTCAAATGATGCTGCTCTCCACACCCTATATTAAACTATTCTGGCTGAGAAGATCCACTTAGGCTGCCCAGTTCTTATGTTAGTAAGATGCCTGCCTTGGCAGACATGATGATATGGTAATAAAATTGTTCCTAGTACTGCCATCTCGGAACTTCCTTCTATTATTTATTTCCCAAGAGTCCTTTCAGCATGTCTGGGTCCCCAAACTCATCACTGCCAAAATCTTCTATCAGAGCCCAGGGAACATACTGTGTGATCTCAACATACACCCAGGGGAAAGATCTGAGTTCTTCCTCTCAGCCACAATTAGCCCAAGGGTCTTCTGTGAGCAACGGGTTTGTAGAATGAGGACAAGCAGTTACACTTTCCTGGGCTGCAGCAGAGAGGTTCTGTGTCTTCTGTTGTCGTGGTCCTGAGAAACCACAGTGATGGCATTAATGAAACTAAGCTTTGACCTAATGAGCTGTGATTATCCTTGAATCGGGCTCATGGAGGCAGGAATTTCCATAATTGATCTTCCATACTGTATGTCAATGCCAGCAGAGCACCCAGGCATCCAAAAGGGTGTTATAGGACTGTGAACATCAGGAGTGAGAGGAAGGGCCATGATTTAAGGGCAGGCCTTCACAATTTGACAAAAGTACCAGTATTAAAATAATTTAGAATATTCCTCCATGAGAATTTACAAAGGTGGTCCAAAGAAACTCTGCCTTTAATGAAGCAAAGCTCCACTCATGAGTAGCTAAACGGAATCATAGAATCGTAGAGTTGGAAGAGACGACATAAGCCATGTTCAGGTGGAATCTCCTTTCCTATTGTAGCACAGCAGTTCTCGTTTGTGCCTGGAGGGCAGGGAATGGGTCCTGGGGTTCCATTAGCATTAGGGCCTGCAGCAGCAGATGTGGATTCAGAGGATGAGCTAGATGACTGGGGTGAAGCACAGGGCCCTTCGGATGGGCCTCAGTCGCCTACAGAGAGCTTGGCATGGGATGAGATGATGTTTGGGCCTAGCATAGATTCCGATCACCAGGTGGAGATGGGTAGCAGCGAAGGGATTTATGAATACCCCGGGGGGGAGGAATTCCGAAGAGCTTGAAAGTGTAAACATGGACGAAGCCGAGTGGGAAAGTGTTAGGGAGGAAAGTTCTCAGGAAGATAGCGACACAGCTGCTGAGAGGCAAGGTCGAACTTTCGATAGGAGACGGAACATAGAGTCTAGGAGGAGGGATTGGTCTCGAGCCCTAGATCGGCCGAGGTCCGTCAGCAGGGATTGGAGACGAAGAAGCCTAGAGCGCCGAGGACCTCGGCCGAAGGATTAAGTACAGGATCCGTGGGAACGTATCCTCAGTTCTCCGGCCACGTCTTACCTGTACAGGCGTGAAGCGGAGTAGGACCACCAGCCGTGGTCATCAAGTCTTGCCTTGTTTTGCCTTGCCTTGTATCCTGATTCGCATTGGTTTGCGAAGCCTTGCTCTGTTCCTGATTCGCATTGGTTTGCGAAGCCTTGCCCTGGTTTCCTGATCCGCATTGGCTGCGGAGCCCTGCCAAGTCTTTTGCCTATTTGCTACGTTATCTTGGACATTGTTACTTTCAGCCTTTTGGATACTCTTTTCATATTGGACTATATTCTTTGGAACTGTTTTATACTCAATAAAGTAGTTAGCCTTCAGTACGTCTCCGTGTGTGTGTTTAAGGGGCCAGAAAGTCCGTGATCGTGACAGCTGGCCGGAGAACTCCAAGAACCCCTTATCACACCACGGGACGCCGCTCGGGACGCCGCAAGAAGCGCTCCACGACAGTGGTCGCCATGGCTAACTTGTCGGATGCCCAAGTGCAAGAGATGCAGCGGGAATTGGGAGAGCTACGTACCCGGGCCGGACGGCACCCGGGGGTGAGCCCACCGGCCCGTTTCAATGGCAACCCGGCTCTGGTGGAGGTCTTTGTTTGCCAAGTGGAACTATACCTGGAGCAGCGCCCCAACGAATTCGCCACTGACAGAGCCCAGGTGGTGTTTGTTTACAACCTGATGGAAGGGACTGCCGCAACGTGGGCCACCGCGTTGATCCGGGCCCAGTCCCCCCATACCAACACGCTGCGGGCTTTCCTAGCCGCGATCCGGGTGACATGGGGGGCCCCCGTGAATGAAGAGCTGGCTGAGAGGGATTTGGCCCGGCTGACGATCAAGGATCTATCCCTGTCCCAGTACATTTCCCGTTTTCGAGTCCTGGCGGCCCAGGTACAGTGGAACGTATCGGCGTTGCGTTATCACTACACTGCGGGGCTGACTTCAGAAATGCAACAGGAGATGTTGAAACATCCTCGGCCCGATGATCTTGAGGCAGCCATTGCCCTGAGCCTTCGTGTGGAAGCCGGACTGCAGACCAGGAGGCGGTGGGACAAGGGCGTGCTGGAGAAACCGGTGGCGAGGAAGGAAGCAGGGGCCGGGCAGTTCCAACCCCGGCAATTGCCGACGCCAGCTGGCCCTGACGACCCGGAGCCCATGCAGTTGGGGACAGTACGGCCCAAAGTGGACCAGGCGGAGAAGGCACGGCGTCAGCGTCTTAACTTATGCTGGTATTGCGGGGGGGCTGGACACTTTTCAAAGGAGTGCCCCAGAAACCGCGTGGAAAGACTCCTCGGGCCTCTGCCGCCCTCGGAGGGGCCCCAGAGCCCTAAGAGGCCCTTCAGGCGACGGGGAAGGGGCCGGCCGGGTGTAAGAGGGTTCGCTCACTCGGCCGACGTCGCTAACCTCCCCCTGAACCCAAGACTGGACAATTGTTCCTTGTAATGGTCAGCCTGTGGTCACCCGAGAAGGGGCCGATGATGGTCCATGCCATGAAAGACTCGGGGGCCACCAACAGCTTCATCGATGCAGACTATGCCCCGTCTGCTGGATTATAATTTCTTGTTCTCCAAGAGCCCAAGGGTGTCCAGACTATCGATGGGAGAGTTTTGAAAACGGGGGCTGTGACTCAATATACAGCCCCTACCAGGATGTGGACTAGCTCCCATAAAGAGGACATTTCTTTTCTTGTAACCAAGCTCCCAGATTTCCCCATTGTCCTGGGCATTGTGTGGCTCGCACTCCATGACCCCCAGATCTCCTGGGCCAAGAGACAGCTAATTTTTTCTTCCGACCATTGCCAGGGTCACTGCATGATGGCCCGGGCGTGCCAGGCTCAAGAAGTGGAGAATGTGGCCACCCTGCCCAAGAAGTATGCCGGATTTTGGGATGTCTTCAGTGAGAAGGAGGCGGAACGCTTGCCTCCGCACCGGCCCTATGACTGTGCCATTGAATTGCAGCCGGGAGCCCCAATCCCGCGGGGGAGACTACCCTCTCTCGGAACCAGAGCAACAGGCTCTCCGAGATTTCCTGGATGAGAATCTGCGGAAGGGGTTCATTCGGCCCTCCCAATCCCGGGCCGGGGCACCGATTCTGTTCGTCAAGAAGAAATCGGGGGAGTTGCGGCTTTGCAATGACTATAGGGAACTCAACAAGATCACAATCCGGAACCGCTACCCCCTACCCCTGATCCCCGAGCTCTTGGAGCGGATGCGGGGAGCCAAGGTGTTCACTAAACTGGACCTGAGGGGGGCTTACAACCTTGTCCGGATTCGCCAGGGTGATGAATGGAAGACGGCCTTCCAGACCAAGTGGGGAAGCTTCGAATACCTGGTGATGGGATTCGGTTTGTGCAACGCCCCAGCCTGTTTCCAACATTTCATGAATGACATTTTCCGAGACTTGCTGGACCGCTATTTGGCGGTCTACCTAGACGACCTGCTCATTTTTTCTCCAGATCAGGCGACCCACGACCGCCATGTCAAGGAGGTGCTCCAGAGACTCAGAGCTCACGGGCTCTATGCTAAGCTGGAAAAATGTGCTTTTGATCTGCGGGAGGTGGACTTTCTGGGCTACCGTATCTCTCCTACGGGCATAGCCATGGATGACACCAAGGTCCAAGCCGTGGCCGATTGGGCGGCCCCGGCTAGCAAAAAAGACATTCAACGATTCCTGGGCTTTGCCAACTACTACAGAAAGTTCATTCCTGACTTTGCCAAGTGGGCTGATCCTATCACCCAGTGTTTGCGGGGAAAGGTGCCGTTCCGGTGGACTCCGGAGGCGGACGTGGGGTTCCGCAAGTTGAAGCAGCTGTTCACCACTCAGCCGCTTTTGCAGCACCCCAACCCCGCACCCCTTCATCGTCCAGGCCGATGCTTCGGATGTGGCAGTGGGAGCGATCCTGCTACAGCCTCAGGGACGGACTTGTTGCCCTGTGCCTACTATTCCCGGCAGCTGACGGCTCCGGAAAAGAACTATACCATTTGGGAGAAGGAACTTTTGGCCATCAAGGTGGCTTTCGAGGTCTGGAGACACCTGCTTGAAGGGGCCAAGTTCCCGGTGGAGGTCCACACCGACCACCGGAACTTGGAGCATCTGAAGTCCCAGCGCAAATTGAACCAGAGGCAACAGAGATGGTCCCTGTTCTTTGAGCGATTCAATTTTCGCATTCACTATGTGACCCCCAAGCAGACCAAGCAAGCTGATGCGTTGTCCCGAAAGCCGGAGATACGTTCGTGAGGGCGCCGGGCCGTCCGGAGGCTCGGTTGCTCAAAGCGGAGAACTTTGCGGCTGCTCGGGCGCTTCCTGTCAACCCTCCAGTGGCTCCGCCAGCCCCTGGGGACAAGAGACCATTGAGTGTCCGTGTTCAGGCTCGCCAGCGGACCGATCCGTGGGTGCAAGAGCAGCTGACTAAGGGGCCCCAAGCCCCTTTCAGGTAAAGAACGGGTGCTCTACCACCGGGACTCTGTATATGTTTCCCTGGGCCCGAGCGAGCGGACATTCTCAAGCTCTGCCACGATAGCCGGGCCGCAGGCCATTTTGGGCTTTTCAAGACTCTGCAACTGGTCCTACGGGACTTTTGGTGGCTTAAAGTGCGGAGGGATGTGGAGGACTATGTGGGATCCTGCCCTGTGTGCCACCGGGCTAAGAACCAGGGGGGCAAGCCGGCTGGTTTGCTCCAGCCGCTCCCGACCCCCTCTGCTCCCTGGAAGATGATTTCGGCCGACTTCATCACCGACCTCCCCAAGTCCAAGGGTTTCACCACGATATTGGTCGTGGTGGACTGTTTCACCAAGATGGGACACTTCATCCCCTGTGTGGGGGTGCCTACTGCCAAGGAGACTGCTGATATGTTTGTGCAACATGTGTTTCGGCTGCATGGACTTCCACAGAGCCTGGTGACGGACCGGGGCACCCAATTCACTTCCCAGTTCTGGAAGGCTGTCCAGAAGTTGCTGCGGATTGATGTGTGGATGTCCACGGCTCATCACCCGCAGACCGATGGGCAAACCGAACGGGTTAATGCCACTTTGGAGCAGTACCTGCGCTGCTATGTCAACTATCAGCAAAACAACTGGGCGTCCTTGTTGTCTTTGGCGGAGTTTGCTTAAAACAATGCGACGCAGGAATCCATCAAAGAGACTCCTTTCTTTGCTAACTATGGACACCACCCTCGGTTCTACCCGCCGGTGGACCCGTCTGAGGACGTGTCGGAGGCTAAGGATTGGCTTCGAGAGCTCACTGCACTCCAAGACTTGCTACGCACCCAATTGGACCAGGCGAAGGCCGACTACAAGCGGATGGCTGATCGGCGGCGCCAGGAGGGTCCTGAGATCCTCGTGGGGGATAAAGTTTGGCTGTCCACCAAGAATTTGCCCACGCAGCGACCCAGCCGCAAGCTGGACGCGAGATTTTTGGGCCCCTACAAAGTTTTGGAGAAGGTGGGGCCTGTTTCCTTCAAACTACAACTCCCAGCGGACATGAAGCTCCACCCGGCGATTCAGGGAGTGCGGCCTGACGTGACGCAGCCGCCTCCTCCCCCTGTGATGCGCGATGGCGAGGAGGAGTTGGAGGTGCAGGACATCTTGGATGCTCGCATTCGCTACCGGAAGTTGGAGTATTTGCTTGACTGGACCCGGTCATGGACCCGGGCTCGGGATGTCCATGCTCCGGATTTGGTAGCTCGTTTTCACCGCAAGTACCCTGACAAACCCAAACCTCGAGGGCGGCCTCGGAGGGGCCCTGAGGGGGGGGGGATAGTGTAGCACAGCAGTTCTCGTTTGTGCCTGGAGGGCAGGGAATGGGTCCTGGGGTTCCATTAGCATTAGGGCCTGCAGCAGCAGATGTGGATTCAGAGGATGAGCTAGATGACTGGGGTGAAGCACAGGGCTCTTCGGATGGGCCTCAGTCGCCTACAGAGAGCTTGGCATGGGATGAGATGATGTTTGGGCTTAGCATAGATTCCGATCACCAGGTGGAGATGGGAAGCAGCGAAGGGAGTTATGAACACCCGGGGGGGAGGAATTCCCAAGAGCTTGAAAGTGTAAACATGGACGAAGCCGAGTGGGAAAGTGCTAGGGAGGAAAGTTCTCAGGAAGATAGCGACACAGCTGCTGAGAGGCAAGGTCGAACTTTCGATAGGAGACGGAACATAGAGTCTAGGAGGAGGGATTGGTCTCGAGCCCTAGATCGGCCGAGGTCCGTCAGCAGGGATTGGAGACGAAGAAGCCTAGAGCGCCGAGGACCTCGGCCGAAGGATTAAGTACAGGATCCGTGGGAACGTATCCTCAGTTCTCCGGCCACGTCTTACCTGTACAGGCGTGAAGCGGAGTAGGACCACCAGCCGTGGTCATCAAGTCTTGCCTTGTTTTGCCTTGCCTTGTATCCTGATTCGCATTGGTTTGCAAAGCCTTGCTTTGTTCCTGATTCGCATTGGTTTGCGAAGCCTTGCCCTGATTTCCTGATCCGCATTGGCTGCGGAGCCCTGCCAAGTCTTTTGCCTATTTGCTACGTTATCTTGGACATTGTTACTTTCAGCCTTTTGGATACTCTTTTCATATTGGACTATATTCTTTAGAACTGTTTTATACTCAATAAAGTAGTTAGCCTTCAGTACGTCTCCGTGTGTGTGTTTAAGGGGCCAGAAAGTCCGTGATCGTGACACCTATGATAAATAAGAAATGCATTCAGGATTTTATGTTTTCATTTTGAGTTCTTCTGTTCTTAGTTGTGTATTTTATTTAGAACTACAACTTTTCTGTAAATAAATAAATAAAACAAAAACAACTAATCTGTTTCTTTCAGCAATTACTTATTGATAGAATTCCATAGATTGTGGTTGTGAAACAAATCCCTTTTTTAAAAAAGGTTTGTTGCATAATGCAGTCTGCTATTACTGTTCAGCACTTCTGTCTCTGATCTGAAGCTCCCAGGTTGCCCCAGTCTAGTGTTCTTTCCAGATAACTGTAATAACCAGTTTCAAAATTGGACTCATAAAACATAGCAGTTTTGTGAGAACAGGTATTTTGTGTAGTAAGCAGAAACTGAATCTATAGTGCAAGAAGATGTAAACAGAGTGGATGCACCTCAAAAAGTAGGGTTACAGCCTGTGCTTGATGGGGTTACACTCCCCCTGAAGGTGCAGGTTCGCAGTTTGGGAGTGATCCTGGACTCATCACTGAGCCAGGAACCTCAGGTCTTAGTGGTGGCTGGGAGAGCTTTTGCACAGTTAAAGCTTGTGCGCTAGCTGTGCCCATATCTTGGGAAGTCTGATTTGGCCACGTTAGTCCATGCTCTGGTTACATCCCGTATAGACTACTGCAACTCTCTCTACGTCGGGTTGCCTCTGAAGACTGCTCGGAAGCTGCAATTAGTCCAACGTTCTGCAGCCAGATTACTAACAGGAGCGGGGTACAGGGAACATACAACTCCCTTGTTGCGCCAGCTCCACTGGTTGCCAAGTGCGTCTGATGGGAACAAGAGACAGGGCCTTCTCTGTGGTGGCCCCTCGGCTATGAAACTCTCTCACAAGCAATGTTAGATTTGCCCCCTCCCTTTTGTCCTTTAGAAGGCTGGTGAAGACCTGGCTTTGGAGCGAAGCATTCCCAGTGTAGTCTGGAATGAGTGACCATGTTTACAGAATGAGTTGAATTTGTTTTTAATGGCGATTTGGTTTTTATTTATTTTATTTTTATGTATTTTAATCTGTTGTTGTAAGATGTTTTAACTTGTATAGCATTGAATCTTGCTGTAAGCTAGTCTGAGTCCCTCTATGGAGGTGAGAAGGTCAGGATACAAAAGCTTTAAATAAATAAATAAATAAATAATAAGTATTGGAACTGACCATGGTGCTAAGGAATCTGCCTGAGGGCCCATCTAGACAGGGTCCAAAAACACGCAAGTTTGCACACTTTTACCAGAGGCGTCCAAATGATGTCTCCAGTAAAATCGAATTTTCAGGATAAAGCAGGAAACCCCTCTTTTGTCCCGAATTAATTTAACACCTGGAAAGACCAGGATCTTTCATAAGATCTGGGTCTTTCTAGATGTGGGCCCAATCCATGCAGCTGTCTTGGGATTTCCAGGCTTCTGGAGCCCAGAATACCCAACAGCACCCACCCCCTCCCAAAACACCCCTGAAAAGTTCTAAACATTAAAAATTACTCACCTGGCCGCCATGAAACTGCTGCCAGAGTCCTCCTGGTGCATAGAAATGACGTGCCAGAAGAAGGATTGCCAAAGAGGAAAATCGCTCTCCCCCCACGCTTCCTGGCGCATCATTTCTGCATGCCAGGAAGACTCCGGCAGCATTTTCATGGCATCCAGGTTTTTAGGCCTTTTCTGGGGATTTTGTTTGGTGGCTTAGTGCACCACTGGAAGATCTGGCAGGGCATCTAGACACCACCCCATCCCCCAATCCCACCACCACCAAAAAAAAGTACAGGTTTGGAGGGGAGGTGTGTGGACTTTAACTCGTGCCCAATTGGGTTAAAGGCCTGTGTGGAACCAGCCAGAGAGACTTGACTCTTTAAAACACGGATAGAAACCATCTGCCTTCCAGAGATTTTTGGACTGCAGTTTCCAACATCTCTCGCTGTCTATGTTAGCTGGAATTGATAACTGTTAAACTTCAGCAACACCCCAAGAACATTATGATCCCCACCTCTGATTTAATATTTTAAAAGCATTGGATATTTGGTTTAAGCAGTTTGATGACCTCCCACAGTCTAGGTTTGTAGGTTTGCAACAGAGCTGTTGTTAAACTAAATTGCCACTTTGAGGTCCCTTAGATAAAAGATAGGATTATACAGATATAATACATAAGTAAAGCTCATTCTGTCAAGCCCATTTGATTAGTAGCGGTCTCCTTGGTTTACTTGTACAAGCAGCAGCATTGCTCATATTGTCATTCTGCTTAAAGCCTGGGCAGGTTTCCGGAAACCCCTAGAAAGATAATAATGCGTATTCGGAAAGAATGTTGCCAGTCAGTGAGGAAATGGCATCGACCGTGGGTGCTTTATCCATAACAATAATTGATTTTAATTCTTCTTTCTTTCTGTTTCCTTTCTTAGAGAGCCCAAAGCGAGTGAGCACCACAGGGGAAGCTTGGCTGATTTCAAAGGTACGACAATCTTTTCCTTTTCATTTCCCAGAAACCTTTGAGTCTGTAGGCTGTGAACTTGGAAACCCCTTCTTTATCTAAGTGTGGGGCCAGAGCCATTTTGCCTCTCTCCAGCATAAATTCACTTAGGAAAGACATAAAAATAGCTGACAGGATCATAGTTCTCTATTAGATTCGCGCAGGAAAAAATTCAACATAGATTCATCTTTAATCTCAAAAGACAAGAGCATTTGGTCTGCTGCCATCTGATGAGTCTTATCTATATTGCTAGCATCTCAGAGCCTCCAAGTTAAGTTAAAGTCTGAGAAAACTGTAGTAACTAATAATACTGTTCAGCATTTCTCTAATGCCTTTAGAATGTTCCAAGCAATTCATGTTCATGATCTCATAAGCCTTACAACAATCTTGTAAACTAGATTAGTATTATTACTGGTGTGCCAGATGATAGCTGAGAAATAGCATCATAAAACCATTTATTTATTATATTTGTATTCTTTTTTTCCAGATATTAATGGTACCTTAGTCCATTCCAACCTAGTCGTTCTGAACAAGTGGATCCCTGATCTATAGCTTACACATCAGATCAGTCACACCAGATCAGCTTTGCAAGGATGGGAAGGAACCAGGGACTCATTTTGCATGCTGTAGGTCCTGGACTTAATAGGTAGTCTCTCCCATTAGCAGATCACTGGAAAGACCTTAATTTCAAATGTAGTGAAAGTGTTTATGAGACATAGAAAATAGTACTACAAGTTCTTTGACAGCAAATTCAGTTTTTTGACACTACTCGGGAGTTACAATGTTCAGCTAGCTCAACTACATAGCAAAAACAGGAAGAGAACACAGTCTCATCATCTGTTTCCAAAAGTTTTAATGTATAATTTTCTCTTTTCCCATTTGTTGGTTCTCCTGGAAGCTCCTCACTGGTGAAAGCAGGCTTAGATCTCCTTTTTTTCTTGGAACTTCCATAATACTTTTTCATTAGTGAATTCTTTGTGGAACTGCACATCATTCACCACTTTTCTGTCTCCTTCATTACTCACTTAGAGTAGTTACTCTCAAAAATGGCAGGTGTGAAAGAAGTGGAAGAATTTTAGCTTGGCGTTCTCATGTGAAAGTTGGTTTTATTATTTTCAAAAATTAATACATTGAATCTCAGGAATCTAAGAACATCTGAAAGCTAGCCTTGCCATATTTTTTTGCAGAAATGTGTTTCAGATACAATAACTCTCCCATGACAGTGAAAGGGGGTCATCAAAAGTGGACTGTGTCCAAGTACTGCACTCCAGAGGATTCACTGGCAAATTGGAGTGGGAGGGACACAGAGAAACATATGTAGGTCACCCCAGAATCACATATTTCTCCCAAAGCTCTTCGTAAAAGGAAAATGCCCAGATGGGAGAGAAGGCATAGTTTTTTTCTGATTGACAATCACAGTGAATGGCTTTAGGAGGGCTCTTCAATCCCACTGCTTCAGAAGAGCATATTGAAGGACAGATCCAGTGTTCAGTGTCTTTTTCAAAAGAAGAAGATGGTTAAAAGTGTTTTAGGGGAGCCTGTGGGACCTCTGAAGGATGTGCATTTGATACTAGTTTGGAAAATGTTGGTTGTCTGGTTCATCTGTGTGCACATCTTGAATATTTTAGTAGTCATGACTAGCTGAACCCTCGGTCCCACAGAAGGCTCCCAACTCATTCTGTGTAGGAATTAAGCAGCCTGATAATCATTAGGCTTCTTACCTGCTATGACAGAATAAATGTATGGAATAGTATGGCCCTAAGAAAGATGTTTAAACCAGTTGTTAAGCACCTTCTGGGAGCTTTAGTCCAAAAAGGAAATTTTGCCAACTTTTGGATTCCCACTGTCAGTCAGTACTGAACATATTATCTTAAGTACAATAGTAATCTGATTCAGAAAAAGGCAATTTCCAAAGTGTCTCAAGGCAGTTGAAAAGTTTGCTTTAGGTCACCTTCACTATTGTGGTGCCCTCCCCATGTCTTGGACAATAACCCTCATTATGCCCCCACCCCTACTGCCCGACCCTCAGCCAGGGAGTTCATCTTGTGGGCCTGAGGTTGGAGAAAGCTATTTCGGATAACTAGACTACTTTGCTTGTTTAACTTGAACTTCCCACCTGGGCTTTTGAGTGGCATAATTCAGCCTCATTAACCAAAACAACAGTCCACTCTGATGCCAAGCTGGTGGTATGTGATTTCCCAGAAGGTTAATCACAGATGGATGGATTGTGTGTGTTCATTCTGGACAAAAGTCGTTTATCACTGTGTCACGTTCTTGCTGGAGTCTTTCATGGCCCCTCAAGCCTCTCTGTAAGCAGTCTGGCAAAGCTGCTCCTGAGGCAGGGGAGGAGAAGCAAGTATGATGCCTTAAAGCCCCACACTTTGCCCTTATTGGACATCTCTGTGAATGAGAATCGGGCCCTTGGCATGAAAACACCCAGCTAACAGTAACTGAATTGATGGCTGACTGCCCTGCCTTCTGGGCAGAACTCCCAACTTCCTTCTCACACAGTAGTTGATGGAGGGGTTAATATCAGTCCCTGATCTGTCATTCAAAATGGGCAAGAATAGCTACACACAGTGCTGAACTCTGGAGAATTATACATTGGGGTATTTAATCCCATAATGCAAAACAACAGCTGTGCCATAGACCAGTCAAAGCGCTTTATGAATTAACCAAGAAGCAAATCAAAGGCCAAACAGCATAGCACTTGGCTTGATGATCCTGTTCCCCGAAGGACAAGGCCCCTCCCTTTGAGGGTGAACAAGGAGGGAGCAGGATTTTAGCAGGTGCTGGTTTCCCATCACCATCATGCCATGATGGGAGACTCTGTGCCAGAGCGTGGGAGTTCTTAAAGAGATAGAGGCTCTTTTCTCTCTTAGAATGTCCATCAGTCTGTCTCTCCTCCAGCCACCCACACATACAGATGCACACTCACACACATACAGATTGATTGTGAACTGCATGAATATTGAATAATCATAGAATCATAGAGTTGGAAGAGACCTCATGGGCCATCCAGTCCAATCCCCTGCCAAGAAACAGGAAAATCGCATTCAAAGCACCCCTGGCAGATGACTATCCATCTTCTGCTTAAAAGCCTCCAAAGGAGGAGCCTCCACCCCACTCTGAGGCAGAGGGTTCCACTGCTGAACAGCTCCCACAGTTAGGAAGTTCTTCCTAATGTTCAGGTGGAATCTCCTTTCCTGTAGCTTGAAGCCATTTTCCCACATCCTAGTCTGCAGGGCAACAGAAAACAAGCTTGATCCCTCCTCCTTTTGACTTCCCCTCACATATTTATACATGGCCATCATGGCTCCTCTCAGCCTTCTCTTCTGCAGGCTAAACATGCACAGCTTTTTAAGCCACGCCTCATAGAGCTTGTTCTCCAGACCCATTATCATTTTAGTCAAGATTCCTCCCTCTATGCATATGAGAGGCAGATGGTAACAGCCATGGTGGGAACCCTATATCTTTCAATTCAAACACAAGGAAGAGAAACTTGTGCTACATAGGTGTAAAGAACATTTTTCTCCCCAGATGTTGGCTCTCCCTGCAAAGAGTGTATATAGCCCACAGTAATGAAGTGTGTGGTCTGAAACATGGAGAGGGGGCTGTATAGAGAAATCAAAGCTGTTACAGGGCAGGACAAGTGGGACTAATGGATGGGCCGCCAACACTGTGTACAGTTAAACAATTGCATTTTCCCTACTTGGTGGCTAAAGGAATGGTGTAGTATGAGGTCCAGATGTTAGCCTGCAGTTCTAGCAACACAACGATTACATGATGCTGCAGTGCTGGGCTCACTTTCTATGATGGAACTAGTGATTCTGTAAGACAGACATCGTTCCTGCTGCTCCATTTCCCTTTTCTCCGTTCGTCTTGCTGAACCCTCGGGTAGGATGATGTATGCTATGCAGCGTCCTGCTGAATATTACCCAGCCATAGCCAATGATGGAAAACGTTGCGGGGAAATGGACAGCACATTTTCACATTGTGTTGTGTGTCATCCAAGCTGGAAAAAGTTACATTTTGAACTTCAGCTTCCAGAGTTTCCTAGGAAGATCTGCAAGGGGAAAAAGACAAGGGGATTGAGGAAAAAGGAATACTGGGGATCCCTCAATATCTACTTTTCCTCCTAGGCTATCAGGATTTGTTGGAAATGAGGTTTCTCTGTCTCTTTGAAGGATTTCAAGTTCCCCTAGCTCTCAAAAGAAAAGAAAAAGATAAATTGCAGAGACTGGTGGACAATCACATGAGCTCTCCCTTAAAATTCACAGGGAGTTTTCTCTTGGAAAAGGACTGCCAAAGCAGAAACGTTGGCCTCCAGCAGACGGAGAATGCTTTGCCAAGAGAATGAAGGTTACTAAGGCAACTCAAAGATCTGGGGCACAGACATATTAACAGCAGAGGGCATCAGGGCACAGAAAGAAATACTGGTGCTCGGATATACTCCTGCTAAGATGGCTAAAGTTATTTTGTGATTGTTTGCACTTGGTTTGGAGAAAAATCAAAATGCTAGTGAGATTTCTGCCTGTCTTTCAGGCAGAAACACCACCCATGTGATAGTCTCTTTACCTGAGATAGCATCTTGGTTTAAACTTGGTAATCCAGTGTGGCTAACTCAGGCAGTTAGCAGTATACCTGCAAGACAGAACATGGGGGGATTTATTGGTACCTAAGCAATTCCCGTTTTCTCCACCAGAGTCTTTAACAGAAACCTCAAACCAGGGAAGGATATCCATCCATCCCTCCACTCTCTGCCCCCCACCCCAATTTTTTATCGGGAAATGTCCCAGTTCATTCTCTACTGTCCTGCTTTCTTAGCTGCTTTTAAAATATTCCATTTTGTCTGTCTTCTTTCCTCTTTCTCCTGTCAATCATTGGCTTATTCCAGTTTCTGCAAACTGAGTTCAAAGTGGAAAGTAGTTTTGACTCAGTTCACACATCAAGAGGGAGAGAAGAGGAGGGGGAAGAGTGTTGCCTTTCTTAAACTCAATGTATAATTAACAGGATTTCTCTGTTTCTATTGTAGTTTCGTGTGTTTTGTTGCCCCCCTTTTGACCACTCTCTGACACGGCTTAGCTATATGTGTCCAAGCTTTCATATTTTCAATGTTGAAAGACATTTTAAAAAGCCTTGCAAACCCTAGCCATCAATACGACAATAGCATCCACAGAACAAGCAAAAATATACAGGATAACCGTCCTAGATACATAGCGAGCCATTTAGAATATAGATTTCCCCTCACATTTGCCACATTAGTCAGGCTTCCAAGGCTTTTTCCTACACAATCTGGCTACTTTTTCATCATCCCAAAGCCCTTCTCAATGTAATGCCTGAGCCTGAGTGTGTCCTATAGTAGAGGGAATTCCACTGACCCCCACCCCCTTGTCTGCTTCCTTAATTGTGACTCAAGGTGCCTCTCAGCAGCGTGGACAGGGCCGGGAGCAGCCAGAATGCCTGGAGGCATAGCACCAGTAGTAAGGAGAAGGCTGGCACCTCACAGGTTAATTACATGAGCGGCCAGTTTCCTTATTGACAGGGTAGCTTGGAAAATGCTGAGGCAGGACATACACTGCAGAGTGTCAGAGCGGCGGGAGCCTCCGCTCCCAGCTGCCTCTCTATCTTTCTCTCGCTCTTTCTTTCTCTTTTTCTCTCTCTCACACACACATACATGCATCCCCATAGCAAAGCCCCTCTGCTCCCAGCCATCCCTTCAGCAGCAAGCTTGTCAACTTAGCCTGCTTCCTCATCATTGTGCTGAGGTGCCTTTTATCTGACTGGAGTCAGATATTCAGCCAGCCACCCCTTTGCTGTTCAGGCAGCCCTACTTCAGCTCTGCGGGAAGAACAGGTCCGGGCTTTGAGCTGGTTTTGCTTCTCTCTTCCATTTCACTTCTCTCCCTCCCTTCTTTTCTTTCTGTGATGGTGACAAATCTCACCTCACTCTAACTGCCTGTTGGCTGGGGCTTCCTCGCCCACTCCCTGCTGCCCACCTGGACATATCCTCCCCCAGCCCCCAATCCCACCTGCAATTCCTGCACCAGGCTGGCACATCGGATACCCATGGCACGCAGCTCTGAGACACACGGCGGCCTGCAGCTGTTGTCAGCAGGGTTGTGCCTGTGAAAAGGGGAACCCCAGTCTGCATCGTAGGACGGAGAGAGCCAAGGGGCAGGGGGAGACACCCGACGCCCCAGGCCGGATCACCTCTCTGTGACTCTGTGGACTTCTCAGCTGGCAGCATGATGATGTACTTCTGGGTAGGTCCCCTACTTTGGGTCTATATTGCGTGATTCCAGGATGGCTCATTTATATGTTCCTGTTGGTTTCCAGAGTTTTTCAGACTGTGTAGTTATAGTAGGTGTCCCCAAGCACACATTTTTGCTGTTTGCTGTCTAGTGGGAGTAGGTCCCTAAATAAATTACTGATATATCCTACTAGGGATGTGAATTTTAGTAGATTTAGAATCAGGGGACTGAGTGTCCTGAAGTGCTTTTAGAGAAAACATCTTTCATATGCTGCTGGAGATGGTGTGAGGGTGAAATTTGGAATCATTTGTTTTCAGAAGGTCTCATACGCCTATGCTTGGCTTTAAGGGCCATTAAGGGCCCAACTGAACATATGTGACTCTGCATGTTGTTGTGCTTTCTTGACTCACAGATGGTGACAGCAGAAGTAATAAATATCAGCCTACTGGGGGAAGAGTGCTGCTTTGAAGTGGAATATGGTAGAATAAGATGTACACAATGTGAATGGTGGTTTATTCTTTATTTATTTACTACATTTATATACCACTTTTCTCCCCCTGAGGAAACTCAAAGCAGTTTCTAACATTATAAGGGCAAAATTCAATGCTGTACATACATGTGAAAACCAAAACATAATAGCTAGACAATAACATATAACTATAAATTAAAAACCTAACTAAATTAAAACATAAAATAACATTTAGACATAAACCATAAAAATTAAGCATTGATAATACAATAATGTTTCTATTAGAACCCATCTGTAAACAACAAGATTTAAAAACAGTTATTAAAATCACACAATCCAAAAAGGAAATCTGTAGTTGTTCCATCGTTCCATTCACTATTCCTTATTCTCTTATTGCCCCAAGAACTTTGCTCTCGGAAAGCTTGGTCACATAACCATGTTTTATTTTCCTCCTGAAGATCAGGAGGGAGGAGGCTGCTTTAATTTTACTAAGGAGGGAGTTCCATAGCCAAGGGGCCACCACTGAGAAGGCCCTGTCTCTCGTCTCCAACAGTCATGCTTGCAAAGGAGGTGGAATTGAGAGCAGGGCCTCGCCAGAAGATCTTAATCTCTGAGGTGGATCATAGAGAGAGAGACATTCGGACAGGTAAGCTGGGCCAGAACTGTTTAGGGCTTTATAGACTAAAGCCAGCACTTTGAATTGTGCTTGATAGCAGACTGAAAGCCAGTGCAGATGGTGTAACAGGGAAGTTATATACTCCCTGTACGCTGCTTGGTTGTGATGGATCTTTACAGAAGGCCGTTACTTCCATCTCAGTACCTTTCACAATCACCATGTGTGATTTTTCTCAACTGATGAGTCCATATGGAATAGAACACAAAAGTCTATAGTTCCACAGATGTTCACTTCCATCTCGAATACTATTTTGGCTTTGGCATCCTTCTGATAAAATGGAAAGGGTCTGTATTTGAGAAAAAAGGCATTGCAGGATTGGGTTATGCATGGCAATGGCATCTCTCTGCGCCTTGGATATAGGAGCCTTCAGCATCCAGTTTTTAAGTCTACAAGATATTAGTGAACACTCAGCCAAATGTGGAATGGAGAAGTTCTGAAAATTAAGGATGCAGTTAAACCTTCAGTGTTTGTTTCACTGAAAAAGGTGGATAGATTGAAGACTGGTGGATTTGGATTTTAATGCTCCAATGGTAATTTTTAACTTTGGTTGTCATAACATTTCCTAAGTAAATCAGAGTCCTGTTTCAAGAGCTTTGCTTGAGATGCTTTACTCTTTGGGCTTTTGAGCTCTAATGTCTTAGGGTAACAACACATTTGCTGTATTTGCTGCAGGAAATCTTTTGCCCTCTCTTCTTCTCCCAATTTATTTTATTGCTGTGGGGAATAAGAGTGTCTTATTTTATGTAACACTTGGCTAATGCCTGTCCATGGGAAAGGCAACAGTGAAATTAGCAGAAATGTTGCAGAGGCAAAGAAGCAGCTGGAACACGGTAGGCATGCGGAGGCTTGGGAATAACGACAGTTGCCTTGAGCATCAATTTTCTGCCACAGGCAGTTTTTTACCAGCCCTTGCTGTAACTTGGGAATTTCTATGCTTAAAGTGCAGGATGCAGCAAATGGAAGCTCAGAACCAAAAGGTGTTGGTGCTTAGCAAACCTCCTGTTCAGAGAAGCAGCCTTGACAGAGCCACTCCTGTTTCTTATTAGAAGAAAAGGCCTGGAGCCTGTTTGTTTTCTTGCATCTGAACACAGTGTGTTGTTCAGCCATTCAGCAAGTGTGAAGGCTCTTGAAGTTATATCGGTGTGTTACAGGTATAGAATTTGTCCAAAGATGTCCCCTTAATGAGCACAATCTCAGGCAGTAACTTATTTCAAAGAGTTGCCTGAAAGATTTCCAGTTGCACTTGCACATCTCAGGAGCTGTCATTTCATTTTGTGCATGCTACACTGAACCATCTGCCCCCATACTTAAATATGTGTGGTTAAGGTCTCTGTGCAGGCAAGAAGAATTCTACCCACATCAACTGTTAATGGTCACAGCCCATCAGTGGGCCACGAGGACGAAAATCTCATCCATGAGCCTCCTTCCTCTTTATTTATTTATTTATTATTTTATTTCCACTCCTTTGACTCTGGCTGTCACTCCTTTCCTGTTGCTGACCAGCCCCCCACCCCCACAGACCATATCAGCTCTAGATTATTAAATATGGTTTTCTCTAGATGAGCAGATGGCGACTACTGGGTGGCATATGTTCTGTATCAGAAACTAGAGCTGATGTGGTCTATCCAATGCAATTTTCTGAATCAGCATCCCAAATAACCAAACCAAATCTTAAGTTGACAAAAACTGATTCGTATCCCTTTTGGTACTAATGTTGGAGAGTGGTCCCTGGTCAAAGTGGTCCCTGGTCAAAAAAAAGGTTGGGAACCACTGTTCTAAGAGGTATAAAGACAACTATAGGGGCAAAAAGCACAACTTTTCTGTTGACTTGAAAGCAATAAAAGCTTTTCTGAAGGGGTTTTTGCCAAAGTGCATCGGTAGCATTTGAACTTTATTAATGCCTAGTTTGGGGGATATTTACATAGTAATGATAGCTAAAAACAAATTACTCCTCTTTCCATTTTTTGCAAGAACATCACCACCTTGCTATAGTCTTGCAGCTGACTTTTCGTTCATTAGGATCCCAAGAACAAAGCCTTGGGAACTGGAACCAGGCCTCTGTGAAGGGATGACACAGGAGGCATGCCTCATGTTAGTAGAATTTGGGTCTGTAACAAAATAATTGAACTATTGGGGGGGGGGGTGTTTAGCTTGCTTCATTATCAGTTTTTGTTAATTGAACATTGTTATTTTTTCATGTAAGCACTTGTAGACATATGCTTGGCTCAAGGAGGAGGTGATTGGCAATAGTGATGGTTAATTTTGGTAAGCCATGTTTTTCACTCTTACCTGGCTACCCCCCCCCCCCCCCAACCGAATAAACCTGGATATCTGTCTCCCTTCTAATGGTGCTTGCACTACCAGACTAAGAAAGAAGATAATGTTCCAGGCCTATGATAAGCCAAATCCTTGTGGGATTAAATTTGGTCCTCTGACCTCCAAAATGCATTTGACATTCATTGTTCCATTCAACCCTTTCTTCAAAGTGGAATAATAGTAGGAATTGGTTGCGGCTCATTCCCAAAAAAATGTGAGCCTGACTCAGCCTTTGCTTGGGTAAATTGTAGCGCTAATAACTAACAATATTTTGACCTACAAAAAGTACATTATGCATTAAATCATAGTACATGTGTGTAGAGGACTGAAAATAACAATTGCTTCAAACTTGGGTGAGAGAGTTGTAGTAAATAGTTGATTTCTGTCCTTTTGGAAAATATGGATTTGCATGAGCCATATCCCCTTGTCCCATTAAAAAAATTGGGCTTCTTTTCCAAACATTACTAATATCTGGTGCAGGAGAATATTAATAATGACCGAAAAGAAGTTTTACTTCCTCCTCCTTATCCTCCTCTTCCTCCTCGCAACAGCCAGAACAGTGACAGGAGTGACCACAGACACTGTTGGCACTTGTTCCGGCTAACGCCTTGGGTTGTCCACCCCCCATTGTCCATTTCAGGAACAGTGAGGACTGCATGGTGTGAGAAGGAATGTGTGGGGTGGACTAGGCCTGTGGTGTGTGTCTTCTCCTGCCATTTTCATTTAGACGTGCAAGCACATGATTAGTACAGACCTAAAAGGCTCCAAGTAGAAATCAATCCATAGTTTCTTAATATTTAAAGAAACATATACCTGATTGTACATGAATTTTTTATATTCTTGATATAGCACACACATTCGGTTGCATTCAGTCATACATAAAAAATAAATCAAGTTTTGGCATTTACAGTGTTTCCTCGCTACTTCGCGGTTTGCTTATTGTAAACTCGCTGTTTCAGGAATTTAAAATGTTTTTATTTAAAATATATATCATGGTGTTTTCACTGTTTTGTGGGGTTTTGCTGCTTCAAGGCACTTTCCCTCTTCAGACCTCCAGCCTTGAAGGGCCTTTTCTTCCTTTCCTTCACTTTATTTTAAGTTTATAAAGACTTTAAATAGTGTAGAACTACTAGAATAATGTATAAATATTAAAAGAAATAGAGCATCCCTACATTGAGGTTTTTCACTTATTGCAGGATGTCCTGGAACCTAACCCCAGCAATAAATAAGGGAACACTGTATTAACTTTTTAAATTAAAAAAAACCTCACTGGAACCCTGAATTCCTGAAAGGTCTTTAAGTAGACTATGGCAGGATCGTGGCTGATGTCCCTGAGTTCAAAACATTGCCCTGCCCCTCCCATACCGCAGTGTAGAATCTGAAGCTGACATTCATTAAGTTTGTGTATCTGCACAAAAATGCCAGTTTTTACTTCACCTGAGACTGGCAATGGAATCGGTCTCAGCATTGTGTTCTACTGAGTTCGGATGTGCACAAAATCATTTTGGAAATCCACAGAACTAAAACATAGATCTACAAAATGCTTTAAGCTCTGGAAAATGTATACAAAATCTATATACATTAAAACAGTACTGCACACTAAATATGTGCACATGTTTCTGTGTTAAAATGGAGAGGCAGGCCTCACAAAGCCATATAAAATTCAGATGGAACAAGGATGCTGATTAGATTTTTGTCATTTTTACTTTGCCTTTATCCCAGAATAAAACCCAACTTTACAACACAGATTGGGGCAGAGTACAGCTAAAATAAAGAATAATATTTAGAAAAGAATTAAAAGCCGTTTTTAAAAGCCGATCATGTTAAAAATAGCATTGAAATTAAAACAGTTTTAAAACAAAGCATTCAAAGCATTTAAAACAAATGAAGAAAAGGTAGACAGTGCAGCACCCCTATTTAGAAGAAAACATTTCCATAGTAATCAGCTAATGGCCATAGACTTGCCTAAATAGAAAGATCTTTGTTATTGTTAAGGTTAAGTTTATGAGGAGACCAGAGTTTTATTTGTTAAGATTGTTTGATAGTCATTGGGAAAGAAAGAATTGCCGCAAGAATTGTCTATACTCAGAGATGGAAGGAACCAGTTATCCCAATACAAGAAGAGTAGCTGTTGAAAATATGTGAACTAGCTGAAAGGGAGAAATGGACTATGCCGATTAAGGTGAAATCTTTGACTAACCTCTAGAAAGACTGAGATTTGATCATTACAGTTTCCCAACAACAATGGGGATGTTTATCAACAGTGAGATTCATGAATTAGTCAAATGTTTCCAGAAGTACAACTGTGACTATATAATATTATTTAAAACTAATAGAAGTTTTTTTTATTGTGTCAGATATAGAGTGGGAGTTTTGTACATCTTTTTCTTTGTTGTTTGTTTGTGTGTGTGTGTGTGTTATTTTTTTTGCTATTTAGTTGTTGTAGTAGTCGTCATATGTAGTTTGGCAGTTTTATGTATCTAAATAAATCACTTGTGTATTTTTTTTTTTCTTGCATAAAAATTACATTAAAAATAAATAGAAGGATATTTGCTTGCAAGTAGAAGAAAGGCTGAATAGGCTTAACCTAACTCCCATGGGAGATTTCTACAACTTGGGAGCAGCCAAGGGATAAGATGACAGATTATCACATCCCTAGCTGTAAATAAGGATTAGTGTCCTACTGCAGATAGCTAACTGCAATTGGACAGTATGGTTCAGGAAGCCGATAATTAATAATGGTGACCTATGAGGCCTTCTGAGCAGCCACAACTAAACTGGTGGGGGGGGGGGTATCCTGGGTGGGTACAGTTGGTACCCTCTCCAACAGTATTTTGCTATATAGCACAGATCTTTTCACTTTAAGAATTACATTTCTTTTACAAGATGGATATCTGGTGTCCAAGTTTTATAACTGCTTCATTGGTCTGTTGTTATTACATTGTTGTTGTTGTTTTTGAATGTGAGTATTTTCATCGTTGTTAGCCTCCCTGGTTGATGCATAAGAACAAAAAGGACAGGACTGAAATTCTCATTAAAATAAATATCTGATTCCAAGCTACTGATGGAACGGCACACTTTAACTGTCATTTGGCAGCTGTTGTGGTGGTCATCATTGACCATAATGTAGAAAACTGTTTTCAGCAAATAGATAAAGAGCAAACCATATTATTGGCTTTAGCAGCTGGGATCTGAACATCTTCAAACAAATGCCGGTTTTTGCTCTGATGTGACAATAAAATACATGAAGACAGAATAGGAAAACTTAAGCCCTAGGAATACAGTGAGGGATCCAACAGACAGATGTGTTCAGTTTCATATCCTTCTGCTCTTGTCACTTGATCATCAAAATTCATCTGAATAACATAGTGCTGGGTAATTGTGAATGACTCTTGCTGCTATGGCACTCACCATCTTGCACATACACAATGCACTAACCCACTCTCTATCCCTGGACAATTGAACAGATTATCCTTCTCAATTAAATGTATCCCAACACCCAGAGTTCTCCCTAATTTTTGCCATTTTTATATGGATCCAGGGCTTCTTTGGTGTTTGGCATTTTCTGCTAAACTCTTGCTCAAATCTTAGCTCTTGTTTAGAAACATAGCCAGTTCTTAAAATATGCATGTACTAACAAAACATACTTGTAGGTGCCTGACATTTTACAATTATGGAAGCCCTTATCACTGCATGACCCACTTTCTATTTCCATTGTGATCCTATCTGTACTGAAAGGTACCTAGCCTTTTATAGGACCCTCTCGAGATTTCTTGAATGTACAAGCTATGCTGTGTGGATTTACCCTGATGGCCAACAGCTTTTCCTGGTTAGATGCTGACACCTTGAATTTTGAGATATAGATTGGAATCAAACAACTTGACTGTAATTTGAGCAAGGTATTGTCTGTTTTATTGCCAACCATTGGTTAGTTCCATGTTATAACTTGTTAATTCAGCACAAGGCACTGTTTTCCCATAATTATCTGGAAGCTGAATGAAGTTGGCTTTGTTTATGACCACTGAGAGTGTTTCTGCACAAACCCTATAATGCAGCTTGGGGTGGATAGAAATGAATCAGTTTTGTTATGTAGTGCCTACACAAACACCCCAGGAACCAGTTCAAGCCTGGAACAGTAGTTACAGTATTCACTGATTCCTGATTGGAACTAAACCCAGGAACTGTAGTATCTGTATTCTTTTTCTTACCCAGTCTGCTGAGTTGTGTCCAGAGAAGGATGACCAAACTGGTCAAAGATTTGGAAGCCAAGCCCTATGAGGATCAGCTTTGGGAACTGGGTATGTTTAGCTTGGAGAAAAGAGGGAACATGACAGCCATGTTTGCATATTTGAAAGAATGTCACATTGAAGGAGGGGGACAAGCTGCTTTTCTACTGCTCTGGACTAGGACACAATGGAACAATGGATTCCGATTACAAGAAAAGAGATTGCATCTAAACATCTTCCTGACAGTAAGAGCTGTTCGGCAGTAGAATATGCTTCCTCAGAAGTTTTGAGATCTTCTCTGGAGGCAGAGACTGGGTGGCCATCTGTTGGAGCTTTGATTGTGGATGGACCTTGGGGGCCTCTTCCAACTCTGATTCTATGTGTAAATGCATGTATCCATGTGTGTTCAGGGAGAGCACTGGGCAGTGGCAGGACACAGGAAATTAAAACCATGGGGCAGAAAGCAAAAGATTCCATGGGAATTACGTGGCTTCCTCTCTAAGGAGAGTGCTTACTGTATTTTTTATATTTTTTTCAAAAGTGCTTCAGTGCTAGGGGTGTCCTGACAAGCTCTTGACATTTTTCAGTCTCTGATTCAAGCCATGCATGGGATATACTCTGGGAAGCTGCAACACATTATCTGGCTTGTTCTGAACCTTCAGAGTGTTTTTAATGCACTCTTTCTGGCTTGATCTGTGTTATACTGTTTTTGGGGTGTGTGCATTTTATGGACACCTCACCCTCAAGCCAGCTTCAAATTGGAACTGTTTTTGAGTTATGGTTTAAATGAACATCACATAGACTTGAAAAAGTAAAAACATAATACCCAGCTGCATCCCCAAAGGTTTTACAAAAGCCCAAAACCCAGCTTGATTCTCCACAAACTCCTCTGGAACTAAGTTGTCTACCATATGCAGTTAGAGGCCAGCACGCTCCATCAACGGTGACCGCCTGACTACCCCTGGAGTGTGGGAGGCTAGACTGGCGGAAACTCGGCGGAGAGCCTTCTCCGTCGCGGCCCCTTCGACTTGGAACTCACTGCCGCCCACCCTCAGAGCCTCTCCGACTCTATCTGGATTCCGGCCAGCCTTGAAGACCTGGCTCTTCCGCCTAGCGTTCGGGACTGGCTCGGTACCCTGGACGACCTGAGCCACCCCTCCTGTTCATATTCCATGTTTTTAAACTGTTGTACATTGTTCACCCTAGGGTTTTAACTGTTGTAAGTCGCCCGGAGCACCGCCGGTGGAGGGCGACTCACAAATATTAAAGTATTATTATTATTATTATTATTATATGAGAATGCCTCCCATTTCTTTGTCACAGGTTGTAAAAAGTCTTAATTTTTTTGAGGGGGTGGAATTAATTAACTAGGAGACTCTCCCACCCCCAGACTGAAGAAATATGGGTCTTGCTGAACTCTAGGTTTTCCCTCATCAAGGAAGGGTGCTTTTAGACCTTCCCAAAAACTGAGTGCCTTAGATGTATGAGAAGGGAGTACAGAAGGGTGGATATGCAAATTCAACGGATTTTTGAGAAATTACATTTGGTTTGCTTAACACTGAATGCCACTTGTTTATGGTTACCCACTATGAGTTTAGCAGGAAAACATAAAGATCAATTCACAGCACACAATTATAGACCTATAATTCCACTTTAATGGCCTGGCAGCATCTTATGGAATCCTGGCTTTTGCAGTTGATGGAGAGGTCTTTCAAATCCACCTCCTAAGAGCTCCATTGATAGATCTGACTAAACGGCAAACCTCGGGATTCCATAGCACATTGCCATGACCATTAAAGTGAAGTCATAACAGTATAATTGTGTAATGTGAATAGATTTCCCTTTCTTCCACTATCAAGGAAGAAGAGAACTTGCTCAGTCTTGGATCTTTTCTGTCTTGGATCTTTTCTGAATTATCGTTTTGATGGAAGAAAAGGAGAAGGGGGTAGTACAGACTTTGCTTAGTTGCAGCAGAGGGTCGCAGTGTATTTTATTGAAGTAGCACTCTTGTTACCCTTGTTACTGCTTGCCATCCAAGTGTTCTTTTGTATAATAGTACTTTTGTTGGAAGAAAGTGACATTCTCTATGATTTTGAACTGCAAACTCCATTGTAGCTGTGTTTCATGATAGGAGCTACTAATGCAGTGGTTCGCAATCTATTTCTGTCATGGGACCTCTCAGAATACATTTACTTTTTGTGGAACCCTGACTCTATCCCTGATTATTTTGATCAAAAGATTTACTCTGAATAATTTCACATTATTTCAAATATGTTCCTCAATTTCCTAAATTTAGCGTCTAGTTTTGAGTAAATTTTAGTTTGGACATTTTTTAACTAATATCCTAATATCTCAAAAACTTGAAAGGAAAATCAAGAAAAGAAAAAGAAAAGCAAATCAACGTGAAAACTTGACTATCCCTCTTGTTTAGATGGTAAATAAAATGTTGAAATATGAAGTCAAAAATTATCCCTCCTCCCTATAAATATGTGAGGGGAAGTCATAGGGAGGAGGGGAGCAAGCTTGTTTTCTGTTGCCCTGGAGACAGGGACACGGAACAATGGCTTCAAGCTACAAGAAAGGAGATTCTATCTGAACAATAGGAAGAACTTCATCTCTGTGAGAGCTGTCCAGCAGTGGAACTCTCTGTCCTTAGTATGGCGGAGGCTCCTTCTTTTGGGGCTTTTAAACAGATGCAGGATGGTCATCTGTCAGGGGTGCTTTGAATGTGATTTTCCTGCTTCTTGGCAGGAGGTTGGACTAGATGGCCCACGAGGTCTCTTCCAACTCTATGATTCTATGATTACGTACTGTATAGCAAAAGTCGCAATACAAAATAGCTATTACAAAGAGTGTAAATCAAATAGTTGGCCTCATTTGGTTTTATTTTAATATCTGTTTTAAATTTGACTTTAAAGATCATTCACGGAACCCCTGTGATGCTTTCATAGAGCGCTAGGGTTCCACAGAACACAGTTTGGGAACTGCTGTCCTAAAGTATTGTTGACACTGATTAGAAAAAACAACTGTGGCATCACTAGTACACAATGTTCAACCATATCCCATAACCTTGGTTTATTTTGCTTGTTGTTGTTGGACTCTTAGAAGATAAGTAAACTCAGAATTACTAAGGGATTATCAGGCTCTTTACAGTCTTATCCATACCTACTCAAACATAAAGCCATTACTCATAGTGCAGATTGTTTCCAGGTAACTATGTATCTTTTTAGTATGTAGATGTGACCATGCTAGTACATGTTCCTCAGCAACATCCTCTGCCTTTTCCCTTTTATCCTTTATTTAAAGGCTATGCATTCACCTGGTACTATATAACCATCCCAACTGGTAGCTCCTCATCCAATCCAGTCCCAAAGAGCCCCACTGATTCCTCTTCTCTGCTTCGGTAGCACAAGTGCAAGTTCACATCAAGACCTCTCTCACTATATCTATAATTCGTTGAACTGGCTTATCGGAGGATTGTGTAGAAAGGGAGAACTGGCATGTTGTGCCTGAGGAAGACGGCACATGGAGAGTGAGGAAACTGACAGAGAATTATATGGGTAAGCCCTGGGCTTATAGAGCTACATTCACTCTCCATCTGCAGGCATTTCTTGCAAAGCTTATATGTGAATATGAGAGAGAGACACACACAGACAGGGGAGAGGGTTGTGTGTTTTCCTCACAGATTGGGGTCTCACTTCGCTCCACTATGTTTCTTGGACACCTTTATCTATCTTTCTTGTTCTTTGTCCTAGTTCCTCCAGGGCCCTTCCAGACAGGTCCTATATCCAAGGTTGTGATCCCGGATTTTCTGTTTATCCCAGATTATCTGCCTGTATAGACTCATATAATCCAGTTTAAAGCAGAAAACCTGGGATCAGAACCTGGGATGTTGGGCCTGTCTGTAGTGGTCCTTAGACACCCTCTTTGTGTCCCTTTCCTGACAAGGGAAGCTATCCCATTTGTTACTGGACCAAATCCCATTCAGCATTAGCACAGGGAGAGCACACTGATTTAATGGGGTGCAGAACTGGCATGTCTCAGGTGGACAAGTTTGTCCTCCAGAAGGAAAATGGCTTGTAATTTGTCGTGAGCAATGGCCTTTCTTTCTTTCTTTCATTATTTCTTTCTTCCCATTGGCAATGGTATCTAAGATAGTCTACAACATAATTTTCAAAACCAAGTACCAATAAAGCACAATATTAAAAATACTGAAATACAGTTAAACTTGCTATATTATTAAAACATAGTCAAGTTACAATTTTACAACATGGTTACTTTATTCTGTCTAATTCTGTTTGTTTTCCCTTTTTGCCCTGGTTCCTTGTGTCCCCTGTAAACATTATGGTAGCAACATTTGAATTTTTGTAGGTTTAAACGTTTGCATAACAGCTGTTGTTTCTCTCAGCCAGAATCAGTTTTTCAGCAAAGAAAAAGTGTGAAACATCTGGAATTTTATCTGAACCAGATCTTTCAGTGTGAGAAATAAACCTGTCAGTGCTACAAAGCCAGGCAGAGAACTTCATTCACCCCATTTGCCTCCCCTTTGTCCTCTTCAACACTTCAGTGTTGGCATCATCATATATGTCAAATCTAGTTGTTCTTATATGGCAACATAATATCACTATATTATATGGAAGATTCACACTTGAATAGGTCTGTGCAGTGTGGGTTAGAGATGGTGTCTTAACTTGATCCTATCTGATTCTGGAAGGTGATGAGAATCTGCCCTAGTTAGTGCTTCAATGTGAATCCATCAGGGGACATTGGGTGTTGTTGGATATATTTCTGAGGAAGGCAATAATGAACTATTTCTCAGTAATCATTTTCTAAGAAAATGATATGAATCCCATGGAGTAACATGGGACATTAGAGGCAACCTTTGTGTATGTATATATATATACAACCATGTGTATCTGATTAAGGTAGGAGACTTTCAGTAACCTCAGAAGATGTCTTTTCATTTTCAAAAAAATTACACCCTCAAAAAGACATTTCTTAAATCAGCTCAGCTATATTCACAGTCACAATATTTTAAAAACAAATTAATAATTTTTAAAGTTGGGATTCCTGAATATTTGTACTACATTGGAAGCAGCCAGCTGGCTCTGATATTTGGAAACCTGCTTGAGATAGTGAGATCAGGAAGGTAGGAATTACCTGCCTGGTTCATTCCCAAAAAACCATCCAACCTATTATCCTGTCTCCAACAGTGGCAGCACCTGATTGCTTCCAAGCTTGGCACCGGGCTTCCTATGTGCTGGGCAGATGGGGGCTAATCTATCCCAGGAAACATTTGTCCACATGGCCCCATGTTGGAAGCCAGAAGATTTATGTCCTCCTTTAGGGCTTGGTTATATTAACTTTCTTTTGTAGAGTATTTGATCAGAACCTCCTAGCCTTTCAAGTTAAAGTGACTTGCTGGTGAAAGGGAAAGTATTGTGCCTGTTAATACATCCAGAACAAATTGCGGAAAGTATTCCAAAGGAAACAAGGCACAGTAAAAAAAGTTCCTAAGCATTAGTGAGCACTGCATTTCCCATGTTTTTTGACCTTGGGTGCTAGGAAGCAGAAACTTTTCAACCTGGACATTTAAGCCAGGCATTTCTTTTACATGTTTCCCTGTGACACACACCATCTTGTTTAGGCAAAGCCCATATAGTGATAGAACCATGCTGGCCTTTGTTGTGCTTTTTTTTAATTGAATGCCAACATATAGGGAGAGTGGAAGTGGAGCAGAGGGCAACACTTTATTATTCATTGGTAGGAGCCCCCGTGGCACAATGGGTTAAACCAGGGGCCCTCAGACTTTTTAAACAGTTCATTGTAGTTTATTTCCAATAAAGTGTCCATACTATAGAGAAGGTTAGCATAACATAGCATGGCATAGTGTAGCACAGGGGTCCTCAAACATTTTAAATAGAGGGCCAGGTCACAGTCCCTCAAACTGTTGAAGGACTGGATTTATAATTTGAAGGGGGGGGGGGGAATGAATTCCTATGCACGCTGCACATATCTTATTTATAGTGTAAAAAAACTTTAAAACAATACAATAATTAAATTGAAGAACAATTTTAACAAATATAAACTTACTAGTATTTCAATGGGAAGTGTGGACCTGCTCTTGGCTGTTGAGATAAGATTGTTGTTGTTGCTGCTGTTGTTGTTGTTGTGTGCTTTCAAGTCATTTCAGACTTTGGTGGACCCTGAATGAGGGCCAGAAAAATAACCTTGAAGGGCCATATCTGGCCTTGGGCCTTAGTTTGGGGACCCCTGGGTTAAACCCTTATGCCGGCAGGACTGAAGAACAACAGGTCAGAGGTTTGAATTCAGGAGAACACAGCTGAGCTCCCATATGTCAGCTCCAGCTCCCCATGCAGGGACATTTATCCAAATGGCCCCATGTTGGAAGCCAGAAGATTTACAAGGATGGTAAAACTTCAAACAATCCAGACATCACCTGGGCAACACCTTTGCAGATGGCCAATTCTCTCACACCAGAAGTGACTTGCAGTCTCTCAAGTAGCTCCTGACACGGGGGGGGGGGATTAGGTTGGTTGTACAGTATTTATGTCCTGCCCCCTATTGTAAGATGTTGAAAAACATACAACAAAAAGTTACCCCATTTAAAGCACATGACAATAAAATATGAAACAATAAAAAGAATTTAATTTTTTTTCTGAAAAATTAAGTGATTGCATAGTTTAAGAATTAAGACCATATAAGTCCGTGGATGTGTGTGCACTGGGTGAACTCATTAGTCCTAAAAGACTTTAATAAGGAGCCATTTTTTAACTTGAGACCAATGTTATTGTCAATAAGGTCTCAAAGAAAATTGAGTATGAATCAGCATTATTGTGGGTGGCTTTGGGGTGGCTTAATCCTTTCCTGCTACACCATTTTCCTAATGAAAATTGGAGATGCATTTGGATGCTAGTCAGAAAGAGTGTTGGCAATCCAATTATCTCTGTGTCGTACTTTGGTCTTTAGTATCAACAGGCTAGCCTTGGTCCATTCACTTCCAAGGGTTATTTCATTTCATGTTTAAACAGTAGGACGCGAAGGCTGAAAGTACTTCTCAATGAATGGAATGGAATGTACTTCTGAGAAATTGTGCAAAGGACCAGGCTGTAAAGGTGCTTTACTACACTACATAGGATTGCGTTGGTTTGTTTGTTCTTCATCTCTTGAGCTTTCGTATCCCTCTATAATCTGTGCTCTTAACCTCCATCCTGGTATCTGTGCTTTCTAGAGGTAAATTATATGTTTCTGTCAGGACAGATTTATCCTCCGCTTCCTTTGGACTCTTGTCTCAATCAATATTCAGCCAAGAAGACTGTTTCTAAAAGACACTGAAAGAGAAATGTGACTTTGCAGACAAAATAGTAGCTAAAATCTTGCATAGATCCTCTCCCCAGGCTGGGAGTTGTGAAACAGTAGCTGCCGTTCACAGTTCAACTTGTGGAGGGAACAATACTCTTATATGGGTGGGAAAATCCACTTTGCCCCCTGCTGAGCTGCTACTTGATTTGTGAATTAAACATTTATGCTGCCTTTGCAAAGAAGAGCTCTGTGGAAGCTTTCTTCCTGCACATCATTTACAAGAAGGTGTCTGGATTTTTATTTTCACTAGAGCCAACCAGCATCTAATTCCTTCGAAGATGAGCCCATGGCAGAATCTGGAAGAAGCAGTCAGTCACAGGTCTGGGGCAGAATCCTTCAGCAAGATACTACAGTATTTCAGGCTGGCTTTGCACTGTAGAATAAATGCAGTTTGACATCACTTTACATACTATGGCTCAATGCTATGGAATCCTGGGAGCGGTAGTTCGGTGAGGCAGCAGCACTATAGCAGAGAAAGTCTTGTAAAGCTACAAATGCCAGTAGTCTGTTGTATTGATCCATGACAGTTCAAGTAGTGTTAAACTGCATTAATTCTACAGTGCAGATACACCCTTGGAGTCTGCCTGTTTATTCAAAGGTTGGGGAAGGCAAAATAGTCAATGGCAAATCCTTCAGACCCCCCCCCCCCAAGTCCCAGGGAAGAGACAATGTGCTCCAACCAGAGTTAATAGAGCCCTTTCAGTATTGTTCTTGTGCCTGCCTATGTCTCCCAGGATCTGTATCATTGCTAGAGCCTGGTGAACTCTAATGGCAGGACTGTAGCCATGGATGAGGGGAAGGGGTTTCAGGGTTCAACCCCCCCCCCTGAAATGTTTCCAAATTTTAAAAACAGCTTATGTTAAATGATTAATCAATTTATGAGTAAAGCAGGGGGGTTTAAACTGGAAACATTTTAGGGGGGGTTGAACCCTCTGACTACAGGCCTGCCTAATGGCACAGGTTTGTGGTCTAGTCCTTAACATGCTCACTTTTCCATGATCTTTTTGCTGGGCATGTTCACTGTCATGATGAGTAAATTTAGCACCTGAAGTGTGCCTGGGGTGGGAGTAAGAATAATAATTCCAGCAGTGGTATCTTGCATGGACAATGTAGCACGCAGGGGTACTTACTGAAGTGGGGATGACACTGGCCTTTTTTTTCATAACTGGCACCATGCCTATGGAATATATGTATAATTTATTATTATCAGTGTAAACTACAGATTTATATTACAGATATGTTGTTGCAAGATACCTGTGTTATTTTAGAAAATGGGCCCAGCGGTGGTGGTGGTGGTGGTGAAGATATAATTCATATCCCTTAAGTATGGGTTGCAGGGTCTGTATCTAGGGGCCCCAAAATGTGATGTTTCTGTGGGTGATGCCAATGTGGATCTGTGTTTCTTCTTGTTCTGAGTCAGGGTCCATAACACTGCAGGATTCCGACTAGCTGCCCTTACTGAGGTTTCTTACATACTTCTGAGTTACAGTGCCAATTTCTCTTATGCCTTGCAACCTTTTGCACTGTGCAATTATAGTGGTATATTTCCACTTTCATTGCCATGGGCTCTTGAGGTTGGCAGTTTAGGGAAAAGCCTTTTAGAAGTCTCAGCAAGAAAGATCTGATGCAAAGGTTAGGATTTCATGGAATGCTGCCATGGCAGTTAAAGTGGAATGCAGTGGGCACTTTGTTTCTGGTGGGGTTTGATTCCAATAGTCCATAAATACCATAATCAAGGAATGCTCAAGTCATGTTGTATTTTGTGGTTTAGTAAAATTGTGTCCCTAATTTTAAAATGGTGAAATCAATGTTTGTTTTTTGGAATTAAAAAAAAAAGTTCAAGCCCAGGGTGGTTGAATCAATGGCGATGGAAGGCAAACTGTATGCCACTGTAATTGTATAGAATTAAAGGGCCCTGAAGAAATGAGGCTTAAAGAGGTTATCAAGTTGCAATGCAGTCCTCAGAATTGTCCAGCCACCATAATCACTATTTAGGCTATAGATCCTTTGAACTATGGGGGTGGGGGATCAAAACCATTGCATTTACACTACAAAAGAAGTAAAGTTATTTCAGTATGAGACAGTTGTACTGTTATGTTGTTGATGTTGTTTTGTGTGCCTTCTTTTCCAACTAACGGTGACGTGGAGGTATTTTTGTGTATTTTTACTAGTTATAGAGCCATGTAGTGCAGGCCCGGATTACCCATAAGGCCGCCCTAGGCCATGGCCTAGGGCGCAAGCCAAGGGGGCGCAATCCAGACGGACCCAAAAAAATGTTGAAACAAAACCGCAATGCTACTCTCTCTCTCTCTCTCTCTCGGGGGAGGGTGGGGGGAGAGCGCTGCAAGGGGGTGGGGAGGAGGGAATGGCGCCGCCCCTCGCCAATGCCCCGCCCCCTTGTCAAGGAAGGAGGGTGCACCACAAAGAGGAGGAGGCAGAGGGAAGCCCCGCCCCTGGGGCCACTGTTGGCACCGGGGACGGGGCTTCCCTTCCTTCCTCCTCCTTCTCGCACACCCTCCTTCCTTGACTCAAGGAATGAGGGAGCGGCGGAGTGCCGCGAAGAGGAGGAGGTGGAGGGAAGCCCCGCCCCCGGGGGCACTGCCGGCACCGGGGGCGGGCTTCCGTCCGCCTCCTTCTCAGTGTGAGGTAGAGGTTGGTTTGGGGGCGTAATTCCAAAGTGTGGCTTAGGGCGCCAAAAGGGGTTAATCCAGGCCTGATGTAGTAAAATGTAGTTTCTGGTAGTAGAAAGCTGCTATGGTCAGAGAAGACAGTACTGAGCTGGGGGCACAAATGTCTGTACTTGATGCCAGGGACTTCCTTGCTTCATACATTCTACAGCAAGGTTGGGGAGCCTTTTCCATCCTGAGGGCTAAGGCTAAAACTGGGCAAAGCCACCTCCATCTTTCCTCTCTCATTCTCTCTCTTTCTCTCTTTCCCTCTTTCTCTCTCTCTCTCTCTCTCTCTCTCACACACACACACACACACACACACACACACTTACAAACACACAATCTCACCCACTCACTCTTTTCTCACTCACTCCTACATTCACACACAAAATATACAGTACACCCGGCCTTATGCATTACAGACTTCTGCTTTACATCATAAAAACTGTTTCCTGTAGAAAGGAAGTTTGCATGCCTGTCCAAAATGTCCTGAACACATCCGACAAACAGCATGGGAGAGGTGTCATTTTAACATCTTGTTGTGTATGTGAATGTTCCATTTCTCACTAGCGTATGTTATATATTGTAACTCATGCAATGCAGTGAGCCCTTGTTATCCACTGTAGTTTACTTCCAGCTTCTCTACCCCCACCCCCACCACCGCACCCCAATTGTCACCAAAATCTGGGGATGCTCATGTCCCATTAAATACAATGGCATACTAAAATGGTGCCCCTTATATAAAAAGACAAAATAAAGGCTTGCTTTTGGAATATTTTAAAAATATTTTCAAACTGTGGATGGTTAAATCTGTTCATGTAAAATCCATGCTGAAGTGAAGTGAGCTCTGGGAAGCTGACTTATCACATAAATGTATTTCATACAGCAAGAGTTGTATATTTGTATATTTGACACAGCAAATGCATACAAATATTTCCTACTCATTTCTGCCTAATCACTGTCTGGTCAACCAAAGTCAGAAGGATCTCGCTCTAAGCCCCCAATGCCATTTTTCACAATTGTGTCTCCTGCCTCTCCCTTCCACTGGGCTTGCCCCAAATCCATTGCTTACTTCCTTTGGCACTGAAAACATTTCTAACGGGTCCACTGCTGGTTAAACCCAGTCTATTGGTGATGGCATGTAAGAAAGTGATAGTAACAAAATAAAAATAGGGAACATGATAGAAGCTTGTGTTTTCATTCATTTAGAAACAGTCCCCCAAGGTTTGAAGGTGAGAGTAAAGGGACTAGAGCAGGGAGTCCCCAAACTAAGACCCGTGGGCCAGATGCATTTACATGGCCCTGCCCTAAACTTTAGACTTAGGGCAGGGGTGCTCACACTTTTTCAGCATGCGATCTACTCTTAAAGCAACCAAGTCCAAAAGATCTACCTGCCCCCGCCGCCGTGCGCTCCCGTGCGCTCCCGCCACCGCGCGCTCTTGCCACCGCGCATGCTCCTGCTGCTGTTTTCCGCCTGCGCAGCGCTTCTTCCGCCTGCGGGGCATTGCAGGAAGGAGAAAGCACGAGGCGGGGCATCCAGAGGGAGCGCTCCGCCCTGCCTGTCTCACCGGCAACAGAGGCTGCACAGCTGCTTCTGGACGAGAGAGAGGCAGGGCGCTCCCTCCAGAGGCCCCGCCTCATGCTTCCTTCTTCCTGCAATGCCCCGCAGGTGAAAGAAGCACAGCGAGAGCAAAAGCCAGCAGTAGGAGCGCGCGTGCGCGCAGGGTGTGCACGCGCATGGCAGGAGTGCCCCATCTGGCTGGTGAGGCCCGAAGATCACCTGGAAGAGGGCCGAAGATCTACTAGTAGCTCCCGAGCTACCTAATGAGCACCCCTGACTTAGGGTCTTCCTAAGTCGGAAATGACTTGAAGACACACAACAACAATAATCCTAATTAATTTGACTATCTGCCAAAACTAGGCCCACATTTCCCATAGTCTGTGGGACCGAAAACAGATTTGAGGACTCCCTGTTCTAGAAGGAGTGCTGTGTGAAATACAAAGGACACAAACCAGTGTGTTAAAAGTCAAGGAAAGAGGAATCCCAAAGAAAACTGACATTGTATTGTGGTGCATCAGGCCCTGAGGGGGCAACGTGTCTGTGATGTGAGTCTCTCTGTAGATCCTGCCACCTCTCACATCTCCTTCTCTAAGCAGTTCTAATGCCTGCTGAGTCCCAGGCTCTGAACCATGTTCGATTCTGCCAACTTAGACATAATTGCTGTTCAAAGCCAACCTTCCTGCTGAGAAGCCACCTGTCCTAGGTCCTGGCTGCCCCAGCCCCCCCAAAGTTGTGACTGAAAGTGCCCTTTGCAGCCAAGGTCATGCTAAGCACCTTGTTGTCTTGAGAGGAGGCGACCCTCCCTTGACTCCCTGCTGGCACAAGGTGTTCTGTCTCATATTACTTTCAGAGGCAGATGTAGGTTTATACTAGCCAAATAATGTAAAGACCTGCAACATTGAATTTATAAAAAGTCAAGTATTCTTTCCTTTGCAGTCTTTGCTAGAATTGTCTTGGGTTCTATTTTGGGTGCCAGCATTCATGACTTAGAAAAGGTGGTGGGGCAAAGAAGGTGGAAGGGCCAATGCTAAAGTACTGGCAAAAAGGAGAAAATTAAAGACTCCTTAATTCATGGTTTTCAAATCGTTAGGTTTCTAATCCCATGTGTAAGTTTTATAAGAGCTGCTTCAGTCTTCCATTTTAGACTCAGGGTGCATCCACACAGTGCCCAAAACGTGCATGCTCTTGCAGTTTTACCTGAGGCATCCAAACTTTTACCTGAGGCCCAGGGCCGTAGCCAGGATTTTGTTTCGGGGGGCTGAGTTTGGTTCAGGGGGGCTGAGACTGGGTGAAAGAGGATCTACCCTAGTAAACCTTTTGTACTGTTATCCCAATAACCCCATGAATGTGGGATATAATGAGCATGGTGATCAGATCATGATATAAATGCACATAACAGTTTAAATAATGTACCAGTAAGGCCTTCTCGCGGACCACCCTGAGAATTTGGGGGGGGGGCTGAAGCCTCCTAAGCCCCCCCCCCCCGGCTAAATGCCTGCTGAGGCCTCAGGTAAAAGCAAATTAATTTGGGACAAAGCAGAAAAACCCTCCTGACACCTGGGAAGACACAGGTTTTTCATAAGACACAGGTCTTTCTAGGTGTGGGCCCTGTGTGATTTGGGCCCAGGGATCGCATCATACAACTTCCATGCCCAGTCCACACATCTATCTTGTGATTTCTGGGATGCTGGAGCCTGGAAACCCCAAGACAGCACACACACCCTTCCCCCCAAAAAACCTCAGAAAAGGCCTCAAAATTAAAAACTATCCAGTCACCACTATCGTGCTGCTGGAGCTCTCCTGGTGCCTAGAAATGATGTGGCAGGAGAGCTCCAGCAGCACGGTAATGGCAGCAAGGTGGATAATTTTTCATTTTGAGTCCTTTTCTTGGGAGGTTTCTGGGTACCTTGCTGGAAGGTCCAGCAAACCATCTAGACACACACTCAGGAAAATATGGGTTTTGGGAGGAAGTGTGTGGACTTTAACCTGCGCCCAGTTTGGTTTCTTAAACCTGATTGGGCGTGGGTAAAGTCATGTGTGGAGTTGGCCTCAGAGTTAAAATGTCAAGAAATATGTCTAATGTGTTCACTCTCAGAAGTTTGGAACCTGTGCTTTTTGATAAAAATTGTATACTTAAATTGTATTAAATGCAGAAAATAGGCTGTTTAGAAAGACAAGTGGAAAGATTGTTCCCTTTCCAGGTGAGCAAACTGCTTGTCTGAAATTATTATTATTATTTTATTGTCCACCTCTCCTTGTGGCTTGAGGCAGGGTACAACATCTTTAAAAACAAAGAGATAAAATACTAATAAAATACAAGATACACAGAGTTAAAATGCAGGTTACAATTTACTGATAAAATACAAGTTAAAGTTCATAAGCTAAAAGTCACTGGGTAGACCACATGTTTTAATGTTTTTTTTAATAGATTTTTATTGAAAAGTTATTAAAATATACAACAAATACATTCACAACACAAAGCAGTTAGTGTTGTCTGGCCCCCAGTGGGTCGTAATCCATCGGGGGGGTTAAAATTGAAAATGAGTCCATATAAGTAGATAGGAAAGGTTAGAAACAGATGACAGAAAAAGAGTGAATTTTCAGATACTTGTCCTCTGAAACTTTAACTGCGTGTTTGCAGACAGACAATTGAGAGTCTGGTGGTATCATTGCCCTTTTATCTTGGTCTTCCGTGTCTATCTACTCTTCTACTTTTCTAGAGCTGGTAGTTGATTCACACTAGAAGAATCTGGACATTAAAAAATCGTACTTAACTTTACATTTCATTAGATCTTACAGCATTTCTATATATATCTTACTTGATCAGAGATTACATTATTTATTTAGAAACCGTGTCTCTCCCCCCCCCCCCTAATTATCCTTAAATCCTCTTTAGGTTTAACTTAACATTTCTTTCCGATTCAAAATACTCCTCCAGGAATGACCAATCCCATTTCTTGTTTTTTTCCTCCTTTTTCTTAGTTTCCCTCAGAGCTTCTGTTAGTGCTTCCATTTGGATAGTTTCCACTATCTTCAGTAGCCATTCTTCTATCGTTGGTTCTTCCTGGGATTTCCAATACTTTGCAAACACCATTTTGGCTGTTGTAGTTACCAGAATGAATGTTCTCCTTTCCTCTGTCTTCCAGGAAGAATCAACGATTCCCAGCAGGAATGACTCTGGTTTCCCCTCCAATTCTCTTTTTAGCATTTTTTCGATTTCCCTTTGTATCTTACCCCAAAATTTGCTGGCTTTGGGGCATAGCCACCACAGATGGAAAAAGGTGCCGTTATTTTTTTTACAATTCCAGCATTTAGGCTTCATATTCTTGTATATTTTTGCTAGCTTATCTGGAGTAAGATACCATCTGCATATAACCTTGAGCCAATTTTCCTTATACTTATGGCAGTAAGAGATATTGACATTATTTTTCCGTTTCCTCCTTTATTTTGTATTCTATGTTCCTGGACCATTGTTTCTTATAATTTTCTAATTTTTTACCTTCATTCTCCCATTTCAATAAAATTTTGTAGATTTTTCCCACTTTTTTCTGATTGTTACTGAAGATTACTTCTACCTTGTTTTTTGTTTCTTCGAATCCTTTTTTTTTTGTCCTCCCTGTATTTTTCTTTTATTTGTAGGTAGGGAAACCAGTTCATCGCCTGCTCTCCTTCTAATTGGGATCTATCCTTCAAATCATATTCCCTCCCATTCCATGTTAAGATGTCTTTATAGGTTAGCCATTTCTTGTCCTCCATTTGTCTAATTCTGAACGCCTCTATTGAGGATATCCATAAGGGTGTTTTTTCACTGAAAGCCTTCTTATATCTAGTCCATATTTTTATTAAAGTGTTTCTTATACAATGATTTTTAAAGTTTGGGTCTGCTTTTAACTTATTATATTGCAAATAGCCATGAAAGCCGAATCTCAGGTCGAACCCTTCTAGATTTAATAATCTATCATTCTCCAATCTGCACCACTCCCCCAACCAATTTAGACAATTTGCATCGAAATATAATTTCAAATTTGGTAGACTTATTCCTCCTCTATCTTTTGGCTCTTGTAGTAATTTCATTTTTACCCTGGGCTTTTTGCCCCCCCAAATGAATTTTGAAATATCTTTGTTCCATATATTGAACTGTGTGTCTTTTTTTATTATGGGGAGCGTGGCAAATAAAAAGTTCATTTTGGGAAGGACTATCATTTTGATTGTCGCCACTCTTACTGAGAATGATAGATTTAGTTTCGACCAGTTATTCAGCTCTCTCTTAATCTCCTCCCACTTTACTCCATAGTTATTCTTAAATAATTTTGGATTTTTTGGAGTTACAGTAGGTTCACCCCCAGGTACTTCACCTTGTTGGTTATTGTCATGCCTGTTTTTCCTTGAAGTTGTTGTTTATCTCTCTCTGTCATATTTTTTTTACTGATATTTGGGTCTTATCCTTGTTAATTTTGAATCTAGCTACCTCCCCAAAGTTCTCGATTTTATCTATCCACTGTGTGATGTTTTCATTAGGGTTTTCGACCACCAAAGCCAAATCATCTGCGAAGGCTAGTACTTTTATCATATTTCCTTTTATTTTGGTTCCTTTGAGGGTTTCGTCTTTTCTTATTTCTTGCAGTAAGATTTCTAGCATGAAAATAAAAAGCAGAGGGGATTGCCTCACTCCCTTCTGTATTTTTATTTTCTTTGTTTTTCCTTGATTTACTACTATTCTTGCTATTTGTTCCGAATATATGGATTATATCACCCTTATGAAGTTGAATCCAACAGAAATTTTAGGAAATCCCAGTTTATCCGGTCAAACGCTTTTTCCGCGTCAACGAATATCAGCGCCATCTCCTTGTCAATCTTTTTATCATAATATTCTATGATATCTAGTATGGTTCTTACATTTGTTGAGAGTTGTTGTCTTAGTAAAAACCCATTTTGATCTTCTTTTATCCATTTGTTAAGGAATATTTTAAATCTTTCTGCTATTATATGCGTAAAGATTTTATAATCAACGTTTAACAGGGAGATTGGTCTGTAATTTCCTGGGTTGGAGTGATCTTTCCCCTCCTTTCCTATTAATATTATGTTGGATTCCTTCCATGTTTCTGGAATTTTACCTTCCTCTAGAATTTTATTATATAAATTTATCATTATTGTTCCCACTTCTGCTTGGTATACTTTGTAATATTCTTGTTTTAATGTTTATAATGGAAAGTGCTCGTACTTTTGGAAGTTGTATATTTTATGTCATGGCCTGTGGCTACTGCAATGAACAATTCATTCACTGGGTAGACCTGCCAAAAGAGATGGCTCTTCAATTGTGTCTTAAATCCTGACAGCCAGGGCCGTAGCCAGGATTTTGATTCGGGAGGGGCTGAGTTTGATTCAGGGGGGGGGGGCTGAATCTGAGCGAGAGACGATCTACCCTAGCAAACTTTTGGAATTGTTATCCCAAAACTCCCATGCATATGGGATATATTGAGCATGGTGATCAGATCATGACACAAATACACATAGGAGTTTATATAATGTACCAGTAAGGCCTTATCATGGACCACCCTGAGAATTTCGGGGGGGGGCTGAAGCCCCCCAAGCCCCCCCCCCCTGGCTACATGCCTGCTGACAGCTGATTTAGCTATCGGATCTCCTCTGGCAGGTTGTTCTGGCAGTCTTGGGACAGTGGATGAAAAGGTCATCTGGGTGATGGTCACCATTTGAGTTCTGGCTGGCTGGAGTAGCTGCCCTCCCAGAGGACCTATGTGCCTGGGCAGATTGTATGGGAGAAGGTGATCCTATAGGTAACCTGGACCCAAACCATGAAGGTTTTTAAAGGTACTTTGTCTAGAAACTAATTCGCCACCAATTACTTTAGTATAGGGGTGATATGCTCACTCCTAGATGTTCCTGTAAGGAGTCTAGTTGCCGTGATTTGAACTAGTTGGGCTTTCCAAACTTGGTACAGAGGTAATGCAATGTAAAGCACATTGCAGGATTCTAACCTGGAGGTTACCAGTGCATGCACTACCGTCTATAGGTCTTGAATCCTAGAAAGGAGCACAGAAGAACATTACATTGATTCTGCAATATCCCAGTATCTAAGCCAGCATGGTGTAGTGGTTTGGGCATTGGACTATGACTCTGGGTAGAATCATAGAATTGGAAGAAACCACAATAGCCATCCAGTCCAACCCCCTGCCATGCAGGAAAACACAATCAAAAATCACTAACTGATGGCCATCCAGTCTCTGCTTAGAAACCTTCAGCAAAGGAGACTCCACCACCCTGTAAGGCTTGAATCCCAGCTCAGCTTGGAAACTCCTAGGGCAGTGGTTCTCAACCTCTGGGTCCCCAGATGTTTTGGCCTTCAACTCCCAGAAATCCTAACAGCTGGTAACCTGGCTGGGATTTCTGGGAATTGTAGGCGAAAACACCTGGGGACCCACAGGTTGAGAACCACTGTCCTAGGGTAACCTTGGTCAAGTCGTACAAAACTAAGCTTGTTACAAAAGTGATTGATATTGTATCAAGTAAGAGGGGGCCACATGCATAGTGGAAAGGCTAATATCTATCTATCTTATCTGAATGTTTAAGCACATGGAAAGCAGTTATGCCATTATGTCTTTTTTGTTTCGATTCTCACAGAATAGAAACTTGGTAATGGTCAGGTTAAATATCCCATGACAATCAGAAACAGAAGTAATTTTTATGAAGAAGATAGGTTTCTGTCAAGTACATGAAAAATGCAACAGCTGCATGTGTTTTACAGAAAAATAAACTAGAGGGACACGGCCTCTATGGAAATCTTCAGTGTTGATTGGCAGCTGATGAAGATTTCTAGCAATGAACAATATCCCTCAGATTCTTTTTATAGTTGTTACTCAGCAATTGCTATACATCTATAAAACATGCTTACTATTTTTATTTAGTATAACTCAGTTCTATCCTGAAACCTGTATTACTGACTGCAGATGCAGCCAGACAGCACTTGCAATCCAAGGAGCATTGTATTTGAAGAGTCAGCCCCAGGATCTCTGGCACAGATATCGGGGGCCAGAGCTTGGAGATGTTACTTTTTGAATGGCATCTCCCAGTGGCCATGCTAACTGGGGGATGTGTTTTGTAGTCCAAAAAAGTTTATTTTTCCATGCTTTGCAGAGGATACCTGAGTATGTTCAATGATATTCTTCCTAGCCTCAAACTCTGAATTGAAGGAGCTGTTTCCACTGCTGGAAGTATCAGGAGTATCAGGGAACATCTACTGTGTGTGACAGAAATGAGGCTGCCTTCATCCTTGTGTTTGAGGCTACCAAAATGTCACTTCACCATTATCACCACATTGTCTATAGAAAAGCTGACTGCCATTTAAATCTAACTCCAGCGTGGAAGGTGAGACAGCACCACATACATATACTTATACACACACAAGGAAGAAAAGTGGAATTTGTGGGCTCCTCAATTTCAAACAGCAGCTACCATCACCACTGCTTACTATCCCATTGTATTTGCCACCCCCCCCTTCCCCAAACAAACAAGCAAGGTGAAGTAGTTGGATTGAGACCATGATCTTCCAAGTGTTTCTCTAAGCACTCTACCCCACTCCTCATGTGGCACCTCAGTGGCAGACCACAGTACAGAATGGCTACCAATTCATTATGATCCCTTTTCCTTTCTCATCTCTCTCTGTGAAACTACATGGAAGCACATCTTAAACTAACCAAGGAGTAGCAATAGGCTCCAAGCAAGAGAAATACTTTTTGTACAAATAGGAGAATCAGGCACTTTTGAGAGTCATACAAGAGAGAAATAAAGGTTCAAAGGTGGAAGGTCAGGCACAAGACCATAGTGTGGCAAAGAAATAATGAATATGGTAGGAGATTGCGAACCAAGTGAAGTTGTAGCAATCAAGGAGTAAATCATTTTAGAATTTTGATTTGAAGGACAGGAGGGAGAGATAGCCTGTAGTGAACTAGAGTACATTACAGTGAAACCATTGATTCAATGAGTCCAATTTATTTGAGGCCAAGAACTAGATGTGTGTCTCTATATTTCTAATCTACATCTAAATTGGGAATCATGTAACTCAAATTATTTTTGTACTGCAAGTCCCATTTGTCTGAGCCTACATAACCAATGATGAGGCATGCTGGGAATGTACAGTCCAGCAACATCTGGAGGGCTGTATGGTTCTTACTCATGATACAGATTTTAGAAAATTAAACAGGCAAGAGCAAGGTGAGTTACATAAAAGGAGTCAGTTGGAGGACTATTTTCAGCTTTTGGGTGTACTCAGTTACAAGTAGTGCAGTTGCCACATTTCATCACTGGGTTGCTATGAGTTTTCCCGGCTGTGTGGCCATGTTCCAGAAGCATTATCTCCTGATGTTTCACCCACATCTATGGCAGGCATCCTCAGAGGTTGTGCGGTCACCACCTCTGAGGATTCCTGTCATAGATGTGGGTGATACATCAGGAGAGAATGCTTCTGGAGAATGGCCAAACAGCCCCAAAAAACTCTCAGCAACCCTGGCTCTGTATTTATTTGTTTGTTTGTTTTAAACTCTAGAGCCATTTGGGCTGATTTTCTCTTCCTTCCTTCCTTCCTTCCTTCCTTCCTTCCTTCTCTCTCCAAAGGCAAGGCCATTTAAAAACTATAAAATGGATGTTCCTGAAGTTCCACTCTTCTCTCCTCCCTTCTCCCTCCTTCTCCCAAGGCAGGGCAGTTTTCAAAACCTGGAATGGAGTTCCTTGAAGAAAAGGGAAAAAAGTAAGGTCTGGGTTCCAGAGATCTCCATTTCAGAATTTTTAAACTGCCTTGCCTCAGAGGAAGGAGAGAAGAGTGGAGCTTCAGACACCTCCCTTCTGTAGTTTTTAAACTCAGATAAAGAAGGAAGGAAAGGAGAATCAGCTTCATAATGTGGCTATTATGCGATGAAATTTGGGTACTCACAAAGTTTTTTTCCCTTTTTTAACAAGGGTATAACATTGTTACATTACAAAAGGAATCTAATGAATAGAATGAACATTAGTTGATTGGTATATGACAATTAACATTTCTAAAAGATAACATTTTATATGCTAAGATTAGTTTTAAAGGAATTCTTAGAGACTTTGATGGATTAAAAAATTAATAAGCAACACAGTGAGCAACTTATTGTATTATTTGTTCAATGCTGTAATAAGTAATGACAATGCAATACCTTTGGTAGTCTACAGTTTGGCTTTAGCAGATTTGATTCATCATGGATTTGATTAAAGTGTTCTCTGTAGGAATATCTAAATCCTCCAGTTTGACCTCATAGGCAACTTCAACTGGAAGCTAATCCTAGTTACCCTGAAGGGCCTAGGGATTCCTAGAGAGGACACTTGCAGATGTTTGTAGAGCCTCAGTGCACTTCTATGCTCAGTTATCACATGGAAGGATCCAAAGATTCCCAGAGAGGTGTTTTCTCAGGTAAAAAAATATATAATGTTTTTATTTCCTTTTTTTTCATTTTCATGGCAGTCCTGTGCCCCTAATCCCAAATGAATGTGGAGTGCTGTCTTTATAACAAACCGCAGGAACGTATTACAATTGGCCCTCTGTATTCATGACTCTGAAAAAAAAATTCCAAAAAGCAACCCTTGATTTTGACATGCTATATAAGGGGCACCATTTTATTCACAAGTTATATATAATGGGATTTGAACATCAATTGATTTTGATGTACATGGGGGTCTTGGAACCAAATCGCAGCAGATACCAAGGCCCCACAGTACTTTTAAAAGTAATGTCCCAAGCTCTAGAAATCCTGTTTAATAATATTTGGGGGGGGGGGGTATTTTAACCTGATACTGAGCACTGAATGTTGAGATACATCCTTGCCCATAAACTCCCTCCTCCCTGTTTGGTTTGCTGCAGCCTCTCATTTAAAATGCTTTTCTTGGTACCTTCCTCATATTCATATTTTCTGGCAAGGAAAGGCTCCAAGAAGCCACTGGAAAATGGGTCTGTCAGTAATGGCACCAGCCTATTTCAAGCAGTAATGTTACAGGGACCAACACTTCTCATATACTACTATAGTGTGGACAATACCAGCTCTTTCTAGCACATACTGCAGACATTTCACCAGTGAGCAGGTCTGTATAGACATGGAATCCCACAAAGTGTTTTGATTATGGCTAGTAAAGAGACACATAGAGAATGATATATATATATATGTGTGTGTGTGTCCCTTTACAGTTCTTGGGTATTGAACATTTTCCCTCCTTTGAGTTTATACAGGAGGTTTTGTCTCCTACTTTTTCAAAGTGGACTACCAAAAATTCACCTCGAAATAATACACACACAGTATGTTTTTTGTTTTATGAAAATGACTGTATCACCGTCATATTCACAGACCCACCTGGAAAATGGTTACACTGCTGTTATGTGCCTTCAGCATTGTATTGTATTGGCATTGGTGTGAGCTGTCAAAAATGAATGTATATTTATCATGAGTTGTACAGATGTCTAGAACTCCAAGTCCTAACAGATTCCTTGGCTACAGGACACAGCCTTTTGCTGTCACAGGACTCCTCTTGATTGGGAGAAAGGGCAGAATAGGAATCATCCAGTGGGTACAGAGGAGGTGGTATAAACAAGATTAGACTTTGTGAGTGATTTTAGAACTGGATTACAATGTAGCATTTAGAGAGTGGATCACAAACAAGGATTCACAATTACACTGACAAGTACATATTTTGTTCTGGCCAGAGTAACAGAATCAAGGAGAAACTACTTCTCGCCAGAACCTCTGTAATAATGCCTAAGTGATTTCCAAAATGTGGGAAAATGATCAGAATTCTCTCTGAAGTGCAGAAACATTTCAAGAGCTAAGGGATCTTTTGCTGTTTTAGTTTGTGATACTTACTGTAGTGCTGTGGTGACATTATTCCCATCCCTTTCATTCACTTTGGAGGATCAGGGTTCCCAGTGTAATATCGGAACACCTTGCTCCATCCCTCTGGAGAGGATGGGGAGGTTGCAGTGGGAACAAACTTCAACTGGATAGTCAGGCAAGTCAAGATTTGATTATTCCTTTTGTATGGCAGAGTGGAGTCCCTGGTGGTGCATCAGTTTAAACTGCTGAGCTGCAGAACTTCCTGACCAAAAGGTTGGCAGTTCAAATCTGGGGAGCGAGGTTAGCCCCTGCTGTTACCCCCAGCTTCTGCCAACCTAGCAGTTTGGAAACATGCAAATGTGAGTAGATCAATAGGTACCACTTCAGCAGGAAGGTAACGGCACTCCATGCAGTCATGCTGGCCACATGACCTAGGAGATGTCTATGGACAACACCGCACACCACCCCCCAGAGTCGGACACAACTAGACTCTTCCACTTAGGCATGGGGCAGATGTCGAATGCACCACCCATTAAAACACAGAGTCACCACACAAATGACTAGACTTAATATCAAAAGGGGAAACCTTTACAAGGGGAAACCTTTACCTTTACTTTTCCTTATTGCAGAATGGGGAATATGATAAATAACCACTTTAAGGAGTTGATGGGACTTGATTAAATTAGCAGCTTCTCTTATATTTAGGCTTTCTGAGCAGCATGTCACTGGTGCAACTTCTGAATCCAGTATTCTGCAACTCCTACCTCTTCCAGTACATTAGTTCTTATTTCCCCCCCAAACTCTGCTGAGCTATAATTTTGAGTTTTATAGGACTATATCACTAAAATATAGTCCCATAAATATGTCCCCTTCTTAAGAAAATAGTTTTCTTTTCTTTTACAACAACATCAGTTTAATTCTGCCCATCATATCGAGAATTGGTGGACTGTCTGGTTCACATGAAAAGGTGGTCAGGAGCAAGGCTGGACTGCAGACAACCTGGCCAAACCCTTGGCATGCTGAGTTTTCTTTTTGCTGCCAGGAGGTAACAAGGAGAGGTAATGTCGATCCATGATCTCACCAGCTAACCCCACTGCATCAACCTTTGTAAGATCCCCCTCTGTTTTGAGGACAGACAACCCTTGACTGGCCTTCTGCTCTCTAGATCTCTTGCCAGTGTCCCTCTTTCCCAGAAGCCTTGTCGTCCACATTCACATATCTCTAGTCTGCTTCTTTTCCTAGTCCTGAAAGTCATCAAGGGATACTTCAACCTGCTCCCCAGTGAAGCTGCAATTCTGCATCGCTTCCTCAGCAGATGTGTCAAGATACCAAGGCTGGCAGCAGCTTCTGTTCATACTCTCCGTCTGTAAATGACTGAACCCTGCTTATCCAAAAATGACAAGTAGTGACTTGGACCAAACACCAAATCCATCAATATTAGTATCATATTATATTTATTCAGAAAACTCATAGGAGAGATCATAGATCTCACATTGCAGCAAAAGAAAGAAAGAACCCATGAGAGTATCATTGCTTTGACAGTCTCTGTGAGGGGAGGGAGAGAGCTAGATCTGAGAACAATTCAAGGCCCTTTTCTTAAAACGCAGCATTTTTCAGATGGTTGCTGCACCAAGAAGAATCACCTAATAAAACTCACTTAGAAGCATCTCCGCCTGGCAGGGAATATTCTGCCTTTGAGCCTTGGAAGGCAGCCCAATTGCAATGTACCCCACATTCTGGCTGAAATGAACACAGGATTCACGTTTATGCTGCACAGCCAAGCGGAGCACAAGTGCCTTTGCAGCTGGTCGGTACACATTTAAACTGGGCCCTGCAGTGCATCAGCATCGAGCAGTTAGGAAAGCTGGGCCAGTCACCAGAGATTCAGGGAGCTGGCCTGAACACAGGAGGGTGTTTCATTCAGCCTCCAACCTCTGTACAAAAGTCCCAGCCTTCTCCACAATCTGCAGGGATCCCATGAAGCCAGGGACTGTACAGGGACACCTGTGCAACAACAAGGGCTTTGCATCATTGCATTGCAGGGTGTCATCACTCTTGACATGAACTTCCCCATGAAGGTGGGGTTTCCTTTCCCTGCGAAACCCCTAGAGCATGAACCTAAACCACACACTAGGTGGTCCGTGATGCATTTTGCTGCCTTCATATAGAGAAAACTCAGTCGTCTTTAGCTGAAACCTTTTGAAACATTTTAATTCACCCACTAAAAATAATTATTTCTTCATTATACTATCTGCTTTGGTAAGATGTGGTTTAGACATTGTTATTCATCATGATCCCTTGAGATACTATTCATTAAAAATTCCCAAACACAGATTATTTTTTTCATATCAGAAGCAACTTGAAAACTGCAAGTCACTTCTGGTGTGAGAGAATTGGCCATTTGCAAGGACATTGCCCAGGGTACGCCCAGATGTTTTACCATTCTGTGGGAAGCTTCTTTCATGTCCCCACATGAGAAGCTGGAGCTGACAGATAGAAGCTCACCCTGCTCCCCAGATTTCAACCACCAACCTTTTGGTCAGCAGTCCTGCTAACACAAGGGTTCAACCCATTGCACCACCGGGGGCTTCTCCAAACACAGATAAATCCTTTCAATCAAATTTACTAATATCACAGTTATGCTTTCAGTAATAATCTGTCTAAAATGGCCAAAATTGTATCACGTAAACAATGCCTGTTGCCTTAAAGCAAAATGGGCTATACAATAGTTATGTTTATCAAATGTCAGAAAGGGCAAGACAGAAGCTCATGAGCCCTGTCCCCTTAAGCTTTTCACATTTTCTCAGGTCTATGGCTGTCTTAAATGTCCCGGTGAAGTCCAAGATCATTAGCAGGAAAGTCTTTTCAGCATGTTTTCCCCAAACTGGACTCTGAGTAGATCAAATACATCAATATACAAATATGAAGTCCTGACAAAAAAAACTGTTGGAAGTAAACGCATATTATTGTTTGCTTGCCAAAGTGTCCACAAAACTATGGAATGAATTGCTGGGCTGCAACATTCTGGGAAGTGGCAAGGAAGCTGTCTTGTTGATATTTGTGATATATGTTGATATATGCAAGCACGCACACATACCTGTATGTATTTTTACAAAGGCATCTATATTTATTTATTTATTTATTTACTTATGCATTTATATACCGCTTTTCTCACCCCCGAGGAGACTCAAAGCAGTGTAAAACAAGTAATGGCAAAATTCAATGCCCACATATATACAAAACCAAAGCGTAATAACTAAGACGATAACATATAACTATAAATTAAACCTGCATCTGTATGTAATTCAGAATTATTGAGTGCAGGAGTGGGGATGTGGGCAGAGAACCTAAGTTTAGGTTGCGAGCCATCCAGAATTTTATTTATCTGGGCAAGATTTTACCCTCTGGCCAACTCCTAGACAAGAGGGATGTGAAGTTAGAAGAGGAATGTGTGGAAGTTACACTGAAGGGAGAATTTCCGCTAGGTACTGATGCTTGTGTAAGCTTCACGTTTCACTGCAGATCTTAAAATGCAGGATTCCTGTCCAACAGGAGTTACATGGAAAGGATTGTTCTAACAGACACTTGCACATCCCCAGTGGCATTGTGAATGATGGGAGAAGCTACATATGATCAAAACTCAATTTTTAGTCTAACTTGGGTGAGACAAGCATCCTGCACCTTGGAGGATCGTTTGAAAGACCTTTTGAGCCACACCGTGTGGGTTTATTTGCTTTTCTTATCCTCATCTGTAAGAATGTGCTTTGAAACAAAGCTTGTTTCATTTTCAAGAAAAAGGTACTGCACAAGTATGTTTTAGGGGGAAAATTTGTAACCTTGGATAGAATGGCACTCTGTGTCTGCTCAGAAGCCAAAATAGTCACTTCTCCTTCATGTGTCCTCCCTTTGATTACATGCTTCAAGGGACCAAAAAGGGATCATTTCTTAAGTGAGCATTAACTTGCAACATCTCTTGCTCAATGTATTGTCGATGGCCAGAATCACTGGGTTGTTGTGAGTTTTCTGGACTGTATGGCCATGTTCCAGAAGCATTCTCTCCTGACATTTCACCTGCATCTATCACAGAGGCAGGCATCCTCATCTCTTTATCACTTCTACTGTCTTCTGGGCACATTGAGGTGAAACCACCCTGGTCTTATTTTACTTAGCAAATTTTACCTTTTTTCGTGTCAGGGGCGACTTCAGAAACTGCAAGTCGCTTCTGCTGTGAGAGAATTGGCCATCTGCAAGAACGTTGGCCAGGGGACACCCGGATGTTTTGATGTTTTACCATTTTTGTGGGAGGCTTCTCTCAAGGGAAGCTGGAACTGACAAAGGGAGCTCATTCGCACTCTCCCCAGATTTGAACCTCCAACCTGTCGGTTTTCAGTCCTGCCGGGACAAGGGTTTAACCCATTGCTCCACCGGGCAATTATCTGCTGGAGACACCGATGCAATGCTCCTGAAGCTGCATCACAAACTATGCCTACCAAGTCTTGGTCTGTCTAGAGAGGAGTGATGGGCAGAAGAGAAGGGCCTCCTGACATCTCCCACAAATGCAAAGTATGGCTAGGAAATGGTTTCCAGACAACACTGGACTGTATGTGCTGGGAAGGGAGAGGGCCATGGCTCCCTAAGTTGTTTGAGGTTTTTTCGGGTTATATGGCCATGTTCTAGAAGCATTCTCTCCTGGCGTTTCGCCTGCATCTATGGCAAGCATCCTCAGATGTTGTGAGGTCTCCCTGTTCCCGCACAAGCTGCTGGGATCCAGCGCTGTGCAGTGAGCTGGGATCTATTGGCTCTCCTGTGGGACAGGCAGCCCAGCACTCAGGAATCATCCAGCGAGTGCACCTCCTGCCAAATCCTGCTCATATTTCGGTCAGCTGGCTTCCATCTGTGTAGGCCTGGCGTGCCTGTAGGTGTGCCAGCCCGTGTCCAGGCGCAGGGCATGCCAGGCTTTTGCGTGCAAGCGCCGCCGCTTGTAAAAAAGAGGTATTTCCCCTAAGTGTATGGGGGGCACTCGGGTTGCCTTGTCAGTTAATGTACCAACACAAGAGAGCCTTGATTGTTGCTCCTGCGTGTGTGTCTCCGTGAGGGCGAGAGAGAGAGAGAGCACGCAAGAGACAGGCTAGACACAGAGATTGCGTGGGTTGCTTGCAGCAGCCCGGAGTTTCCTTCCTGGGTCTCCACTGTTGGGTGATGATGGCAGAGAGAGAGAGAGAGAGAGAGAGAGAGGGAGAGAGGGAGAGAGGGAGAGAGGGAGAGAGGGAGAGAGCAGCCCCAGGAGTCTTCAAGGCTGGCGGTGGGGGGAGGCTGAGTCAGAGCTCCCTCCGTCCTCGTGGCTCCTGGGAGCACTGGGGAAAGGGGCTGCAAGGGCTGCCTTGGGCCCTGCGGGCTGCCTGCCTGCCCTCCCGCCAGCCACGGAGCGAGTGGGCGCCTTGGCCTATTTATGGCAGGGCAAGCGGCAGCGCTGCAGCGAGAGAGGGGTTAAGTGCAGGCTCAGCTGTTCTGGATTTCCTTGGTTTCACAGCGAGCCGTTTGATGTCTGAATGCACAGGGGACTCCCCCGCCTCTCCTCCCGCCCTCCGCTTCCCTCTCCCCTCATTCCCCCTCCCTCCCCTCCTCTCTCTCTCTCTCTCTCTCTCTCTCTCTCTCTCTCTCTCTCTCTCTCTCTCTCTCTCTCTCTCTCTCTCTCTCTCTCTCTCTCTTCTCCCCATACACACACACACACCTCCCAGCCTTTGCGGAGCGTGCCTTCCTTCCTCCGCTTGGGCTCCTCATGGCACCGCGAGCCTCTTCCTCCTCCTCCTCTTCTTCTTCCTCCTCCTCGTTTTGACTGAGCCGAGGAGGGCGCAGCGTGCGGCGTCTCCCATGGAGCCCTCGTAAAGAGCTCCGCGCCGAGAGCTGCCCAAAGGGGAGCGGGGCGGGGGAAGAAGGAGACACGCGTGTGCGCGTTTGTGTGGAGGAGGAGGAGGCAAGGAAGGAAGGAAAAAAGGAAAGAAGGAAGAAGCCCTGGGTCTGGGAGCCGAGGGAAGTGCTGCTTCTGCTGCGTCCCGCCAAATCGCCCCCGGGCTGCCTGGAGCCCCATGCTCTGCTCCATGGCGAACTCCGGCTGCCTCCTGCTCCCCAACTCCGCCTTGCTCCCCCACTCGCTGCCGGGGCCCCCAGCCTTCCTCTACCTCCAGCAGGTAAGCCCTCCTCCTCCTTTGCTCCCGGCAGAGCCAAGGCAGTGAGCCTGTCCCGAGCGTGGCGTGCATTGCATTCCCCAAAGGAGCCCTGGTGCGCTGTCCATCCGCAGAGGTGCTGAAGCGGCAGCAGGATCCGCGCGCCGGGACTTTTCCCCGCTCCCCGGGCGGCGTCTCACGTCGAACGATGCTCAACTTTGAGGGATGCCTCCTCCTCCTCCTCCCCCCCCCCCCCCTCGAAAAACGGGTGGCCGCGAGGCATAAGCAGGACGCGCGTGTCTGTGACAGCGGCGAAGTCTCTTCTTTCTCAAAGGAGCCTTGTTTCAGGCTGTATCGCCATGCTGCTGGAACATAGCCATACAGCCCGGAAAGCTCACAGCAACCCAGTGATGCCGGCCAGTGAAAGCCCCCGACAATACATTGATCCTTATTTAATCTAAAATCCATGGCATCCAGTGGTACCATGTGGGTTGTTCTTGGGTCTCCCCCTCCCCGCCTCCCATTCCAGTTTTCCTTCTGTTGCAGGGTGCCTGGACGGGACTGTTCTGTATACATGTGTGGGAAGTCATTGGAAATATAAATCTGTCCGGTTGGCCCTCCAGAGTGCTGCAATACAGTGAATTCAGCCTTGATCCTGAATCCACTTCTCTTGGGAGGAATTGCACTGCAGGCATGGGCAAACTTTGGTCCTCCAGGTGTTTTGGACTTCAACTCCCACAATTTTGGCCTCATGCCCTTTCCTCCCCCCCCCCCTGACTTAAGCATCTGAGGGGGGAAAGGAAGGGGCCTGAGACCAGGAATTGTCAGAGTTGAAGTCCAAAACACCTGGACAGTGGCTAAGGGGGTAAAATGAGGCCTGAGGCCAAGAATTGTGGGTGTTGAAGTCCAAAACACATAGAGGGCTGAAGTTTGCCCATGACTGGTCTACTGCCTTCCTTTCTCCCACGGGGCCCTCTCAGCTCACACCAACACCCACCAACCCACCCAGCCACACCACAACACTTTCTTTCCTTTCATGGCTGTGGGCCCCAGGCGGCACATGCTTCCTTGCCTAGGATTCTCCAGAGGGAAGTAAGTCTTGGTTTGGGGGAGCCTCTTTGCAGCATTAGAAATCCGCCTCTCCCTGCTGTGCTCACCCTTCCGTTTGCACTGGCATCCTAACCACTGGCACTTCATTGGCCTATGCATCCAGTCAGCTTTGGGCCGGAGGGTCTTGCCTCTAAGATCAGAGGCAAATGAAGAAAAGCCACTGTTGCCTAGCTTCCTTCTTTCAATTCATTGAATGGAAGGCTTTAAAATTGCAAACCCAAGACTTCCTTCAAGTTTTACAGAGTGAAGCAGATGCTTTTCCCCCAACTACTGTACGCTCTAGAAAAGAGAGATTATCTTGAGCTCTTTCTCTCTCTGTACATGTTTGTGTGTATACGTTTAAAGAAGTGATCTAGCGGGCGAAGGAGATTTGGTTTTCTCGTAAATGCCGTGTCCATCTTCCTTGTGCCTGGGGCTCCCTGGCTCATTCAGAAAATACCCTGCACTTCCTGATGGCTCGCATTGCATAAGGGACTTATGAATGCCGGAGGGGAACACTTGGGGAATGTCTCATGTTTTGAGCTAGACCGTCTGGGCTAAGATGATTAAAACAAGGAGGGTGTTCTCTTTGTGGAATCCCTTTAGGTTTCAGCTTCTGGTCGCACTGCGTAGCTCATCAGCTGGCTAACTCTTCAGCAAAGCTGCATGGACACGTTCCCCCGAGACTTATTGCATTTCCCCTAGACTGGGCAAGGAGATTATATTGCAAGCAAGTTCATTAAATGAATGGCTAGAGGCTGAGCCCACAACACCGTCACAGAGGAATTAAGGGGAAGGAGAGGCTTCACTGAGTAGCTTCATTTCCTTAGCCTTTTCCCATGGAGCTTCTTCACTTGCATTTGGCCTTCCATATTTTTTGGGATATTCCCGAGCCTTTTGATCTTTAGATGCAGGGTTGTTGTTTTTTTCAGATATGGATATAAGGAAGCAGGCATGTAGCCAGTGGGGGGGGGGCTAAGGGGGCTTCAGCCCCCCCCCCCCGAAATTCTCAGGGTGGTCCGCGAAAAGGCCTTACTGGTACATTATTTAAACTGTTACGTGCATTTAAATCATGATCTGATCACCATGCTCATTATATCCCACGTTAATGGGGTTATTGGGATAACAATACAAAAGGTTTGCTAGGGTAGACCCTCTTCCACCCAGTCTCAGCCCCCCCCCCCCCCGGAATCAAAATCCTGGCTACGGCCCTGTAAGGAAGGCTATAGGTTATAAGTATGTGAGCTATTTTTGGTTTGCTTAGTATTCTTTGAAGGCACTGTACTTTTTGTTTATCAGAAGTTAGTTCTCTGCATCTGAAGTCCCTGCTAATTTAAAAAATATTAAAAATAAGCAAAACATAACAGGCTGAGAGAGCAGACCTTCCCACTGTATTTAGAAGCTGTATTTAGCAATTTAGAAGCTGTATTTAGCAATGTGAATGTTCCCATTCTGACCCCATTTTTAAAAACCAAGGGTTGCTTCTTTTGAGACCTTTCTGCATGAGCCATGATGCCGATGTAGGCTTTGCACCTGCTTCTGGGCCCTATTGCCCAATATTACACAGGATGTAAGAACCATTTTTTTGCAGCAAGTAGGGCTGTGTGAAAGCACTTCAGGACCTATTGAAGCAAACTTTCTAAAGCAGGCGAAAAAAGGCATTTTAACTATTGCTTATTTATTTACCACATTTGTACCCCACCCTTCTCAGCCCAAAGGGGACTCAGTCTCATAAAAGGCAACATTTTGATGCCATCCAGTTACATATTAGTAAAATAAATACATTAAAAACCAAACTTACCAAATCCATTTCTACGCAGACCCGCAGCACCATAGCAGGCCTTTATCAATAGATAACTATAGGTTTGTAGCCTCATTTGGTTTATTTCTACTTCTGTTGTATTGCAAAACCAAATATGAACAACAAGATAACTTCATTTTAGGATGGGGCCAACACATTTTGGTAAATGTGTGAGAAAATCCAAAATAGTGCCTTCTCACCTATCCTCATATAGCAATTATCTAATTTGACAATTAGCCATTTTCAATAGAACCTCAACGCTTTCAGCTGAGTGATTCTCTTACCAATTTCTGTCACTCATATTTTTCCCTGTCAGTTCCTTAGAATCAGACTGTACTCTTTATTAACATAGATAGGATATTAAGCCAAATATATCATTAGTTTTAACATAGTGGTTAGATTCAGAGATAGTGTCATGCATGATTATTGGATTCTGACATGCGTCTGAAGTATAGTTTGTTAGCCAGTTTCTAGCCACAATTGGAAGCTATAAGCATGTTTAAACCATGGCTTGTTGTTACATCTGGACCTATATTCATGCCTTGACAAACTGTTGTCTGTGGAACAATTGGTAGCTAAAACAACAAATCATGGCTTATACAAACTGTGGCTTAATGTGATGTGTGAATACAAGTAGTATGGTGGTAATCATAAATTTATGTTGTTATTTGTATTGTATAAAATAAAGTTAATCACGCAGACATTAAAAAATAATTTGCATTCCCAACTTTGAAAGAGATACTACAAAATGGTTGTATCACAACTGAATTCTGTTTGTGCATCTTTTAACATTTGCATGCAAATCCACAGATGTTCAATACAGAAGGGACCACTGAAATAAGTTCCAGTTAACACTCCCACATCCTATTAAGTATTCAGTGGGTTTCCTTCTGAGCCTCAAAATGGGACAAAAAGAAAAAAGAAAAGAAAGAACTGCAGTATCCTAGTTAGTTGTCTGATACTCTTAGTGTGCCTCTTAATGGAGCTGTATACAAAGTGAGTGGGATAATGTAGTACTTAGCTCAGCTTGGAAGTGGTGGGGAATGCAGCCAAATATTTTTATATAAGTTTTATTAGCAAGAATTATTTTATTACTTGGAAGATTCAGAACAGTTTCAGAGAACAAGAAGCTTTGGAATATTAGCATGTGCATCACACAGATTCTTCAGTGTTTAGATAAATAACCAGTATGGGACTAAAGCTTAAATCCTATTGCTAGATGCACTCAGCAATTGGGTTTGCCTAAATATTAAATTATCATTTCGCAAATTATTCAGACAGTCGTCTCTGGCTAAATAATATCAGTCTGTTTTATTTTGCAGTCTGCACCAGCAGCTACTACACACATATTGCTATATTTGTTTAAGTAGTTTGGTGAGGCTGATGGCATATGTGTATGTGTGGAGGTAGAAATAAAACAGAGAGGTTTGTGGCTGATCTTGAAGATTGTTGTTTATGTGTATTATGCATTTTCAAGTTGTTTGTCTATTTGTGATTTTTTTTCATGTCAGGAGTGACTTGAGGAACTGCAAGTCACTTCTGGTGTGTGAGAATTGGCCGTCTGCAAGGACTTTGTCCAGGAGATTCCCAGATGTTTTGATGTTTTCCCATCCTTATGGGAGGCTTCTCTCATGTCCCTGCATGGGAAGCTGGAGTTGACAAAGGGAGCTCATCCACGCTCTCCCTGGATTCGAACCTCCAACCTGTCGGTCTTCAGTCCTGCTGGCACAAGGGTTTAACGACCCATTACTCCACCGGGGGCTCCGATTTGTGATGAACCTGTTAATTTCATAGTGTTTTCTTAAGCAAGGAATACTCGGATATGGTTTTGCCCATTCCTTAGTACAATCTATAGCACGTAGCACCTAGGTGGTGTCCCATCTAAGTACTCACCAGGCCAAACCTTGCCAGCTTCCAAGACCAGAAAATATCTAGTGCTTTTTTGATATTTCAACCATTCCCTGGGGGAATATTATTTTTTTGCCTAAAGACCAGGCTGGATGCCTATATAAATTATCAGACTTTTGGCAATGAGCACCACTAGTAAATGGCAGGGCTGAAGCAAATTGGGTGTTACCACTATCTGAATAAAATTTGAACATTTGGCTCATTAAGTTTGATTTATTCCATCCCTAGTAAAGCCAAAGTTTTAGTTGAATTGCTTTAATATTAATTAATCCATTCGTTATATTTCAAGTTGTTAAGACATGATCATCTAATAACTCAAGGTGACCCACAACTGCAAATCCAACTGAAGAATTACTATTTTTGTAAATTTGAGAATAATAGATCAAGAAACTATACCAACCAAATTCATAAGCTCTTTTTTTAAAAAAACAAAACCCTGCTATCACAACTATAGGTTGGATTTTGAGCCAATGTTCTAAGGCATGTTCGTAAAATTTAAAGGCTGTTCCACCTGTTTTGTGTATTTACTGTGCCCTAAAAGGGGGAATGGAATAGCAGAGCCTTGCTCACCAAGAGGGATATAAAAACTAGCCATAATTCCCCGCACATGCGCATAGATGTCTGAGCACCAGCTATTTCCTATGGAAAAAAGGGAAAAGAGCAAACAGCAGGATTTTTCTTTATTTCAATGTTACTGCAAGACACTCCACTCATGTTTTGCTATGAAATGGTGTATTTAATATGCCTCCATAACTAGTTATTGGGAAAACCAGACTACACAGGGGCCTGGGCATCTTTTTCTCTCTTGCAAGCTTTCAGACGAGTGATGAAACATTTTAAACCTGGATGATGAAATGGTTCTTGTAGGTTCTATGGGTTGCTATGCTAGGTTTCCTCCGGCCCCTCGGGAACACCACAGAGCTCTCTGCATGATATACCATCACCTGCCAAATATGGAAATAAAACCTTATCTGTCCCCTTTTTGTATGGTGAGATGCTAAGAGGGGGAAAAGCAATTGCCTCAATGTTTTCCGAGTCTCGGCAAAATGAAACATAGACCCAGGATAGTGGCTAAGCTAGGTAACAATAACTTATGGGAATAGTGGTGGGGTAGGGAATGGAAATACCAAAAAACAGTTGTGGTATCTTTTCCTTAGTGCTAAGATTGTGACCATCCTTCTGAATTATTTAGTATTTAGAATATGGGTCCTCAATTTGTTAAACAGAGGGACAGTTCATGGTCCCTCAGACTGTGGGAGGGCTGGACTATAGTTTGAAAAACAATCCCTCATGAATTCCTGGTTCGCAGTTTGGCAGTGATCCTGGATTCATCGCTGACCCTTGAACCCTAGGTGTTGGTGGTGGCCAGGGGTACCATTGCACAATTTAAACTTGCCAGCTACACCCATACCTTGAGACACTGGATCTGGCCACGGTTGTCCACGCCTTTGTTATGACTACTGAAATGCTCTCTATGTGGGGCTGCCTTTGAAGATAGTTTGGAAGCTTCAACTGGTCCATAGATCGGCAGTCAGATTACTAACGGGAGCTCCATACAGGGAGAGAACCACTCCCATGCTTCAACAGCCCCACTATCTCCTTCTGAGCTAAATACAAAGTGCTGGTCATTACCTATAAGGCCCTAAACAGTTCAGGCCCAGGCTATTTGACTAATCACATCTCCTCTTATAAACTAACCCAGACACTGCGGTCAGCAGAGGAGGCCCTGTTCTTGGTCCCACCCCCATCTCAAGTATGGCTGGTGGGAAGGAGTGAGAGGGCCTTCTCTGTGATTGCCCCCTACCTCTGGAACTCCCTCCCTAAAGAAATAAAGATGGCCTCTTCCCTTCTCTCCATCAAAAAAACAATTGAAAACATACTTTTGCTCTTCAGCATATGGAGAGGAGGAGGATTAGATGAGGAAATAGAGCCACCATACCTCCAATTATTGTACTCGGGCATTGTAGACCCTGTCAGCCCACTTAACATAACTTGCTACATAACCAACTAATATATTTTACTGAACCTTCATCAGCTTTTGTGAATTGATGTGGGTGTTCGATGTTTTTCATTTAGGTTAGATATAATATATTTTATAGGTTACATTTTATTTAACTTTAGGTGCCATGTTATAAAGTGTTTTTATATGTTAGGTAATTTGCATTATTTTGTTTATATTTGTTGTTGTATTTGAGGCATTGCATGTTTACCTTTTTGTTTGTTGGAATCCGCCCTGAATCCCCTCGGGGAGATAGGGCAGAATATAAATAAAGTATTATTATTCATGCTGCACATACCTTATTTGTAGTGCAAAAAACAAAGAACAATACATTGTTTAAAATGAACTATTTTAACCAACATAAACTTACCATTATTTCAATGGGAAGTGTGGATTTGCTTTTGACTGATGAGATAGTTAAGTTAATTAGGATTGTTCTTGTTGTGTGTCTTCAATTTGTTTCAGATTTAGGGTGACCCTAATGTTTAGAGCGGAGGCCAGGTAAATGACCTCAGAGGGCTGCATCCAGCCCATGGGCCTTTGTTTGGAGACCCCTAGTTTAGGTGGAGAAAATCCTAACATTTCCTGTAGCAAACAATTTTTTGTTACCCAGCTTGGTGCAAGCTCCACCATGCAATGGCCTGGATATTTGGTTATGTGTATAGTGGATACTATAGCCCATGGCTAATTCTGTTAATGTGCACTAATTTGCAGAGTGGGTCAAAAACACTGTTAAATTTACTCCCACATGCCACCACATTTTTGCAATCTGAAGGTAGCTGGGGGTATCATAAAGCTTTTGGGTCATCCCAAGCAGAGTGTATCTCCCAAATGACAGTAGTGACTTCCTGAACTGAACATTTCCATTGCTTAAAGGCAACTAAGAAGGGAAGGAAATGATGTCATCAGGTTAAATATCTCAGGAGAATAAATGTTTGTTCACCAATAGCCACATAGCTGCAAGTGAAATACTATCTTATTTATCTGTCCTTACTGCCACTTTCTCACCTCTTTTGGGTTTTTTTTTTTACTTTTGAGACCCGTCACCTTGCTTGGATCTTTTCTGGATTCTCGGATCTCAGGCCCTCTGTCTGCAAAGCCATGTTTGAGAAAGCTATGTTTTCATTTTGTTTTACAATCCACCTTTTCCTTATTTAAAATATTGCCAAAACACCTTAAAGTGTGTGAGAGAGGATGATATGAGAGTTAATTGTTATTTAGCTATTTAGTCCATGTTGATTAATTATAATAAGGATTTGTGTATGGGAGAGAGTGTGCAAATGGAAAATTGTGTTTTTGATCTGACATTCCATATGTGTGTGTGCTTGTGTCTGTATCAAACTAGCTGATTAGTGCACCTTTCTTGCACACCTTCTGGTGCGATTTGGTTCATGCACATGTAGTTACGTGCCATCAATTCCATACTTCCTGTACTCATTCACAGGAGGTGTATATGTGTGTGTTTAGTTTCACTACCCTTCCAGGAACCTCACACATTTAGAAATTCTCAAAGTAGCATCGCAAATCAAGAAACGCAGGTACTCACCCATCCATTCTTAGATTTAAGGTGTTCACATTTTGGTTTATTTGGTTTTTAACCTCAACCTTCATATTAACCCAGGCAAACCTGCATAGAATGAAATAAGTGAAGTGCTTGGCTAGGTCTAATGTGCATCCCCAATCACCTCGACAAATTCAGAAAGCGTCTGCTTTCATATCCAACCCTGATGTGTATAGGCTCACTTTGGCATCTATCAATTCTTTTTGCTCATTTGCTTTATGGATATAATTGAGCTGGGGCTGAGGGACAGGAACTTGTGGTGGTGCAGGTATGCTGCTTTAACTAGGAATCATCTTGTGGGTTTAATAAATGGTCTTCCTCTCTTTGCCACTTTCTCTCTCTACCTTTTTTTTTTTAGCACACATGCATTTTATTTTCCTCTACTTGAAAAAAATGAGGGATGGAATAAACCTGCTGAGTTATCCATTACCATTAGCAACACCACAGGCTGGGCAATACTTCCAGGTGATGTGTAACGACACAGTATAGTTGGCCCTCCACTTGCACAGAGACTAGGGGTTCAAGCCTCACATCAAAGTGAGAACCTATACTGGTGAGATAAATGAACACAGCTGTGTATGCATTCTCACATGCATTCATTTGTTTGGGCAGGTGAAAGGGGAAGGCACAGGACAGAGCACAAGGAGGCATGGCAGTGGCTTCGGTTCCTATTAAAAATGGTGCAGGGCAGCAAATAATCTGGGAATAATTACCCAATCTGTGAAGGTTAAAGCCACAAATGGAAGGAAGGCTGTAATTCTGTTTCTGCTGACTGGAGTTTCTTGATGGCATGCCTTAGATGTATTAGTCCATAGAATATATTAGAATTAAGTTAATTAAGTCAGAAGCAAAGCCAGAGCCATGTACAGTGTTCAGAGCATTGAGCTGTAGTTCTGGAGATCAGGGTTCAAAGCCTTGCTCAGCCATGAGTTTTGGCAAGTCACCCTCTCTTGCCTCAGTCAAAGACAGTGGCAAACCCTTTGAACAGATTTTGCCAAGATAATCTCTTGACAGGTTTGCATTGGAGTCACCATAAGTTGGAAATGTCTAGAAGGCACGCTACAACAAGATAATTGTTAACAGAGGCTATGAAATCCCTATCACCAGGAGGATACGCATACTTAACAAATAAATGTGTAAATGATTTGTTCCTTGACCATGGACTTCATGGATTTTAACCCTTTTGCATGTGTGAGAGATAGAAAATATTTGTGTATAATAGCTGTGACAGTAATATCTCTTAGTTCTGGTTAACCTTTGATATCTAAGCACTTTAAAAGCCATTCACTGCAGTGACCAGTGTGGACCATAAAGAGAAGCCTTCTTCCCATAGAACTTCTTTTAGCAGAGAGACAAATTTCAGAAAGATGGTCCCAGCAGCTATTTTCCAGGCAAAGGTGTAGCTGATGTGAACTGAGCCAGGGTGCCAGACTTTTGCTAAGTCCCTGCAAATTTGTCTTGAGTTGCTCCATTCTAGTGTCTAGTGCTTTGGGATGAAAACTCCCTGCCAGTTTTTCAGTAAATCACATCAATGAATGGATCTACCTAAACCTCTACCCAACACATTGACCCCGCTGTTTGCATTGCAGGGAAAGCCAGCAGCTCTGTAAATGGACCAATATTGTTGAGCCCAGGCAGCACCAATTTGCAACAGGGGGAGGAGGCAATCTGCTTGCTTAAAAACATACCGAAGCCCCCACTGTGAGAGTTGCCATTTCAGTGATGCAGGCAGGCGAGAAAGGGCCAGCTTCACCCCTTCTCTGCACTGCAGATACAATAGCTTAACTGCAGCATTTCAGGATCGGGAGGAGAAAAATCTCTTCACTCATCTCTCCACTTTTGGAGACTTCAGATTGTTGATCTTGCTTATGGGGTAGGACTGAGGTGGTCTTGGATCTCATTTGGCCTCCAAGCTAAAGTCAATTTCCTTTGGGCCACCCTCATCCAAATTTAAGAGCATTGGCAGTTACAGAGAGTGATCTTTGAAACCCTCTTTTTATGTGATGGAACTTCTTCCTCAACCCCTCGTGGCATAGAAGAAGACTTCTCCCTAAACCTCAACATGTGTCAACCTTCAGAAGGACTTCAGAAGACATAAGAGAAGCATACTGGCAGTATCACTGCCCTTTGGTCTCTGTAATGCTTTCTTTTAGTGGCCATGCAGCCAGTGTAATTGGTTTTTATGTTTTTGAGCCTGGACAAAATCAGTTTGAATCCACATAGGTTTTAGTGCTCATAAGGACTGCATATCTTCACTTATTTGTTCTTAAGTTTTTTTAAAAATGATGTTGAACGTTTTACACAATGAGAAATATTATGATAGTTTTAAATTTCAAAAGTAGATTTTCACATTTTGGCACTTTTTTGTCAGAAAAATTTCTGTGTGCCAAAAAAAATTGGCATTGAAAACGATGACAGAAGATCTTGTTGCTGAAATCTTTTTAAGGATCCTTGGGGGGAAAAGATGTCCAGCACATCTTCACACAATGATCCTACAGGTATACAACTTACCTTTATGAGGGCCATCACCCTCGTTTCACAACCAAGCAGAGATAATTGGCTAGCAACATCTGACTACATTAGTACAGTTGGCCCTCCATATGCATGGCTTCTAACATCCATGACTTAAAAATATTTTTTTTAAAAATTAAAAACCAAACATTATTATTATTATATTGGAAGCACAACAAGATTACTACACAGTAAACAAGATCACTCTGCTGGCTATTATTATTATTATTATTATTTCTTCCAAAGGGGACTGAAAGCAGCTTGACACAAAAGCCTTACTATACAATCTAAAATATACACATATACCGCTATTAAAACACAACACAAACAGCACTAACATTCACAGTTAAAATATATCAAAACATATTCAAAATTAAAAACCACAGCACCCTTGACCCCCACCCCTCACACACACTCTATTTTACTCCATCATTGTATATAATGAGACTTGAGCACCCATAGATTTGGGTAACTTCCAGGGATCCTTAAACCAAGCCCCAGCAAGGACACACTGTTCTCTAAAAGCTGATGGTTGCCATGTTGCAGTTGATAGGAAGACATCAAACAGATTGTTTAAGAACATAAGAACATAAGAAGAGCCATGCTGAATCGGGCCTCAGCCCATCTAGTCCAGCATTCTGTGTCACACAGTGGCCCACCAGTTGTACACAGGGATCTCTAGCAGAAAGGAGGGCAAAACCCTCGCCTGCTCCCAACCCCCCACAACCAGTACCCGGGGAAAATCCTGCCTGCCTCCATCAACACAGAGGTGGCACTTGGATGTCCATTTCAGTAGCTACTGATTCCCTTGGTATCCATGAATCTGTCTAATAGTTTGCTACTCTTCTTTGAACAGTCATGCCTCTGTTTCCCCCTTCTCTCTCGTAAATAATCCAGTTGTTTTCTAAACACTGTGATTGTTGCATTTTAGATTTCAAAGCTGGTATTTCCTATGTTTTGTTATATTTAGAACTAATAGAAGAGAAAATTTATAATGATGCTTGATATGACTCTTGTTTCCTTTTTAAATTTTAATTGCACTACAAGCTTTAGGGTCCCATGTTTAAGTTCTGTAACCAAAAAGCATCATATCTGCTCCTGTAATTAATTATGAAGGTTGACACAGGTCAAACTGGGTTCAGAAACAATAAGACAAATATTAAAGTAAATTAGACAAATGAAGGTGAAAGAAGGATGGCACTTGGATAAGTCATCTTGACAGTCAGCAAAGTTTGGAAAGGGACTGAGTCCCCTTGGGGGGATAGAGCAGATTACAAATAAATTATTATTATTATAAATAATTTTTTCTATCCTGCCTCCATTTCCCCAAAGGGACTCAGGCCATCCCCAGACAACATACAGTTAAAAACAGAAAAGCAAAATATAAAACAGCATAAAAACAACATCATCATAAACAATAAAAGCAAGCATCATAAGCAACAACATAGGTACCTCTAATCTCAATTTTTTTGGGGGGGGGGAGGATTAATATGCAAATGAGTTAAATGATATGTTGGTCAAAAACGTGGATAGAACGAATAGTAGAATAGGAATAGAGCAATTATAACAGGGACATTACAGCTTAACTTAAACTACTACTGCTATTCAAATGCAGTGCTGCTCCCTTTCCACTACAAAGTTTTATGTTTTCATCTGTTTGTAAGAACTATCAGAAATTGCAGTTTTGAGTTTTCTCATAAAGCACAAGTGTTAGGAACTTGTTCTTAAATTGTGTGAGTTCCTTCTAATTGTTTGCTCAGTTGCACCTTTTTCTGATAGTACATGCCTCTGTGACCTTTTTGAAAGTCCATCTGATCCTGTAGAGGGTGAATGTTTTGATTGATTTTGTCAGTTTGCCCTGTCCTTGCAAGAATTCAGGGAAGGGGGAAAAGGTGGCTATGGCATCACAGGCACTATCTGGAGATTGATGGAGTTATAATTCAGAGGAATGACCTGGACCATTTGAAAGTCTCTTACCGTGCTTGAAAAATAAACACGCACTGTCCTGTCCTGAGTATCTCTGTGCCAAGTATTTTACTAAATCCAGATAAATCCATCTGGCTCTAGTCTAGGCCATCTCTAGAGAAGTTCTGCCAACTCTGAATAACCTTCTTGCTTTATCTGAGATACACATCCATTACTAATGGAGTTTACATACTGAATCAGCAGGATCCAGTTCAAGGCTCTGGATTAGTTTGGATGAGATCCTGCAAGAATGTCATCCCTGGCACTGGGCACCTTCTACAAGGAATGAGGCAATCTCTGGCAGAGAGTCCTGTCTGAAGAGCAAGTCTGAGGCAGCTTCAGTGGCAAGAGCAGTGGTGGCACTCATATCAAAGACTCAACAGAAATCCTTTGCGTTCTAAGATAAACTTGAAATGAACTATTGGAAGTGCAGAATCTGTTTTGGGGACAAGATCTAACAACAGCAATATCTCCTTTAATGTTCAAACTGAAACCTGGAAGCAGCTCATGACTATTCTGAAATGGAAGCTACATCAACCATTCCCCAATGGTGGGGCTGATGTAAGAATAGGGCAGGTACTAAGTGGGTGCAGAGACAAACCTCTTGGTATGTAATAAAGGAAGATAAGCCTTGATCAAGGAGAAATATAGGGTGAGGGAAGGGCTGAAGCACTCTACAGCACAGACTAGACTGGTGCTTCTCAACCTGTGGGTCCCCATGTGTTTTGGCCTACAACTCCCAGAAATCCCAGCCAGTTTACCAACTGGAGTAATGGTGGCATAATGGGTTAAACCCCTGTGCCGGCAGAACTGAAGACTGACAGGTTGGAGGTTCGAATCCAGGGAGAGCGCAGATGAGCTCCCTCTATCAGCTCCAGCTCTCTATGGGGGGACATGAAAGAAGCCTCCCAAAGGGTGGTAAAACATCAAAACATCTGGGCATCCCCTGGGCAACATCCTTGCAGACGGCCAATTCTCTCACTTCAGAAGTGACTTGCAGTTTCTCAAGTCGCTCCTGACATGACAAAAAAATCCAGCTGTTAAGATTTCTGGGAGTTGAAGGCCAAAACATCTGGGGACCCACAGGATGAGAACCACTGAACTAGACTAAGGAAAAAAATAGGGATAAAAAATTACTGAAGGCAAAATCCTAACATCTGATCTTGGCTCAAATGAGAACTTCCCAAAGCCTGTGGAGTGAGATTTGCCCTCGGTTTTCATCACACTTTCCTCCCAGTTCACTCTGGCAGCAATCTTCAGGGTGTTCACACTTTTCTCATCTACATTTGATCTGGAAATCTTCAGTAATGACCATATACTGCTGGCAGAGATAGAAGCTCCTTGGATAATCCTTCAGTGTTGTCTTTAGTCCCTTGGAAGGCTTATTCTCTGCTCTCAAGCTAGTGACATCAAACAGGGCTGAACACAGGGCCCTGCGGAATGCTCAGGCTCGGGCCCTGGCTGAAGAGCCCCCAGCATCCGGTTCTTCCAGTGCTCTATTGCAAGACTCAATAATAAAACAGTTTAATTTTTATACAATATTTGTTCTTTGTGCTCAAAGGAGTTTTGCAACCAAGTCACTGGTGTTGTGTATAGATAATTATTTCTAAGTCTGCCTACCACTTAAATCATTTTAGTTGATTAATTGTCTTCCTTTTAACTGACTAATCAATTACACTTCTTTTAAACTGTGCATTTCCGAAACATCAGTACTGGTTCTTAATTCAAAAACTGAAGGATGTGAGATAGCTTACCATTTAACAAAAACAAAAGGGACTGCTCATTATTAGGAAGAAAGCCCGTTTTAATGTATTTGATTTTTTAGTCGTAGTTACAGGGACGGCCCAAGAGATCTTCTTGTATGAAGCAATGTAGCAAATACACCCACCCATCACCAAAATCCCACTCCATTCAAAATCAGTCAAAGTATTTTGACAGCTGAAGTAAAAAATCCCAGAAGTGTCCCCACACATCCAAAAGAGTCAGTTGTATCATAAAGCACATTTATTTATTTATTTATTTATTTATTGCGATTTCTACGCCGCCGACTCCCAAGGGCTCGCGGCGGCTCACAAACCACTGGCTCCGTGCCAGGGGAACAGCATAAAAACAAAGTACAAGTAATACAATTTAAAACAAACAATACAATTAAACAGTTAAAACAGATTAAAATGGCAGATTAAAACAGCAGCGGTGTAGGGCCTACTCCCCAAAGGCCTGCCTAAACAGATGGGTTTTGCAGGCCCGCCTGAAGGGGAGCAGGTCCCTCAGGGCTCTGGCCTCAGCCGGGAGGGCGTTCCATAGCGTAGGAGCTATCACTGAGAACGCCCTCCGGCGAGTAGATGTTAGACGGGCTGTTTTGGCAGATGGGACTGCCAACAGGTTGGTCTCTTCAGACCGCAGTGATCTCGGTGGACAATATAGGGCAAGACGGTCCCTCAGATACGCTGGCCCCAGGCCGTGAATGGCCTTGAAGGTAAGAACCAGCACTTTGAAGGCGACCCGGTGCTCAATAGGCAGCCAGTGCAGATCCCGCAAGATTGGAGTTATTCGGCAACCTGCTGGAGCCCCAGACAGGAGCCGGGCGGCGGTGTTCTGCACCAGCTTGAGCTTCCGGATCGGCGACATAGGCAGGCCAACGTAAAGCGCGTTACAGTAGTCCAGTCTCGAGATGACCGTGGCTTGGATCACCGTGGCCAGGTCATTCCGGGAGAGATAGGGGGCCAACCTCCTCGCCTGGCGGAGGTGAAAGAAGGCAGCCTTGCTGGCCATGGAGACCTGGGCCTCCATGGTCAGCTGGGCGTCCAGGTGGACGCCAAGGCTTTTCACTGACGGGCGCTGGTTGTAGTGCCGCACCGTCCAGGGTCGGAAGCCGGGCACCCATCCCGCCCGGGTGGCCCAGCCACAAGATCTCCGTCTTCGCCGGATTCACCCTCAACCTACTGGCTCGCAGCCATCCAGTTACGGCTTCAAGGCAGTGCTGGAAATTATCGGGGACGGACTCCGGCCTGCCCCCCATCCTCAGAATGAGCTGAGTGTCATCGGCATATTGATGACAAGTCAGCCCATAACTCCGCACCAGCTGTGCAAGCGGCTGCATGTAGATGTTAAATAACAGAGGAGAGGATGGCCCCTGAGGAACCCCGCAAGTCAATGGGGAGCCCTCGGAGACCACCCCACCCCTCCTCACACGCTGAGACCGCTGGCGGAGAAAGGAGGCCAGCCATTTAAGGGCTGTCCCCTCACTCCGGCCATGGCCAGGCGGTGGATCAAAAGATTGTGGTCGACCGTGTCAAACGCTGCCGTGAGGTCCAATAACACGAGCAGCGCAGACCCGCCTTGGTCGAGCTGGCAGCGGAGTTGATCTGTGATGGAGACCAGGACCGTCTCCGTCCCATGCCCCGAACGGAAGCCGGACTGGAAGGGGTCAAGCCATGTTGCATCATCCAAGAAGGACTGCAACTGCTCCATTACCTGCCCTCTCAACTACCTTGCCCAGGTACGGAAGATTCGACACTGGGCGGTAGTTGGAGGGAACCGCAGGGTCCAATGATGGTTTCTTCAGTAATGGAGCCACCACCGCCTCTTTCAAGCACTCTGAAAAACCCCTTGCTCAAGGGAGCTATTAATGATCTTCAACAGAGCCCCGTAGCCCTCCAGGCAAGATCTAACAAGCCAGGAGGGGCACGGGTCGAGGGAGCAGGTGGTAGGGCGAGCTGCAGTTACTATCTTGTCAACAGCATCTGCGCCCAGTGGCCGGCCGGTCGAGGGTGGGCCCGGGCGGAGGGCCACGGAGTCTCGAGCTCTTTCACTGTATCAACTGTGGCAGGGAGGTCCCGCGGAGGCTCAGTATCTTGTCTGCAAAAAGCTCTGAAAAGCACCGGCGGTAAGGGCCTGATCGCTGGGACAGTAGGGACCGTCGTCAAAGACCGAATCACCTTAAACAGTTGGGCCGGGCGTGAGCCTGCAGACGCTATCAAGGCAGAGAAGTATTCATTTTTGGTTGCCTTGACAGCATGCTCATAAGTCTCCTTTAACAGCTTATAAGCTGATGCTGAGGCTTCGTCACGGAGCTTCCGCCACTCGCGCTCAAGCCGTCTCCTTTCCCGCTTCATGGTCCTGAGGTCCCCTGTATACCAGGGGACCGATGATTGCGGGCCGGAGAGGGCGCCTAGGAGCAATCTCGCCGAGGGCTCTGGCTAGTGATGTATTCCAAGCCTGGACAAGCTCCTCGACTGAGACGCTGGTAGACTCCAGATCCCTTAGAGCATTCAGGAACCCATCAGGTTCCATAAGTCTCCTTGGGCGAACAAAAATCCGTTCGGCGCCCTTACATTAGAGCAGTAGCCTCAGGCAGCAAATTTGGGGTTCCTTTTTTCCTTATGTATCAAGATAACTTGCCTGGTTTCAGGTCCTATACCCCTTGGTTTGTGTGACGGGGAGGTACCATCTTCTTCCCAGTCTCAGGCATCAATATTATTTGGATCCACCATACGCCTTGATAGTAATTATACCATAATATTGTATAATGTGTTGTTTGCTGCCCTTCTCCCACAGTACCATGAGTAAGCTGCCCAAAGTGCTTGCATTACTCCTTCTCAGGTTAGGGCCAACCCTGAAAATTTTCACCAGAACCAAAATAGCCTTTTAAAATGCATGCCCCCAACATACAGCCCAACTAATTAAAAGCTGTCTGTACAGATTAAACAACTAAAGCTTTGATTGATTAATCTGCTAATTAAGCCAGATGTGGATAAACTTTTTAGTGAGTGTGACACAAGTCCTGTTTAATACACACTGTAGTATGTGTTTAAATGCAAAATGAGGTTTCAGCACTTCTTTTTGTGCAACTCTTGTGCTTTAAATTTTACCCTCTGGTAAACAAACAGAGCTTTCAAATTTAGATACCATATGTATTGTGTACCATACACATTAACACTTAGCTCTAATCAATGTATTGCTAAAGATAGGATTTTATTATATTGATATTATATGATAATTCTTGAAATGAGCAAAATCCAAAGAAAGGAGATACTAAGATAAACTGAAATGTCACAAACTGGTGAGTAAACTATGAAGTTCTCATGATGAGCTGACGCCCAGATTGACATAATTATCTCTCCCACTAAGGGAAATATTGGTGGGAGACATCCACCTGAGCTTGGAAGTTAAACAGAGTCAACTTTGGTTGGTACAGGGATGGGAGATTGCCAATGAATGCTAGGTGTTGCAGGCTACATTACAGAGGAAGGAACTGATAAGACTGCCTCTAAATATTCCATGCCTTTAAAAAAAAGAGTTGTCAGGTAATTGAAAAGCACACACACATATGTGCTATTTGTCACTAGTCAGTTCATGTCTTCCACAGTCCAGTCCCAAATCTAGTACTCCACCAGCTACTCACCAAAGAAGCATCTTGGTGCTTTTTAGCAGTGCAGCACTCCTGGGTTAGGGTGGACTGTTAACATTTAGTGCTTTTTCTTGGATAAACAGGGTAAAGAGATAAGACAGGTTCAGCTGCATTTGTCATAATGCCCTTGTGTGAGAGACAATAAGAGCTTTGGGCTCAGGATCAAGACAGTGGGAACAAGTGGTGTGCAAGGAGTTGCCCCCTTTGTTGATATTAAGGAATTGATACTAGGATTCCTGACCAGATCATTATTCTGATTGAGAAGAAACCAGAAAGGACCTTACCTGACAATTCCCATTACCACCTGAACATCAGCAACCAATAGATTATAACAGGGATGGATAATGTTTTTCAGCCTCCAGCTGCCTCTGCTTCTCTAGCATGATCATATGTTAAGAGGTCTGGGGAAATGTCAGCCAGAACGCCAAGAGAGCTGAAAATGGTCTTTCCCCCAGTTAGAGAAAAAGAAGCATTGTGGGGTGACTGGCTTTCCAAGTGGCTATTTTGTGAGCCACAAGGAGCGCCTCTCCCAGTGAAAATGAACTCTTCAGTGCGAAAAGAGAGGAAGGAAGGAAGGAAGGAAGGAAGGAAGGAAGGAAGGAAGGAAGGAAGGAAGGAAGGAAGGAAGGAAGGAAGGAAGGAAGGAACAGAACAAGCCAGCATGTTGATTTGGGAGTTGTGTGTTGTAGGGAGTTAATTAGAGTTAATTAGACTAATTAGCTCTCAAATGAAACTCAGCATTTGGTCTTCTTCTTCTTCTTCATCTTTTTATGAAATTCTAACCAGATACATATCGCAATGCTGTTGTCCTTGCAGGCAGTGGCTGTGTCTGACTGAAGTGAGGGTTGCCTCTTGAATGCTCTTCTTCCGAGTGGCTTCTTGTCCTTGATGTGAGAGGGTTTTGGAAATTGCTTTCTTCACCACAGTCTTAGGGCCTTTCCACACAACCATATAACCCAGAATATCAAGGCAGATAATCCACAATATCTGCTTTGAACTGGATTATCTGAGTCCACACTGCCATATACTGTAGTTCAATGTGGATTTTATATAGCTGTGTGGAAGGGGCCATAGACTCCAAAACAGCAATCCTACAACAGACACCAACACTCTTCCCTGAAGAGGTGTAAGTTGATGCACTGCGGCTGATTGTCTGGGAGAGTCATGAATCCATTCCAGGTTTTAGTCTTAGATGGGTATTCCTTTTAAAGATAAAACTACATTCCTCTAAACTACATTAATCTCTTTGTGGACAACTGAACCAACACAAATTTGACAAGTAGTTGCTTTGTTGCATAACATCTGCACTTTGAGAACCAATGTATTACAGCAGAGGTGTACTCTCCTAATCTTTTGGCCTGCAGCCCCACACAACATCCATTAAGGTATTGTGGGATATAATGTCTCAACTGGATGTTATATCCTACCACATGCTCTGTGGTCTGAGATCATGTGATTTTTGTTGCTAACTGCCTCCACATTGACTTTGACTTATGGTGACCGTATGAATGAGAGACCTCCTGTTGCTCTATCATCAACACCTTTGCTTAAGTCTTATGGATTCAGGGCTGTGGCTTCCTTGATTGAGTTCATCCATCTAGAATGCAGTCTTCCTCTTTTCCTACATCTACAATGTATATGTCTGCATTTTCAAATTCCCTCTCAATTTATGGCAAGTGCACAAATTTCACAAGGTTTTTAAGGCAAGAAATACTCAGAAGTGGTTTTGCCAGTTCCTTTCTTTGAAACATTGCCTACAGCATCGGTATTGCTTGGCGACCTGTTATTCAGGTATTAACCCTGCTTAGCTTCCATAATCAGACAGGATCTGGTGTCGATAGGCTATTTAGACCTTCTTAAGCATTATGGTCTTTTCCAATGAATCCTGTTTTCTTGTGATACAGCCAAAGTTTGGCAGTCTCGGTTGAATCAACTTCTGGAGAGTGTTTGGTCCTGATTTGCTCTAAACCTTGTGTTTCACTTTTCTTTCTATCAGCCCTATAACTCTTCTCCACCATCACATGTCAAGCGAGCTGATTTTCTTTTAACACTCTCTCCCTTGGTGAAATGGTGGATGCTTCCAGAGTAGGTTTCATTATTTTGCAATCATGTTGAGTCAGTCACAGATTTTAAAGCAGGTGGGTCAAGGTGGTGATGCCTTTAGCATCTATATATGGTTTCCCAGCACTTTTTATGTGCTTAAAAAAACAAAAGAAAATCCACTGCAGAAGTAAAGGTAAGTAGGGCCCTCTTTCTAAAGGGACTTAGCAATTTTGAGTCCAAGATTTCCAAGTATGATCTTTTATACAAATCTATTTTGTGACTTTCCAATATTATAAAGTTATAGCTTTTCTGGCTGTTCCTTTATAAATGTAAGTAAAGCAGAAATAGAGAAACTAAGATAAAGATTTATGCAAGATTTTAAGGTGTTGAACCACTCTAGAGACACTCAATATAACAATTTTTGTTGATACTACACTCTTAAAATGGTTTTTAAATGGCGTTGCTTGTATGATTTCCTCATGAAGTCAACAGGAAATCTCTGCTTTCCCTGTCACCTGAGCATGATGTGTTTCTTTTTAGAAATTCCTCCTTTTTTAAAGGCAGTAAAGAATAGGTAAATGAATAGATGCATGAAAAAATCAAAAGGCAGACAAACTACCTCTAGTTTAAGAAGAAAGAGCTGAACCAGTGTTCAATTTGCAGGTACGCATATCAGTCACTGGGCCAGACTGACCCTAAAGCTAAGAGATGTGCTGTGAAACTCCCTTTTTGTGCTACGGCTGCCTTCACGCATGATGTCAAAAGCTGCCCTAAAGGGTTCTTTAGTAGTTGCTGAGACTCCCAAAGGACGTGTTCATCTCTGGCGTATAATACAGATCAAATGTTATGCTTTCATCAGTATTTGCTGGTCATTTTAGTTCTGTGTCTGGAAGCTAGTATGTGATTGATGCTGGTGATGTTGTCTGTGTATGTATACATGTGTATGGCTGTTGAAGCTTGGGTATATAAACTTTGAGCATTCCTATGGTGAGTGTCTGATGTGCCAGAAGTCACGAGTTTCACCTGTACCCAAGTGTCTCTGTGGAGTGGCCTTTACTACCTTCTCATTGACTAGGCAGCATATGTGTGTAAGGAGATATTATCAGACTGTGACTGTCCCCTGCAGTATCTCTGCCTGCTTTTGAACTCTTCTTTTAGCAGACCCGAGCAATTTTTCAGACAGGCTCCAGCTCCCACTCAACACAGTGTTTCTTCCCCCATCTCCTTGCCCAACACCCTCCATCTCCTCCATCCTCCTCCCCTCCCTGTACTATTGCTATAACCTGATTCCATTAATCGCCCACCTCATCCAAGCGGCCACTTCAGCACTTTCCCACCTAGCACAGAGCCAGAGCACTTTCCTCAGCCCTCACCGGCCCATTCAGAGGCCCTGACAGCCACGAATCCCTGACGCCGACACCTTCTCGCTCGGTATCGATCCCCTCTCCTTTCCAATCAGCGCTGCCAGGGTGATGGATCAGAGATGCTGTGGCCTTATGCTCCCTCCTCTCCCCTCCCCTCCCTGCTGATGCACCACAAAGTATGGGAATTTGGAGGGACATACCAACTACCTAATTCAAGTGGGAAGATCAAGTAGAGATGAAGAAATAGGTTTACAACCTGCCCAGTAATTCCCAGCTCATCTCCATGGATCTGCTAGCTGCTTCCCCTGGTGGCAGAATTCTCCGATCAAATGTGGCTTCTGGTGCTGAACCTTGCTTCCATTTGGTGTCTTCTATTTCTTCTGGTCAAGACTTTGATGCTGTGTTTGCTAGCTCTCAAAATATGTACAAGTGAAACTTGCTAATGTCGGAGGAACATGGTTTCTTTCAGCTGCCTGCATCCCAAACTACTATTCATCTTTTCAGATGTATAGATGTATAGATAGATTTGAAATAGCTGAGCATGTGCAGCTATACGCAATTTCTTCGGAATCAATTAAAAGAATGGCAACGTCAGAGTTGTGGGTTCAGAAGAAAGTTGGCACCATAGATCATGAGATCACCTTCCTTCTGGACCCACAACTCTTCACCACCATATGTTTAAACAGCTCTGTCAATGAAAAGACATTGAGCATCAATTCAATCTTTCCTTCAAGGCAGGAAGGAAGGAGATGGCAAAAGTGGCGGGGGAAAGTGGGTCCTGAATGGAAGACCGTGAATCCTGAACCCATCATGTAAGTGTGTGACTGAGGCAAGGCAATTCACATACGTAAAAGCCTTGTCTAGGAGCACCTCAGGGACAGAGCATAGTGCAAAGTCTGATATGTATATATATTTGTTCTCTTCCAGTTCACCTCACCTTGAAATCTTCTATTCTGTCTTTAATAAACTTCTAAAACACATACTCTTACCTCATTTGAACCGATCTTCACTTTCCTTTTTAAAAAATCTGAATTGAACGAGAATGCTCAGTGTTTTGTTGTAGTTTATCGTGATTGTTTGGAGTTAGAAGGAACAGATTATCTCTGCATTCTGTGTTTACCCCCAGTAACTCTGCAAAGGTTTTTGGATGCAATGCAACAGGAAGATGTATGGCTGTCATTACAGCAAATCAATCACTGATCATTGGTCTTAGAGTTTCTACTTTTTCAATCTTATTTTTGGAAGAGGTGATTGTTCATTTGTTTGTTGACTTATTAACTTAGAGATTTTTTTTCCAGAAAAGTAGAAAACCATTCCAGAATCTTTCATGATAGGAAAATCCTTGACAATGTTATGGAGTGGAACAGGCAGCCAATTCACACCATGCACAGCAGATTTTTGTTTCAAATGTGTAGAACAATGTTGTTTCCCCCAGAATTTGACCCTGGAGAGAAAATAATAAATCTGGACTGATTGCATTTAAGACAGTTACAGAGTAACCATGCTACTCTAGGGAGATTGTGGCCTGAACTCTATTGGTTCATCACTTGAGATGGCCCCCTCAATGAATTGTTGAATGATGAGTCAACACTGAGGTAAATTCCATTGATTCAGTGGGTTTACTCTGCTCGAGTCTAACAATAGGATCCACGCTTACATCTGCTATGATCGATATTGATTTTTCTTCCAGAGCTCTTTGTGGTGACTGTTCATGGACCAAAGTGCTTTTGAACACAAATGCTGGCTCTGGTTTCACAGAAGTGGAGATTGGATCTTGCTTGTTGTATATGTGTGTTTGTGTATGTTCCCTTGAACCCTGGTTTGATAGTTCCTCTGTAGCTGTTCAGATCACCTCTGACTATTCCTATGTGGAGGGCTTCAGGTTTTCCACTCTTGACATAATTGATGGGTGGATGGATGAACAACAGAGAACATTGTTGCAGGACTGATCCAGAACATTTCACTGCATGAGATAAAGCCACAGATAATGTTTCCCTTTCAGTGACAGTGTAGATAATAATAGGATTGCTGGATGGTCTGCAGAACAGGGAGATGAATTTCTAAGTGAGCACATGGCCTTGAAAAATGTTGCTGTATTTTCCTCAATGTATGCTTATTCTTCATATGCTTATTGGAGTGGCATATTGTGTGTAGCTATGGTAGTTGCTTAAGTCATTGGCCTTACAGATGTCACCAGGTCTTGCCTCTTGTAACACCATCAAATCTAGCCACCTCTGATATCACCAGGGGTTCCTCAGATTTGGAGCCCAAAATGTCAGGGGCCTGGAATAGCCCTGATCTGGCAACCCTTCAAAATACCCAAATTATCTTGGCACTTGAGTGAAACATCCCCCAAACCCATCTTTCCTTCTATGGCAGTGAAATGCAGCTGTAATACATTAGATAACATATTGCCGCTATTTTATCCCAAACAATAATCTTAGGTAGTTGCCTCTTTATACATCACCTCTCAGTCTGGTACATAAAAATCATTCTGAAGAAAACCAATAGCTCAGTAATAGAGCTCAGAAACTGTGCATCCAAGAGGTCAAAGGCCCCATTTACACTGACCATTTAATGAAGTTTCAAACCAGTATTGGAGAAAGTGGATTCACTGTGACTGACTGACTGACTGACTTTATTATTTCTGAGTCGCCCTCCACGTTAGTGCTCCGGGCGACTTACACACAACAAATTCCACAATTAAAATAGAGTATTTAAAACTAGATTAAAATATTCAGTGGTTAAATGCAGGGGCCAGGCTCGGTATTTGAGTTCCTGGTTCTGCATTAACCATGGGCTTTCCTAAATAGCCAGGTCTTCAGAGCGGTCAGGAACTGGGGCAGGTCGAGGGAGGCTCTCTGGTCCGTGGCATCGAGTTCCAAAGAACGGGGCCACAACGGAGAACGATCTCCGTCTCGTGGTCTCCAGGTGGGCCTCTTTCAAGCCTGGTACGTGAAGAAGGTTCTTGTTTGCTGGCCGCGGGGTCCTTGAGTAATCAGGCATCAGCAAGCGGTCTTTTAGGTATGTTGGGTCCCGGCCCCATAGGGCTTTGAAAGCCAAGGTCAAGGTCTTGTGTAAGGCTCTATACTCAACGGGCAACCAGTGCAGGTGCTGCAGAGATGGTGTAATGTGGCATCTCATCGATGTTCCTGTGAGAGAAGCCTGGCGGCCGCGTTCTGCTCAATCTGAGCCTGCGGGTTAGTGACCGGGGTAGACCTACATACAAGCGTTACAGTAATCCAGCCTTGATGTAACCGTGGCATGGATTACTGTAGCTAGCGCTTCCGTCGGAAGATAGGGCGCCAATTGTCTCGCTTGGCGCAGGTGGAAGAAGGCCCTTTTGCTTGTGGAGGCAACCTGGGCCTCCATCGACAATTTGGAGTCCAGGATAACACCAAGGCTTTTTACTGAGGGGGACGGAATCAGCGGTTCCCCTTCAAATGGGGGCAGCGAGAAAAGTGGTTCTGGGCGGCCCGGCCATAAGATCTCCGTCTTTGATGGATTTATTTTAAGTTTGTGGGCGCGGAGCCATTTTGTCACTGCTTCTAGGCCTCGAGTGAAGTTTTCGGGCACCGAAGTTGCGCCAGACTCCAGTTTCAGTAGGAGCTGGGTGTCATCGGCATATTGGTAGCACCCTAGGCCGAAGCTCCGGGCTATGCCAGCCAACGGCCGAACATAGATGTTAAACAACGTTGGTGATAATATGGCGCCTTGGGGCACTCCGCACTCAAGGAGAGATTTCCTAGATGTTTGGCCTAGCCATTCAACTCGCTGACTACGTCCGCGCAGGAAGGAGCTAAGCCAAGCGAAAGCTGTTCCTTGTATCCCTATGGCGGCAAGTTGTGCAGATTACATAGGAAATCCAGGAAACAGTTTGAGGCTTGGATGATGATGAGCACTGATGCTCATTAAGGGCTTTCTTTCATGTGCTTTTGTGGGGATTTGCATTCTGGCCATTGCAGTTTAAAGCCAACTTAAATTGCATTAAATTGTCAGTGTAGAAGGGAAGGGGCATAAGATTCAACTTATGCACCAGCAATCAAAGAATCTCAGGAGCATGTGGTGGCAAAGACCCTGGAAACACACTAGGCGTAATATCACACTAGAATTCTGAAGCACAAGTCTGTGTTTCCCTATCACCCAGTTTGCCCCTGCAGAATTCTGGGAAATGTAGTTTAGGGAAGCCGAGGACCTCTCTGGCTGAGAATTCCAAAGTCTCCGCCCTAAACTGCATTTCCCAGAATCGTACAGAAGAAAACTGGGCAATAGGGAAGCATGGACCTGTGCTTTATAACTCTAATGTGATCTTGTCTGGAAGTTTAGCACAGCTGGTAAATTACCAGCAATTGTAAGATCTATCAACTGAAAGGTTGCAGGTTCGAAGCCCTGGGTCGGCAAGAGCAGCCGACTTTCAGCCCTGCTCACTGTTTACCTAAGCAGTTTGAAAACAGCTTTAGTTGTAATTAGAGAAAGTAGGTACCGCTAAAAGCGGGGGAGGTGTTTTACAACGCGATAAATAAAGAAGATTGAAAAATGCTGGGCAACCAAAAGAAAGGAGGAAGTCCGGATGGCTTTTTGTCATAGACGATGGAGCGACAGCACCCCATGTGGCTGGACTCAAACCCAACCTTCAATGGCATCGAAACAACACACCTCCTTTCTGGTCTGTCTGTCTGTGTACTGTCTATACAAAGTGGCATTGAATGTTTGCCATGAATGTGTACTGTGATCTGCCCTGAGTCCCCATCGGGGTGAGAAAGGCAAAATATAAATAAAGTGTTGTCATCGATGTCCAAGGATTGAGTAAGCAATTGCATCAAAGTCAGGAGCCAGCTCCCTTCTATGGACCACACCTGCATAATTATTATTATGTTTATTTATATCCCGCTTTTTCTCTTCATAAGGAGACTCAAAGCAGATAAAACCCCAAATGATTGTTTTCCTCTATGTTCCCTCTCAAAATGATCACATTTTTGTCGTTTGAAAGGTACTGCAGAACAAAATCGGGGTGTTTGGGGCAGTATGCAGTTCAGAAATGCTTATGATGGTGGGATGGGGGTATTTTCATACATTTGGGAAACTTTCTGGGAAATGTTGGTGCAAAGATTGTCCCCATAGCAACTTAAATGTTTTCAAAATAAATTTGCAGGATTTGGGTAGTTGATAGGGGCTTCAACAGCCATATGTTGTCTGTAGGGCACACCTCCCCACTCCCCACCTCTCGGAAAAGCCATTTTGTATAGTGCAGAGAAAATAATTTGTGAGCAAGAGAAGGCTGTCTTTGCTTGCACATTTTTTATTCTTTCTCCCTGGCTACCCCCACCCACTCCTCCCACGCATCTGTGGGATATGCAGAAGGAAGGCAAGGGAATAGATATGCTTAACTGAGGATGTATAGCAGCATGCTATTGGAAAATAAACAGAATAACTGAAATACACCCTCAGTTAAGCAAGAATGAGTTGCGCTGCTTGTAAGTCCTTGTTTGCCGATTGTCAGATCTGGGCTAGGTAATCAGAAATCTGTGTCTGTGCTGTACCTGCTGCCCTTCTTCCACTTACATCTCAAACAGAAGGAATATCACTCAGATGAATGAGCCCTCTTTTATAAAAGAACTAAGCAGTTCATAACTGTCCTGCATTGACAATGCAGTGAAACTGCCTGAGTGCGCTAGAAGCTGACAGATTTGGAGTACAGCACAGATAGCTCCAAACCAGGTTCCCATCAAAATGTTTTCCAAATGGGACCAATTTGCAGAGAGCCCCCTGTACGGTTATGCCCTGAGATTGCCCACTGCCCTTCCCAGGCCTTTCTATCTAGTAAACAGTTTTAAAAGATTTACATTCATGAATAAAAACCTGATGCAAGAAATGGGGAAAATACTCATGAATCTATTTGTTTTGACTTTTTCCTTGTTTCAAATTACCATTAAAGCATTCTCCTCCCAGAATTCACATCCCTAACCATAGCTGAGAAGAATAAGGGTGAGCTGTATTTTTCCGTGAAAGCCGTGTCCCCCTGGTTTCATTAGTGAGATCTATATACAGGTAACCGGCAAGTCCAGCATTTCATTCAAACTCAAACAGTCAACATCTTTAAGTCCCTCTCTGCATGGTCCGTTACAGACCCTGTTTAGCTCTCTCTCTTTCCCATCTCTGTTGTTGTTGCTTCCCTGTGGTTCTGCAGCAGCCCACAGGCTTTGTTAGCACAATGTGGGACAAATGTCTGATTAGTCATTAGGAGAGCAAGGGGTCAATTTGCCAGAGCTCCTTCCTCTCCATTTAACTAATTTAACTGTGGAATTGTTACAAATTCCATTTTATTAGAGCCCTGTTTCTCAGTCCAATTGAATTACCCAAATCTCATTTTCTCAGAAGTGCTGAATATGTAATTAGAGGAAAAATTATGCTCCTGATTCCTATTAGTGTGGCGCATGTGTGTGAGAGAGACCCTTGTCCACGTGGGCCTGGGCCACTGTATGTGTGTGTGTGTGTTTAGCTGCACCATTTTGTCTAGAGTTACTGATTTCTTTTCCGGAGCATCATGATGAGCAGGGTAGGGTGACAAGCTGCATCAACACGGATGTGTTTCACATTCTCAAGAAAAGAGAGTCCTCCATTTGAAGACGTCTTCTGTTAAAAGGACTATCTGGTCCTATTTCTGTGTAAAGATAACCATGAGAAGGAAGTGCAGTAAGTCCTACCAATTACTGTTACTGGTGGGACAGCAAACTGGACAGGATACAGGTGGCCTCTTTATAGTTTTTCCCATTATGGTTAGTGAGATATATTGTACTTCTGTGCAAGTTATAATAACTGTTTCCAAATGGTCACCTATGGTTGTGAATTAGCATATCCAAATGTTATGCAGACTTGTCCTCTTTTGCTCTCTTTTTTTCAGTTATGTGTTTTCCTTTGTTTCTACAATCATTCTAGTGCAGTGATTCCCAACCTGTGGACCGTGGCCCAGCAGTGGGCTGCAAGAACGAAAATCCTGCCCACGAACCTCCTTCCTCTTTATTTTATTTCTGCTCCTTTCTGCAGAGCTGATCCGCCCCGTACCGCCCCTTTTGGTACTAATGTTGGAGAGTGGTCCCTGATCAAAGTGGTCCCTGGTCAAGTGGGTCCTAGTAAAAAAAAGGTTGGGAGCCACAGCTCTAGTTCTAGGGTCTGCATTAAATTCCTCTTAATAATGAACATGTGGATCTAAAATTTCCTTTATTAATCCCCGAAACATTTAATAAAATGAATACAACATTTGAAGCAGTGTGTTCATATATTATGTAGGAGAAAAATTCTTATATACAGTATGTCTTTCTCTATGAGCCTACCAAAGTTTTAAGACTTTTGGTGGAAGGCTTTTCAAGGCCCCACCTCTGTGCTTCCTTATCAGTGGCAGGCAAAACCTTCTGATTTAAGTAGGACTTCAGCTTTTTATTGGTTGGAATAGTGTAATGGATATGTTGGTTTTTAATACGTAAGAGATATTAATGGTGTTAACTGTTTTGAATTAATGTTTTTAACTGTCTTGTAGAATGCTTTTTACATTTTTATATTACAGATGATTTTAGCTATATTGCTTGAACATTTTACATTTTAGTGTATAAGCTGCTTTGGGCGAAAAGCAGGATGTAAATATTAAATAAATGAATAATGCCATATTGGATCATTACAGTTTGTGGTCCTGCTTCCTTTTTCTCCATTCTGTTTATGGGAATAAGTGCATTAAGTCTGCTTGACGCTAAGTAGAATTAGTGGGTACAAAGTAACTTTTATTGCTTATTGCTTTATTAATGTTAATGCTTTCTTCTCTTTTATTGGGTGGCTGTTTTTTTTTTTTTTTGTTTTTGCTTTGCCTTCTCAAACTCGCAAAACCAAAGGCATTTGTCATAGGACCTTGGTCAGGACTTATAGCTTCATATGTAACAAAATTGTACTCTCTAATTATATCCTCAATAAACTGTAGTATTAACATATCAAAAGTGATAATTCCATGCATGCGCTCTCTTTCTCTCTCCCCTTTTGCTTGTCTACAGGGCAAATTCAGGGGCATAGAGCAAATTCAGACAGATTAATCGTAGGTTCTGTCCCCTGTTTACAAGTGCCCAGAGAAACGTGTTTTATACTAGAACAGTTTCTACTTCATCACACTAGAGAGTGAATCCACTTTAAATCCAGTTTCTGCCTCCTGCAGAATTCTGGGATTTGTAGTTTAGTGAGGTTGTTAAAGTCTCCTGCGTTACTAGAAACCCCAGAATTCTGCAACTGGATTTAAAGTGGATTCATTCTCTAGTGTGAAGAGGACGTTCGTCTACCTAGCCCAGTACAAACTGCTCTACTCATATGGTTTTAATTTTATGCATGAATTATTTTTGCTACTATATTATTACCATTTTTCTGTTCACAGTAAGTCCTTGGTATCTGCATGTGTTTGGTTCCAGGACACACACACCCCAAAATGTGTGAGTGGTCAAGGCCCATGATACATAATGGTGTAATGAAAAGGTATCCCCATGCCCATAGCCAGGATTTTGATTGGGGAGGGGCTGAGTCTGAGTGAGAGAGGATTTACCCTAGCAAACGTTTTGTATCGTTATCCCAATACACTCATGCATATGGGATATATTGAGCATGGTGATCAGATCATAATATGAATAAACATAACAGTTTAAATAATGTACCAGTAAAGCCTTTTCGCAAACCACCCTGAGAATTGGGGGGGGGGCTGAAGCTACATGCCTGGGTGTCCCTTATGTAACATGGTAATTTTTGATGATTCAATTTGTGGATATAGAATCCAAGGATATGGAAGACCTCCTGTATATCACCCAGAGATCCTCAGAGGAACTCTCTTCCTCTTTAATGCTTTTAGCAACCCAGTCAGGTACACGGAGCTGGGAGAAAGTGACTAGTCCCCTGGTTATTCAGTGAGCATTATGACTGGGTAGGTATGAAATTAGATCTCTCCAGTGTTAGTTAAATGTTCTAGTGCCTATACCACTGAGTCTCAGGGCATAGGATGACTTTTGGAACAAATTATCTGTGGCCCAATGCTTTGATCCAAAATTCAACCAAACTTCATTTTCAACTTCCAGCCTTCTTTTATAGCTTTATTTTTCTGAGTCTTTGATAAATTGAACAGGGAGCAGAGTTGCTGGTCTTAGGCAATGTCTTTTTGAAGGATCCCAGTTCTTGGTTTAAGTTAAAAAAAAATGACAGTGACCGACTGGTTCCAAAATCTATCCTCATTCCTGATTATTTTACTGGCAACATTCTCCACTTAGAAAGACAGGAGAGGACACCATCATGGAGTCATTACTCTGGACTGAGGAACCTATCTACCTCTCCCCCTACCTCCCCATCTCCACCCCACCAATGTGGTCCCTTGAGACTGTCGGCCTTCTCAGACTATTCCATACTGGTCAAGGCCATAAAGAGTTTTTAAAAATCTGAAGAAGACAACTAACTCCCTAAGAAGAAGAACCGATGGCATAATTTCTAAGCACTTCCAAGTACTCAGGCTCTGGCTTTCAGTGTAAGTGAAATATTCATATTTCAGAGTCATGAGATCTAATTTCTTCCTGCAATTTTTCTTTTCTTTTTTTGAATATGTTTTTATTTAGAATAAAATGTCTTAATTAGGACTGAAGTATAACGAGTAAAGAGAGTAATTAAAGCAGATATGTACAGCAAAAGTGGGAACAATTGGTGACAGGAAAGTAGGAAAGGGGGTGAGGGGATAAGTAGGGAGGACTAATAAAAAATAAAAAGGAAAGGAAGAAAAGAAAAGAAAAGAAAAAAAACCATTTGGGCATGACTTCCAGGTTCCTCTGCATTGTAATTTCAGTTCTTTCTATTAATCTTGTAATACTTCTGCTGTCGAGTTTCTTCTGTCCTTTCGGCTGTTGATACCTCCTGAACATAAATATTTGTTTTTTTCTTTCTTCATCAATTCAATAAATTTCTCCCAGTTTGTTCTTTGCCTGTATACCTCATTGTGTGTTAATCTTGGTGTGAGTAAGTCCATATTCACTATGTCCCATACTTTCAATAGCCAATCTTCAATGCTTGGTATTTCACTTGATTTCCATTTTTGGGCCAGTTTGATCCTCACCGCCGTTATTAGATAAATAAAAACCCTATCTGTTTTTTTCTCCATCTCAAAATGCTTCATACCCAATATGAAGTACTCTGGTTTGAACTTAAAGTTTATTTGTAGAATTGATTCTATCTTTTTGTAGATCTGGTGCCAATAGGATTTAACTCTCTTGCACTTCCACCACATGTGTATAAATGTGCCTGAGTGTTCCCCACATTTCCAACATTTATCACTAGTTCTATCTTTGTTAATTTTGGACAGTTTTTCTGGTGTTAGGTACCATCTATAGAATATCTTGTACCAGTTTTCCTTAAACTCTGTCGAGTAGGTATATTTTAATTTCTTCGACCATATCTCTTTCCACTCTGACATACTTACCAATCTTTCTAGGTCCCTGGCCCATTTTATCATGACCTCCTTTACCTGCAATTTTTCAATAGATAGTGGGGTTAGCTATCTAACAGAGCGGCAAACAGAAAAGTTGGGTGGCAAAACTCTCTCTTAAAGGTGGTTGAACTAATGGCAATTAAAAAGTCAAAGCTGAGCTCTGGATTTCAATGTGATGTACTATCAAAGTAGGCAAAGGAAATTTATTGTATTTCATGTCACATCCCCTCATCTGAGAAGATCAGATCCTAGTTGTTATGTTGTTCACAAACTTTCAGTTTGTATGGTCATCCAGCTCTGTTCTGTTACCACAGTCCTTTATGATAAATCCATTCCTTCAAAGTCCCATGTAACTCCGTTGTTTGTTTTCTATTCCTAGTCTGTGCAAGCCGCTGAAGAAAGATAAGTTGTTTGTCTTCTTTAGACCACTTGATCAGAAGCAGCCAGCCCTTGTAGTGTATTTGTCACAGGGTAAGGAGACAAAATTTGTCCTACACCATACAATAGGGGAAAAGCAGATACAGTATGAGGGACGATCCCACTAGATATGCAAAAATATGTAATTTATCCTTATCTCTCCCACACTTCATCGTAGCAGTAATCCAGTAACACCCAACATTCAATTAAAATATACAATGATATACAGAAAAATAAGAATTATCTCACCCTGTCTTACTCCAATTCTTAAATTGAAATCCTAGATACTGTAGAATGGGCTGAAAAGGGGGAAATGGGAGTGAAGCAGGGAGATAAGTTGATGGATCTGAAATGGGAAAGGATGGGAAATATCACCCTTCTCTCACTTATGGAGCTGTGTGATGAGGAGGTTTGTGCTGGGGAGGGGCAAGGACTTGTTTTAGAAGGGTTAGTCAGGAAAGAGTAGAAAAGGAAATAGAATGGGACTTTTTAATCAACTGTCTTTCTATTTTTAAATGTGTTTATGCTTGTGTGTATAAGAGAGAGAGCATTTATTACAATCCATTGAGATACTGTTTTGGAATTGGTAGCTTTAAAGGAAAGACCGAAATCCAGCTCTAACCAAGAATATTTTTAAATGCTGCCATCTTTCTTTTGCCAAGCAAATTTTTTTTACTGTAATTTTGACATCTCTCTAGGCCTTTAAAGATAGGGCAATTATTTATTTATTCAATTTACAATCTGCCTTTCTCCCTTATGTAGGACCTAAGGAGGCATACAACATTTTAAAACAAAATAAAATTGAATCAGTATTTGTACAAATATAAATGAAATAATTAGCAGAACTATTAAAAAGAAGATTAAGCATTGCAGAAATATTGATCATGATAAAAAGAGGGCTATAATATTTTAAATGTATTATATTAGAACTGCTTTGTAACCTTTGAATTGTATCTTTAAGTAGTTTTAATGTTGCTAATAATGTTAATGTTTCTTTTTTGCATTTTTAATAACTATTTTACTTGATTTTATTTGTAAAATACTTTGAGTACTTTGAGTTTTGGGAAATATGTAGATTTTAGAGGAAGAGAATGATAGTGATGATAATGGTAGGGGTGCTGGTAGTGATTATGCTTCAACAAGGAGCTTCCATCTCCCACATCATCTCCAAAGGAAAATAAAATTTTGTGAAGAGCTCCCATTCAGCAACCCACAGCTTGTTTGTTTATTTTCATATCAGGAGTGACTTGAGAAACTGCAAGCCGCTTCTGGTGTGAGAGAATTGGCCGTCTGCAATGACGTTGCCATGGGGACGTCCGGATGTTTTGATGTTTTACCATCCTCGTGAGAGGTTTCTCTCATGTCCCTATATGGGGAGCTGGAGCTGACAGAGAGAGCTCACCCCTGCTCTCCCTGGATTCAAACCTCCAACTTATCAGTCTTCAGTCCTGCCAGCACAAGGATTTAACCCATTGTGCCACCGAGGGTTCCTAAACCCACCGTTAAGGCAGCGTCAATAGATTAAATGTAAAGATCATGTTGTGATTTGCAGGTGTACACCTAGTTGGCAGCAGGGCTAGGCATGAGCATTCATGTACCCTAAAGAGGCCCATGAACAAAAGCACCCTGGACTTGTTCTTTTTTCAGCACTACAGCAAACATTTGGGGTAGACAGTGAAGGAAAAGCAATTGATGCCACCGCTATAGATACCAAGAAACCTGAAACACATGGAGTTGGGACTAGTTGGCAGGCTTGTCAACATTTTGGTCTAGCAGTATCCCTTGTGCCTTTAATAGCTGCACAGTAAGCAGATATTGAGCAATGGAAGCTTTTCCCTTCACCGCATCTTCATGCCAAAGAAAGCTTCACTCAGTGAAAGTCTGCTTGTCACACAGCTGTTAAATGGCACAGAATACCTACCAGATGAAAAGTTAAGAGCTTTTGTAACTGGAGCCTCAAAGCAATTAGTAAATAAAGAAGGGCCTTGCCATACCCTGTCATTTGGGAAGAGTTTCCACTTCAGCCCCTTTCATTTATGAGGCAACACTACGCTGACATTCCCCCACTCCTCTCCCTCCCTCCCTCCCCCCTCTCTCTCACACGCACACACACACACACACACCTGCCTGTGAGTATTTCTTGCTTAAGATCACCCCACAGAATTCACGGGGTCTCCATAAGTCAGCAGGCAACTTGAAGGCATGAACCTGACAAGGCCGGCCAAAGTACCAGAGCATCGGATCAGAGTTGTGACCATTCTATGCCACAGTCTTCTCAGGACAATCACAGTGTTTATTCTTCATTATGGGACTTATTTTTGTGGTGATGCAGTAAAAATGTTTTGCTATGTTGGGGCGAAGTTGGGATAGTCATTTTAAAGAAGCTAGAGGCTGCTGCCCAAACAGCTCCCCCGTGCAGTTCACCCACAAGGGAGTTATGTAATAATATTATATAAATACAAAGAATAACCTACCCTGGTTGGAATCCTGTCGGTTACTCTAAATTAAAATAGACCAAATGAATGCATTGTTCACTGGTGAGTCAACATATGAGTAAATCCAGCTGATTCAATGGGTCTACTCTAAGATAGAATAATAGTAAGTCCATATGTTCCCCGTAATAATTTTCTAATCTTCCATAAACAGCTAGTAGCCAGTGATTAAGTGGAGTGAGGCAAGGAAATGCACAGTGATTGCATGATGGACATTTATTTTATTTATTTATTTATCCAGTCTTATATTCCGCTCCTCCCTGCAGGCTCGGGGCAGATCACAACATACAATAAAACATGCAGCATACAACAAGAACATACAACATACAATAAAAGCATAAAACAATGTGGCAGTAGTAAAATTCACAGGAATTCTAAGTTCCTTGAAAATCGAAGCATAACACACACCAGGACAGACCAATCTGAAGAGGGCAGTCTTGCAAGCCCTCCGAAAAGGGACAAGCTCTGGGATCGCTTGAGTGTCGTCAGGAAGAGAATTCCACAGCACGGGAGCCACAGCAGAAAAGGCTCAATGCCTGGTTGTGGATAGATGGCATGAGCGGATTGATGGAACAAGTAGCAAATTCTGCTCTTCTGAGCGTAGTGATCTCGGGGGAACATATGGGGTAAGGCGGTCCCTCAGGTACATAAGCTAAGCTTTAGTTTTGCATTATGGAAATGGAGGCTTCAACATGGGACTGATGCTTTTGTCAACAACCTTGAAGTCTCCAACACAGAGTCCTATTCAGAATATTTGTGGACTTGTTTCTGAACCTCCTAATAAATTGAGAGACAAAATTATATCAGATCATGGAAATTGTTGTGGCATTATTAGCTAAATCTTACCCTGTGTGTGATATTATCTGCAGCTTGAAAGATATTTTTACCCCTAATAGACATTTCTTGTTCCCATGATCAAGAAAAGTTTTAGCCCATGTGGCAGACCTGTAAGAAAGCTAAAATATTTAGAAAGAGATTCAAGAAGTATGCCAAAATATTTTAAAAATAAAAATCCAAAAGAAACCAGAATATTTCCTATTAGGATTAACAGATACAGATATTGAACTCGATACAAATAAAGATACTCTCTTCAGTCATATACGCGAAGAAATGGAAAACAGAAGAAACTCCACCTATAGAACACTGGTTAAGTAAAGTTATGGAAATTATGGACATGGATAAAATAACCTTTTTAATGAAGAAACACACAGAGAGACCTATAAATCCAGTGGACTGGCACTTATTTAAAAACCGTATGAATATAAAGTAAAAGAAGATAACCAATACAAATTAACTATAGAGAGCAAGAATGAACTTGATCCTGGACTTAGAGCAGAGAAAAGGGGAAATGCAGCACAGTAACTATAAGAGACATAAGACTATAAATCAACGCTAAGATGATTGAAAGACAACACTTCCCCTCCTCCCCCACCCCACATACCCATTCCCACCTACCCCGACCACCACCTTATCCTAATAACATTACCCATTCTTACCTCTAAAAAATTTTCAATAATTTTTTTTTAAAGAAACTTTTTAGGCTAAGTATAAGAAACTTAAATCATATGGCAGTATAGATCCTGCCTTGACCTCACCTATGGCTTGGACCCTGAAATTTAGAAAGGGAATAAAGGAGGAGGGAAAGGAGGGGAATGCACCTTATACATGTTTTTGTTTGTTTTCTAAAGCATTTTATTTATTTGTTTGTTTGTTTGTTTATTTATGATATTTCTATCCCGCCTTTCTCAAACTCGAAGGTGACTCAAAACAGATTACAACCCAGCAGCCATTTGATGCTGTAACCATATACAGCATAAAATTTAAACATTTGAACACATTTATAAAATCATACAATAAAAAAACCATTTAAAAACATATAAACCGATATCTTCACTGTTCATTATGTTTTCCATTATCCTAATTCTATCAAAGAATACCCTCATCAGTGATCTCTTTGGAGTGTTCTGCCTTGTAGTATTCTGCCTGTTGGGATTAGATAGGAAGGCGCGTGCACACAGAGGAATTTAAGCAACCTTAGATTCAGCATCATCAAGTATTGTCTGCAATGACTGCTGTGTCTGAATGCTGTGCCGAGTGAGGCTGGGAAATAACACCATCCTCCATAGTGAAGGCAGCGCTCCCTATACCAGGCTGCCTCCTTCCCACTTTAGAATTGGGAAGAACTGCCAGCCTACATGTCTTCCCCGAAAACCTGAGGCCCCTGACTGGCAGGGCTAATGAATGTGCTGAGGTCGGAGACTCAAGCTGTGTCCCCCCCATCCAAGCACATTGTCCCCCATTTTACCTCAGTTACACAACATTATCCTCCCATCACACTCTGAAATATACATGAAGTTGGCTGAATGCAGATGAAATTGCACCATTTACAACATTAATATTTCATGATACCTCAGCTCCTTGCTTTCCGGTTAAGGAAGCCAGGAACTAGACTTCACACAAACATGCAATGGCTATTCCCTTAGTGCCTGTTGACCCCGTGGCACAGGAAGTGTGTGTGCATAAGTGCAAGCACACAAGCAGAGCAATAGAGGATGAATGTATACATGTCCAGTGTTCTTTGCTTCATTATTAAGTAAAGTGCAGTGTCACAGAGAGAACTTCATGAAACTAAAGGCAGGCTGGCAAAGTTGTCACTGGGAGCATCTTCAATCTTACTTTCCAGCCACCCTGACAATCTGAATTCAGTTTGGGTTGCTTTTTTACATATCCCCTACCTCACCCACAGCATTGTTTTAGAACATCATTTTTGTTCTATGACATCCCAGGTGCCCATATTTCCTTGCAATCATGTGACTGTAAATGATAAAGAGAAGTGGAAAGAATTAGTTGCCTTTCTGAGAAGAATAGGGGTTTTCAACTTCACCCACTGGTTTATGAAGACCCCATGAATTTCACAGGGTTTTCTTAAGCAAGGAAGACTTAGTTGGGGCTTTGCATGTTCCTTTCTTTAAAGCACAGCCTACAACAGTGGTTCTCAACCTTTGGTCCCCCAGGTGTTTTGGACTTCAGCTCCCACAATTCATAACAGCTGGTAAACTGGCTGGGATTTCTGCGAGTTGAATTCCAAAAGACCTAAGGTTGAGAACCCCTGGCCTACAGCATCTGGTCTTCATTGGCAGTTTCTCATTCACATGCAAGCCAGGGCTAACCCTGTTTGTCTTCCAAGATCAGACATGATCTATTAACTTCCAGATATTTAGGCTAAGTTCTGTCAGTTTATATGCATAGAGAGCTGGGATGTGCTATTATATAATTCCAGAGAATTCAAGTTGTCAATGAGCCCTTTCTTAATCCTAATGCATTCTATTGCATTCTCGGGACAGCAGCTATAGGATCCATGTACATCATGGAGAAGGTTATCTTAGCAAGCATATATCCCTTTGAGACTATGGACCTTCCTCCTGTCCAGTTACTGTAAACCCCTGCATTTCCTGCTCAGTACAACCAAGGCACTCAACATATTGAGAGAGAAATGGGGAAGGGGGTGGTATTTCCTCCGTATTTTGATAACAAAATAGCTCCCGCTGTTAGCCTCAACTTAGCAGTTTGAAAACATGCAAATGTGAATAGATCAATAGGTACTGCTCTGGTGGGAAGGTAACGGCGCTCCATCCAGTCGTGCTGGCCACATGATCTGCGAGGTGTCTATGGACAACGTCGGCTCTTCCACTTAGAAATGGAGATGCGCACCAACCCCCAGAGTTGGACACAACTGGACTTAATGTCAGGGGAAAACCTTTACCTTTACTTGATAACAAGCCAGGTGATATCCAGAATGGAGGATTCAGTCAGGCACATTCACCCACTGTCGCTCACCTCTACCCTGCCCATGGCACTTGGCTCTTGCCAATAAAATAGGTTCTGAAGGGCAAATTAATTATTCAATATGAGGTTTTCCCCCTGATGTGACAGGTAGCCGTTCACTTGCCCTACCAATCTAGTCCTGCAACCTGTTTTCCTGTGGTGATCTTAATGAGAACCACAGTATGATAGATAAGAAATTTCAGAAGAATGTACCTCCTCTAAAGGCAGCAGGGATGGGTAAACACTCTCCTCCCCACAGAGTTAGAATTGGGAACAAACTGTCCTGACCACCATGTTGAGGACAGTTCACAGTGAACAAGGATGTTACCTATTTACCCAGCTTCACAGTTGTCTTTTTATTTGTGCCCCCCCCCCCGCCATGTCAAGGGGCAACAGCCTAAAAAGGGGTGTTCTCTCATTATCATAGTCTCCAGGAACTATGTCTCCCCGGCTCCTTCTTGGAAGCTCCTTTCTGCAACTGCTTTCCCTCACACCAGCTACACTTCTTCACTACTTCACTTTCCCCTTTCAATGTGACTAGTGCTGGTTCCCACTGGCCAGTCTCCCTGCTTTGTATGGATAGTGCAGTGCTTTAGGGTAATGAAATATTCACAGGTCAGTGCATTGCTGAATGATGGCATGAGCTGTCAGTTCCTTCTCAAGGAGGTGGTTGCTTTCCCAGCGGGACCTTAGCTTCCACGCCACAAGCATTCGTGTGAAGAGGAGGCCAAATTGGAAAGAAGGAAAGCAGCATGCATGTCCCCCAGAGCTGTAGCCCCACTTTTTGCATTGTGGCCTCGTCCACAGTATCAGTCACAGAAAATGGGTGGATTCACTATGGATTGGCAGATAAGCCAATACGGCTCTGGAGGAGTATTCTTGGAAAATGTGGTAACACTCAAAAGGCTGTGTTATATAAAGTAGCATAACTTTTTGCAAATAACTCACTATTATAGGCCATTTCAAGCATACTTAAACATGTGTATGAATGTACCTTTTCTGTGCTGACCTCTGCGATTTCCCCAACTGTTGGTATATGGTGAATCCATGAATTTCATAGACTTTTCTTATGCAAGGAGCACTCAAAGATGGTTTTGCTTGTTCCTTCTCTGAAGTGCAGCCTATAGTACCCAGCCTCTCATCAAAGTATTCCTCAGAGCTGGCGTGACTTATCCTCCAAGATCAGACAGGAATTTAAATATAAGCAAATTGGTGATGATATATTTATCGTTGCCAAATCCCTTGTACCTTCAGTGTGGTGCCCTTCTTTTTTAAAAAAAAGCTGGCTAGGAAGGACTTCTCCCATTGAAGCTCTTAGATTTAAATGAGGGATACTTTGATTGTGTAATAAGGCAAAGTTGCCTGCTACAAACAGTATGATATGCTGAGATGAATAGCCCATGGTTGTGGGGTATTGAGATTGGGGGGAGGTGGGCCATTTGGGCCAAGCTCTGCTTCTTAATAGCATTTGTGCAGGGAACATAACATTTTTGAACATAGTTTTATCTGATCGCTAGCTTTGTTATGGCACAAATCCAGCAAACACAAATACTGTTGTGTGTGCATAAAACTCTGAGACCACTAGGACATCCAGGCCCATCCCCAGCTTCCCACTCCATTCACTACCTATCTAGCCCCAGGATAGTGCTGTAATGAACAGGGAAAACTCCCCCAGTGCCTCCCCTTCACCATCCAAATGGCCATGAAGATACCAAATGGCCATGAAGATACACAAACATACGTAGCTAGCTAGCTAGCTAGCTAGGTGTGTGTGTGTGTGTGTGTGTGTACACTATTGGCGCTTTTCATGCTTGCACCAGTACATTAAATATTGGCATCTATACAGTACGTTATTGTGGAGTAAGCATTTGGCGGTGCTGGCATGTGTTGTTCCTAGAATATTAGCAGAATTTATTTGTAGTAGAAACATCCATGGAGAGCAAGAAAGAACAACAAAATATTATTTTGGTCCAAGGAAAGCAAAGGGAATTCACTGCATACTTGATTCAACTGTTCCTCCTTGAATCACAGGAGGCTTGATTTAAGTTGCGCGAGCAAGGAAATATATGCACACAAGGTGGTCTCTTAGCACACTATAAAAGTATGTAGCCCAGGCAGATTCTAATGTTAAAGACATAGCTGCTAAGGAGAAGTTTCAATGAGGCAGTGGGCACATGATATATGGCACAGCTAAATTTTGGTATTCATATACATTGACTTGTGCTCTGCATGTAAGCAAGGTGTGAAGACATGGCTTGTCAAGTAGAACTCAGTAGCCCATCAATGGAGCTTCTTTTTTTTTCATTCTGTCCTTTCTGTGGTCATCTCTGGACTGTATATGCCTATAGAGCTGAGTGACTATAACTGGCCTTAACTACTGACCATTGTGATTACTATTGAGGTTATCACACCATCAGCTTTTTTTACAACTTCACAAGGTTGCAACAAAAATACAGATCTGTGCCCCAAGCAATCACAATCTAAAATTCAGCAAAGCTAAACTGTACGAGAAAGGGAAGGAGATGGAGGGAAGGAAGGAAGGACAAAGGAAGGGGATAGCATTCAGTTCAGTTACATATCCTTAGGCTTAGTTTTGGTTGTGAAGAGGGTATAGAATGCAGAAAAATGTTAATCCTGAGGAGGGAGATAGATTGGAAACACTCTTGTCAAACACCTGCTGGGACAGCAAATGGATTTGAAAGTCAGAATAATTTATTTGCCTCATTTTACTAAACACCATTTTGTGCTTTTTCAAAACTTTTTTCTGACAGTAACCATTCTTGTCCAGTTGCACTAAGGTAGCTGATCTGGCCATCAGATCAGCCCTAAATGGTTCTGGCCCAGCTTACCTGTCCGAACGCATCTCTCCCTATGAACCATCAAGGTGTTTAACATCGTCCGGAGAGGCCCTGCTCACAGTTCCGCCCACTTTGCAGACCCTATTGGAAGTGACGAGAGACAGGGCCTTCTCTGTGGTGGCCCCTCGGCTATGGAACACCCTTCCTAGGGATATCAGATTGGCTTCCTCCCTCCTAACATTTTGAAAAAAGTTAAGACCTGGCTGTTTAAGCAGGCATTTGCAGATGCAGTATAACTGTTTAATTAAGATTCATGGAATAGTATGACGATGCAACAGGAAATGATTTCAATGATGAGACGCTGGGAATTATATTGTATTTAATGGTTTTAATTATTAATTGATTACTGTTTTATATTGTTTTAATTGTTTTGATTGTATTTTATATTTGGGCATGGAGTGCCACATGTAAACCACCTTGAGTCGCCTCCGGGCTGAGAGGGGCAGTATAGAAATATAGTAAATAAATAAATAAATCAGGAGTGGACAAGCTATAAATTAGCTTTGGGTGCTTTTTCACCCAGTGCCCTTGTGGCCTCAGATAATATGGGGATATAGCTGAGCTCCCCAGTTTCCCTCATACCCCCATGTAAAGCTTGCCATGAAGAAAGAGAAGTGTAGAATAGGTTTCAGAAGTGTCTTTAGATGTCAAGCTGTTGTCTTCAGGGCAATTATGTTACCATTGACTTGGCAGGTGCCTCTGCTGCAAAGTCCATCTTTATCATTTGTCATCATTTGTCTCCGTAGCCACTTGAGAAGCTAATGCTGGAGACCAGGACAGAGACACAGTTAGACATTCTCATCCACCATGCAACTGATCTCCCCCATGCAACTAAAAAGTTAGCTGATCTCCAAAATGAAATGATGCTATATTTTGTTTATGTGATAAGAAGGAGGATACAGAAAAAACATTTTACTTGCAGCCTGACATCTTTGGTTCCTTCCACACAGCTGAATTAAATTCGACGTTATCTGCTTTGAACTGGAATATTTGGCAGCGTGGACTCAGATAACCCAGTTCATAGCTGATATTGTGGGATTTTCTGCCTTGATATTCTGGGTTATATGGCTGTGTGGAAGGACCCCTATAAGAGGGTGTCATGTGGTTCAATGAGCGGATGTTATTGGCAAGGAGTAAGCAGAACCCACATACTTTGTTTGGTGGATCCATAGAGACAGTCTCAGTATCTTTCCTTTGAAGATTTGATTTCACTGAAATTTAAGATTATTGCTTCCCTCCCACAACAAAAATAAGTAAAGGGGGGAAATGTTTAAAATGGAGTCATCAGGCGTGAGATGACAGGCGCCATCAACAAAGTGCGGTGTCGGCAGGAACCAGCCCCACTCGCTAAATGACTCGAAAGGGAATGGTCCCATGTTTGTGCTGAGGCGGCAGAGAGCAGCAGGGAGAGAGCAAGCCAAGCAAGCCCAAAAACTCCATTAATTAAAGAAACTCGTTAATGAGGGACATTTAATCAGTGCAAGATTAGATCCAACTCTGAGTTGTGCCAATGAGGCAGGCTAAGCAAAGTGGGCCAGGCATTGCAGAAGTGTCCAGAGCAAAATAGCAAACCAGAGAAGGAGAGAATAGGTAGAAGTCAGAGTTTGAGCAGACCAAGCACAAGGAAGATTCCCTTGAGAGGAGGAAGCTCCATCCTCATTTTGAGGGGAAAACAAGATAATCTCATGTTACAGGCAATATCTCTTTGTAGTTTGTATATGTTCCATATACACTTCACCCCCTTTCCATTTCCAATTGCCTCTTATTAACCTGTTTATGTGAAACAAGATAGAAACAGGGAGAACAGAAATAGGCATGGAAAATACCCTGCTCCCATCACTAGGCAAAGTGAAGTTGATCCTGTAGGTCAGGGGTCGGGAACCTTTTTGACTCAGAGTGCCATGAAAGCAAAATACTTGGAAATTTATTTTAGCGAGAGCCATATAATATATTTTAAGACTGAATTATCCTACTCTGATGAAAAGGGGATTTGGCAGTCTGGCAGAGTATGGCCACACTCCCTGGCACTAGGCCACGCCCTCTTTAACCACCCCTCAGCGGTTTCTCCCCTTCGCCCTCTCTCTCTCACTAACCCGCGGCTGCGCTCGGTGGCAGCACTGCGCCGTGTTGCCTTGGCCTTGCCGAAGCCTCTCACTGCCGCCTCTTCCTTCCCACCGCCAAGGGCAGCTGAGCCCTAGGCACCCGGCCACCGCACGGCTCCCCTGATACATGAGGCGGCGGGCTCCCCTCATCACCTTCTTCTTCCTCTGCCTCCAGTCTCAGAATCCACACGTTTCAGCTGGTGACACCCCTGTGCTTGCACCAGGGAAGGCACCCAGGCAATGCCCCTCAGCAGTTTCTCCCCTTTGCCCTCTCTCTCTCTCTTGGTCACCCACGCCGTGTCGCCCTGGCCTTGACGAAGCCTCTTGCCGCCGCCTCTTCCCTTCCACCTCCAAGGGCCCCGCTTGGGCCCCACTAACATGCATGCATCATCTGGGAGCCTTCCCTGGTGCAGGCGCAGTGGCATCCCTGGCTGAAGCGTGCGGATACTGAGGCACCCGGCTCCCCTCGTCACCTCAGAATCCATGTGCTTCAGCCAGCAATGCTACTGTGCCTGCGCCAGAGAAGGCTCCCAGATGAAACATGCATGTTAGTGCTGTCTCCTTGACTGAAGGAGGAAAACTAGAGCATGCGCTCTCTACGCTGCGGCATCCCTCGTTTGAACTTGAGCCATTGCCCCTGCATATTGCACATGCGCTAGGGTTGCCACCCTATCTGCGAGCCAGATGCACTCATCAAAAGAGTCACATCTGGCTCGCGAGCCATAGGTTCCCAACCCCTGCTGTAGGTAGACAGCAGACGATGGCAAAGGGTGTGCAAAGCATTACCTACACTGCACACACAAACATACATATGCTTCACCTTCTCCTCGTGGATATAATGGAGAAAGCTGTCTCTGTACCACTGCTGAAGTAAGATTCACCTGCCAATGCCGTCAGCTTCTGTATGTGGAATGGGAAGAAAACACTTTGTCCTTTTGTTTCTGTCAGAAAAATACCAATCTTGATTAGATGAAGGAAGGACAGAGACCATGGTCCAGGTTCCCTATGTTCATAGGCTCTGATGTGTAGATTATATGAGCATCTTGTCAGCTAAATTACACTGACATGCCCCTGCCTACTGTGTTTGAGAGCAGAGAGGCAGCAGCTGCACTAGGTTTGCGTGAGCTGGAAATGGTGTGTAAGAAACTATGTCCAAGAGGCTATAAAAGCCAATTGAAAAGGTCTGGCCTCCCTTTGCAGGAAAAACGTTGTAGAATTCGGAGGTTGTAGGGCACACTGAGCCAATTCAAACTTCAGATTTGGAATTGATGTTTAGATGCTCCCTTACATCAAACCAACAACAAACTCAAACTCCAGCTCCTTATTTTTCTATCGCACACAGAAAAAGATGTTAGAATTTTGGACTCTGAATCTTTCAGATTGAATATGAAGGTTCATATTTTTAAAAAAATACTTATATGTGATGAACAAGCATATCAGTTGAACCAGAACTTTTAACTGCTTCCGCTGTTTAAGCATAAATGAAATGTTTCTGGAATTTGTTTTGGCTCCTGCATAGATAGTTCTGGAAGCACACTTGAAAATGCCTCCCACAAATTTAAGCTAGCCTTATTAGCACTGACCACACATTCTGAGAAATACCCCCATCTTGTCACAAAGACCATACTGAAACAAGAAGTTGGTGAAAATTAAGTGACAGAATCCTGTTGGGCCTTTACACTAATATAACTAGATTACACTAGGAGAATTACATATTGCAACATTGTGCAAGGAAATATCACATTGCCTCCAGCCAATGTGGGGAGAGGCGGAGTTTCAGCACGGCAGCCATTGCACTTTTAAAAGGGCTGTGTGTGCCTTGGGAGGTCATAACGATCCGGGGCAGCGAACGCAAAGGGAGCTTGGGTGGGAAAGGTCCTCAACTGCTTGGGAAGGGAACAACAAGGTTGTGGAAGGGAACAGCAGTTTTTGAGAAGGGAACAACAGTGGAGAACAGCTGTTAGCAGGCCCATTGCCTGCAATCCTTGAAGCTTTTCTGCTTGGGGGGGGAGGGCAGGGCAGCACCCAACATTGCTGGGACAAGTGTTCTCTTGCCTGCCACTACCAATTCGCCTTTCAGAAGCAGTGAATTCAACTTTGTAGGCCCTTCCTTCCCATTTTGGTCAGAGTTTGCAGTTAGAGATACCAGAATCCCCTGTTCTCCTATTACTTTCCTTGCACAAGCTGTGAATTCTACTTTGAAGAACCATTTTGGTTAGAGTTTGTACTCACTCATATCTTACTCTGAGTTTGTACTTGGGTATACTACCAATCCCCTTTTCCCGAAGTATATTCCTTGCAGAAGCACCAAATTCAACTTTAGAAACACCTCAATCACATGTTGCTCTGACTTTGTACTTGGGTATACTAGAAATCCCCTTTCCTCAAAGTATATTTGTTGCAGAAGCACCAAATTCAAGTTTATAAACTAACACCTCACTCATATCTTGCTCAGATTTGTCCTTGGGTATACTAACAATCCCCTTTTCCCGAAGTATATTCCTAGCAGAAGCACCAAATTCAAGTTTATAAACACCTCACACACATGTTGCTCTGACTTTGTACTTGGGTATACTAGAAATCCCCTTTCCTCCAACTACTTCCCTTTCCTAAATAATCCTGGAGGCAACACAGTTGTTCTTCTTGTAATATTCCTTATTACTTAAATTACTTAAGAAATTGTCTTAGCATTACTTTAGCATTACTTTCATTTGCACTGATCATCTAAACATGTTGAAATTTAGTATGATGACAGAGGAGGGTGTTTTCTACCACAGTGGCAAGTTTTGTCAGTAGTGGTCTAAAAAAGAGGGAGAGGGAATCCCCAGAAGTTTGCCCAGTGTCACTTGCTCTTTTTTGCGTATTGCACAATTGCAGCCGCCATTAACGAAGCAATTCGAAAATTTTGGAAATTTCGGAACTATTCCGAATTTTTTTCGGAAATATTCCAATTTTTTCCCAGAAAAATTCTGAATTCAATTCTGAATCGAGCCACCAGTGCCCCCTACATCCAAAATGAGTTTTGAATCATTTTTTAAATCAGCCAAGCCTAGTTGTTACACTCTGGAGTGTATATGAGAATGGAAATGGGGAGCAAACCCGAAGACCTAATTAGGAAACTGTTCATTTCTGTCCCATCAACCAACACACATTGTTCCAGACACGCCAGTGTTGTGATCATGTCCTTATTGTTCTACTGAGAGATTTGTAACTCAGAGCTATAGATCTGAGTAAATGTGTCATGGAGACACTTTGGCGATCAGGTGAGCTTAATCACTCCTGAAAGGAATTATCTTCAGGATGGTGAATGCTTAGATAGGCCAATTAATAATGGTGATCCTCAGGGTTGTTGCTTATAGAAGAACGTTTAGAACCTGCAATATCAGTAGGTGACTAGAAGGACAGTGCTGGTTGTATCCTCCCCACATATCTGCCATTTAAGATTTCACTAGGGGCTGCTGCAAAGTGTTTTCTATGTGGGTAGCTTTTTAATTGGTTTTGATTGTTTTATGTGTTTATTTTTAATCATTTCAATGTTTAATTCTATTTTAATATGTGTGTTTTTAAGGTTTTAAATTATATATTGTATTATTTTTATTGTTAGTCCCTTTGGGTTTATCTTTCAGAGAGATAAAGCAGGATAGAAATCATCGTCATCCCAATCACATTCAACCCATTCTCCCATCCCCAGCTGCCAACCATCAGTTGTTTTTACAATTTTGAAAGGCCTCTACACTCTCTCTCTCTCTCTCTCTCTCTCTCTCTCTCTCACACACACACACACACACACACACACACACACAGCGCCACAATATCACAAAGAGTCATTTACAGAAGATGAAATGACAGAGGCTATGATGTAAACATGGCAAGGCAAAGGCCACTTCTGGTTCCTTTTCTGGATGGCAATTCCTCCCCATCCTCTTCCCATTCTAGCTTTCTGGGACTCATGGCTTCTTCTGTCTGGTTTTGGCAGCTGTTGGGTGAGGCTAAGTCTTTTTTCCTAGTGTCAGTTGCCAGTCCCATGAGCCACTGATTATGATTGTCAGATGCCTATTATCTTAAGAGACATTTTCTTGTTTGACACAATTTCCTCTAATTCTGAGTTATAACCACAGCATGAACTGTCCTGTCAGTCATTATTTTCAGAACATTATGTAGTCTCTTAGCAACAATAACAATCAGATCCGTTGTGAATGAGTATGTTTGTAATATTTGTATTAAATCTGATCTGACAGCCTTCCTTCAACTGGTGTTTTTGTGGATTAGGAAGGAGACCTCTGATTAACATAAGCATTTACTAAAGAGGACCAGTAAGAAACTGGTAGAAGAATGCACCAGCAATACAAAAGGCAGTTGAGTCAAACTTTGTTCTAAGAAGCTTGATTGGCACAATAGCAATACACAAGCACTATCAAAGTCAGTGAAAATGTGAGTCACTATCCTGTCTGTCAAGAAGTGTAAAAGGGATATAGGCATCACCTGGCATGTAGAGAGAGATTCAGATATTCTGTTGCTAAGGAATGCTATGACGGTGCAGCAAGCACCACTTGTATAGAAAACTTTAAGTTCCAAAGGTTTGTACTGTTGTATTATGTTTCTGCAAGCCTGCTCAGTTTTGCAGAGGTTTGGTTGCATTGACTGGTTCTTTACACCTGTCAATCATTGTTTCACAGAGCCCAATCAAGTTTGTTCCACCCCTTTTCCCAGGGACTTTGGCAATCTAGCCATTTTGTTTATTAGAGCTTTCCAGGTTTTCCCCAGAAGAGGACGCACCTGAATGTTTGCCAGGCTAGGCCTTGGTCAAGCTATCTCTCAACACCAATCTGTCTTTCCTTGGGATTCATACTGCATACTCAACATATCGGAAGGTTGAGTGACGCTGAGAAGCCCCAAGTGCCTTCAAACAGTCAGGTGGCATTCAGAGGAAGGTTTTGTGCCTTCAATATAGGCCATCTGGCTGGGGTCTAGAGTGTCCTTAGGAGAGGACTTGGAGAGCCATCCGGCTGAAGCTTCCTGGACCTAAGCAACTAGAACCAAGTAAAGTGGAGATAACTCATGTTGTATACAATAAAGCCTGTTTGAGTTATCTGTAGTGTCCAGCTTGGTCCTTGGGAGCCCCAAGCCTCTAAAGGAAGGCAAGAAGCAATGCCCCGGTAGAGAGAGACCACATCCTTGCCCTTCACCAAGTATTTAGACTGGGTGCGATGGCACAAATGCACTCTTCTCATAATTTTCGGCACAGTTCTTTCAGTAGGGTAGGTAATTTATACGCAGTACAGACCACCATGTTCCTTCTCTTTCATGATTTAAATCATTTCATATAATCTCTTTCTGATTTTGAATTGTTTAAATAATAGTTTTCATTTTCCCATATTTTGGAGCATGTTTTTTTCATGTCAGGAGTGACTTTGGAGCACTGAACCCACATAGTGCAGTCCTGAGCACTTCTATTCAGGATTAAATTGACTATAACAGTAGCCCGTTTAATCCTGGATAGTATACAATTAGAACAATGGTTTAAAAATTGGCTAAAAAACAATAAAAAAGGAAGTAAGGTTAACCAATTTGAACAAATAATACAAAATGGGAGGGATGTAGAAGAGCACGAAAACTTGAAAGGAATAACTAGTAAAATATATAAGATAATAATCGAAATAAAGGAAGGAAAAACAAAAAATAATACCCTTAAGGAGATCTGGGAAGAAGACTTAGGGATAAAAATAAAGGAAACAGAGTGGCAACAATTGTGGAGACAAAGACATCTTAAAAATTTATCAATAAGGATTAAAGAAAATTATTATAAATTAATATGGAAATGGTACCTTACACCAGTAAGAATGGCAAATATAAATAAAAACTACTCGAAAAACTGTTGGAGAGGATGCCAAGAAACAGGAACATACATACATATGTGGTGGCAATGTAAATATGTAAGCAAATTTTGGGCGAAAGTATTTAAAGAAATAGAAGATATAATGAATATTAAAATAGAAAGAAGTCCTAGTATAGCTTTACTATCATTATATAATAGTATACAATTGGAAAAAAAGGATAAAGATGCGATAACAAACCTATTAACAATAGCAAGACTGCTTATAGCAAGGAATTAGAAAAAAGAAATAAATATACAAATAGAGGAATGGTACAAGGAAGTATGGAAACTGGCAATAAATGACAAGTTAACATGTTTATTAAAAGTAAAAAGAGGTATATGGAAACAAAGTGATTTTTATGAGGTATGGAGAAAATTTATTGAAATAGGATTAGAAAAGGAAGAAGGAAGGTTACCTCCACAAGAAGAAATGAAATTTTGGACGAATGATATGTAAAAGCAATGGCTTGGGGAGGGGGGAGGGGAGCACAGCGGTGAGGGATACAAAATGTATAAGAAAAACATAATGGCAGATGCTAAAGATTGAAGTATTGTACCTAGAAATGAATAACATGAATCTGCTGTAAATAGACATTGTATAATATTGTGTTGATAATGATAAAACAATAAAAATATTTTAAAAAAAAAATAATAATCCTGGATAGAAATATCCAGGACTGCACTGTGTGGGTTCAGTGCTCCAAAGTCACTTCTATTCACACTAATGGTTCCTTTTCAGCAGTTGTACCCAACCTTTGGTCCTTCAGGTGGACCAAATTCCTAACAGCTGGTAAGATGGCTACCATTTCTAGGAGCTGAAATCCAAAACACCCGACAGACCAAAAGTTGGGAACCACTGCTTTTGGGTTAGATTAAATTATGGATCTGACTTTTGACTTTCTTTTTGTAGTAAATGAGAGCCAAAAATGCAATAGGTAAAATTTGAGCTGTGTAACATTTGTTCTATGTAATAATTCAATGTATCAGCAGGGTGTTTGCCTCGCTGATACACTCTTTGTGATTGGCATGTATTGAGAAAATTCAAATGTTTGTCCCTTCTCAGATCTATCAGCATTCTGAGCTGATGCTGTCCAGGAGTATTTGTATATTATGGGAAATTATCGCCGTTTTGCAGCCTTTACATTTATTTCTTTATTTCTTTAGCATATTTGTATCCCATCCTTCTCACCCCTGGAGGGGGACTCATACTTTTGTGTGGCATTATCTTACTAAATTAATTCCATGGAAGAGCTATGGCTGTTCAGTTTCCTGTGAATTTGGTGTGTGTTGGGAGTTTTTAAAGGGTTACATCTAGCAATATGATCATCACTTCAACAGGCTGAGAAAGGCATTGCGTCTTCTACTAACACATTGCTGAAAAAACTTGTCCTAAATTATAACTGCATTAATATTCCTCTGCCCTCTCCTTGACTTCACTGACTTACACTTCCAGGGAGCGGAAGGGAATGTTAATTCTATTAAGTCAGATCATTTGTTCAACTCTACGCTATCCGTGGAATGTGGAAAATATGGGTTGAAAGCTCCATGTGGTTTGAATCTGCAACAGGAATCATATACACTTTTATATGGAAGTAACCTACACTGAACTCCATAGGGCATACATCCAAATTCAGGAAATCACTGTAAGTTTCTCCTCCACCCAGAAGTGTTCAAGAGACAACCACTAGGTTGTCCTTTTTGTGGTCCATGCATAATACTGATAGTTGTAGTAATGAGCCTTCAAATTGACTCTGACTTGCCCTGGGGTTTTTCTTAGAAGTATTGATTCAGAGGAGGTTTGTTGTTGCCTTCCTGTAGAGCTGGGAAGATGTGATTTGCTTAATGTCATCCCCGCAATTTCCATGGTTGAACAGGGATTCCATTCTGATCTCCCACAGTCCTAGTCCAACTCTGAAACCATTGGTAGTGGGTTTAGTTAAAATTCACTCTAGAAGCACAATTCTCTTTTTAATTAAGGGTTAAGCTTTTTTTTAAAAAAAAAAGTGAAACAGTTGTATTTTCAAGAAAAGAACTGGTAAATGACTTAAGACCACTAGTTTCAGTGGGAAGGGATGATCTGACCCATGACAGGTCTGAAGCATAAATTGGCTCATGGAACAGGATCCTGAAATTACCCACACCTGCTCTGGTCTTTTGTGGCATAAAAGTCACAGATTAGTCTATAATGGCAAGATTTAAAAAAATCCCTAATATTTATATGTCATGTGAAGTTTATCTGTCCAAAATATTCCAAACAATATGCTGAGATACATATGGTTGCTGCAGGAGTCGTGGACTGGAGACTTGGCTGATGCTAATGATAATCATAGTGATGGTGCAGTAAGCCCAATTGTAAGCTCTTTTATTAAAATATTCTCAGTATGTTATAGGATAATGAATGAGTTGGATGGTGCTGTTAAAACTTAGTGACAGCTTTCTAGCAAATAATTTATTCATTCAATGATTTCTGTATTTCATTAAAAAAATTGGAGTTTCCTTCTGGAGAATTTCAACAGTTAGACAGAAATTTTCCAATCTATTGTGTTATATGTTGAGCCCAGTGTTAGTAAATTATTTATTATTCAATTAATTAAAGGCTTATGGAAACAACATTCTGTTGAAAGATTACTTGATGATCACCAAGGGGTTGTAAAAAAAAACTTCTATATTTCAGCAGGGGAGATTGTGTTCATAAGCAAGTGTTTAAATGTGTCAGTGATACAGATGGACATGGTACACACTGTGTCCATCTCCACTTGCATTACACTGGCTATATAGAGAGGGAGGGAGGAATGAATTTGGGAATGTGGATCCCCATATATACACATTTACATTTACACGTGCACACACTTGTAGGTGTGGAATACATTGTTATGTAAAGGAGCTGCTGCTCTCATGGTTCAAGGTTTCTGTGAGTGTTTTTCTGATTGTGTTGTGAGCTTTACTTAAATGATAGATATTAGCGATGGAGCGCCTGTGAGCAACACAGTTTTGCGAACTTGTCATGAGCAGTGAACATCTTTAATGTCTCTTCCCCACTTCTAAAAAATTGCAGTGGGAGAGGTGGACTTTTTGCAGTCCATAAACATTGCTGAAAATAGAAGGTTCTGGGTTTTTTGGCTCAATCATAAATTAAAGACCAACCTTGTGCTTTCTAACTCTCACAGAAAGGTTGGTGCAATGGTAGAAAAGGGGATGTGCACATTATGCCGCCTTTTTATTTAAGTGCAGGAGTTTATATCGTTCCAGTTCCTTCCCAACATTTGACAGACTTATTCAGAGTCTATGTGATTTCTCTTAAATTGTGTTTTGTAGCAATTTAAGCCTCAGCCCTGGATACCTGTCACATGTAGTCATTTTTTAAGTCACTGGAGCAGGCAAATATTTCCTGTTCATTTTAGTTCTTGTGAGTTTCATGATGAGTGGCTATATTGTTAAGATGTGGCCACTTGGAAATCAGTTTTGTGCTTATGGCTTGTTGTGTACTTCTTTAAATCAAACATGGGCCAAATGACCCAGAGTTGCCTTTTTATGATTCCTTGTGCAAGCATTCATTTTGACTTGCAGTCCTCTCTCCCTCCCTGGCTCACCGAGCTGTTCTCCACTTCCATCAGCATCTGAAGCTATTAACTCTTCTTTCTTACAAGTTCCATGAATTTAGATGATGCATCCTTCTTATAGTATCTCAGGGACACATTAAGTGGGTAGAGAAAGCCTCCAGTTGTGACCAAAGATTGAGAAGACAACAGTGAACACATCTGCCTTGGCTTTGTTGGCCTATTGAGGTGGGAGTTACTAGGGAAATGAGTTGATGAGTTGGAGGAGCTGCCAAATTTTGCATTAGGCATTGCATTATCTTTTCTTGAGAGAATGTTGCAGAACAACAGCTTGCTGATGCTGCAGCTATGGAAAATTGTAGCGTACTTTCTGTTCTCCACTAGTGAGAAATCAAAGCCTTTTGCCTTCTGTCTCCTAGAGTAAGGATTGTATTTCTAGATAGGGTGTATCTGTACCATAGAATTCAGTTTGACACTGCTTTTGCTGACATAGCTCAGTGCTACGGAATCATGGGAGCTGGAGTATGGTGAGCACTATTTGACAGAAGTCTAAAACCCGGTAAAACAAGAACTCCCTTGAGTCCATAACACTGAGCAGTTAATTGCTGTCAAATTGTATTGCTGCCAGGGATAGTTGTGAAGATCTGCCTCTCTTGAAAAGTTTGACAGTGATTTGTGCACCTGGAAAGTTAAGGGGATCCTATTTTCTGTGGTTCTTATTTACTTAATACTATAGCCATCCCAGAAAGCCCTACATCCTAAAGGATAGGAAACAACAGCATTAAGATGATTACATGGCACTAATTCTCCAAGAGGGAAAAACTGTTTTTACTTTCTAATGACTAAACATCTATATCTGATGTATTGTCGAAGGCTTTCGTGGCCGGAATCATTGGGTTGTTGTAGGTTTTTTGGGCTGTATGGCCATGTTCTAAAAGCATTCCCTCCTGACATTTCACCTGCATCTATGGCAGGCATCCTCAGAGGTTGCCATAGATGCAGGCAAAACGTCAGGAGAAAATATTTCTAGAACATGGCCATACAGCCCGAAAAACCTAGAACAACCCATCTATACTACACTTGATCTTAGCCAAAAGGCCGAGAAGCCATGTATATTTGCTTGCTTTTATTTTAATATTTCTTTAAGAACATTTTAGCTGCTCATGCTGCATCTTTTCCTATCCCAGTTGGGCAGTTTATTAGTGGTCTCCTTCTTACTGTCAGCAGGAGCTCTTAGCTCAACAGGCACTGTATTTGGCTTATAATGCAGAAGTGCTGCACTGTAAGCCAAATGCAATGCAATTTGCTCCAAAGGGAAAAGACAGTTCATCCACACCAAGAGCAGAAAACTTGGGACCTGAGATCAGATCCAGGGATATAGGGGCCTGTCTGGAAGGGCGCCTGGAGTGACTGGATCTCTGGATGCTGATAACCGTGAGTCTGAGTCCCACAACCAGAGACCTTCTGAAGCATAACCAGCCCCTTTCCCTGTTGTAGAATTTGTGACCATGAGCCAGACTTTGACAAAGTGCTCATATTTTCAACCTTTTGAATGCTCTTTCAGCTGCATTTGTGTATAAATGCACACAGTATATGAAATAAGAGGTAAAAGAGAGGCTAAATATGCTGTTCTAAATAAGAGAAGGATTCTCCCTTTAAGGATCTCCATTTTTTCCAAAAGGGAAGCAATAGCTTTAATTAATTGAGCTGAAGTGCTATCTGTATGTAGATAAGGTGTAAAAGATGGAGGAGTGGTCCAGGTTAACTTTACCTAGGCCACCTATAGGTAGCAAATCTGGCTAAGCTGCCTGTGCCACAGGATCAGGGCTAAGAGCGGGGGAGGGGGGCTTAAAATCTGAATCTGATCTCCCTACCAAAACCTTAACAATTCAGACTGATGTCTTTCCAAATATTATGCAGTGTTCCCTCACTTATTGCTGGGGTTAGGTTCCAGGACCTCCCACAATAAGTGAAAAACCATGATGTAGGGATACTCTATTTATTTTAATATCTATACATTACTTTAGTAGTTCTACACTGTTTTAAGTCTTTATAAACTTAAAATAAAGGGAAGGAAAGGCCTTTCAAGGCTGGAGGGAGGACTGAGGAGGGAAAGTACCTTGGAAAGCGGTGGCAAAACCCCACAAAACAGCAAAATACCATGATATATATTTGAAATTAATATTTTTTGAAATCCGCAAAACAGCGAGTCTGCAATAAGCGAACTGCGAAGTAGCGAGGGAACACTGTATTGGAACCTCACCCTTGTCACTGTTTTAACGTAAGCTTTGTGTAAGTTTTACTGGAATCGTTTGTGGTTTTAGTGAGCCTATATCCTCAAGAACATTGGTTGGGGGATTCTGCAAATTATGCTTCAATTTTTTCCCTTAAACTTTGACAAGTGACACTTGTAGATGACAACATTCTGAGATCTCAGCTTTCCTTTTCCTGATGCAAAAACTGCATTACTATCATCAATTGGCAGAGAAATTCCAATATGATTTCACCTGGTTTTTTGCTGAACATTCATCACTCCACTTTCACAGGGGTTAGGGGCACATCTCCTTTGCAAAACTGAAAACATTGTGAATTTTGGGGATGGAGGAGGAATTCGGGCATTGTGGGTGCAGTTCCCAGGTGAGGGTACCTGTCATGATCTTGGGGTGAAAGGAGAGGCTCCCATACATGGCTTCACTTACTCCACAAATCCAGCTCCTCTCCTTCTTCCTGAATCCCACATGTATCTGTTTTACCCAGGCAAAAAAGACCTTATCGTGTAGATCAGATACACATTGCAAACAGGAAAAAGAGGAAGAATGGTCCCAGCACATGCCCACAACATTACTCATAGTGAATCCAGTTCCTCATCCTCTTACTGCATGCTGCATGTTCCTCTTCCCCTCAAACATAACTTTTACTCAGGAGAAACACACATTCACAGAATACAGGAAAGGGAACCAAATCTGCAGTAAGTGAAGTGGTGCACAGGGCCAGCTCTTCCTCTTCCTATGCAAAATAGGGGTGCTCTATTTATTTTAATATTTATACATTATTTTAGTAGGTATATACTATTTTAAGTCTTTATAAACTTAAAAGAAAGTGAAGGAAAGGCCCTTCAAGGCTGGAGGGAGGGAGGGAGGGAGAACTGAGGAGAGAAAGCGCCTTGGAGAGCGGCGGCGGCAAAAACCCACAAAACAGTGAAAATACCATATATATATATATATATAATTTTTTGACATCCACGAAACAGCGAACCCATTCAATGTGAACCGTGAAGTAGCGAGGGAACACTGTAGTTTACTGAAGTGAAGGGAGTCTGTGTGGAAGGACCACATCCTTTTACACAGATGTACATGTTGATGGAACTGGAATGTCTCCCTGACCTCTTAGTCCATGCAGAATGAAAGGGGAAGGCCCAGTCAACTGCTAGTTTTTGGGGAAAGTCATCCAAGTCCAAAGAAGGAAACAGAGCTATCTCCTATGGATTCCCAACACTCTGCAGAGTTTCCATCTCTTGTAGAGACACTGCTTCAGAAATTGTCTCAGATGAAGTGCATTAGGGCCCTGTCACATCCATCCTTGCTACTTCTACTCCTTTCTCACTGAGGAGCTCATACTCTCAGGCTGTGGCAGAGGAATTCTCTCTCTCTCGCATAGTATTTTGGAAGCAGAAATGTTTGGGGACATCAGAACTGCCTTTGCCCAGCATAGGCACCAAATTTAGGATACTAAGGTCTGCTATTTCACTCCTCTAACTCCAAAACCAATATAAATCATATCTAGTACAAGATGGCCTAATATACTGTAATGCCAAAAACCCATAATGAAGATGGATGGACTGACAGACCTATCTCCCTGTCCCCCTAATCCTCCATAAGGTTTGTGTGCTGGCATGATGCAGGAACAACCAAGCAACCTTTGAGCCATTTGCAGTGGTTTTATCCATGCTTTCTTAAATGTGTTTCATTTAACCATCACATCCCAATTGAGCAGGCTCTGTTGCACCTTCTAGTCTCCAGGGGTTGACTGTGGAGATGACAGCAGCCTGGGGACCGAGCCCAGAGTGGAAAGGTTCTCTCTTTAAGCAAGGAAAGCTTCCCTGCCCAAGCCTGTCCCACTGTGATCTTGCCTTGTCATAAATTAACCACATACACAATTAAAGGGCCTGTCTCAGCTCTGGGAACTAAGGATGTATTTCATCCTGGGAGAGAGGGAGAGGCACTTCTGTGTGAGGGCTGTAAAGCATCTGAGAGCAGAGCTTGGGATCCTAGCAGAGGGACTGGTGGCTGTTTGTCAGCACAGGGAAAGGGATATGGTGTCAAATGAGAGGAGGGGGAGAAGGAAGCAATGAGGTGTGAAACTGTGTTTGTGGGCAAGCGCATGAAATTGTATTTGCAAAAGGAGAGGGCTCTGAATATGATTCTGCTGTTATCTTCTGTATGTTTGTGTATGCTAGTAGTAGTAGTAGTAGTAGTAGTAGTAGTAGTAGTATTTCATTTATATCCTGGCTTTTCTTCAAAACTGGGGCTCATGTGCAAAACCATTATATGGTTGTATAACAAACATACCTGCTCAGACTGATGGATATAATCATACCATCCCCCAGTATGGTATGGAAACCAGTAGTCTACTCGGTATATTAGGTTGAGTGGGCAACAAGAACAAGCTAATTTGTTTGCAGCAACACACAACAGGCAGAGGATGCTTAAAGCAGTTTTGCATCATTTCGCCATGGATTCAGTATATGTTTTAATACCCAAGTACCAATCCAAACCAGCCGTGCCTGGAGTTGTGAGGAGGTTAAAGGCAACCTCCTCATTTCTAAGTGGTGGCTTCTTTCTCTTCAGGAGAGAGTAAGTGGTGTTTTAGCTCAACAAGTATGAACATCAGGTGGGATTGTTCCTGTTCCAGTGTTCTTGTACTGACCCCTCCTTTCCACTTTTCACTCACGATCCCTTTCTGCCCAAGAAAATTTTACATTACCCTGGGTATATAGGTATATAGAATAGGTATACAAATCAAATGTTTACTGATAATAAACCAGCCTTTGCAAGACTTGCTAAACAGGCTGATTTTCCTTTTTTTTTCTTTTCTTTTTTTTGCTGAAACATTTTCTGCAGAGTCCACTGTGAACACCATATGTTGTTCTTAACAGGTTTGTGTAAATGGGTGGTATTCAGTAACTTTTTACTGTTGCCAATTTTTTCATGACCCCAACATTAAGCTAAGGCAGTGGTTTCCAACCAGGGACCACTCTCCAACATTAGTACCAAAAGGGTTATAAATCAGTTTCTGGTCAAGTTTAGATTCCGTTTGGTTATTTGGGGTGCTGATTCAAAAAATTGGATAGACCACATCAGCTCTAGTTTCTAATACAAACATACGCCATCCAATAGTCTCCATCTACTTGCCCATCGGAAACCATATTTAATAATCTGGAGCTGCGGACCTTATTTTATTTATTTATTCGGATTTATTCGCCACCACTTCCAATGGCTCGGGGCGGCTTACATATAGTCACAAAGCACAGCTAAAAACATCACAATTAAAATCACTTCAAAAAACAAGCAGTACAATATAAAGTGGCGTTTACAACAAAAGGAGAGACCACAACCATTCAGGCCCCGAAGGCCTGCCGAAACAACAAGGTCTTGCAGGCTTTCCGAAATGAAAGGAGGCACTGAAGGGATCGGATGTCAGAGGGCAGCGCATTCCAGAGAACTGGAGCTATGATCGAAAAAGCCCTTCGCCGGGTTGCGGTCAAATGAAATGTCTTAGAGCTTGGGATAATCAAGAGATTCTGCTCTTCAGAGTGAAGGGATCTGGTGAGACGATATGGGATAAGGCGGTCCCTTAAGTACACTGGCCCCAGACCATTTAAGGCCTTAAAAGTCAAAACTAACACTTTGAAGGTAATTCGGCACTCCACAGGAAGCCAGTGCAGCTCGCAGCCCACAGGTTGGGAACCACTGAGCTAAGGGGACCCCATTTGGGGTTATGTTATCGAACAACCGCCAATCCCACAGGCCTGCTGTCGGACAACCGGGCAAGCCCCGTGGTCCGACCACGGGGCAGAGACCGCGAGGGTTCAGTTAACCTGGCGAGCCCGGAGCGACTAGGTCCTCGTAGCCTACCCGCCTCCCGTAGATCCAATTATGCTCACCAATGCTGCAAGGTAGATGCCACGAAATTGTTTATTCTGCTCAGCTGAGAGGATGCGAACCGCAATACCCTGATTCCCGCAAAGAACGCATGCATATACATTCAAAACATTGGCTTTTAAAGGTTACAGAACTGTCAAAACAATTGAACTTCCCGCCCGCCTTCTTCTGGGCCGGCTCTGCTGGTGATTGGTTGGAACGTTTGAGGCCAGCTGATGGGCGGGAGGCCGGTCAGTTCCAGGGAGCCTATCAGCGCTCGCTCCCATTTGCCGGCTTCGGCCAATCAGAGGTCTGTGGCCATATATGGAGTTCCAGGAAGGAAGGCTTAGGCGGGGATTACTGACAGGTTGGCATATGAATGTAAACAAAGAGTCCGAGCCAGGTAACGACCTGGGGCAACACCTGGAAGTGATGAAATCATTGAGTTGATGTGTCCCATCCGTATGTGAATGGGGGAGAAGGGGAAGAAGGCCTGGTGATTTACTCAGACCCTTTTGGTGACAAAAGGACTTATTTTGGGGCACCCCTGGTTTCCGAGGCCAGCTGTGACACCCGCTGTGAAGAGCAAACTTTTATTGTCCAGGTTCCAAAGACGAGTTTAGTTAGACTGGAAATCCGACCGTTAAACCTGCCTCAGGACTGATGAAACGTGGGGCTTAAGTCAAGAGCTTAGCTTATCCATAACAAGATTTCCATCAGAAAGCGCATGCAATATGAATAATGGTGATCCATAAAGGTTTTGGGAACAGGGCTCAGCCGCATCTCCTCTTGCCAAATACAACAAAACACTTTCAAGGCAGTCTTTTTCTCAACAAGGGCAAAGGGGGAAGGAAGGGTTACAAGGGAACAAGGGAGGCATGGGGCAACATAGTATGCAACACAGAGATCCCCAGCAATTTCCCAGTACATTCCCATACAGTTCTTGCTCCCAGAGTTATGATCTTTAGACTAGGCAATGCAGTGCTGCCTTCCTTCTGGGAGTTGTAGTTCTCCTTGATGTAATTACTGTCCTTGGGAACTGCAGAGTCTTTGGGGCTTGGGGTGCAAAACAGTGAGAATAGCAGCAAGAGGAGTCCGTGACCAGTGTCCTTGGGTGAACTTCAGGTCCCAGCTGGGAGCCAGGCCGCTGATTGCGAGCGGCCTCTTTTCCGGGCTTTCCCCAGGCATGGGAGGGAGAACGGGGAGAAGAAAAGAGCAGAGACAAGATGGAGGAAGAGGCAGAGTGCCTTGGGGCAACAACGGGGCAAATCGGGGGAACTTCCAACTTGTGGATACTGAATGCATGGGTTCTATTGGCTGTGCAAATGTTGTGTGGATGGGACAATGGGAGGCAATGGTGGCTGGGTGTACTGGGAGGGACGAAGTTGGTGCAGTGTGATGTATGGAACTGAGTGAGGCAGAAGGGAAGGGGGGAAAAGGGGTCTGGTACTGGTGCAACTTAGGCCATGGGCCAAAAGGAATACTGGGGACTCTCTGCGGTTTGACCTTCTGGATTCGGGGCTTCCTGGTTCGACTACAGTTAGGACCCAGAGTTTAAGAAGCAGTGCTATTGTGGATCAGGAGCTTATCCAGCTTCACTAACACACTTTCATTCAAGCCTGGCCCTGAGCTGGTAGTACACTAGGATAACTTAAGTGGACTGTGGTGGTACATAATAAATATGATTGCCCTTCTACCTTTCTTCCTCTTAGGTATACTTTGTTTTGTTTGTTTGTTTTTAATGCAATACAACTGTTTTGGTTCGTTCCTGACACAATAAATAAATAGGTATACCTATCTAGTTCATTCAAGATCCCTGATTAGCACAAAGGGAACTGGCTATGCTAAAAGTAACATGCTGTCGTGTCTACTCCCTTATTCCTCATGGTATATTACATATCAGTTTATCTAAAGAATGGCACCTCATTTGTGGACCCTCTCCCATTCCTCCCCCCCAGAAGGCAGCCTGGCCCTATCTCCCTTGAGCTTCTGGTTGGCTTCTGGTTGTACAGTTTTGTATGGCCTTTAATCCCTTATACTAATTTTAGCTCTTGCAACTGTGTTCAAGGTGTGTGTGTGTGTGTGTGTGTGTGTGTGTGTGTGTGTGTGTTTAAAACTGAGTCTTGGCTTGTTTTTAAAATATGTTCTTCAGCTTTTATCTGATCTACTTTGCCTTGGGGACCTTGGATAGTGAGAGGGGATAAAAAAATTAAATTGAATAAATGAAATATTGGGCTCTTTTCAGGTTTGCTGTTCGCCTTCCTCAGAAGTATTATCTGAGAACCAAGCGAAATTTAAAGCTTAGTGCTGACAAAAGATTTTATAATAATCTAGTAATCTTTAGGTGCTGTGGGCTATATTTCAGAGGAAGGAAATGGCAAAACCACCTTTGAGCATTCCTTGCCTCAGAAGCCTCTCTGGAATTCATCAGGTCACCGTAAGTTGACAGGAAGCTTGAAGGCACATACACACACAGTTTTAGACGATGTTTTATTTAGGGAAAACTTGAAGAGAACAGTAATTCAAGCATGTTAAAATAGTAGGAATGTTCAATAATAATATTCACGCTATTATTTAAAAATAGGAAAATAAATGGCAAGCACATTTTAGTTAAAACAGCAATGTGGGGGGGGGGGGGGGGTGTTAGAATTCTTCTTCTAGCTGTTAGATTGTGTCCACACTAATGTTTTCAACTTCTTGTTCTGTATTTTGCTCACACACATTTTACTGGGTACTCAATGTAGTTTAATATTTTCTACCATATCCTCCCAGGATTTTTCAGATCTGATTGAGCCAGGGCTAGGGGGAGGCTGCAATAATCCAGCGTGGACAGGTAAGCACCATTGAGACTTTGCTGGGCTCTGGTGCCTTTAATGAAGTTTCCTGTTTACAAGTGAAGTTTTTTTTTATTCCTGTGGATCTTGTTCAGGGGAAATTGGTGATGAATAGCTTGTTAATTGCCCTTTGAATTGCCTCTTTTAATTGACTGATGTCAATTTCTGTTCCTTTGGGCTAAGAGGGCAAATTATTACTTATTTCTTGCACAGAAAGCTGCCCTCTATCCTACAGGAATAGAAACAGACAATTAAGAGAGGCTGTTCAAGGGGTAATTAACAGACTATTCATCATTAATCCCCCAGCATAGATTAAAAGGAACAATAAACTAAAACCATAAAAGTACTCTTGTTGGATCAAGCCAAAGGCTTATCTAGTCCAGTTTGCTCCCCCCCAGTTACATTCATTGATATCAGCGCAAACAAAACTAATTCACAATAGAATAATCAACATTCAAAAAGGAAAAGGAAAGGAGAGGGAACAACTGTACATATATAATACGAATTTATATTGTACAAGAATAAACATATACATGCATATACATAATATACATTTATATTACATATTAATTCATAGCTGAACCTAACAGTATACTAAACTATGCTAAAAACACTTGTAAACTATTGCAATAAATATGAGCTGACGATTTACTCAGACACAAAAGAACTCTCACCCCCAACTAATCATAATGAAAAAGAAAACTGATTAATAGAAAATATACTAATCAGCCTTAATAAATCGAGCTCAATTCAACTGATTCAAATTACTAATAACAATAACCAAAGAATATTGCATTATTAGGTTTCTTATTGCTGAAAAGTCCTTAAATGGTTTCTAGTATTCCAGAAATTCTTCTATTTGTTTGTCTCTTGAAATCTATGTCAAATTGGCAAACTGGACAAAGTTTGCAACCCTAATGATCAACTCTTCATCTGTGCTTCACAAGGGTTTTAATAAAGCAACTAATCCAGATGCTCCAATGAGTAGTCCACAAGCAGGTTGTGAACAGAATGTGCATGCACATTCATATTATCAGCCCAATGGATTTTGAATTAAACAGTATGATTGCCATATCTGGAGATGATACATTCCTGAACTTTGCATGGAAGCCATGGTTAATACTGAACCCTGTTGAAATAAAGTACTCCTGCCTCAAGAATACAATAGAGTCATGCTGAAGAGATAAATGAAATCATGGATAGATCCGGAGGTCATATTGTAACCTGTGTCTCCTCATAGAAAGTTGCTTCAGCCCCTTTATCACTTTTGCTCGCCCCATTTTTCACCTTTGTACAACCTGCAAATAGGATTATTTTTTTCATTGCTTCTGGAAATGAATTTAGGTGAGAGTTCAGAGTAAACAACATCTTGATAGAGAAAGACTGATTTGGTGAATCTACATCTTTGTTCAGCACTGTGTGAAACCTTTAGTTTTAGTACCATTTCTGACAAATTTGAGTAGAGTAGTGCCAAAGAAGCACTAAGTGGCACAAATATGGTAGCAGCCTCAACAATTCCTTCCCCCTCTTCATTCCAATAACTTTTGTTCCAACAACATTAGTTCTGTTTAACACAACAGCCAGCACTCTGTTGTGGATACAGGCTTTGCACTACACATGTGGATATTTTATTTTGAACTTATGCATTGACCCTGCATTTGCAACAGAATCCAAGTTGTGCATGTTGATGCACAAATGGGCACATTGCGCAGTTGTGAATGAACAACAATGCACAAAAGAATACATCCATATGCATCTATGCCCTATTATTGTGCATTGTGAAATGGTTATCCAAGCATGATCATTCCTGAGAATATGTTCTGCTCTTGTTCTCTAAGGTGTTGCATAATTCCATATATACTGATATGATATTGTACCCCAACAAGTATATTGGCAAGTTGTTCTTTCCTTCCTATTGGAGTTGCTTTCCATAAGGAGGATTCCCAGTGCATTCTATATTTCCATTGTATAACTATTCCTGAACGAAATTTCATTGGTTGTTTTTTTTATTAAAAAAAACCCGAGAAGAATGAAATGGTGGAGGAAAGTTGTGAGGGTTACAAAAACGAAGGACCTTCTATGACTGAGGCAGACTGGTAACCTAATGAAATCATCATTTGGAAGCACCCTTCCATGACAAACCCGGTCCCCTTCCATTTCAGCTCGGGACATTCTCTTTAAAATATTGATGGCAACACAATGAATGTGGTGGTTTTAAATAAATTGGGTTTGCGGGGGTTTAATTTCATTTCAAGGTAATGTAATTAGATTTGGCCCCTGCTGGGAACCAAAAGAAGGAAAATAGCTAGGTGTGCAGCAACAGGGGGAGAGCAAGACCATTGCTCCCCTAAATAAGAGTGAAACTTTCATTTCTGAATTTCTAGCACTGCAGAGAATGGGATTTTGACAATAGTGCATGCTTAGAACCCTTCTATTTGCTGTGCCCCTTTAATTTATATGGTCAAACTATTTCTGAATGCTCAACTTAACATGCTAGGAATTTGGGGGAAAGGCAAGGGCGAGATAGAATTCGTGTTTGGAGGGGCAGTGCCTTAATTTAGATCTCTCCCTCCGCCCCAGTCCCTCTCCTGATAGTAGTTGCAATGGACACATTTCCCTGTATTTGTACTGGCTGCCAGGAAACATACTGAGTGAAATGACATCATGATCCAAGGGTCAGGTTTGCATGGCTACCATCCACATTTTAGGCAAAGATTACTTTAGTTTATAACTATGCAGCCTAGCAAACCTGGCATTGCAAAAAAGGTGGTATTTTGGTCAGGAGAGTTCATGTTGACATCGTTGGGCAAGATGTGGCCCACAACTGCATATGGCCCACTAGACAAAAGTGTGGCTTCCCAAGTTTGTGGACCCTCCACCCTGTCCTGCTCTGCAAAGTAGACAGACCCTTGATGCTTTGACCAACAAATGATGCTCCCTGTGCCTTGGCATGCATGAGTCCTGGCTTCCTGGAGCAAACAAATGTTATACAAATACTCCCACCCACTCCTTCCATTCACCTCAGTCACTCAAAACTTGGATTAACAATTAATCCCTTGCTTACCAACGCTCCTACCTTTCCCTTCCATCACCCTCAGTCATTCTGCTCCTGGCTTAATGTCTGCCTCCTCATTTGCAAATATCCCACCTCATATCCCCCCCCCCCTTTATTCCAGTCCCAGCTCCCATTCCCTCTTTTTGTTCCCCAGTTCCTGCTTAAAATTAATTGTTCTATAAATAAACAGATTTATTTTTAATCATGTTTTAAGGTGTGTCTCCCCCCCCACACACACACACATGAGTAGTCCCAGATGCCTGGATGCAGTCCCCAACTATTCTGCAATTGCTTGCTCTGGCATAGGCGAGCCAGTATTGTTGAAATGATCCTGCTGCCTTCCCCTGCCCAACTTACTTGATCCATCTTAAAATAGAATACAAATATCCCACTGTCACAAACAGCTCTATTCCTCTCTCTATCACAATATGCCCTTTCTTTGGAATATAGTCTGCTTTTGGTAGTTTCGTTTTTGGATTTGACTTGTTTAAACTGATTCATTCTTAAATTGATTGAAAATTGAAGTGTGGTTTTATTTTAAAAGTTTATATTGATATTGAATTGTGGTTTTATTTTAAAAGTTTATATTGATATTGAATTGTATATAATGGATGGCATATTTAGAAATGGATGGCATATTTAGAAATGCCATAAGGTATCTGTGAAATGCGTGAAAAAATTGTTTGTTTTCCCTTCCTTGGTGGCAGAAGATTGAAACTGCAGGAAACACCTAGGCAAAATTATTCCCAGCCTACTTCTCAAGGAAGACCTTCTGGCCACAGCTGCCTATGTGCCTTGCATTTGCAGCAAAGAGGCAGGCATCGGGTACAGAATTTGGCTTCTTGAGAATACCAGCTTCCTTTTCTTTAACAGAACAGGTTTATAGTCTAAATATAGAAACAAGAAACTTCACAATTACTTGGGAGGCCTTTCAGGGTGAAGAAGTAACAGCCTAAATCCTGTTACTTGTCTTAACGTGGGATTTACCGGTGTGTTGGCTCATTATTTACAAATGATTCAATGGGTCTATTTGGGACTAACTAATAGAATTCAATCTAGGATTTGATTGTCCCTCACAACATGTATTCCTTTTGTTCCCAACTAAGCAGTCTGCTTGCCTACACTTGCCATGTTGTTTTGTCACTTTAATTCTCTCAGCGGTTGTCAAAAGATTTAAGTCAAATTTACCAAAACCCAGATAGATACATTTACACCTCCCAAGATTGTGCTTTTACATCCTCCCCAATTTTGATCCACAGGTAGAAACAATGCAGAATTTGCATTGATTGGGTCAACTCTTCACTGTCTGTGGTAAATGAGACACATCTTCAGTTTGCTGCTAAGAGATTATTACTAGAGCTTGTAAAAGTTATTTCCTCAGCCAGCCAGTGGTCGAGCTGGTGGGGGATTCTGGAACTTAAGCTGATATTTGACTTATGACCACCTTATGAATGTGAAACTTCCAAGAGTCCTGGTCATCAACTGACCTGTTCAGGTCTTGCAAACTTTGAACCCAGCCTTCCTTGATTGAATTAATACACCCATCATGTGATTTGCCCATTTTTCACCGGGAATGTGGCGCAGCTGGCTGGGAGTCAGCTGCATAAGATCTCTACTGACCAGAAAGTCATGAGTTCGAGGCCTACCCAGGTTGGGGTGAGCTCTCGAACAATTGTGCAGCTCATTGTCTGTCTATATATGTTGTATGTCTATAGCATTGAATGTTTGCCTGTATATATTGTGATCCGCCCTGAGTCCCCTGCAGGGTGAGAAGGGTAGAATAGAAATGGTGTAAATAAATAAATAAATATTTCCTTCCACTTTACCAACTATTATTAATTTTCCAGTGAGTCACATCTTCTGTTGATATGTTTAAAGTACAATGGTTTCTGTTTAGTCATCTTGGTTTCTAGGGATAATTCAGGCTTGATTTGTTCTAAGACCCATTTATAGGTCTTTTTAACAATCCATGGTATTTGTAAAACTATCCTCCTGCACCACGTTTATTTTTTTCCTGACAGCTTTCTTCACTGTACAATACAATAGCATGGATTATTCTGATTTTGGTCTAAGTGAAACAAAAAGGACTTTCTCAAGTTTGTCATTATCTGAATGTCATTGAGTAGGTTCCTGTGTTGGTAACTCATCTACAGATGGTCACATTCATGGCATATCAGGTTGACTTATATGGATTATCAAGGTTAAGCGCATTTCTCCTATTGTGTCTCTGCAGGGCAACCAGGACGCCACGGCTCCTCCTGAAGCGATGGCCCAGCCCTATCCCCCGGCCACATACCCACCGCCTCCCCAGAATGGCATCCCTGCAGAGTATGCTCCTCCGCCACATCCACACCCGGCACAGGACTACTCAGGGCAGAGCACAGTACCTGAGCATGCCTTGACTCTCTACACGCCAGCACAGAGCCACCCTGAACAGCCCGGCACTGATGCCAGCACGCAGTCCATAGCAGGCACACAAACAGTACCGGTACGAGAGGGGGGTCATTACAGAGACTGCCTGAATGTAAAGGGAATATGTCAGTAGAGGGGGCAGGGAGGGTGGGGTGGGATGAGGGCTGGGGGGGACACACATTTTCAGACTGCAATTCCCATTTTAGTTGTCCTCTTAGTGAATTGTGGGATTTGTAGTGGAAAAGAGTGACTTTCCCAATCTTTGCAAGGAAAGTAAGGGAAAAGTTGTTTACAAGAATGCAGAATACAAGTTGGGTGAATGCATGTACAAAATGCATGAGACATCCATAAATATATTTTGGGTGGCAAAATGGGGGAGGTGTCAGTGGTTTGCGGGAGATCATCCCACTTCCTCCCAGTTTGCCTACTTTATCCTGTTGCACGTTTGACCAGAGGCTCAAAGTCTGCGGCAGGAGGCAAGCACACCAAGGCATTTCCAACCCCCTGCTGGCCCCCCATGGGCATTTGTGGCTCAATGCTTAAGTTTCCTGGCTCTCTTCATGTCCCTAATCACTTGTAATCTACCTGCTTGGCTGCCTGCCAATCCCATCGTGCCAATGATGTGGTTGTAATGCAGCTCCGCGCTGAAGCGCTGAGTGAGCAGTTTCCAGCCGTTCCTTCGTCCCTGAGTGCCAGGCTGGCTCCTTGCCATCCCATGGCTGGGAGAGGGAGCCCTGTCTCCCCACATGGCTGTACCATACAGACCCAGAGGCAGGCCTGGGTTCAGACTAGCCCCCCACTACCTGTGAAAGTGTCTGCCGCAGGTTTTTTCTCTCAAACTCCTGTGCCCAGCAATCCTTTGGAGTCCTCACTTTTAATTCCCTCATTTTGTAGCTAAACAGATTTAGGCTAGAATGACTGTCCTAAGACCAGATAGTTAATTAATGGACTAAGTGAGATGAAAACTGGGAACTCCCTGAGTCATAATCCCAGTCCACATTGGTCTGCAGTCTCTCTATGCCAGTGAAATTTGGCAACTGCATAGCAGTTTGTTCATCTGTATGAATAGATTGCTGTCCTAGTCAATCACCTAAAGGAGAGGAGCCCCTGGTGGCACAATGGGTTAAACTCTTGTGCTGACGGGACTGCTGACCAAAAGGTTGGCGGTTCAAATCTGGGGAGCAGAGTGAGCTCTCATCTGTCAGCTCCAGTTTCACATGAGAGGAGCCTCACTCAAGACGGTAAAACATATGGGCATCCCCTGGGCAATGTCCTTGCAGACGGCCAATTCTCTCACACCAGAAGCAACAGGAGAGATGGGCAAGTGTGTCCCAAAGACTTACATGCAATTCCTGGCCTAAATTCATGTAGGTAATGGGAGCCTAAAGAAAATGAGGAAAATGGGGGACAAGAGCTGGAATGAATGAGTAGTTGAATGGGGAAAGTGGGAAGCCTTTGCAAGTGGTCAATCCAGACCTCTGGGGGAGGGGGATTGAGAGAGGGAGCCAAACAAAGGTCACCAGAACTCCACACTACAAGGTTCATGGTGACAAGGCATCTTAGCTCCAAGCAAAAGCCTCACATATATACCCATGCTCTGGTACACTTGCACTGGTTCACAGTGCCCCCACCATCTACCATTTTGCCAGAGGCAGTGATAACTCTGCAAATGTGCAAGCAGCTTGTCATGGGGCTGGAGTCACAGTGTGGTTATCCTTTACTTCCTCCTCCCATACCCCATCAGCAGACAGATGAAGCAGCGCAGACAGACAACCAGACGCTACACCCGCCAGAGAGTGGTTCCGATAAGCAGCAGCCAAAGCGATTACATGTCTCCAACATCCCCTTCCGCTTCCGGGACCCTGATCTGCGGCAAATGTTTGGGGTGAGTCGATATCCTCCCCTCTGCTTGCACACACACACACACACACACACACACACATGCGCGCACACAAGCACTGGGCCTCCCTGAAAGGAGTTAGGACCCAGATAGTGACAGAAGACAGAATTAATGCTGCTGGGATTGAATGCTGTTGTCGAGCTACCTCCCAGAGACACCTCCACCTTCTGCAGCCTTCGTGCTTTCTCCACAAAAATGCCACTGTGTTGATCCCTCCTGTTGAATCAGAGTTCTGAGGGTATTTGTATTGCTAATCTGAGCTGACAAAAGGAGTGGGAGGAGGGAGGAAGAAGCGACCTTTCCCTTTTTCACTTTCTGTGCTCCCTTTCCCTTGTTTTTGTTTTTTCTTCTGCAGCAATTTGGAAAGATCCTGGACGTTGAAATTATCTTCAATGAGCGTGGTTCTAAGGTAGGTTCAGCCTCTTAGTGTCTGGTACTGCCATCATGTCAGTGTAGGTGCGATTTGCCAGGAGGCCAGGCCACAGTCTGCACTCCTGCTCCTCCCAGGTCTCTCTGCCTTTTCCTTCCCTCAAGTTGCCTTCCAGCTTCTAATAACTTTCCACCTGCATCCAAACCAACCACCCTCCAGCCACAAATCCCTGAAGCCATGGACAGAGAGCTTAATTTGGCAATTTAACTTTCCACCTTGAAAGCAAATGTGTTGAATGCAAGCACTTAACTAAGGGGGGTCCTGTATTTGCAGTGAACTAAAACATTTAAGAGAATTAAAAAAACAAGAGTGACTTGGTCCATAGATAAGGTAGTTTAATGCAGGAAAAGAACACCCTCTCATGGTGAAAATGGAAATCACTCCAACTAAGGAGGAAAAAGCTTACTTAATGCCTCTTAGTACAAGATTTGATGAAAATGGGAGTTGCATAAGAGTTGAGATATCAACATGCTTTATTAACATAGTATTTTGTTTCCAAGAAGGCAGCATTTAGAGGATCGTCGAAGGCTTTCATGGCTGGAATCACTGGGTTTGTTGTGTGTTTTCCGGGCTGTATGGCCATGTTCCAGAAGCATTCCCTCCTGACATTTTGCTTGCATCTATGACAGGCATCCTCAGAGGTTTTGAGGTCTGTTGGAAACTAGGAAAATGGGGTTTCTATATTCATCTATATATAATTTTGCTAGTCTCCAACAGAACTTGCAACCTCTGAGGATGCCTGGTACAGATGCAAGCAAAATGTCAGGAGGGAATGTTTCTGGAACATGGCTATACAGTCCGGAAAACACACAACAACCCAGTGTCTAAAAGAGCATGACTGGGAATTGAAATGCCTTCTTGCTCCCAAGGAACAGCTCTTCTGAGTTCTCTAGGTCCTACAGTCAGCCCCAGTATTTGCTCCTGGGGCCCAGACTACACCATGGTAGAGGCAATAACCCATCAGGGTGTATTATGCAAAGCTTAAATAAAGGAAGGTAGTAAATTGGATCAAAAGCCTAACATGGAAGAATGGGGATTTTCCCTCCCCACACTCACAGGTTTTCCAAAATGAGTAATTATTTCCTTTCAGGTTTTTTAGAATTAGAAGGGGAAAGATAGATGCATTGTAGGATTTTTGTCTGTATGCGTCCAACAGGACTAATAGCAACTGGGTCATCTGTAGAAATAGTATGTGGAGGGAAGGGTTAGACATCTCCCATTTGTATTGCATCTCCAATCGATTTCCCTACTCATTCCTTTGCTACCTGAAGATTTGAAAGTGACATTGGGAAGTCCAGTGCACATCACCATCTAATTTGTCCCCCAGTCTTCTTGAAAGATCAAATACTCTCCCTGGCTGGCTGGCTGAAACCAATGGTATATACCAGTCAATCAGCCCAAAACAACATATTTGTATCCATGGCTCCTCTGGAAAGAGGGGGTCATTCCCATTTTTTAAAAAAGCTGTAGTGTAAATCTGCCATGTCTCATCCCACAACCTTTGATTCTTGGGAAGCTACTCTCTGTGTCCTATCTTTTTCAAGCCTGACCCTTCCTTTCTCCTTACTTTGCTCCCTCTCCCCCAGCACTTGGGGTGGCCTGGAGAGTCCATGTCCTACCTCTCCTCCCAGGCCCTGAAGGGCTCTGTCTCTGCTGCTCCTTTACTCACCCCTTCTCTCTGTCCTGTCCTTTCCTACCCATCCCCCTTTTCTCTCTTCATCCTTTTCTCTTCCTCCTCCCTCCCCCTCTCTCTCTTTCTCCTTGTTCCTTTCTCTCCCCCACTCACAGGGTTTTGGGTTTGTAACTTTTGAAACTAGTGCAGATGCCGATCGGGCAAGGGAGAAGCTGAACGGCACCATCGTAGAGGGACGCAAGATTGAGGTGCGAAAAGGTGCACTGCCTGCTCTGCGTCGGGCATGAGGAACCATATTTGCTACCCTAGCACCACCATTATTTTTTAAAAGCACACATAAACACACATCTGCCCTTGGGGCTTCACAGAAAAAGCAGGCGGCCGAGTGGATGTTGCATGCCCTGTGTTGATGGTTTCCAAATGATGGAGGAGCCAGGCAAGGGAATGATGCAGAGGAGAAGGGAAGGAAGGCAGAATGTCTCCAGCAGGTCTGCTCAAAGGGGCCAGGAGCCAACCAAGAGAACCTAAAAGGAAAAAAAGCATAAGCTGTGCTGGTGTGTGAACTGAGTAGGGAAAAGAGGGGAACACGTTACCTCAAAATGCTGGCAGGAGGTGCCTCCTTTCATTCAGTTCACAAGCCCTTCATGGACTTCTGTGAGATATAGCGGAATCTTCCAGGCTTCCCAGTTTGGGAAACAACATTGAGCCATCATGTGTTTGAAAAATGCAAAGCCACAGGAGTGTTTCACCAGTCAAATTGCCATATACCAAATACAACTTGTTAGTCTTTAAGACTGATGTTTTTCTACAGCAGACCAACAGGGCTATCCCCACCTGCTGCCCTGGAAATTGCTTAGCTCTTGGTTATTTTCATTTAAAATGATGAGCAATTTTAGTGCACAGTACTGAATATCTGCAAACAAACAATGTCTTGGTTCAGTCCTGAAAGAGCTGTTGGACTCTTCTTGTTAATCCAGAGCACTGTTCCACATATGGCGCTTCCAAGACTGCGTAGCTCTGTGTTGTCAAAGTGATAGGCGCGACAATTAATGTGGTGGTTTTAACCCAGACACCCTTATCCACTGGGCTTCCTGCCCTTTTGCTCTGTGTTCAGTTTCTGAAGTGTTCTCTCATGTGGCATCACATCCCTGTCCAGTACTTGAATTGTGCATGAACTCTGGGCAGAGCCCTGCATGTTAGCTGTGAACATGATGACACTGGGAATTGTGAATTTCAGGAACGTTTCTTTACAAAATGCCCCAAACTGGAAACTATAGCTTGTGCAGGACAATAGGGAGGCCAGGAATCAAGATTCTATTGGATGGGAAAGAGATCTGAGATGTACAAATCAGCAGGCAGAACTTCGGGTGTTGGCCAATATGGCATTGTAAGCATGGCTATGAAAATCCTTTGCATGGGAAAATCTGTCCCAAATTCCAATTGGTATTTGTGAAGCCTGAAACTTTCCTTGAATTTTCAATACCACATATACCCTCCCAAGAAAGATGGATATTACTTGAGCCCAAGGACTACCAAGAACTAACTGGCTTTTTCTCTTCTTAGGTCAACAATGCCACGGCACGAGTGATGACAAACAAAAAGGCAGCCAATCCCTACACAAATGGTAATGGATTTGGGATAATGGCAAGAGGGTGTGTGTATGATAGTCATTTCCAAGAGCAGGTTGGGTCTGTGAGACACTTGTTCTGCCTTGTGCAACCATATATGAAGGTGGGGAACAGGGTGGAAGATGTTCTGGTTGCTGGGGAATCTCAAGAAATGGAAAAATAATCTCTGGGGGGTTGGAACCTGGCTTTGTGGTGCTCAGTGTTTCCCAGACTCACATATTCAGTAGTCCTGTTGCTCTCTTCACTTAGAGGACAAGGGCCTCTTGTATCTCTCCAACCACTTTCCTCAGATTCTGAGTCATTCCTCAGGCAGGAAAAGGGTGGTGCTTTCATGTTTCTTGGTTCTTTCTTTCTAGGATGGAAGCTGAACCCTGTGGTGGGGACTGTCTATAGCCCAGAGTTCTATGCAGGTAAGGTATGGATGAGGCTAGAGATCCTTGGATAAAAATTGTCTATTATGGATCTGGCAAAACACTAAGGTCTCAAAGCAGGAATTAGCTTGTTGTTCTCCTAAAACATTGGTGATGAATTGGTTATGATAAAAAGAATAGAAGTAGTATAGCACTCGGAGGACACCCGTTCACATGCCCACTCAGCCAGCAGGATTCATTCTCATTCACCCCCCGTCTCTCCCTCCCTCCCTCCCTCCCTTTCTCTTTTTGTCTGTCAGTAGTTCTGATAAATGCCAGGATATTCTGTTATGCAGTTTCATACCTTGTAACATATCCCACATCTATTCATGCCCTAAAGATACTGGGGATTTGTCTGCTTCTTTTTCCTGTTAAAATAGTCATTAACTGTTATATAGATTAGTTTCCCCCCCTTTTCCATAATCTACTCCACAAATTAAGGACTTTACCCCCCATGATCCTCTCATGATAATAAGAACATAAGAAGAGCCATGCTGAATCGGGCCTCAGCCCATCTAGTCCAGCATTCTGTGTCACACAGTGGCCCACTAGTTGTACACAGGGATCTCTAGCAGAAAGGAGGGCAAACCCCTCACCTGCTCCCGACCCCCACAACTAGTACCCGGGAAAAATCCTGCCTGCCTCCATCAACACAGAGGTGGCACTTGGATGTCCATTTCAGTAACTACTGATTCCCTTGGTATCCATGAATCTGTCTAATCCTGCCTTGAAGCTGTCCAGGCTGACAGCTGTCACAACCTCCTCTGGAAGTGAGTTCCATAACCCAATGACCCTCTGGGTGAAGAAATATTTCCCTTTATTAGATAATGATGCTTTTGGTGTCACTAGGCTAGCAGAATTATTCTTGAGGGCTTTCTCCAAGATGGAGGTGTAGTAATCAATGAGACGCCTTGCTGTATCACTCATATCTAGCATGGTTGAAATGGGAGTAAGGGGAATCTGGGATGGGGTGGCAGATACAAGAGGGAAGGGAGGGTAGAGGTTGAAAACATCCTGGTTCTCAGCTACAACTTTTCAAACAGCAATCTAACATGGGAATGACCTGTATCTGTCCATAGCAGAGCTTGGGTAACTTACTTTTTTGGAGGGTCAGAATCTCCGGGATCTCTCACCTAACATTCTAACTGGCCATGACTGCTGACAGCTTTTAGGATCTGTGGTCCAAGCAAGATAATGTTTGCCTTCCCTGCTGGAAGCTGACTGCTATGGAAGGGGTAGCATTTTTACTTCATTGTATCAGATGCTTTTAAATTAATGTGTTTAATAGGTTTTTTTAAGTGTGTCTACAATTTGAGGTACAAGGATGGTTTGAGAAGCAAGATTTAGCATGTGGGTTGATTCCAGTCTCTTACTCATGAACCCCCCCCCCCTCTCTCTCTTGCTCAGTGACAGGTTTCCCATATCCAGCCACAGGAACAGCAGTAGCGTACCGGGGGGCACACTTGCGGGGGCGGGGCCGCACAGTCTACAACACGTTCCGGGCAGCTCCCCCACCTCCACCCATCCCCACTTATGGAGCGTGAGTATCCAGCAGAATCAGGGTCTTTTCCTTTGGGGGTGGGGCCAAGGATGAGAAGAGCTTTCCCGTTTGGGTGGGTGCTCTTGAAGGCAGAGCCTTCGCTCTTCTTTCCTATGGGTACTAGCATCAAGCCTGAACTGACCCAAGGTGAAGGTCAGTCCAACTTGCTAAGTGCTGGATTGTGTGCTGTGTTTACATAGACAATCCTCTGGTATCACACTTTACCACTGGCTATGCTCCCCAACATCTAGAGAGCTACAAATGGTCTGGCCTTGACCACAAACCCTTATCACCTGGTTCGCCCTGCACAAAGCTGGATACGGAAGAAAACCCAGAATTTTGATTCGGAGGGCTGAGTTTGATTCGGGGGCTGAGTCTGGGTGAGAGAGGGTCTACCCTAGCAAACCTTTTGTATTGTTATGCCAATACCCCCATGCATATGGGATATATTGAGCATGGTGATCAGATCATGATATGAATATACATAACAGTTTAAATAATGTACCAGTAAGGCCTTCTCGCAGACCACCCTGAAAATTTCGAGGGGGAGTTTCAGCCCCCAAGCCCCCCGGGTACATGCCTGGGAGTGTGCTTTTGTAGTTAAGATAGTGACACTTTGTCAAGGAATTGAGTGGCTTAGGGACTCCATAGGAAACAAGGTGTTCAGTAACTTAGCTCACCCAGAAACCCTTACATCAATGGTTCTCAACCTTCCTAATGCCACAACCCCTTAATTCAGTTCCTCATGTTGTGGTGACCCCAACCATAAAATGATTTTTGTTGCTACTTCATAACTGTAATTTTGCTACTATTATTAATCATAATGTAAATATCCGATATGCAGGATGTATTTTCATTCACTGGACCAAATTTGGCACAAATACCTGATATGTCCAAATTTGAATACTGATGGGGTTGGGTTGGGAGGGGGGATTGATTTTGTCATTTGGGAGTTGTAGTTGTTGGGATTTATAGTTCACTTGCAATCAAAGAGCATTCTGAACTCCACCAATGATGGAATTGAACCTAAATCTGGCACACAGAACTCCCATGACCAACAAAAAATACTGGAAATGTTTGGTGGGCATTGATCTTCAGTTTTGGAGCTGTAGTTCACCTATATACAGAGAGCACTGTGGTCTCAAGCAATAATGGATCTGAATCAAACCTGGCACAAATATTCAATATGCCCAAATGTGAACACTGGTGGAGTTTGGGGAAATTAGACTTGACATTTGGGAGTTGTAGTTGCTGGGATTTATAGTTCACCTACAATCAAAGAGCATTCTGAACCCCACCAATGATAGAATTGGGCCAGACTTCCCACACAGAACCCCCATGACCAACAGAAAATACTGTGATTTCTGATTATCTTTGATGACCCCTCTGAGTCCCCCTCATGATCCCCCAGGGATCCCGACCTCCAGGTTGAGAAAAACTGCCTTACATGATGTGAGAGTTTGCCCTAGGTTTGACCCTTTTGGTAAGGCCTGCTGACCTCATTATCTACAGTGATACATTTATTTCATATAGAGAAACATTATACTTTGCCATAAAAATGTGGTTCAGAGGGGAGCATTTGAGTGAGTATGTTTCTAAACAGCTGAAGGAGTGCAGTGGGTGTAGCTGTGAGAACCTGAGCTATCTGCATCAGAGTTACTCATTTGGCAGTTTTGCCCTTCACATCCATCTCCCAGCTAGGAAAACACATTCCATAGTTGTACATCCTCTTTATCAGAAATCCCCAAATTGCACAACCAACATGGTCCATTAAATTTATGCAGATATGTTTTTGCACTCTCTTCTGAAACTGGTTCACATTTTGTCAAGCGTAGAGTGGTTGTTTTTGTTTTGCTTTTTGGCAGCTACATTCACATGAGGATCAGCCAAGACAGATGAACACAAAAACATGACAAGAGGCCATGTGGGAGGAGAAAGAGAGCTGGGATAGTCACTCTCCTTGTGGGCATTTTCTGTAGCTTTGAGCCATGAGGGTTAGAAACTCTCTCCTCTTCTGTTTTTCCTCAAGATGAAAATTAATGCTGAGCAGTCACTGTACCCATGTCAATATCCAAGGGCATACATGTTCAAACCAACCTGAAAGCAGCTATGTGCAGATTCCCCAAAAAGCATCTGCTCCTCCTTTGGACATCATGTTGATCAGAGCCATAGCTGGCGGGGGGTTAAGGTTTCAACTCTTCCCTCAAAGTGTCAGGTTAAAAAAAACTGGTTTACTCAGGAACTGGTTAACCAGTTAACATTAATGCATAAACCATGTTTCTTAAAAACCTGCCATATTTTGGGGGGAGGGGTTGGATCCTTACTTTCCCCCCCCCCCCCATACACACACACACACGACAGCCCTGCTGTTGACCTGTCAGGCAGATCGTCCCATCACACTTGACGACTAGCACATTTGCATCCCTCCCGCTGTCAAGGCAGAGAAAGGCAATTAGCAGCCCTGAAAACTACACTAGGTGCCAGGGCTGGGACTATCCCTTTGAAAGAAATATGCACTTACACTGAATGGACTTCAAAGTGTTTTGTGTGCATTGAATGTGAGAAGTCATTTTTATTGTTTTTTTCCTTTATTTCCTTTGCAGAGTGGTTTACCAGGATGGATTCTACGGTGCTGAAATTTATGTAAGTCCACCTCTATCAGCTCCTTTAAGCTTAAACTGCACATGTCTCTTGTGCCACTCTCTCCAGCTGTGCTTGGAAAGATTACCTTTTTAGATTACCCAACAGCTCTGTGCCCTTGTGAGGAGTGTTTCTGATCTGTTCCAACTTCTACCTGCTCATTTGGTTATTTGATACAAGTAGGTGAATACTTTGCAGAGAAAGACAGGTGAATAATTTCCTGTCTACTCCCAAAGTACGGGGGCGGGAGAGGGGGGAGAAACAAAATGGCATCTGTATATCTCCCAGGGCTGGCATTTTAAAAAAATCCAAAGTAACCTTCCACAAATTCTCCAAATATGGAAAGGACAGTAGATAGAAAAGGAAATGTTTGAAAGCAAAGTTCTCCCTCCCATAGGCTGAAGAGACCACTTTGAAAAAAGACAGCAGAAGAGGGGAAGCAGATTGGGAGTTTGTGTGTGTGTGTGTGTGTGTGTGTGTGTGTGTGTGTGTGTGTGTGCAGGTGTCTTCCTTTCCTGCATCTGCTTCCACAAAGACCAGGATTTATTTCCTAGCCCAGTGTCAGCATGCTGTATTACAGCAGCATTTCCCCTCCATATTTAAAATGCTGTGGGCAATATTTCAGGCAGGCTCTGACGGATTTATCAGAGGCGACATCTCGTTAACACTGCCACCCGCTGGGGAGGTGACATTCTCTCCTCAGCATGTTTAATTTTTTGCAGGTTAATGTTAGCGAGACCCCCGGGGAATACTAATGAGACTGGTGTTGGAGTCGCCTTGTAGGTAGTGGGGATAGGTCTCCCTCCTGGCCTTGCATAGCACCTCGTGTGCTCCATTTCTTTTCAAGGAACCAGCCTCTTGGCACAAGGAGAAGCCTTCTTCCCCTGATCCTCTAGACAGGTGGGCAGGCAGGAAGTCACAGTCCTCACCCTAAAGCTTGGTCTCTCCCTTTTTGCTCCAGGGGGGTTATGCCGCCTACAGATATGCCCAGCCTGCAGCAACAGCAGCAGCAGCTTACAGCGACAGGTAAGCACATCCACATTTTGTTAGGAATTATCTTGCTCTTTATGTCTCACTTTAACTTCCAATCCTACAGGCTGGCCTCACTTTTTTCCAAACTCAGATAAAAACGCAGCAGGCAGAACCAAACCAAACTGCATGGAAAGCACGTGGCTGAGACCATTATAACATGAATCTATTTATGTGTTTACAAAAGGGATTACAACGGCTTGGAAGATAGAGTCATTTGGCATTTGAATGGATTCATATTTCTGAAGAGGACAATTAACTATGTACCCCTTTAATTTAATGTTCAGTGGCAGTTGGCAAGTTTTTCCTCACAATTAGCAGTATTACAGGAAGTTTACTGAGGGAGATATTTATTTACACTACCCCACCTTTCTCGCCCCCGAAGGGGACTCAAGGCGGCTTACATAGTGGCAATCATTAAATGCCTTAAAACATATACAATTCCAAAATATTAAAATTAATACATATTAAACATTTAAAAACATTCCATTCCATAGTAAAATCATGCCATCCATAATCATAGTCCAAGCCGTTCCATAATCATTGCAAATCTGATATATCAAAACAGGATATACTCTATATATCCTTTTTGATTTACTTGATTTGCAATTTCACACTGGTTTTGCAATACATTGATTCTGCTTGTAAAGTTTGTGGAATGTCTAGTGTTCATACCTTAATCTTTTCATGTTTTGTATACAATTAGATGCTTAGTAGCCTTAATATTGATTTCACCCTTTTTTCTTTAATTATGCTTTTGTATTTATAATCAATTCATAGCACTGCAGTCCCATGCTTTCTAAGCATATTGCTTTGGCTTGATTTCTGAGACACGGGAATAAAGACTCCCGTATTAAGGTAATCCAGAGAGGTCACCCCCAAGTAGTCAGGAAGGTGGAACATTACTGCTGTTAGCAAGTCAGCAAGCAGTGTTTCCCATGCCTGCAAAACTGTGAGGCAGCAATAGGATACTGTGAACGATTCACGCCCCATCTGGGCAGAGTACATGCCAAGATCCCCTGCCTCTTCGTGTATTCCAGCTTCATTTCATGAATGTAATGTTGAGTTCATGCTCATGAATCCAACATTACAGCAAAATGATCTTGAAGCACCTAAGACTAAGCAAGATAATGAAATGTCTTCACTCCAGGCATCTGAGAAAGTAGATTTGGTCTATGAAAGCATATAGTACTGATGTTGTTCTCTCGGTTAATTTCTAAGGCGCTACCAGGCACAATAAGTGGCCCTCCAGGTGTTTGGAATTCCCACTCTCAGAAGCCTTAGCCAGATTGTCCAGTGGTCAGGAATTCTGGAAGCTGAAATCCAAAACAGCTGGACGTCCACTGCTTGTACAGCCCTGTTCTAGAGCAGGGCTGTCCAACTTCTACCGGACCGGGGGCCTGAATTCTGGTCACTGATCACCTGGGGGGCCTTAGGGTCTGCCTCTGCCCCGGCTCCGCCCCTGCCCCGGCTCTGCCCCTCCCCAGCTCCACCCCTCCCCAGCTCCGCCCCTGCTCTGGCCCCTCCCCCTCCACCGGCTCCGCCCCCTCCCCGGACTCCAATTTACTTACAATTACTAGTTGCATTATTAATTATAAAATAAATAAAAAATGGAACTAAATGAAATAAATATAAATATAAATAAATATCAGAAGAGAAATGGATTGAGGAAGGGAATATATATGGAAGGAAAATAAATATAAATAAATAACATAAAAGCAAGAATTAAAGCAAGGAAGGAAGGAAGAAAGGAGCCCACCCCAGCAAAAAAAAGCCCTCAGTTCCAAATTAAATACATTATTATTATATTTCTGCCCCATATATTCCCACCCCCATCTTCCCCTTATTTCCAAATTAAATACATTTATTATTGTTATTATTATATTTCTGCCCCATATATTCCCACCCCCATCTTCCCTTATTTCCAAATTAAATACATTTATTACTGTTATTAAACTGCCCCATATATTCCCACCCCCATCTTCCCCTTATTTCCAAATTAAATACATTTATTACTGTTATTAAACTGCCCCATATATTCCCACCCCCATCTTCCCCTTAAGCCCCCTGCTTTGGCCTACCTTTCCAAACGCGCTGGATCCAGGCGGCGGGCGGGTGAGGCGGCAAGCGGGCGGGTGAGGCGCCTGTGCCATCTGCGTGGCGCCTGCGCCATCTGCGCGGCGCCTGCGCCATCTGCGCGGCGCCTTACGCCATCTCCGCGGTGCCTACGCCATCTCCTCGGCACCTACGCCATCTCCGCGGCGCCTACGCCATCTCCGCCTCACAAAGACGAGAGTGCAAAAACAGCCAATTTCTTTTTTTTAAGGGTAGGGGGCTGTAGGGAAGGGGCTGGGGGCCATATATGGCCCCCCGGGCCACCAGTTGGACAGCCCTGTTCTAGAGTATTTGTGTATTTGAACCCCCCTCATACTAGGTGTTTGTCTTCTGCATGGACACATCTTATTACATAATGACCTCCAACCATGGTGTGCAAAGGGAACCAAGTTTGATGGGGTTACATTTAGCTAGTCTACCCCTTTCACAGGGCAAATCTGTTTCAAATCATCCTAAACATTGCCACAATGGCTAATAGTTCTTTCTCAGGCAACTGGTGAAAACATTTGCACTTGACAACCCATTAAACCCATTTATGTCCTTATTGCTTTTAAATATATATATAATTAGAATTTCACATGATTGTTTGATTGGCACACTTAGAAACATAGTGATAAAATGGAACCACCATCCCATCCTTTGTATCATCCCTCAAATGAAGCGGAAGGGTGCGTTTAGGTGTTTGGTCTAAAAGGCCCAAACAGATACTGTAAGTGACACAGACTGAGAGAATGAGCTGTGAGCTAGGGGTCAGATCCCCTCTCAGTGATGAATTCACTGGAATCGCCTCAGATGAACCCTTGTTCTTTCAACCTCCGCCTTCCCATCTGCAATATGGGATAATAATACGAGTCTACGTTATGAAGCTGCTGAAGGATTACCGAGATAATGTGTGTGAAGGAGTTTGAACATTTAGGGAAATCGCTCTATAAATACTAAGTATTCTTATTATAAAATCCCCTGAGAGTTCACTGCTTAAGACTTCAGCTATTGAATATCAGTATTAAGTTATAACTCCATTCTTCTCTGGAAGTATTGGCCTTGGAGTCTGCAATTCAGCTCTTTGTTCATTCTTTCACTCTCAAAATCCTCTTATAATTTCCTTCTCTCAGTTCACATGATCCAATATTGATCCTTCCCTCCCTATTTCCCAAATCCAGCCACAAAGCTAGTCAGGCTCCAGCTCCTTCATGCCAGTTCTATTCAACCTGGCCTCCATCCATGGTCCAGCTGTTACCACACTACACTGGAGGTGCAAACTGTTCTTTTTTTCCTTGAGTACATAAGGGAAATTGGACATCATCTCTTCATCTCCTGTTGAATCAGTTAAAACCCGATTTAACTCTTCCATACACCACATCAAGTATGCAAAGCCTATGGGTCCGCAGGTGTTTTGGCCTACAACTCTTGGAAATCCTAGCCGGTTTACCAGCAGTTAGGATTTCTGGGAGTTGAAAGCCACACAGGTTTAGAACCACAGCCTTATGAGCTGGCCAGATTTCTCTAACAGTTGTACGTATTTGTTAGGGATACATGGCACTGCATCCTAAAGTGTCCTGTGCCTCTCCTATGTCCCCTGTAAGGAAAAGACAGAAATTTATTTGGCAGGCCCACTGCCATTACACCATTAGTTTGTCTTGCATTATTCACTAAAACACCCCAACCCTTCCCATGACATTTATCAGTGTCCAGAATTTGGAAATACATAAAATCATTGAGTTAGAAGGGACCAAATGGCTCCTTTTATCCCTTTCCATTCCAATAATCCAAAGGAAAGCATCCCTGATAGGTTTCCCTTCAATCTCAAAGTATTCTAACAAAGCAGAATCCGCTATCTTTGAGGCAGCCTCTTCCACTTGCTGTGCAGTTCATATTGTCAGGGAATTCTTCAAATGTTCATAGGACTACAACTTGACTATGTAGTATGCTGTCCTGCCCTGAGATCTTGAAGAACTGCTGCCAGTTAGGAACAAATGAGAAGGACCATGACTTGACTTGATTTTAAGGCTGTCCAGTGGTTACAATTACTGTGTTGTATACTTTAAGTGTAAGCCTAACTATGCCACTGCAGGATGAGGCATCGAGTACCACCTTTTCCAACACTCCTTGGCTCCCAGCTGTGCCACAACAGTTGAGAATTCACCGCACAGCTCAGTCCCTCTGACCAAACGCTTCTTGACACATTCAGACTGCCCAGAACATTATCTTTATGTTGATATGACTTGAATCCTGTTGGTGAACTGCCACTTCAACACACTAGAGAAAAAAATCCACTTAAAATCCAGTTTCTGCCTCCTGCAGAATTCTGGAGTTTGTAGTTTAGGGGCGAGCCTTTAACAAGCTCATTGAACTACAAACCCCAGAATTCTGCAGGAGACAGAAACCGGATTTGAAGTGGGTTTTTTCTCTAGTATGATGAAGTGGTGCAGGTCACCAACAGGATTCTAGCCGTAGCAAGTTCATGATTGATAGCTCTGTCCATTTTGAGGACATCTGGATCTTGATCTCAGGGAAGAACAGGATTGTGTGTGTGGGGGGGGGGGTGAATGTGGGATGCTTGGGAAATAATTCTGCAATTTCTATTGTGCATATCATGCCTTTAAAATATATGATTCCTGGGGCCTGATTCATGATTTTTTGAACATTTAGGGTTGGCAACTCTGCGATCCCCCAGTTTCTAACGCTGCCCCCTGTGTTCGCTCCTAGTTACGGCAGAGTTTATGCAGCTGCAGATCCTTACCACCACACCATCGGCCCTGCTGCCACCTACAGCATTGGCACCATGGTAAGAAAACCTGGGACTAGCACTTACCTCCTTGTGAGTGGGCTATCAGGGGAGCATGTCACATTGGGTTTAGGCTGCCACAAAGGGTGAAGGGGCAGAGGGAATGGGCATGTTGGAAGCACCTGCACACTCACAGCACAGCTACATTCTCATGTCACAAGAAAAGAAAACTTAAAAGGATGCTCCCAAGAGAGAATGCTTACACCTTTACTCACACACATGGTCCTGGCATAGATCCTGTTGCCTTCATAGCCAGCAAGGCACAGGTGTTTGCCTTTTGGCTCTGTGGTTGTTACCGGCCTTGAAACAGAAGACAGGTTTCCCTGCAAATCCAATGCCCTGGTTCCATCATCCAGAACAAGGAATAGTTTGTTCGGGGTATATGTGAACATTTTCTCAGGGGCCATTTTTCAAGGGACAAGTCATTCTTAAGTAGATAACTGGTGTAGATGTAGCTTGTGCCTATGTAGGCAGAGGACTATTTGTCATTTCTTGGTCTTACACACATTATCACACTTTTTGCAGGGATGTCTTTTTGTAATTATATTCAAATTGAGAAAAATTGAAGTTGTCCTTCAAGAACATTTCCAAATCTTCTCCAGCAGCTCTTTGGCCAATAATCAGTCACTAACACACCTGGGGATGTCAGAGCCCTTTCAGTGATAAATCAGAAAATGGTCTATAGCAGGGATGAAGAACCTTTCCACCTCCAGCTATTGTTGAAATTCCAGCTTCCATTATCCCTCAGCTTTGGTAGGGATGATGGGAGGTAGAGTTGAGCAACACCTGAAGGACCAGGCTTCACCCACCTATGACAACCACCCTACAGGCTAATGGAATTGAGTTCAGCCATCAGCTGTTGGGAAGAAGTGGTCATATGGAGCATTCTGGGCCAGATATGGGCACGGAGGAGTGAAATTTCAGTCAGAGCCAACTTTCATTCTGGAATGATACTTGCTTCAAATGCCCTGTTCTCTTCTTTAAACACTCTTTTAAAAATGGACACCAGCTCTATCGAGACATCTTGTGAGTCCAAGCCCAAAGCAGCATTGCATGCTTCGAGTTGTGTCCACCCACCACTGCTGGTCACTGCCATAAAGCAAGGCCTCTGCTAGCCTGGGTGATCTGGAGAGACCACCACAAGGGCTGAAGTAATGGGGCAGGGATGGGCTGTGCCTCTCCTTTATACTGATTGGCTTTTTCTCCGTCTTTGATGTTGCAGGCTAGTCTATACCGAGGAGGGTACAGCCGCTTCACTCCCTACTAGCAAGACAGACCCAGCCCCTCCTCACAATAGTCACACTGACTTCTCCTTAGAAACCAAATCAAAATCAAATGGACCTGGGCCCCTGCCCCACACTGTTGGCCCTGAGCTGCCTAAACCCACCTTATTTCTTTACCTCAAACCACCTCTCATGTCTCACATCCCTCATGTCTCTGATGGTGTACAGCCAAGTGCGTTTCCATTGTGCAAAGCTACCAGCCTTGGAATTTGGGACTGGTGCCTGCTTTCATCAGGCAAAAGCAAACAAACAAACCACCAGCAAGCATAACCTCAAGGAGAGCCTCCTGTTTTTCTCAGAGGCCACTCAACTTCCCAAATCCTATGGGTTTCCAGTTCCCAGGCTCCCAGTTCTAGGGCACCTCATTCACTTTGAGTAGGCCCATAAAGGCATCCCCCTTTGTTCCATAGGTGTTCAGGACTCACATGTCTAAGGGAGAACATCAAGGGAGAGGATACCATTAAGAGAACTCAGGATTTCATCCCTATCAGATGTAAACTGCCCATGTGGGATATCCTTGCCTTCAACACTAGAAGGGTTTCCTGGAATACTAACAAGGCTTTCCTGGAATACTGGCAAGCCTGTGCTCTCAAATCCTAACCCATTACTACTATGTTTAGTTATTCTCAGCCTCCAAGTGACTGCAGGAAGTATCTGCCATCCTTCCTCACTTGGCCACCACAACAAAGCTATCTAGAGGGCAGAGCTGTGCCACTGAATTGACTTGAGCAGGGACTGGAGAACATTTCTCACTTCAGTGTCTTCCAAGAATATACAGTAAGAAGGGAAGGAAACTGAAGACCCTATGGCAGCAGTGAGCCATCTACCAAGTTGGCAGGGACTAAACCAGGCCCCTTCTGGGACCCTCCTTGTTCCACACTCCTCTCTCTTACGAAATTGCCTGGGGGGGATATAAAGGAGTTGGCTGGGAGCAGCCCCAGAATGGCTGAATGAACCTAGCTCCTTCATCAATATGAGACCACTAAGAGTAGCCAGGAAGTGGGCAACAGTCTCTTTTCTCCACGTGCTGTACAGAACCAACTCTATACTGAAGGGGATGGGAGAGGAAGGCCTTTGTGGAGACAGGAGCAGGATGCGCAGAGGGAATGGGCAATGGTCAAGGAGGCTGGGGATTGGGTGCCAGTGTCCTCGCTTCCCAGTTCGAACATTTTAGGCCAACAACCATCCAGGGGCCAGAAAGGCCTTCTGTCACACCTCCCACTGCCCCACTCTTTCCGCACACCCCTGACCCCCAACCCACCCCATCCCACCCCCAGGCAAATGCCTGCAGGTTTCTCCATAGAACGTTCTGCCTTTTGTTTTCTGTTATAGTGAAACCTTCAGCTGTTTCCTTCTGGGACCAGGAAGGGCACAAAATTTTTTTAAAGCAAAGCAACAAAACTATTACAAAACTATACAAGCCAAGCGACCGAGTGAAAGCCCCCTTCTGTCCACACATGCGCCCCCCCAAAGCGAAAGGCCAACCGGAGCGCAGCCACCGATCGACCCACCGGACAGAGAGGACGGCAGCTGCCCACAGACTCTACAAAGCTGCCCATGCCCGGGAGACCTGTGCCCTGCTCCCTCACCCCCTCCTCTTCAGCTGCAGACTATGGAGCCAGGAGGGACAGGCACTCTGACACATGGACTGGACTCTGGAGGCCCCGGGGCCACTACGTCTTCCTTTCAACCCCCTGGAGAAGAACTGCGGCCAACCCCCACCGCAGAATATCGCCACGAGCGCACCGGCAGGGCTAGCGATCCTGCTTTTTGCTTCCCAGACCCTTCGCCTGCTTTTTGTGCTTTGCTGGTTCATCCATTTGTCAAGTTGGTCTTGGGGATTCCTGGGCCAAGCCAGGGCAGGGGCTTTGGGGGTACAGCTAGCTTATCCCAGTGGGTGGGAATCTCGGGTTTTAGAGGGCGTTTTCTTTGAAGAGATTGCACTTTCCCCTTCCCCTGAGGATCCCTGCTCCCACCAGCCCCTTTGGGGTCAGGATCCCTATCACCACTCTCCCCATCCCCTATTCACACCCCTCCTTCCTCTACCATCCACACAGCAGGCCTGGTAGATCTCTTTGCGGCTCACCTGAGAGTTGAGACTACCTGAGATAACCCCTGCCTCCTGAGCAGTAAGATCCCCCAAGACAGGGCCAGAAAGTACCACACACCCCTTTACTGTGGTAGTGGTAAAGTGGAAGAGGAAGAGAAGCAGGAGGTACTGCTGTGCTTGGGGTATATGCATATTCCTAAAGGACCGCAGGGCCAAGTGAGAGACAGGAGATTGCAGCACCCCCACCTTGGCAGCAGCAGTGGCAGAAGCTGAGGCAGAGGGGACCAGGGTAATGAAGAAACAAGAACTGTTTTGCTGCATGAACGGAGCAAACATTTTAGCAAGCCCCAGAGGCTGCTTTTGCAATGGGGGAGTCCCCTATTCCTCCATCTTCCTCCCTGCCACAGTCCTTGGTGGGAGGAGTGCATGTCTTACAGCCTGCCTTCCTCCACCTTATACCACCCTGGAGCCAGATGGACTCAGGGCATCCCTTCCTCACCCTACCCCCACTGCCAGCCCAACCCTGACCCCACCTGGGCTTAGTCATCTCATGAAACCTCACTTTCTATTCAGCATTAAAGCTCCTGACACGCCAGCAACCAGATGATCCTCCTTTTCTATTCCCGTTGTACATAGCCCCCTCCCTTTACCACTCCTGCCCCCCTTGTACAAAGCCCCTCCTCCCATTTGCTGCCGTTTCTCCCACCCTGGGAGCATCAGCCACCCACCCCATTCTGTATGCTTCTAAGGTGTGAACATTCAAATAAACAGTATTATTATTTATTGATTATTATTATTATTAAGATTATTAATAAAGGTTTCTTTCTTCAACTAGGATGGCTCAAGATTTTCTTGGGAGACTGGGTCAATGGTGTACATAGGGCAGCTCTAAGGAATTGGCCTGAAGTGGAAAAATAGGGAATGGCTCTTAAATACAGTTTCTTGTGGCTCAAGATTACACCGGACCAAGGCTGGGAAAAGGAATGAAGTCAACTCCTGAGGCCCTTTCCCACTACCCATTAATATTGCTATGGAATCCAGTCACGTTCTCTCAGCATCAGAAGAAGATGAAGACAAACTCCTCTAACCCAGTGGTACTCAACCTGTAGGTCCCCAGGTGTTTTGGACTACAAATCCCAGAAATCCAAACAGCTGGTAAACTTGCTGGGATTTCTGAGAGTTGTAAGCCAAAACACCTGGGGACCACAGGTTGAGCACCACTACTCTAACCAGTGGTTCCCAACCTTTGGGCCTTCTTGTGTTTTGGACTTCAGCTCCCACCGTTAGCTGGGATTTCTTGGAGTTGAAGTCCAAAACACAAGAAGGCCCAAAGGTTGGGAACTACTATTCTAAACAAAGTTTGCCAAGTAACTCCAAGGGTCTTCATATCTTGGAAACTGTTTGAAGGCACACAACAGCAAGGGAGAGACAGGATCTCTTCAGCCCTCCAAGTCATGTTTAACTACTATTTCCAATATCCTTCAGCTGATAGGACTTGCAATCCAGTGAAATCTACATAGAATGTCATACAGTTTACACCCACCCCATTGTATAATCTGCAGGTATGACAGCGTTGTAATAGCCTAACAGGATGCTGGCTAAAATCTGGTATTTCTTCCTTATCCATTTCTAGAGATATTTCTATAGTTTCTTCTTAGGAAGGAAAAAAAGACGAGAAAGGGGGGACTATAAGAAGGTAATAACTATTTCATGGCCATCTGTAGAGTGTAAGATTGAGACGGTGTCATTGGCTATGCAATACTGGAGACATGGTGGGAACCCAAGAGTTTTAAATACACCTGAAACTGTCATACCTAAAACCATGTGACGGGACCAGCATTTTTCAAAATGTCAGTTTGTTGATCTTGCCATAATCATGCCCACCTAAGCAGGACTGGTGGTGTAAATGTCAACATACCAATTTTGTTTTGCTTGAAGCCATCACTACGCAAGAGGACGGGCTTGTGCAGCGAAGAAGCTGAGAACCCAGCACGTGCCACACTTGGTCAAACACCCTGACGCTAATTGCTTGCATGCCAGACTGTGAAGGAATAATTGCTATTATCAATTCTCTAGCAGGCTCTGCTTCAAAGCTTCAAGGGGGAACCAAGTGAGTGACTCTGTGTATGTGTGTGTATGCAAGAGGAAGAGAGAACAGAAATGGTGGTGTGAAAAATCCATAGGAATGGTGCTCCCAAGACACAGTCACCAGTAGCCCAGAAGTGTGGTCAAATTCGGTGCGTCTTGGAGTCAATTCCTCCAGGCCCAGTGCAGGGTATGTCTACTGGTAAAACCAGAAGTGGCCAGATGTCCAACACATTCTCTAATAGCCATACCTTCAAAACAAGGTATATGCAGTATCTGGTGGTAGAGGAGAATTACATTTCCTGGGGGCTTCTTGGTGTCTAGTAAAACCATAGGTGGGTGTGTTTTATGGCAAAGTGCCAATCACCACTGGGACCACCTTGACTGGCTTGTGCCAGAGTCTTTGCAGTTTGATCTTTAAATCTTCATATCATGCCAGCTTTTCCAGTTGTTTCTCTGCAATCCTGCTGTCATCTGGGATTGCGACATCGATGATCCATACTTTATTTTTTAACACGATTGCGAGGTCAGGAGTATTATGCTCCAAAACTCTCTCTGTCTGAATCCGGAAGTCCCAGAGGAGTTTGACATGTTCATTCTCTGTACCCTTTTCCGGCTTGTGATCCCACCAGTTCTTTGTTGCTGGCAGATGGTATTTGTGGCACAGGTTCCAATGAATCATCTGAGCAGCAGTGTTATGCCTCTGCTTGTACTCTGTGCAATCTTCTTGCAGCAGCTAAGAATGTGATCTATTGTTTCATCTGCTTCCTTGCAGAGTCTACATTTGGGATCTGTTGTCGACTTTTCAATTCTAGCTTTGATGGCATCTGTTGTAATGGCTTGTTCTTGGGATGCCAGAACCAGGCCCTTCGCCTCCTTTTTCAGAGTTCCATTTGTGAGCCACAGCCATGTTTTTGCCAGAAACTGTCCATGGAGGGCCTTCTTTTGCCAGTTTTCTCTTCGGCTCTGGATTGTGTTTTTACGGTATTCCTTCTTTGTCTTTTGCACTTTAAGCAGTTTACTACTATTGACTTCCCTCAATATTAGTTCTTGACTGCCTTTTACGTAATCTGCCAGTACATGTTTATCTTCTTATACTGTTTGTTTCACTTGCAGAAGCCCTCTGCCTCCTGATTTCCTGGGCAGGTAAAGTCTGTCGACATCACTACATGGGTGTAATGAGTAGTGGATTGTCATCAGTTTTCTTGTTTTTCTGTCAAGATCATCCAGCTCTGCTTGTGTCCAGTTCACAATTCCAGCAGTGTATCTAATGATGAGGATGGCCCAGGTGTTGATAGCCTTGATCATATTTCCACCATTTAATTTGCTCTTCAAAACCTTTCTGACTCTTTGGATATATTCTTTGCTGACCACATTTTTCACATGCCCATGCTTGATATTGTCCAACTGTAGTATGCCCAGATATTTATAGGCTTCAGGCTGATTGCATTTTATGGTTTGTTCGTTTGGCATCTCTATGCTTCACTGTGAGTAATTTTCCCTTTCTTTATTGCCACTGTGGCACATTTATCTAGGCCAAACTCCATACTGATGTCAGTGCTGAAGATTCTGACTCTGTTGGTCAGTGACTGGATTTCAGTTTCTGATTTTCTGTAAAGCTTTAGATCATCCATATACAGCAAGTGGTTAATTTTTGGTGAATTTCTTGCTGTTTGGTAACCTAGGTTTATTTTCCGTAGAATTACTGACAGTGGGATCATTGCAATGATGAACAGCACTGGTGACAGTGAGTCGCCTTGGAAATCCTCTCTTGATGTTAACAGTTCTATAGCTTTTGTTGCCCACAAACAACTTGGTTTTCCATTGTTTCATCGTATTTTCAGTGAGCTTTCTAATATTTTCACAAACCCTGATGACATCTAGACATTTGATAATCCTACAATGTGGCAGTGACAAATGCTTTTTTGTAATCAATCCAAGTTGTAAAGTTGTATAGAGTTGTTTTGCGGCTTTTGCAATTCTCCAGTATCATTTTGTCAATTAGAAGCTGATCTTTTGTGCCCCTACTTCTTCTTTTTGTTCTACTGGCAAGATGATATTTTCCTCCAAGTAATCCTGGATTTTGATCAGTTTTTTTGCCTGTCAGCAGTTTAAACATTGTAGGCAGGCATAGTATTGGCCTGTAGTTTCCTGGAATTATCCCTTTTGCTGGATCTTTCTGTATCAAATATGTCTTTCCAGTTGTTACCCATTTTCTGATGTTTCCAGTTTGCAGCATCTCATTGAATTGTTTTGCCATTTTGAGTGCAGGATAATCAGATATTTAAGCCACAATCCGTGCAGTTGACATTGCCAGGCGATGTCCAGTTCTTGGGTTTCTTCACTCTTTCAGTGATCATTTCTGTTGTTATTTCAAAGGTTTTCATTTTGTTCTCTGAAAATTTATTTTCAAAGCCTTTTATCCACTCAGCTTTTTTGTTGTAACCTTTTTCTGTTTCCCACAGATCTTTCCAGAATGCATTTGTAGCTGGTTTTTCTGGTTTTTCATTTTTCACAGCCACCTGCTGATTCAGACTCTGGTAGAACCACCTCTGATCAGTTTGGAAGAGTTGATTTTGTTTGTATTGGGTGGCTCTAGCTTCATATCGCTCAATTTTTCTGGCTGTTGCCATGATTTGTTGTTTCACAATTTCAAGAGCATCTTCCATTTTTCTTGTGTTCAGCCTATCAGGTTATTCTTTATTTTAACATTCTTCAATTTTTGGTCCTTCATGTTCTTTAGATTGCTTGCATCTGATCGTAGGCTCTTGATTTTTAACTCCAGCCTTACTTTCCATTTTGGTTTTCAAATCATTTGTCTTGCAGGTTTCAGTTGTTATATCCCCAGTTCTTGTGTTACAATCACTGCTGTGATGTATGCAAGCTGGTTGGTTTCTTCCACTGTTGCTATCTCAATAGTTGCAAGTGCAGCATTTACATCATTCATTACAGATGCCAGGTGTTTTCTTGGTACTGTTTTCAATGTTGGCAGTCTTTGCCTTTCTTCCTTCAATGCAGCATGGGTCAAAAATTTATTTAAGTTCTTGTTGCTTTGTGGTCAATGTCCCAGGTTTAGTATAAGCAGTGGCCACAGGCTCTTCATGCTCATCATCTTGAAAAGGTCCTAAGTTTTCTTCTGGCTCCATATGTTCAGTGGGCTCAGAAGTCATTAGATCTTGTGCAGCTGTCTCCATGGTTATTTGTTCTTCTGTTTCGCGGTTGCTCCTTATTTCTTCAAGTTCGACTTCACTGAGCACCTTTTTACTGGTGATGTATCTCCTCTGGTCAGCAAGCCTCTGTTCAGGTACAGTTGAATCTGGATATTCAAGTTTCCATAGCTGGGACATCCGTTTTTGGTGTCCACGTTTTTGTGGTTCTGATCTATAATAGCAGTTCATGACAGTTCAGTTCTGTGGCATTGAACATTTCTGCTGCTTCTGTAGTTGTTTTCCTTCCAGTTGCCCTACAGGCCCATGCCCTGGTTGCTCAGCAATGGGTCCTGGTTCCTGTAGCCCACTTGGTGACAGGTGCCCAGGAGAAGCACTCGCCGCGGTCCTTATTATCCTGGGCGACGACCGAGCCAGTATAGACTTCTTTAGAGTTTGTTTCACCATATTTAAATTGGTTGGGTGCACTTAGTTCTACTTCTCAGTTGAGACCACTCTGCACCAGATGGGGGGGACGATGATTATTATTATTTATAGACTAACTCTATCTCCCCAGAAGGACACTTATAGGTAAGTGCTATAAGGACACCATGGGTTTATGCTCACAAAGCAAATATTGTCAAACTAGTAAAAAAAACTCCAGCTAAACCCTGCAAGATTCTAGAATGGGAGTAACTAAGTTCACTTACCTCTCCAACTTGCAGGAAGCGCAGGGCTCCCTTCACTTTCTCCAACATGAAAGACATAAAGCTTTGCCCCCACCCTGTGGAACAAGTTAGTAACTGCATTGTTCTCTTTGCAGTCCTACTCTGAGGCATGGATATAAATGCCCAGTTCGGTTACGCACAGCCCATTTTGTAAAAGCGTATCAAGCCAAAAGTTCACTATCATATTTTGCTGCATCCAAACAAAGAAATGAAGTTTCATCAGCTCTAGAACAAGCCAGAAGTTGGTTTAAAATCCTGGCTTGTTCTGAAGCATATGTTGATTTTTCTCAGCTTGGCTGAACAATTAGCACATGAAATTCAGATTTTCCTAAAAGAAAGGAGGAAACAAGCTTGTTATTCAACCATGATACATTCAACCAGTTTTGGCCACAGGGAATGGATCTACACTGCACACTAAACCAGCACTCATCTGACCTAAGTCTTAGTGTAGCCTAACTTTTAAAAACTTAAGTATATGTTGTACTTAAGTAAGCAAAACATAAACTATTTTGTTAATGTTTTCACTTTTTCTGCCAGCTATGAAGAAGGGAGCATATGAGTTCCGTAGTCTTGAAAATGGCACCCAAAATGGATGTACTAAACTGTATGTCTCACATGAGATAAGAACTTTATTATTAATTCATTAGCAACTGCAATGAAAATTATAGTCAGTATGAGTTTTTAAAATCTTTTATATTGAATTAAATCTACATAGAATAAAAACTGAATGAAACATATACCAAAAGCTCCAAGATATCACAACAAGACGCACTAAACTACCAATAAATACAGCATATGAAAACCAGACTATGAAAACCATAGGAGCCCCCGGTGGCACAGCGGGTTAAACTGCTGAGCTGCTAATCTTGCTGACCGAAAAGTTGCTGGTTCAAATCCGGGGAGCCGGTTGAGCTCCTGCTGTCAGCCCCAGCTTCTGCCAACCTAGCAGTTCGAAAACATGCAAATGTGAGTAGACCAATAGGTTCCGCTTCTGCCGGAGGTAATGATACTCCATGCAGTCATGCTGGCCACATGACCTAGGAGGTGTCTATAGGCAATGCCGACTCTTCAGCTTAGAAATAGATGTGAGCACAAACCCACAGACACAGACACAACTAGACCTTATGTCAGGGGGAACTTTACCTTTACTATGAAAGCCAAATAAATATAAAACTTACCACAAAATGTGCCTATCTCTCTAAGCTACTGAAATGTATAACAAAAACTACAATAAGGAAAAAAGATGACTTCCCGTTATCTTTTTTTGTCACTGTTTTTATTTTTATAAGCTTCCACCTCTACTTTATTTAGAAATTACACTTCATGTCTATATTCTCCTCCACACATTTGAAGGTTTAACTTTTGCAGATTTGATTACTATATTTTTTTTGCTTCTAAGATGCCACTGATTGTAAGAAGCACACTAATTTCAGTACCATAAACTGACAAAAAAGATTTGATTCCAATAAAAATAAAATGTTTCCTCACAACCCTGTTTCCATGTTCTTGTGTGTACACAAATAACTTTTTGTTTCAATGGGATTTCATAATGCATTCTTTTTGACAACATTTTAATGTGCAAAATAAATGAAATAACATCTCCACGCTTGCAAAGCATGCCACTTGATTCAACAATCGAATCGCCAGAGTAGACTGGAGGGAGAATGGTCAAACACAAAGGCAGGGTTTCTGCATAAAACAGAACATGTGATGCCATCACAGAAAGACTTAAGCTATCATGGAGACATGATAGCCATGTATAAATACAGTATGTGTGGGGAAGTCATAGGGAGGGGGGAGCAAACTTGTTTTCTGCTGCCTGGAGACTAGGATGCGGAGCAAAGGCTTCAACCTACAGGAAAGGAAATTCCATCTGAACATGAGGAAGAACTTAACTGTAAGGAGAGCTGTTCAGCAGTGGAACTCTCTGCCCCAGAACGTGATTGAGGCTTTTAAACAGGCTGGATGGCCATCTGTTGGGGGTGCTTTGAATGTGATTATCCTGCTTCTTGGCAAAGGGTTGGACTGGATAGCCCATGAGGTGTCTTTCAGCTCTATGATTCCCAACAGCTGTATAAAATCCCACATTATCTGCTTTGAACTGGCTTATATGGCAGTGTGGACTCAGATTACCCAGTTCAAAGCAAATGTTGTGGATTATCTGCTTTGATATTCTGGGTTATATGGCTATGTGGAAGGGCCCTTGGGTTATATGGCAGTGTAGAAGGGGCCTTTCAGATTCCTAAAGAGGTGTTCACTTAAATAAAAAAGTAGTTTTTCCCTATTTGTGATGGTCCTGCAGAAGAAAATTTAAGGTCAAATTAGGTAGACTGAGGCCTTTTTGTTGTCTTGTGTTCTGCCATGTTTTGATCTTCACTCTAGTTTTCATCTGTTGCCAGGGCCGTAGCCAGGATTTTGGTTCGGGGGGGGGCTGAGTTTGGTTCGGGGGGCTGAGACTGGGTGGAAGAGGGTTTACCCTAGGAAATCTTTTGTATTGTTATCCCAATAACCCCATGAAGGTGGGATATAATGAGCATGGTGATCAGATCATGATATGAATAAACATAACAGTTTAAATAATGTACCAGTAAGGCCTTCTCGCAGACCACCCTGAGAATTTCGGGGGGGCTGAAGCCCCCTTAGGGCCCCCCCCCTGGCTACATGCCTGTCTGTTGCTGAGTAAATCTTGTCAAGTCCTGCTGCTGTTGTTTGAAAAATAAATATTTTGAAATAATCTGTGCCAACAGAAACGAAAACAGCATTCTAAGACTGGAGCTACGCTGCCATGTAATGCAGATTGGAACTCCATTCAAACTGCATTATATGGGTCTTCAATTCAGTTCAACCTGTATTATATGACAGTGTAGATCCAACCTAAGCAATGCCTTCATTTTTACTACTGAGAGTCTTACCAGTGTAGATTCCCTCCTCTCTGTATTTCCTTTCCCATGTCTTAACATAATTATGTTGAAATAATGCACAGTGAATTGTTTATTATACTACATGGATATTTTACCTTTTCTTTGTGTCTATATTCATTTTCCCATCAATTCCAATTGATCTCCCACCTTCAAATTTTTGGTCAACATTACTGCCTTTTGTTTAGCGATTTTGAAACTTACCAAATCCCGCAATTCTTTTAACATTAGCATTAGCATCAGCATCAAGGTTTCTGTATTCTTGTGTAGATTTGTCCAAATAATCACCAACTGATCCACAAATGCTCTTAATGCATATGATTCTTTTAAAAATCTTTATACCTGTAATTCTTTTTTCATTTTGTCTAATATATCTATTCAAAACCTATTCAAGTGCTAAGATAAACAATTATGGTGATAATGGACATTCTTGTCCTGTTCCTTTCTGTATCTCACATGGATTAGACAGCTCTCTGTTAATTATTATTCATTCTGTCTGTGTAGAATAAAGTGAACTAATTCATGTCATAAAGATGTCTCCAGGTGACATCTCTTTCAACGCTCTGAAAGAGACTTCTGGTCTAAATTGTCAAAAGCCTTTTGTGCATCCAAAAAAATCAGTGTGGCCTATTTCTCCTCCTATTGTTCTAAATAATCCCATATATTTAACTAGCCGTCCCTTGCCACGCGTTGCTGTGGCCCAGTCTGGTGATCTGGAAAATAAAGTAATGAGAAAGTGTTGGTTTCGAATATATGTGATTTCTTTGTGCTTGCTGTTTCTTTGTCAGTGTTGATGTGGAGATTGCCTGGTTTGCCTACTCTGGAACATGCAACATATAATTGTCCTTCTTTAGGGGTCTCTTTTAAATCTATGATACTGTATCTATGTGTGTGAATCATATCTATCTATATCTATGGCTGGATGGCTCTTTGTCAGGAGGGCTTTGATTATGTTTTCCTACTAGTAGAAGCCAGGCCTGGTGAAGGGAGTTGAACTGAATGGCCTTAAGTATTTTCTGTTGGTCATGGGAGTTTTGTGTGGGAAGTTTGCCCCAATTCTGTCGTTGGTGGAGTTCAGAATGCTCTTTGATTGTAAGGGAACTATATATCCCAGTAACTAAAACTCCCAAATCTCAAGTCTATTTCCTCCAAACTCCATCTGTGTTCATATTTGGCCATATGCAATATCCATGCCAAGTTTAGTCCAGATCCATCATTGTTTGAGTCCACAGTGCTCTCTGGATTTAGGTGAACTACAAATCCCAAACTCAAAGTCTATGCCCACTAATCCCTGGGAGTCCTGTGTGCCACGTTTTGTTCAATTCCATCGTTGGTGGAGTTCAGAATGCTCTTTGATTGTAGGTGAAATATAAATCCCCGCAACTACAACTCCCAAATGATGAAAAGAATTTTTTTGAGTGATAGTCACTCCTTGGGTTAGTAGCTGCCTTGTGGTCAAATTTGGCGGCAATTCGTCCAGCGGTTTTTGAGTTATGTTGATCCCACAAACATTACATTTTTACCTGTAGCCTAGCTGTACCCAGCCACATGTTGCTGTGGCCCTCAGAAAACAGAGGATTTGCAGACATGAAACAATCTGGGCTAGGGAACTCCTCCCACCAAAGGTTTCCCGCCGGCTAGTAAAAGGCAGGCCTTGAAGGTGCAAGGTTCTTCAAAGGGAATCCAGATGGGCAATTGCAGCATCCACACTTGGCTCAAATAGAAATAATTTCTTTTTCCCACCCTGGACCTTTCACATATCTATAAATAGAAGCGTCGCACAGAATGGTAAAAGATCTGCGCAATGCATGGGAAACATCCTTGGAGATGGCGTATTGTCTCACTGTAGACGTGACTTGTAGTATCTCTAGGTCTGGGAGATGTGAGGTCCCCATAAATTTTTATAGAATGTCTTTAGCAGTGTTTCTAAACTTTTTTAATGCCACGGCTCCTTAATACAGTTCATCATGTTGTGGTGACCCCCAATCATAGTACTATTTTCGTTGCTACTTCATAACTGTAATTTTGCTACTGTTCTGAATACTAATGTAAATATCTGATATGCAAGATGTATTTCTGTTGTTATAAACCGAACATAATTAAAGCATACTGATTAATCACAAAAACTATGTTTGGTGGGATTATGGACAACAGATGATGGGATTTTGAGTACCTTCAACTGATCCAGCTCAGACTTCCAGAGACCACCAAGACCCCCATGAATGACAGATCTGAACGAAACTTGGCACACAGAACCTCCATGACCAGCAGAAAATACTGGAGCGGTTTGGGAGGAATTCAGAGTTATACGATCCTAGCGTTGCAAGAGACCTCCTAGGGCCATCCAGTCCAACCTCCTTCTGGCATAAGGGAAAAGCACAATCAAAACACTCCTGCTAAATGGCCATTTAAACTCTCCTTAATAATCATCGTCGTAGTCGTCATCATCATGGAATCCTGGGGTAGTCTGGTCGTATGGAAAATAAAGTAATGAGAAGCAGCCAGGGTTTGAAGCTGCAAGGCTTTTCAGGGATATTCATGCTGGCCAAAATACTCAAAAAGCCTCTTTGAAACAGAGGCTGGGTGGCCATCTGTCAGGAGTGCTTTGAATGTGATTTTCCTGCTTAACAAAATGGGGTTGGCCTGGATGGCCCACCAGGTCTCTCCCAACTCTAGGATTCTCTGATTCTATATTTTTCTATATTTTTCTCTTCCCTTCACCAGTTTCCCCTTTCTTTCTTTCTTTCTTTCTCTTTGTTCCTTCCATTCCTTTCTGCTCCCATCCCTGCCTCCTTCCCTTCCTTTCCTCTTGTTTTCCCTCCATTCATATTCTTCTCTTCACCAATCTTTTTTCTTCCTTTCTCCTTTGCTTTTCTTTCCTTCCTTCATCCTTCATCCCTTCTCCTTTTCCTTCCCATCATATTCTTCTCCTCCCTTCACCAGTCTCCCCCTTCCTTCCTTCCTTCCATCCTTTCCCTTCCTTCCTGTCCTCTCCCATCCTTGCCTCCTTTTCCTTCCTTCCACTTTCTTTCCTTCTACCTTTCCTTCCATTCATATTCTTCTCTTCACCAATCCTTTTCTTCCTTTCTTCTTTCCCTTTCTTTCCCTCCATTCCTCCCAAGGCAGTTTGTAAAGGTTTGTAACGGGTTGGGGGGGGGGGATGAAAGGGTGGAAGGGGGGATGTGGAGCCCAAGGGGGCAGTTGCTGGTCTTCCCATGGCTTCTCAAGTCACTCCTGACATGGGAAAAAACTTATCAGAAGATCGTTTTCCTTGAGTGTGGCTTTCCTAGGGCCAGTAATCACTGCTGGAACCACCTATAGGAGTGAACACCTCCTCAGAAACACCCACGAGCCATCTCTTATCTCACATCTTTTGTGGGTTTAACTGGATGCTCTCCATTTTTTGTTCTTCCCTCTTATTTGATGAACAATTCACAAGGACAAGAAAAAACAGCTATGATCACAGGCTCCCAGTTTTTCCAAACTATTTTTTATTGGCTATTGATTCACAAAATGTAATTACAGCAATAATTCCAACAACACATCTTTCCTCAGGGAAAGAATTGCAATTTGGTATCCTTTAAAAAAATCTACAGCCTTCCATTTTGCCTGGTTTTGTCCAAAATCCTTGGTAACAGGAATTTTACTTACATCAGGATCAGCCTGTAAAATGAATCAAACTGCAGGCCTTTGGAATCAGCAGAAATCCTTACACCATTTCAAAAATACTGACATGTAACTATTGGTGACATTATCATTTTCTTTAAATTTTTAAGGGCTACTTAAAATGGTGTGCTGCAGATTAAAGGCACATGACAACAAAATTAATGTTGTGAATTAATAACATTATTTGCAACTTGATTCCCTATCACCAGGACCATTGCAAACTTCTTTTGTTACAATGTATTTTCCTGAAAATATATTTTTCCTAGTCTATGAAAACTGTCACAATAAAATGTGTAGCAAATAAAATATTGTATTATCTTTGGATATTGAATATCAGTAAAGAGCATGGGATGAGTCCTTCTTGAATCTTCGTTCGCGAAGTAATGCCGAGAGAGAATATCAGTAAAGAGGTCTTGGGCGTCTCTATTTCTCAGGCTTGAGCAGGTGAACAACCATCTTAATGACGTAAGTTTTTTTCAAACTTCTTGCACTTTAAATGGGTGAAAAAATTATTAGAGTCGAGTCTCCTTTATCCAGAAACAGGGCTGCCACAATCCAACAAATATAAATTAGTTTACAACGTGCCACTGTTGGTAGTGCTGGGTAACTTTGGGTCAGAGTATACAAAGGACAGTTTCCCCCACATGGCAGAATCTAACTGGAGGCCACTCTTGGGCACAGGCTCCACTAGGAACTCTAAACGGCAGGAAGCAGACTCTTGAGCTTCAGGTACTTTTAGCTCAGTCACCCGGTACAGGGGGGCATGGGCCTCCCCAATGAGAATGAGGGGGGGCTCTGGGCCACTGGCACACGCTCCACTCCGGTAGTGCACACGGAAGCGGTTGGCCTTACTTGAAGGGTAAATCCAGCGCAAGGTGAGACTGAGGGAGAGCCAACCCGGTGCAGAAGCAGAAGGCCGGTGCCAATGGACATGGGCAACCTCTATGGGTAATGCTAGACTGGCAAGAGCAGCGGGTGAAAGTGAGCGCAGGCCTGCAGCATCCAGCAGCTGTGGAGAAAACAGGAGGAGCATTAAAAAGAGGAGGATAGGCAGCTCCCCACACAAGGATGGCAGGAAGTTCAATAGGAAAGGATGTTTAAAAAACATGATTTCAAGGCTAAAAGATAGTAGGCAAAGGAGGATTGGACCCGGGAATTGTCTCAGGAATAATAGCCTCCAGAATCAGGAATATTTCAAAGCACCAGCACTGCGCTGATCACAAGATCAGAAATTAAGAGGAATTGAAGATTACTGAGCTGGCAATAGACGAGGCTCTTCAGCTACCAAAGATGTCAATTCAGGAGGTAAGTCTGCTGGCCAGCTATGGAGAGGCTTGGAAAGGGCTGAAATATTGCCAGCTCTTGTTTTCTGCTGCCCTGTTTCAAAAATAGAGGCGATTCCACCTGAACATAAGAGCTATCCAATAGTGGAATTCTCTGCCTCAGAATGTGGTGAATGCTCCTTTTTGGAGGCTTTTCAACAGAGGCTCGATGGCCATCTGTCAGGGATGTTTTGATTGTGCTTTTCCTGCATGGCAGGGGGTTGGACCAGGTGGGCATTGAGGTATCTTCAAAATCTATGATTCTATGAATCAGCCTCATTAAAAGGGAGAGGATTTTATATGGATGTATGATGTGATAACTCTTTTAAAAGGCGGGGAAAACCTTTCTTTTGAGCCATGTTGGAGAACACTATGACAGGTCTATGGAGTCGCTAACAGGAGATCTGGATGACCTTTCAGTAGTGGGTGCTCTGGGCCACAGCAGTAGCCCTGTGTTGATCCCAATTCACTACCTTTCAGGCTATTCACCTGCATTGTTTTCTTACCCAGATTTTTCCCAGGCGGCAGGCAAAAGACAGCTCATCCTGTCCAAGCTGTCGACGGGACAATGTAATGGAGAGTTCATCCAGGAAACAGTTCTGAAGCTCCAGCTCATAGCACCTGAAGAGTGGGACAAAGTAAGCTGCCACAATCTGGCCACTTGCAAAGTACCAAAAACCCATCCAAAGCTCCTGCGGATAAGTGTTTTGCCACCCCCATAAGGCCCTATTGTTCATTTATACAGCACAGTCCTTATGCCTTGTGCTTTACATACAATAAGATCAGAATCACAGAGGCTTCGCATGTGTAAGAGGCTAAGTTTCAAGTGCTGCTTGACTGTAACTCCCAGCCGCCCTTGCCATCATAACCAGTGTTGCTGGACCATGTGAAGTGAAATCCCACATCATCACAAGAGCCATGTTTCCCATCCCTGGTGTTAATTTGGGCAGAAGGGCAGTAGAGGCAAAGTGCTGCACCCACAGATGAAATAAGCAGTTTCCATTAGATTAAATTTTCAAGAGTCTCCTTGGGGAGCTGCAAACAAGCAAAGCATTTTTCCATTCATCATCCACTCACCGGCTTTGCCAGCCATGTTTCCCATGCTGTCCACAGCCTTTAAGGAACTGGGCAATGTGGGGAGGAGGTGTGCGGAGTGGGGAAGGATTATGCCTCTCTGGTTCTGCTGGAAGGAAGGGGGGCAACCATTAGGAAAAGCAGGAGATGACAAGAACTGAAGCCATGGAAGCCCTGCCTTTTGCTGATGTTCTGCTCAGCCTCTCAAGGGAACCTGGGAACCACTAGGAGCCCTCACTGGCAGCCAGGGGGAGAGCCCCAAGGCTTGGGCCAAGAGCTAGGTTGCCTTACCTGGTGAAGGAGGCTTGGGGTTGGGAGGGCAGGTTGAGGACAGCTGGCGACGTGTGGTGAATTGTGGGACAAAGGACACAGCTCGGGAGGCCTGTTTATATATCAAGAGCAGGAACACTCGAGGGGGGGCTGGTACCTGGAATGAAAAGAGCCTGGTGACGCCCCCAAGCACCAGACAGACAAAAGAAAAAGGACAGAGTCAGTGCCGACTCCAGACACAACTAGGCAGCATTTCCTGCAAAAGGAACGTGCTTAGAAGGACAGCTGATCTACAATCTATGTCTACAGAGTGAAACACAACTAGATTTGGCACTACTGGGACAGGATGCCAAGTATAAAGGTAAAAGTTTCCCCTGACATTCCTCCGCCTATGGAACGCCCTCCCTAGAGATATCAGATTGGCCATCTCCCTCTTGTCTTTTAGAAGGAAAATCAAGACCTGGTTATGGGACCAAGCATTTGATCAGTGAGCAGCAAGTGGAAGAAGATCACATAACTTATGGCAATGAATTGACACAGACTGGTTTTTGGATTTTGATTTTAATGGATGTGTTTTAATTAATTGTTTTAACCGTTGTTTCAATATTTTTAATATTTTGATTCTACTGTGGTTGTTTTTATGATGCTAGCATCATATGATGCTTTTGTTAGGCTGCCCTGAGTCCCCCTTCAGGGAGAGAATGGTGGGGTATAAATATAGAAATAAATAAAATAAATTGTCTAGTCATGTCCAACTCTGGGGGGTGGTGCTCATTTCCATTTCTAAGCCAAAGAGCCGGCATTGTCCGTAGGCACCTCCAAGGTCATGTGGCCAGCATGACTGCATGGAATGCCATTACCTTCCTGCAGTTGCAGTACCTATTGATCTACACTCACATTTGGATGTTTTCAAACTGCTAGGTTAACAGAAGCTGGGCCTAATTGGGAATTCACCCCGCTCCCCAGATTTGAACTGCCAACCTTTCAGTCAGCAACTCAACAGTTCAGCAGTTTAACCTGCTGCACCACCAAGGGGGCAAATGCCAAATAGAGGGTCAAAGAAGTGTGGGTGGGTGGTCTTCCTGCAATCTCCTCAAGATCAGCAACCTCACACTTGGCTGAACCATCTTTGTCATGTGATGAAAAGACCTACAGATGAATTGCTAGCCAATCTGCACTCGTCTGCAACTTGTTAGTGTGCTTAAAGTACTTCTGGTCTGTTTAAATGATTGTTTTAGGCTGTTTGAGCACATTTATATTTACTTTGGTCATACACGACCCCTGAAAACTTGTGATAAAGCATGAGATAGAAATGTTTTAATAACAACCCCAGAAATGGGAAACTTCTCCCTCCTTCCCCATACCAAAGACATGTCAGCAGAATTGGGGAGCGAGTCCAACGCTTTTCCCAATTGCTCCCCCCCCCCCACCTTGCCCTCTCTTTGCTGTTACCAGAGTGAGAGCACAGAGAGCAGGGCAGCAAGGGCTTCCGTGTCCATCCCAAGGAAGGCTGGCTGGGACAGGCCTCCTCCTTCCACCCTGAACAGAAAGCAGGGTCTGCTCTGTCCTCTGGGAAGCACTTCAAAAGCACCACAGGACTATTTCTTTTGTTTTATTTGACCATTTCATGAAATGCCTTGGCCGGAAGGTGGGGTATTAATTTTAAAAATGCACTCTGTTTTAATTTACCCTTTAAAAATAAAGAAAGGTGGGATGAAAAACCTGGAAAAGGTTCGTGAACACAGCAATATAACAACATTACAAAGCATTTGGCATAACATGGAAGAAAAGCTGGAGGAAGATAAATATGACCTCATGAAGGAAGGTGGCAATAACAGCAACATTGCCCTGTTACATCAAGGAAGAGTAGGAGGAGATGTCTGTAACTACGTATCAGTGGAATAAAACAATGTTCCTGTTTTTGCAAAACCATAATTAAATGGACAATACAGTTATCCGCTCACATTCATGAGGTTTAGAGGTACATGTCCCCTGTGAAAGTTAAAAAGTCATTAATATCTCTAGCCTCCCCCTTCCAGTATGTAATACAGGAAGTACGTGCTTGATCCACTGCCGCTCCCCTAGACCATTTTAGTAGGGATTTGGATAACTTTCAGTGAGTCGAGTGAAGTGTATTATTTGAACTGAGGAGTTCCCGCAACAATTGTATCTGTTAAGTTATTTTAAAATGTTTATTTATGTTTTATTTTATAGTTGGTTTTATATGTTGTTATACGTATGGTTGATTTGTATTGTTTTTAAAATGCTGTGAGCTGCTTTGGGTCCTGTTTAGGGAGAAAAGCAAGATATAAACAAATTATTATTATTATTCTGACACAAAACCACAGTATGTCACAGCAAATTATTATTATTATTATTATTATTATTATTATGAGCCCCCAGTTGCACAATGGGTTAAACCCTTGTGCTGGCAGGTCTGAAGACTGACAGGTCTGAGTTCAAATCCAGGAAAAGCAAGGATGAGCTATGTCTGTCAGCTCCTGCTCCTCATGCGGAGACATGAGAGAAGCCTCCCACAAGGATGGTAAAATGTCAAAACATCTGGGCACTCCCTGGGCAACGTCTTTGCAGACGGCCAATCCACTCACACCAGAAGCGACTTACAGTTTCTCAAGTTGCTCCTGACACACACAAAATAAATATTATTATTAGGTAATACTGGCAAGACTCCTAAATCCAGCTCAAGCCCAGACCCATCGAGGCTGCCGCTATAACAAAAAGTGCCACAGCCCCTTCCCATTACCCTTGCCCTCTTGCTGGCGCTGCCGCCATATGGGTTTTTCCTCCTCCCCTCCCCAACCTGCCCATTCTATGCATCTCAGATACCATCTTTCCTTCCTCCTTTCTTTCCCCGTCCCATGCCTCCTCCTCTCTTACTCAAACGAGCAAATGAAGTAATGCACACACAGCCAGCCCCAACCACACCACAGTTTGCTTTCCACCCAATATCTGGGAGGCGGCCTTCTAAAATTCATGTAGCAAGTCAAAATGCCAGACATTATTTCTTCTCTTTAGGCAAAGCATTTACATTTTCTGGACAAACCAATCATCACTTTCAGAGGAACCAATACACAAATTTGTAATAAGGATCCCCTTTCCACATTCCACATGTGCATGCACACCTGCAAATTGCTCTCAATTTGTACAGCAATTTGACGATCCCTCGTCCCACAAGTATGAGATAAGGCACCAGATCTCTTCTGATCTTAGAAGCAAAGCAGGGCCAGACCTGGTACTATGATGGGAGGCTGTATTTCAGAGGAAGAAACTGGCACAACTGAATTCTCCTTGCCTACGTAAGCCCTGTGATGTGAACAGGGTTGCTACAAATTGACAGCAATATACAGGTGTGCATGTGCATATGCACACACCTGCACACACATGCACAAGGTTGCTTAAATTCTGAAATTCTGTAATGTATTCTGTAATTCTAAAGAAAACCTGCCCTTGCTACTTTTGTTTATCACTAATACCTGGCCTGAGTGCAACTACTTTATAACTTTGACATCATTAATGCAGAGATTATACTGTTAATAGCTAAATTTTTTGTCCTAAGGAAGCAACATGGCTGCAAACAGAGTGCCTTTTTTATCTCGTCAGAAGCAACTTGAGAAACTGCAAGTCACTTCTGATGTGAGAGAATTGGCCATCTACAGGGACATTGCCCAGGGGACGCCCAGATGCTTTACCATCCTCTGGGAGGCTTCTCTCATGACCCCGCATGGGAAGCTGGGGCTGACAGATGGGAGCTCACTCTGTCTTGTAGATTCGAACCACCGACTTTCAGGTCAGCAGTTTAGCCAACACAAGAGTTTAACCCATTGTGCCACCGTGGCTTCTAACATTATAATATTGGTGTCTTGGTTTTTAGGCCTGTTTCTGAGATTATTTGGGGTGCTAATTCAGAAAATTGCATTGGATAGACTGGATCAGCTGTAGTTTCTTAGAGATAGTTATCATGATTTCTTATGGGTAAGCAGGTGAAGACTGGTATACGGCATATGTTCTGTATCTCAAAAACTAGAGTTGATAGGGGGAAATGGTGCAATTTTTGGAATCAGCTGGTCAAATATACCAAGAACTAGGGCTAACATCTGAAGCTCCAAAATGTGTGTGTTGGCCAATGTAATCAATACTTAATCGGTTCCTTACATTTATGGAGATTGCAGTCCAGGGCATGATCTTCCACACTTCCAGCTTCCAGTAAAATATACATTTGTCTCTCCACTTCCTTGTGATGGCCCTGCTCTTTAGGGACAGGCAGTGTATGACACCTAAATGCTGTTGGATTGCATATCCCAGTATTTCTAGCCTGCACAGCTTGTGGTCAGGTATACAGGAAGTCACAGCATTCATGGGGATGGTTCTATTCTCAAAATTACTCTGAATTTATAACAGGTGAGCAAATCAACTTCTGTCCTCTCCGCTGGCACTCACCTTGCTGTGACATGATACACATCAGTCGGGATGGTCCCCTCCAGCAGCAGAGAGCTGCCCCCAGACCAGGCATCTTGCAGGCAGCACCGGGTTCGCAGCCAGGCACCGTTGGGCATGGTCTGGTTGGTGTATATTGGCTGGATCTCCTGAGCACTCAGGTTGTACCATGGCTCTGCCCTTCTCTCCTGGTGACAAAAGAAGAACTGGTCCAGGCAGCAGCAATGCAGGTGGCCCCTGAAACCTTTCTGCAATAGGCCTGTGCCTGCATTTCCCTAATCACAAAAACCTGCCTTTGTTCTCTGCTCAGAACAGTTTTATCTACGAGTCAGTCACACACTGCATTTGCATTTCACCTCCATGTGCAAATCATTTTATTTCCCATATGGAAGCATCAAGCTTCTTGCACTACAAAGTTTCTTCCTGGCCAAAGGGGAAGAAAAAACCCAAACCTCTGATGACCTAATTAATGAGCTTATCCCTTCCTATGAAGTAGTTCAAAGCTTTCCTCCTAGCCTGCGAGCACTTGCAGACCCATTCGCAGAGGAGGGAGAATGTGTATACCAAAGGCTATCCTATTTTTAGAGCAGCTGACCTGTAAAAAAGATGCCTTCCAGGCATCGAGGCAGCCACCTTAAAAGCAAATCCCTTGGAACAGCGGGACAGTCCTTTCCAGGTGCACACAGGCTTTTGTGCAAACAACTTAACAGGGGCTGGGATTGGCCAAAGACCTGCAAGCAAGGATGCCCTTGCTTGACACTTACCCCTCGAGAGGAATTTTCCTCAGGTTTTCATCTTAGTCCTCAATAACGTTTGTTAACCACAAACCACACAAGTGCACTAAAACCTGATGCCAGCACTCATTTTTATGATTATTGTTTTTATACCTCTTTTTCCAGAGTTCCTAAAGTGGCACACAAAGCAAACCGCCACAAACTATTAAGTTATTGGCAATCCTATTTTTTAAGAAAACTGCTTATGCAGTGAGTTGTTATATTCCAAGTCAGCATGTTTACCCTGTCACAGGTAACAGCTCACCAGGAAATTCAGCCAAAGCCTTTCCCATCACCCGCTACATAATCCTTCTAACTCAGGAGAGGGCACAGTATTTGGCCTGCAAGGACATTTTCAGAAAGGAGCTGAAGCCCCAAGAAGTCCCGTTTCAAAAGGCCAGCAAGAGTGGTGATTCTATCAGTGTCTTCCTCAACCCAAAATCAAAATCAGAAGAGAATGCCTGGTTGTTGTTGCATTTGATGTTTTGCTGATTTAAGCTTACTATTAGTGCTGGGGGCACAATCCTGGCTCCTAGGCACATAAAGCCCCCCCACCACCACCACCACCACCACTTCTAATGGAAGATGCAGGGACTGAATGTGGGACTATGCTGTGACTCCCCTATTTCCACACTGAGTTTCTTTCACACACATGTGAATGGAATCCAGACTATAGAAAAACTAGGGCTGGCAAGGAAAACAGATTAACAGCTAAAGAAATCCTGCCCTTGTGTGCTGGTTCTCCTTTCACCTTGCCACAGAGAAGAAGTTCTTATAGTCTGGAAGCACCATTTGGCTGCTCATATGCTAAGAACAGAGCACAGGCTACCCTAGAAACACACTCACACACACACTTCCCTGCATAAAACACTTGGGGGACAGGGAAAATTCAGATCAAATATTACCTAGGCAATAATGCAAAAGGAGGATACAAAACTGTACTACTCTCCTCTTCTTCTCAAAGTTGTTGGGGGGGGGGGGGGGGGGGAGATTTGAGACCATTTTAAAATGGAGAACAAGGCTCAAAGATCCCCTTGCAGCCCTCTCAAAAGAAAGACTGTTTCACAACTGGCCTTAAAAAAAGAAGAGTTTACAGCCTGCCACCAGCATTGGATTAGCAATACAGCCTCAATGGATACCCATAAAGTACAGCAATATTATGACTGCAGGGTCATCTGCTATTTAGATGCCTATCAGTCAAGCAAAAAATATTTTTAAAAACGAGTAGCTAAATAGTCACTTCAGAAAGATATGTCAGAGCTGTTTCTTTATTTATTCATTTTGCATCCTGCCTTTGCAACAACAAAGTCAAGGCAGCTTACATGGTTATCCTCCTCCCCAATTTATCCACAGAGCAACGCTGTGATGTAGAGCAGGCCAAGAGAGACCACACTCTGCAATCTGAGCACCCCATAGCTCTGCTATCATCCACCCCAAGAGACTCCCACAGTGCTTAAACAGCTCACTCCCAACAGCCATGCCATGACTGGCGGGATGGGGTGGGGAGATATCAGTTAAACATCTGGCTAGAAGTGAGAGGTCAGAAAAGCATCTGTTCCCATAGCCAGATGCAAACTGAGGACATCTTCCATGAAGTTCTACCAGAATCCTTTGGCTGTTTCAGCAGGTAATGTTATCTGGCCACACTTGGCTAAGGGAACATAGTGAAATGCTTCTCTAATGCCCTCTTCACCAACAGCAGATTGTCTGAGTAGTGCTATTGGAGCAAAACAATGTGTTTTTAAGAGCCTCTGGTTGTTCTGCAGGGAAGAAGGTGAGGTTATGTTTGCCACTGACAGTATACTGGTGTTGGAATTCAACCCCACATTGTCCAAGTTTCAAGTCCTCAATGATTAACTTAGTTAGCTCAGAATAGTCTGAGGGCTTCCCTTCCCTCATGTCTCTTGTATGAGAGTTGGGAATGCATTTTTTATTCTCTCCTCTCTGTTTCTGCTCTCATTCTGATTGGTTGTGTAAAATGGATACTTTTCTACTGCAATTTTTTTAAAAATCTGACTTCTGTTTTCTTACATCTGAGAATGTGCTGTGAGCTTTGAGAGATCTCTGTGTGTTTGTGTGTCAGGGAGATGTAGTGATTGGTGTTTTCCCCCACTCTTTGAAACCTTAGAAGAGATGGGTGTTAGAGTCGCTCAGACCCAGGTTTTTTTACCATTAAGAAATGAAGTTAATTCTTATTATTAATTGTAAATATACCTTTTGTGTTTTTTTAAGATTGGACTCTGCATCTTTGCCTGCCTAAGTTCTTAATTCTTTACAGCCACATCACATGGCACTTCACTTTTTGCTCGCTAGTGAGCTGATGCTCAACTTTAAGTATCCTATTTATGTTTTTGGGTGCTCTGCTGTATTTTAGGGTAGTTTTCCCTAACAACTGATCTGCCTATGGTTGCCCTATGGATTTCTTCCCATCAAAACCACTCTCCCTCCCCAGGTTCATTCTCCCTGAATCCTTACCTGCCCCTTGACAAAATGTCTCTTGCCCATGCCCAGATTGAAGCTGGTACAAAAAGGGAGTGAGCCAACACTATGTACTGGCAGCAGCTCAGATAACAGTGCCCAGAATCTAAAAGAAAAAGAAAAGATGCTACTGAGCAGCTTTATTGCACTACTGAACATACCAAAGAGGTGCATCACAACAACAAAAAAACAAAAGAGATACACAGAAAGGACTTCTGTCATACTGCAGGGTAGAAGAGAAAATGCCTAAGTATCCCCAGCCCTTTCATGTCTGACCCAAGCAGAACAGTGGGGGACAGCCAAGACAACAACAAATACACATGAATCTCATGTGTATTTGTTGTGCTTAGCAACTGTACCCGATTGTTTACTTAGGACAGCCAAGACAGACATAAACTGCCACCCAAGTCCAAGAATTGCTCACTGAATAGGTTCCCTCCACGCTCCCTGCTGACCACAGCCCTCTACTTCCTCCCCATAGGGCTTACTTGTCCTCATTGTTCAGGAAGTCTTCTGAGCCCAGGTGCTCATATACCCAGCCAGGTGCGAAAATGGCTACTGAAAGGCCTTGCTCTCGTATCATGCGGAGTGACTGTGGGGACACAAGGAACATCAAGTCACCATTTCCCCTTTGTGCAGAATTCCAGAGGATGTTCCTCTGAGGGGAGTGGAATATCAAAACCACTCTGAGGGCACCAGCTCCTTCCCAGGAAGTTTTGTCCCAAAGAACTAATGTAGAAAGACAGCCTACATTAATAACCTTACCTGCAACCTTCATTAGAAAGGGGCTCTGGCTCACTGCCATGGTGCAGAATCACATTTAGCCCCAAAGGAAGATCCAGCTTCGATTGGGGTAGTCACACACCCAGGCCTACCTACCTTGTTTGTATCAAAGCCGCCACTCACAACATCACCGCGTCCAAAAACATCCACCCCAACGTAAACATCAATCCGACGATTGTCTGCCAGCTCCCTTGTCCTCAAAAGATGCCCCTCCTTCCAGTTGTAGTTGGTAAAGAAACCATCACAGACATCAAAGTAAACTCTGCAAACACACAACACAAAAGATTTTGCCATCCAAACAACTAGGAGGGGAGCTGTTCGTGTTACCCTTAGTTTCTGTTTCACTGCTAACCAAGGACCTCCAGAATCCACTACTTCAGTGGTCCCTTCTCATTAGCTATACCCTGCAGGTCAGGGAAATAGGATGAGTCAATATGTGTGCTGAGTTTTCCAAATGTCTGACTATAATCCATGTGTTCTACTCAGACTGAAGATATACCGAGAAAAGAATGCACCGTTCTTTCTAGGGCACTTTCCATACGCTTTGTTGGTGGAATAGTGGAAAGCTCAATGGACAACCTTGCTGGAGTAAGCCCTCATAATGACCTCATCCTTCGTCCAAATAAACTCATCCCAACAATACTGCAGAAGAGGTTTGGATAGAAAATGGAATGTAACCAAAGCTGGGATCTGAACATGTCTATCTAGCTTAAGCCCACACTATTTCCCCTATTTGGCTATTGGCCCCTTCATGCCAGAGCAACATCTTTCAGGAAAATACAATGGGACAAAGATATTTGGGGGAAGGGGGCTGGATTCGTAAGTCTTAGGTTTGGATGCAGTGCTCTACTCAGTGTTGTCCCCAGACTAAAATCTACCTTCAAATACGTATTACACATCACTCACTTGTTGTTCTCATTAAGCTCATTCTGCCACTTGAGCTCCCCAGTCCTCAGGATGCTGTCATACCATATGACCTGTCCTCCAGGTACAAGCCGGTGCACTTGGTCTGTCAAATATCGCAAGAAATGGGGCAGGTTCCGGGCTGCTGATACCTGGGATGTAAGGATTATACAGTCAGTTGAGAGGCTGAATCCTTGAGAATCATTTTTCTGTGTCTGTGGGCCTCCCCAGCTGAGGCTATGAGAGGGCAGTATAGCCCATATGCCATGTGGGAGTCTTCTACAACTTTAGTAGGAATAAATACCAGAAATATTAGCCAGATCTAAGGCTAAAACCTTCTATTTCTATACTGTTTGGTTGCCTTATTTTTTTGTAATAGCTGAAGAAAAATGAGTCGGTAAGTTGTGAATATGGGGGGGGGGGGGAATAGACAAAAAGGTTGTGCTGTCTGTCACAGGAAGGTGGAGATGGGTAGGCAGGATTTCTATGATGCTGCTGCCAACCTTCTCTCTCAGAATCTGGCTAGTCTGAAAATAATAAGAGACCCTGAAAGCACCTTAAATGAATAGGATATTTATGATTCCCCAAGACTTCAGTTTTCTGACATTTTGCAAGGACAGGAACTTTCTGTAAAATGTTACATAACTACAGAATTCCTGCACGTCGGATCCACAGGGGACATTCATTGCTAGAGGCAGTTAGTGTCCTCTGGGATGCATAAACATTATCATACCATTTTGTCACACATCACTTTGGATAAACTAATACCCTTTACTGTATAGTAACTGCTCCCAATGCAGATTTGAATTGTTATACTGCATAAAGGTGAGCTGAAAAACATTCCTTCTTCATCTGTGTACTACTATTTTAAGGAAGTACGTAATGTATCTTGCATTCGGCTTCTGAGAAACTTCCTAGATATAGTTTCACTTCTACTCAAGTTATGCCACACCACTTGTGCACAGCCAGGGTCTTTAAGGAAAGAAATCAGAAACAGAGGTGTGTGAGGGTACACAAAAATACGCAGTAAAACAAGCATATTGAAGTATGCTATGCTGACATGAGGCCATCTTTCTGTTTTGAAGAAAGCCTTACTGCATCCCAGCTTTGGCTTGGATTGTCAGTTCAAAGTATTTCAGTACGGAAACACATCCCCAATGTTTCCACTCTGCTACAGAATTGTTATGATAAAGATGTCTTTATTTAACACCAAAAAATATGAAATAATAAATGCTAGGTAAAATACCAGATGCCAGACATCTGTTTTCAAGCCACTCTTTTTAGAATCCCTGAAGGTTGATTTTAAAGCTGTAATGTAAGTATTCGATTGTAACTGTATGAGTTTCTTGATGCACTCCCCCCCCCCCCTTTAATTAAGGTATAGCCCCATTGTTCATTCCTTTTGAGCTCCTCCCTCAGAAACACATTCTCCCACCACTTACCCAGGGTTTTATCAATTTTATCCTAGTGCATTTGGCCCATCCACTGTGTTCTATTTCTCTATCATGTTATTTTGCAACTGTTTATTTTATTTTGTTATTTCATGTATTTATTTTGATGGTATTTTCTTTGTATTTTATTTTGCTGTACTATAATTTTGGGCTCGGCCTCATGTTAGCCGCCCCGAGTCCCCTTCGGGGAAATGGTGATGGGGTATAAACAAATATGATGATTATTATTATTATGCTCAATGTGTTTTTTTAAAAAAAATGAGACAATTTATATGTAATTTGATGCAAGATACATGTACATACATAGGTTAAGCATCTCTTATTCAAAATGCTTGGGACGAGAAGCATTCCCAGAAGATGAGACCCAAATCTAAACATGAAATTAATTTAGGCTTCACATACATCTTGGGGGGTCCCCTGGTGGCGCAGCGGGTTAAACCACTGAGCTGCTGAACTTGCTGACCGAAAGGCTGGCAGTTCAAATCCAGAAAGTGGGGTGGGCTCCTCCTGTTAGCCCCAGCTTCTGCCAACCTAGCAGTTTGAAAACATGCCAATTTGAGTAGATCCCGCCTTGGCAGGAAGGTAATGGCACTCCATGCAGTTATGCTGGTCATATGATCTTGAAGGTGTCTATGGACAACACCAGCTCTTCGGCTTAGAAATGGAGATGAGCATCACCAAGAGTCAGACTCAACTAGACTTAATGTAAGCAGAAAACCTTTCCCTAATACACCTTATGGACAGTCTAAAGGTCATGTTATGCGCTTTTCTGTATGAAACAAAGTATTTATGTGTTGAAACACCAGGACTCAGCCATGAATATATATAATTTTTGAATTTTGGAGTATTTCAGATTTTGGAATTCAGGATACAGGATGCTCAACCTATAATTGATTTTGAAAAATGTAACTTTGCATTGTTCCTTTTTCTTTTAACAACTGAAGAGGCAACCAAAAAACATTCCCAGGACAAATCACCTCTCTTCTCAACATCCTGAGACCTTGTGTCTTTTCTACACATCATCTATTGAACATTTCCAGTCATCTTTGCTATTGGGGTATAGACCTGGATAGGAGAAGAGAGGGAACCTGGGAGATGGTTGAATACTGCTCACACTTAAAGAGTTCTCAATGTTGACCAGCCAGCCATCAAAGCAAAAGAAACGGGCCATTTCAGCCAACTGCTCAGCCACAGCCTGGTATGCTTCAGCCTCTCCAGCCAGGAAGGACTCACACATCTTCCCACCTTCGGTCCACTCTGTGATGAATGTCCCTATAGGAAATACACAAGTGGAAACACAGGGGGGATTGGATTTTTCAATTTCCCGGTCTGTCCCAAACCTCTTTGCATTAGTTTAAAGGAAGACAGATAAATGCTGGCCCTATGGAAACCTCCAGAGGGAAGAATCACTAAGACATGTGCATTAAAATAAGAGCAGTCATGGCACATCAGACCACTGAGGTCTATCAAGTCCAGCATCCTCTTCCCCGCTTCCCAGGTGCCCATGGGGAGCCTACAAATAGAATATGATGGCAACAGCAACCGCATAAATTCACTTGTCAGAGGAATCAGAAATTATCCTCCCTGTGAAGCAACGTTATAAAGCTGTTTGCAAGAACAGCGAGCATCTCTTAAAAAGGGGATGCTATGAAAGGCTAACAGGAATCTAGCCGGTGGGTGGTCCCAGACAGCAGACAGCAGGAGGTATTTTACAGCACAGGACAAGAATGCAACTAACAAGGCAAGAACAATTCACTCCCAGCCTCATCACAACACAGAGCCCCTTCCAACCCCAACCTTTCCAGCCCTGAAAGGGGAAGACATTGCCCTGCAGTAAACTCGAAATAGCATAACATCCGATGTTCCTGGGAGGTGCACATTTCCCTTGAACTCACCCAGCATGAGGACACCATTGCAGTGAGCAGCATTAGTCCATACTACTGGTGGGATCGTGACCGTATGATGACTGAAGTAGACAAAGATGTCAATGTAACGCCAGTGGTAGAACACATAAGGGTCAGCTACCTCTGTGCCCTGGATAAATCTGACGGAAGGAAAATGAGGAGAGAATTAGCAAAGATTTTTCTGGTACAGCCAATTATCTGTCCACAGTAACATTGGGATATGTAACTTTTTTTCTGGACCAAAAACTCCCAGAATCCCCAAGCTGGCTTGGTCACTGGCAGATTCTAGGAACTGTGTTTTTTAAAACAAAAAACAAAAAAAGCAAAAAAAACCACTGCTACGTTCTGGAAATTACTCAAACTTACCTATCTCTATATTTATTGAATTTATATCCTGACTTTTCCCAGAATGGGATTTGAAATAGCTAAGTGGTTCACTTTTTCCCCTGAAGCTAGGGAGGCCCAGACAACATCCTCTTAAAGATTTTTGTACTAACCACAGGATGTCTGCTCAAACCGGATTTGCTACCCTTTTCTCTTTTAGTACCTGAAGTGTCCACAAGCTCAGCTTTACACACCCTCAGTTTCAGGCCTCCCACACTTATCTAACCATGCAAGAAACCAACAAAGCAGGCATTAACGCAATAAATATAATGGCATTGGTCATACTCGTTTATAAGGTGAATAGTAAGCATAAATTATTTTTGTGTTTGGATTTGGGTCCCATCCCCTAGGTATCTCATTATATATACACAATCAAATACAAGTACAATCAAATACAAGTACAGTAGAGTCTAGCTTATCCAGCTTTCACTCATCCAACTTTCTGTATTATCCAATACAGTCTGCCTCCCGCCCGGATCCACAGCTGTTTCAATACATTGCAATGTTTTGATGCTAAAATCGTGACTAGAGTAAATACTACTTAATGTTACCATGTATTGAACTGTTTTTTTCTGTCGATTTGTTGTAAAACAAGATATTTTGGTGCTTCATTTGTAAAATCATACTGTAATTTGAAGATTAATAGGCTTTTCCTTAATCCCTCCTTATTATCCAACATTTTTGCTTATCCAACATTCTGCTGGCCTGTCTATGTTAGACAAGCAAGACTCTACTGTACTCCAAAATCTTAAAAAAACATCCACAATCTAAAGCAGTCCAGGTCAAAAGCATTTCGGATAATAGATATGTAATATGTGTAAAGAATGCTACCGGCAGAATAGTATGCAGCTCTGCCCACTTTCTCACCACTGTAGGGAGAAAAATGTCTGCAACCACAACCTTGTTTAATTTCTTGCATTTTGGACAAAGAAAGAATCATGATTTCCAGTCTGAAAACTTTCCCTTTTAAGCATCCATCCCTGCTCCAACCTGTCTTCAAGGTAGCCGCCCTTCATGTCATGGCACACCAGCGTCCGGGGCTTATGGCTGTCAAGGGGAGGCTGGCGCGGAGCCAGTGGCTGTGTGGCAACGTTGAAAGTGTCATCACTGGTTGTTTTCCAGGCGAGCAGCTCTTCCAAATTTGAGAGGAAGAAGCTGATTGGCTCACTGGTCTTCGTGTCATACTGTCTGGCTAGGAAGAAAGAGGAGGAATGATGTCACTACTAGCAATCCCAAGACGACAACCAGAACTGCTTCCGGCGTCCTAGAAATTGATGCCACCCAAACCAAGTCTTACCAGGGAGAGGATCAGGGGCAAAACTGACCACCCTGTGGAGAACGGAAGTCCTCTGGCTCTCCATATCAAGCTGAGAACTGAAAATAAGAAAAGAAATGTCAGAAATTAAGAATCCCTTATTGCTCAATTCCCTTCACTAAGATGAAGGAAGACATTCTGAGAAAAGTAGCCAGGCTGACATCAATGAATAACATCTATGTTCATTCATGTATAAAGTTTACCTCACTAAAAACAAAGCAATAAAATCAAACAGAAAAGCCAATACAATGAAGACCAGAAGTATAAGCTATTTAAATCTAGGAAGCCGGCCCCTCTCATCTATCAATTCACAGTGCTTTCTCAAGCAAGGAATACTCAGAGGTGGTTTGGTCATTTGCTTCCTCTAACGTAGCCTACAGTACGCATTATTCACTGGTGGTCTCCAAGCATGAACCAAAGCTGACCCTACTTTGCTTCCAAGAGATGGTCAGCTCTAGGTCCTTTATGATAGTAAGGAATGGTCTCTGCCCAGTAGTAGAAAATATAGTGTGATAGAGTAAAGGAAGACTGACTGGGAAGAAAGTCCATGAAAAAGATGCCACCAACTGAATACCTCCAAGAAACAGGGATCTGAAACCTGAACAAACAGGCTTGGAAATGCAATATCCGCTGTCTTTCCGTATCTTCCCAGCTTCAGCTCCTCCTTCCAATACAGTGTTTCCTCACTTATTGTGGGTGTTACGTTCCAGGACCACCCGCAAAAAGTGAAAATCCGCAAAGTGGGCTGTTATACAATTTCGGATATGCCCGAATTTCGGAAGTTTTTCGGATACTTTCGACTTTTTTAGCAATTTCGAGAGCAGCCCTCCCAACAGGAATTGCGAAATCCAAATTCCGAATTTCAGATGTCATTTCTGAATTTTCTTGCTGATTGCTCATTGGCTGATGGCTAACAGCTGACTCTCTCTTCTGCTGATTTTCTTTGCCCATTTTTGAAAGCGGACACCATTTTTGAAGACTTCCAAATACTTCCAAATTTCAGAAATACTTCTGAATCAATTTTGAAATTTATCAGAATTTTTTTCTGAAGTTTAAATAATCTGAAACGCAATCTATGACTACATCCAAAACTAGTTTTGAAACTTATTTTTGATCAAACAGCCCATATATACTGTATATGTGTGTGTGTGTGTGTGTGTGTATATATATATCTCACATTCCGAGGGTGAGGCAGAAGCAAGGAGAGATTTAAAGGCACAGTGCACTTTTTTTTTAAAGCTAGCTATAAGGAAGGGGCTACAAGGCCGTGATTTACATACTGCTTTGTATCTCTCCCCCCCTCCCATCTCTCTTTAAGATTGGCTGCTTCTCTACCAAGGGTGAGATTGAAACCCTCTTCCACACTCCATCATTGCCAGGAGGCAAAAACCTGCGAAACAGTGAGTCCGTGAAAAGCGAACAGTGAAGTAGAAAGGGAGCACTGTACAAGGATAAGAACCACAAACTATTGAAGGAATGCAGGACAGTTTCTGGTACAATGCAAGTTGCATTTGTCAAAGAAAATGAACATTTATTGCCCACATCTGTCATGTTCCCTGGAGACAAAACACATTAATCAGTGAAGGAGGTGGGCAAAGGCACGTAGCATCCAAAAACCAGGGCTGGCAGCCTTAGACTACAGAATTGAGGGAAAAGGAGAGGACTCCAGGCAAGCTCAACATCTCTCCATCTGTCGTAACTTGAACCATTCAAAAGAGCCAGAGTCATTGCATAGCTGCTATGGTCTTAGAACCTGAGGAAACAAAGATAAGGTTTGTCCACGGGACAAAAACTACAAGCCAGGTTCGCTGCTGTTGAAAGAGGGCCAGGTGGAGTACCTTGTATTGCATGTCATCCTGAATTTAATTAAGTCTTATCAGTTTATCAATCGCTTTGCAATTGTGCATCTTTTACCACTGAGTAAATTGGGTTTTTGGACTGTAAGCAAGTTTTGATTGAGCACCTTTGGTGACGTTTTACTACAACATGCAGATGATTTCCATACTCTCACCTTCTGCCAGCCCTGCTTTGTCAATACTCTGTTATTGTTGGGTGTCTTCAAATACTTTCCAACTTATGACAACCCTAAGGCAAAAGTATCAAGTGATTCTTGGCAAGATGTCTTCAGGGAGAGTTTGCCATTGCTCTCCTCTGAGGATGAGCGAGTGTGACTTGCTAAAGGCTGCTCAGTGGGTTTGAATAGTGAAAGGAGAATTTGAATCCTGGTTTCTCAGAATCCAAGTACCAACATTCAAAGCATTGCAAACTGGCCAATAAAAGTGCTATCTGTCTTCACCTGCATGGCTGGGCCACTTTGAATGAGTCAAGTGGGAGTGCAGTTTCTACCTGATCCTGCCAAACAGGTGCGCCTTCTCATCCCTTCCATTAGGAAAAGCTACAACATCAAGCCACTGCTCAGTCCTCCAATCTTCCTTAGGAAATGATCTCAAAGACCTGGGATGGCAGAGATGTGGTGCCTTCTGCACGGAAACATGGTCACAAAGGGTGCATTACACTTGTTTTAACACAGTTGACACTTTCACTGTCCTGGCTCAATGTAATGGAATCCTGGGACTTGTAGTTTTGTATGGTCAAACTGCATTGATTCCATAGTGTAGATTAGAGCTTTCCAAAGTATATATCATGACCCACTAGTGTGCTGCCTGCAGTGACTAGGTATGTCGTGTGAACTCAGCAAAAGTTTGCTAGCACTTTAAAGCAGGGGTGCTCATTAGGTAGATCGCGATCTACTGGTAAATCGCGTAGGGTGTCCTGGTAGATCACAGGCAGGGTGGGAGGAAGGCTCAGTCCCGCCCCGCAGGCTCCCAACGCCGCCCAAGTGCTGCTGGCCCTGGGTTATCTGAGATCCTTTCCACACAGTTGAATAAAATCCCATGTTATCTGCTTTAAATCAGATTATATGGCAGTGTGGACTCAGAAAACCCAGTTCAAAGCAGATATTGTGTTATATGGTTCACATTTTTGTAGTGGGTAGGTAGATCATTTTGACTTGGTTGTTTTATAAGTAGCTTGCATGCTGAAAAAGTGTGAGCACCCCTGCTTTAAAGAGTAGGTTAAAAATGTGCTTCCCCTTTAAATGTTGTTGCCACCTGCAGAATTCTCAGGTTTGTCATTTAGGGCCTTTAAAATGCTCAGTCAGAGAGTCCTGGGCCTCACTAAACTACAAACCCCACAATCCTGCAGAAGGTAGCCAAACTATTTAAAAGGGAAGCTAACTTCTCTGAGGCCGCTATTCCTCTATGTGGCTTTTTGAGCCTTCTCCATCCATCCATCCATCCATCCATCCATCCTCATTTCCTTTCTTTGCAGGCCTCACTGCTCTCCTTCTCCTCCTCCCCGGAGGAGTGCTTCCTTCCTATCCTGCCTTTGCTCATGAATGGGGAGCAGGGTATCTGTTGCAAAATGTATGTGTCACCTCCAGTTCTGGAGTGTGGTGTGTCTGTTTTGAAAAATGTATTTTTAAATACATTATCCTGTGTTTCCTAAGCACACGTGTTTAGGTTTATTTGCTCTAAACTTTTCTTATTAATGGTTCATGGGTTTGTAGTTCATGTTCAAGGATTGTTGCCTGCCTTAACTCCTTTGTGGAGAAGAAAGGAATGATAATACACAAACTAAATCAAAATGAACACAAGAAGCGGTCCTTCCTTGTTGACTGCGCTGGACTATGGAATAACCTGGCAGAAGAAATCCAACTTCATCACAGTAGAGCAGGCATGGGCAAACTTGGGCCCTTTGGGTATTTTGGACTTCAACTCCCACAATTTCTCCCAGCCTCAGGCCCTTTCCTTTCCCCCCCTCAGCCGCTTAAGCAGAAAGAAAAGGACAGGGCCTGAGGCAGTGAGGAATTGAGGGACTTGAAGTCCAAAACACCTGGGGGGACCAAGTTTGCCTATGCCTGCACTAGAGAATCTACACACTTTAAATTCAGTTGTCGCCTCCTGCGGAATTCTGGGGTTTGTAGTTTAGTAAGACCCAGGACCTCTCTGGCTGAGCAGTTCAAAGGCCTCTCCCTAAACTACAAATCCCAGAATTCTATAGGAGGCAGAAACCGGATTTGAAGTGGATAGATGGCCTAGTGCAGTGGTTCTCAACCTGTGGGTCCCCAGGTGTTTTGGCCTACAACTCCCAGAAATCCCAGCCAGTTTACCAATTGTTAGGATTTCTGGGAGCCAAGGGCCGAAACATTTGGGGACTCACAGGTTGAGAACCACTGGCCTAGTGTAATGAAGTCCTAACTGAGCTGTCAGTGCAAGACCTCTCTCTTCCAGCAGGCCTACCCAGTTGATTTTCAACTGTGAATTTTAAGTTCACATTTTATTAGTATTGGTGATCTTTGTTGCATATATTTTAATATATGCAATATATATGTTTTATTTTGGGGTGTTTTAACTGTGTGGTATCCCACCCACGGTCATGAGGAAAGGTAGATTAATTAATTAAAATAGCTACATCTCTCCAAATATCATAAGACTTCTGGGAAGTGTGCCGTCAAATCAAGTCAAGCGTTTTGAAATTAAAATGTAAAGAACTTAAGAACATATTAAACAAGATGAATCAGTGAAAAGTTCCAGCAGCCCAAAACCATGCGCCCACAACAAATGGAAGACCTGGAGACTGAAAGGAAGGCCATACGCACCAGCACTAGCTGGGCATTGAAGGGGGCATTACAGCATGGGGGGGGGGGGTGGCAGGGTCCAGCAGGGAAGGCTCTCCTCCTCCTCCTCATCCTCAGCAGAGCATGGCTCCCACTGGCTGGGGCTAAGGGAAGAGCCACACCAAAACCAGGGGAAACGTGCCCCCAAATAGTCCTCCTAGAAGTTATTCCTACTGTCGCGGGAGAGGTGGATGAACCATTGGGACATGCTTTAAGGCTACTGAATTCTGAATAAAACCTAGGAAGCATCACACTGTATAGCCAGGTCTCCGGATCCACAGAGATACATTGTGTCCCCATACATTTTTTTAATGTGACATGTTAAGTATGGTTCGATATCTCTCTCAAGGGATTGGTTTAATCTCTGATTTCCTAATCAGACTGAATTACCGTGTCCTGACATAATCCCTGTTTCAAAAGTGTGTCACCCACATGAAAAGTTTGGAAAGTTCAGATGCAGCGCGGGTGCCCTTTTTCAGGGAGGATTGGCATTTGGGTTTCAAGGCACCTTTAAGAACACCATTAATGCAAGCTAAAGATTAATGCATTCCTCCCGTCTGTGCCTGAGTAAAGGGAGACGACCCCTCTTTCTTTCTCTCCTTTCTTTCCTTCAATCCTTCTTTTTCTCTCTCTCTCTCTCTCTCTCTTCAGTGCTTTCTTCCATCCATGCTTCCTTATTCTGTCCTTTCCTCTTTTCCTCCCTTGTTTCTTCCTCTCTTCCCTCTTTCCATTCATTTGATCTTTTCCTTCTCTTCTTACCTTCCTTCCACTCACATATCCTTCCTTCCTTCCATCCTTTCCTTCCTTCCCTCTCTTTCCTTTGATCCTTTCTCTTTTCTTTCTTTTCCTTCCTTCCATCCACACTTTCTCTTGTCTTTCCTTTACTCTTTTCCTCCCTTTTTTCTTCCTCTCTTCCCTCTTTTCATTTATTTGAACCTTTCTCTCTTCTCTTTCTTCCATCCACATGTTCTTTCTTTCAATCCTTTTTCTTTCTCTTCCTTCCTTCCATGCTTCGTCTTTTTCTTTCTTTTCTTCCTTTCTTTCCCTTTTCCTTCCCCTCTTCCCTCGTTTCTTTCCTTCGATCCTTTCATTCTCTTCTCTTCCTTCCATCCACACTTTCTTTCTTTCCTTCGATCCCTTTTTTCTTTCTCTTCCTTCCATGCTTCCTTTTTTCCTTTCCTTTCCTTCTCTTTTTCTCTCTCCCCTCCCTCTTTTCTTTCCTTTGATCCTTTCTTTCTCTTCTCTTCCTTCCTTCCTTTCCTTGGAGCCTTTTTTTCTCTTCCTTCCATGTTCTCTCTCTCTCTCTCTCTCTTTTCCTTTCCTTTCCTTTCCTTTCCTTTCCTCCCTTCCTCCTACTTCCTTACCCGAGGCCCGGCTTGAAGCGCCCCCTGCCGGGCGACCAGAGGGCCTCTCTCCGCCCGCGGCCATCACTGCTGCTCTCCTCCTCCTCCTCCTCCTCCCGCTCCCCGGCGGCTCGCTTCTTGGCCCCTCGGCTCTGCTCCGGCCCTCCGTCGCGCTCCCCGCTCTCCATGGCTCTCCCTCCCTCCTTCCTTCCCTCCCTCCTCCCTCGGCAGTCACATGGTGGCGGCGAGAGGCCGGGCTTGGGCCAAGGCGGCGGGGAAGGGCTTTGCCGCGGAAACCGGGACCTGAAGCAGAGGCGGCAGGAGGGCCCCTTCCTGGCCCGGCAAGAAGCGCCGGCTCCTCCCCGGGCTCCGGGTTTCCCCGCCTTGGATGGAGGACCGCCTTTGACGGGGTGCATCTACGCACAAGGCAGCTCCAGACCTCTTTCACTGCCCCGGCTCAGTCCTCTGGAATCCTGGGATTTGTAGTTTGGTGAGGCGCCAGCTCTCTTGTATACAGAAGACTAAAGGTGATGGATCTCTGGACCATACTTCGCACACAGACCCAATATGGCCAACTTTGCATATTGGTGGGGTTTGGGGGGGATTGACCTTGACATCCGGGAGTTATAGTTCACCCGTATTCAGAGAACACTGAACCCAGCAGATGACAGATCTGGACCACACTTGGCACACAGATCCCTAGTGACCAACTGAACATATATCTTCCCCACGCACACAGAAACCCCGGGACCAACAGAACACTGGTGGGCTTTGGGGGTGGTTGACCTTGACACCCAGGAGTTATAGTTCACCCATATTCAGAGAATCCAGCAGATGACGGATCTGGACCAAAGTGGCATACAGAACTCTGATGACCAACAGAACGTACAGGAGACATTTGTGGTGGAACAGACCTACACGGGCGGGAGTTATAGTTCACCCGTATTCAGAAAACACTGAACCCAGCAGATGACAGATCTGGACCACACTTGGCACACAGATCCCTAGTGACCAACTGAACATATATCTTCACACAGACCCAACCCGGGACCAACAGAACACTGGTGGGCTTTGGGGTGATTGACCTTGACATCCAGGAGTTATAGTTCACCCATATTCAGAGAATCCAGCAGATGACGGATCTGGACCAAAGTGGCATACAGAACTCTGATGACCAACAGAACATACAGGAGACATTTGTGGTGGGACTGACCCACACGGGTGGGAGTTATAGTTCATCCTGCATACAGAGAGCACTCTGATTCCCACCCAGGATGAATCTGGACCAAACTTGGCACATAGAATCCTAGTGACCAACTGGACATATATATCTGCCCATGCATACAGAAACCCCAGGACCAACAGAACACTGATGGACTTTGGGAGTGATTGACCTTGACATCCAGGAGTTATAGTTCACCCATATTCAGAAAACACTGAACCCAGCAGATGACGGATCTGGACCAAACAGGGCATACAGAATCCTGATGACCAACAGACCATACAGGAGGCATTTGTAGGAGGACTGACCCACACAGGTGGGGGTTATAGTTCATCCTGCATCCAGAGAGCACTCTTAACCTCACCAATGACGGATCTGGACCACACTTGGAATACAGAATGCTGGTGACCAACTGAACATACTGGAGGAGTTTGGGAGGGATGAACCTACCCGCATGGGAGTTATAGTTCACCCTGCATCAACAGCAGTCTGAAGCCCACCAATGATGGATCTGGACTAAACTTGGCATGCAGAATCCTGGTGACCAACAGAACAAACTGGAGGGATTTATGGGGGGAACTGGCCTACCCGGGTGGGAGTTATAGTTCACCCTGCATTCAGAGAGCACACTGAACAGCATTGATGTCAGATCTTGGCCAAAACTTGGCACACCGACCCAAAATAACCAACTTTGAATACTGACGGGTTTTTGGGGCGATTTTCCTTGGAATCCAGGAATTATAGTTCACCCTTATCTAGAGAGCATTGAACCCAGCTGACAACAAATCTGGATCAAACTTGGCGCACAGACCCAACATGGCCAACTTTGAATACCGGCAGGGTTTTGGGCGGATGTCCCGCCATTTTTGGTAACTGTAGTTCACCCACATTCTTTTGTATTATCTAATGAGGGTATTCATTTTTTTTAAAAGAAGAAGCAAAGACTGACTTTTCCCCCCTAATAAATAGCATTACAACTTACCTAACTGATGTTACCTAACATCCAAATACAAACATGGCCTTTTTCAAATAACCTGGGTACCCAAGCTGGTTTCTTATAAAAATTAAATAATGACTTTATACTTATGAGTAGGCCTCCTCTGTCTCCTGGCAATCAATATTTTTAGACAGTCCATCACTATTTTGGATTGTTTGCATTGAACTGAACAAGTTAAAGTTGCTTTTCTAAAAACATGGCATCTGTTTGGACACCCCAAATTGTTTGGAATATGGACTGAATTTCCATATGATCGGACATACAGGAGCAAAGGCCATAAATGGACTGCCGATTTGAAACAGGCCATAATGGTCCCAATATGTCACCACAGTTGCATAATTTATGGGCTTGCCTGATAGTTACTGGGAAAAATAGTCTTAAGAAGATCAAACGGGTGGATAAACAGCTTGAAAAACAGGAATGTTCAGCACAAGCCCCCTGGATAGAAGGATCAAAGCAGCATCTGGAATTCCTAGATCTTCCCTACTTAATGCAAAAAATGAGGGTGTAAACAACGCTGTCCTTTATACTGGAAATCAAATGTACAAAACAAAAGCAAGCTGTTGAATACAGGCTTTCTCTCTGCAGGCTCATTTCAGTGTACCAATATTTCAGTGTACAAAGCAACAGAAATCTGGCAAGAGATCATTTAAACTGGCTGCAAATTAAACTTCTACAGAGACTTCTTACACAGGAAGGGTGCTGCTGCATTGGGAGACTACCTAGATATAGCAAAAAGGGAAACATACACATGAGAATTGCAGTTTGGGAACTCAATGCTCACATGAAACTGAGAAAAGCAAATTGACATAATTTTAGAGGAAAATGCAAAAGGGAGGTGTTTTTTTCCCACTGTTTCTTTGCATACTGGTGGGTAATGATTGAGAATACATTTTGAAGGGACCAGTGAGGGAAAATACCAAGTGTAGGAATTGAGTGGGATTGAACTTTATGTAGAAGTTCACTTAAAAGTATATTTTAAGTTGAAGTATGATTACAGGCAGTCCCCAAGTTATGAACAAGAGCATCCCCTGGGCAACGCCCTTGCAGACGGTAGATCACGTAGGGCGTCCTGGTAGATCGCAGGCAGAGCGGGAGGAAGGCTCAGTTCCGCCCCGTAGGCTCCCGACGCCGCCCAGGTGCTGCTGGCCCTGGGTTATCTGAGGTCCTTTCCACACAGTTGAATAAAATCCCATGTTATCTGCTTTGAATCAGATTATATGGCAGTGTGGACTCAGAAAACCCAGTTCAAAGCAGATCTTGTGCTATATGTTTCACATTTTTGTAGTGGGTAGGTAGATCATTTTGACTTGGTTGTTTTATAAGTAGCTCGCATGCTGAAAAAGTGTGAGCACTCCTGTTCTAGAACATGGCCATATAGCCCGAAAAACCTACAACAACTCAATGATAGATTTGGACCAAACTTGGCATGAATGCTCAATATGCCCAAACGTGAAGACTGGGGGTGTTTGAGAAAAATATTCCTTGACATTTAGGAGTTGTAGTTACTAGGATTTATAGTTCACCTACAATCAAAGAGCATTCGGAACCCCACCAACAACAGAATTGGGCCAAATTTCCCACACAGAACCCCCATGACCAACAGAAAACACTGTGCTTCCTGATGGTCTTTTGCGACCCCTCTGATGCCACTTTGCAACCCCCCCAGGGGTCTCGATCCCCAGGTTGAGAAATGCCGTAATAGAGGCTGGGTCTACACTGCCATGTAGTGCAGTTCAAATGGCATTTTATGGCCATGTAGATCCATCCATAGTTTGTAGTGTTGGTGTAGGTTTTATTTGTCATTGTTGTATTTCATTTTTTAATTGGGGTTATGTTCTTTTGTTGTCTTGCCCTATACATTGTTTTAATACTATATTTTTAAAAATCAGCATGTGTTAATATATTTTTTAAAAAGGAGGGGACAGTCTGCAAAGATAAACAACAATGGTAAGCAGAACTCGACTATTGGGGCAAGGAAGCGCTGGGAATGTCAATCCAAATAGCAATGGATTGACATTCTACTGTGACCATTCCCAACATGTCGTCTCATTGCAAATGCTAACTTTCAGTTCTTTGACACTGTTTATTTGACAGTCTGCTTCTCGTAGGAACGCGCTCCCCGCTCTGCATATGATCATTCCATTGTCATTCCACTCTGGATGCTTTCATTCAAATTTCATTGCTCTCTGGACAGTTATTTCAGGCTGGGAATTGTCGTTCCGTTATTATTTTCCCCTTTGAAGGCAATCATTACGGTCTTGTTCTGATCTGGACACTGCTTTCTCACTTCCAGAACTGTCATTCTGCTCTGGGCAATTAATCTCATTTTTCTCCCCAGTGATTTCCATCCTATTTCTGTTCTCAGAAGGCCCCTTTTTTGTAGGGCAGTAGGGAGCGTGCCTTTTATTTATTTCTCTTTGCAGGCCTTGTTCCTTTTATTGCCTTTCTTGTTTCACACCCATGCATAATTCTATAACTCTGGAGCTGACTCATCATCCTTCTTTCACAAATACAGAGCTCTCCTTGAGGTCCCTCCAAAGGGCCCTTCCTCTCCTCCTTTCACTGGCATCCCATGAGTGCATGATGCAAAACAAGCAGGCTAAGTAAATGTGGAGTTGCCCAAGCATTACTACTTGACTAAAACAAGAGTTGCAATATGTGGCCCTTGGGATGTCGTATTATTACAGTGCAACTCTTGACCCTTTTTATTCATTCATTCACTTTATTAGACTTGCAGCATGCCTTTTCCCCAAAGTGAGTATTTTCATATGAAAAGCGATTTTTCAAATATAATTAACATAAGAACATAAGAAGAGCCATGCTGAATCGGACCTCAGCCCATCTAGTCCAGAATTCTGTATCACACAGTGGCCCACCAGTTGTAGACGGGGATCTCGAGCAGAAGGGAGGGCAAAACCCTAACCTGCTCCCGACCCCCCACAACCAGTACCCAGGGAAATCGTGCCTACCTCAACCAACTCCGAGGTGGCACTTGAATGTCCTTATCAGTAACTACCGATACACTTGGTATCCATGAATCTGTCTAATCCTGCCTTGAAGTTGTTCAGGCTGACAGCTGTCACAACCTCTTCTGGAAGTAAATTCCATAACCCAATGACCCTCTGGGTGAAGAAATATTTCCCTTTATTAGTCCTAATTTTCCTACAATATATAAATACAATATATGAATGTAGCGCATGTGCAAATATTCGATGAACAATTGAATGAAAGGACCCTCCCTCCTTCCTCAGCACCCATCTGAATTGAGCAGTTTTTCCCTTCCTTGCTAGGAAGTTTCAGAGTGGAAGGCAAGCTTCTCTTGGCACTTCTCATCTGAGGGCGGCAGAACCTGCCCAGAACCTTTTCAGAGGAAAAGTCTTTCCTGAAAATCTCAAAACCACAGACTTATAGGAAAGAATATGACCCTTTATATCATTGAACTTGTACAGGGTTTTATAGGTCCTAACCTGCAGTTGTAAGTGCAACCATAAGAAGAGAATTCACATGGCCTCCTGTAAACACCCAGCTCTGGACAACAACCTGACTGCAGCATTTAAAGCCCCAGCAATATCAATGCTGAGGGATAATGGGAGTTAGACTCCAACACGCAAAGGGCCACACACACACACACACATCGCCTGTTCTCAACCATCTTAAAATGTTCCAACAAAGTAGTGTCCACCACTACTCACAGAGAAGATTAATGAACGCATAAAGCAGCAGGGTTTCTTAAGTGTTTTGGAAAGACATGGTTGACAGACTGAACACAGTGCAAAATTATAACTTTAACTGGCATACCTCCATCCTTTTGTGACACCAGAGCACTTTGGCCAGGGGACCTGGAATGTGGCAAGCCAGAGCTCTGTGATGTAGAAGAGTAAGTATCTCACAAAACTAAAAATCCCAGAATTCCATTGCATTGAGCCATGGTAGGTAATGTGGGGTGCATCTACACTATATGTAATGCAGTTTGATAACACTTCAACTGCCATGGTTTAATTCCATGCAATCCCAGGGGTTAAAGTTTGATGAGGCCCCAGCACTCTTTGGCAGAGAAGGCTAAAGATCTTGTAAAACTACATTTCTCATGATTCCATCATGCTGAGCCATGGCTGTTCAAGTAGTATCAAGCTCCATTAATCCTACAGTGTACTGTAGATGAACCCTCTGGGTTCCTGCGGTTGAGGGTGGAGTGTCGTGGGCATGGAAGGAAGCACAGAGAATGGGATATACCTGCAAAATTATAGCTTGGGTGGGTTGGCCAGCCATCTGGCTGCCATCAGGCAACTTGACTGAAGAGATGATGATAATAACAACAACAACAACCACTTTTGTGGTTCTGATCTAGAATAGCAGTTCATGACAGTTCAGTTCTGTGGCATTTAAAATTTCTTCCGTTTCTGTAGTTGTTTTGCTTCCAGTTGCCCTACAGGCCCACCCCATTGTTGCTCAGGAATGGATCCTGGTTTCTGTAGCCAACTTGTCAACGGGTGCCCAGGAGAAGCACTTGCCACGGTCCTTATCCTGGGCAACAATTGAGCCAGTATAAACTTCTTTAGAGTTTGTTTCACCATATTTAAATGGGTTGGGTGCACTTTGTTCTACTTCTCAGTTGAGACCACCCTGGCTTGGTTGAACCTGCTGGTAGTTTACACTACCGCCAGCACAGCTCTCAACATCATAGAAGCAGTTAAGCCCTCTGCCAATAACAAGGCAATCACAGCCTCAGCAGCTGCAAGAAGATCGCGCAAACAGACTACAAGCAGAGACATAACACCATTGCTCAGTTGATCCATTGAAACTTGTGCCACAAATACCATCTGCCTGCGACAAATAACTGGTGGGATCACAAGCCTGAACAAGTTACAGAAAATGAACATGTCAAACTACTGTGGGACTTCTGGATTCAGACAGACAGAGTTTTGGAGCACAATACTCCTGGCCTCATGATCGTGTTAAAAAACAAAGTATGGATCATTGATGTTGCAATCCCAGGCGACAGCAGGATTGAAGAGAAACAACTGAAAAAGCTGACACGATATGAGGATTTAAAGATTGAACTGCAAAGACTCTGGCACAAACCAGTAAAGGTGGTCCCAGTAGTGATCGGCATACTAGGTGCAGTGCCTAAACACCTTGGCCTGCAGTTAAACACAATCAGCGCTGACAAAATTACCATCTGCCAGCTGCAAAAGGCCACCTTACTGGGATCTGCACACATTATTCACCGATACATCACACACTCCTAGATACTTGGGAAGTGTTCGACTTGTGAGCCAACACAACAGCCAGCAGAGTGATCTCATCTTGTTGTGTTTCAAATAATAATAACAACTTTATTCTTATACCCCACCACCATCTCTCCAAGGGGACTCAGGGTGCCTTACATGGAGATAGACCTTTGTCCAGTGTCAGCTGCCAAGTTTTTGGGGACCTTGGCAAGGCATTCTCAGGGCACCCCCTCCACTGCAAAGTGTTGCTGCCCACACACGCTTTATCTACTTTTGGTACATGACCACATATTCATTTGTGTTCTGACTAGAGACAAATTGAGACTGTTCTGTCTCCACAGTGTATTTCTCTTTTGCTTGTTTTGAGTAGGTAAATGCAGTGGCAACAAGGATGGAACTGAAGAGAGAAGAGCTCTAGAAAGTGGCAGTGGGTCTCCTGCTGTCGGTGTGGCTGGAGCCCAGCAGTGCTTATCACTAATGACAGCTGTCAAATTGCTTTGTCTAACAGTACACCTTTAGAACTCTCTTCAGGTGAGAAACTACCCAGTGCCAAGCAGCATCCATCTAAAAAGAACTGCCTTTGAAAGCATGGATCAAGCCACCTGTCACTAGGTCCAATCCACATCTACTAAGGCAAAAGCATAGATGCCCTTTGCTGATAGCCACTTTATATAGTCTCCATTTTTAATGTAGATTAGCACCCTTTAATAGAGAAAATGAAAGGTTCCTTACCTCTGCTATGGAAGATTTGTTCTGGAAAGCAACTATTAAGCCAGATGAACAGATCTTTGCCTTCTTGATAGAGGAAACAGCAGGGCTGGGGAATTTTTCCGGACTGGAGTTTGGATTTCCTCATCCCACTATCCCGTATCAGCTAGGATAAGGCCACATCCCTGTTACCTCTGTCATAATTGGCCAAAGAAGACAAAAGGAAAGAGAGAGAAAACAACTGAGCTACCATCTCAGGGATGTAAAGGATCTCAGGAAGGACCTTGTGCCAGCTGGCATCACCTGCAGACTGGAAACAGGAAAGCAGGTAGCTTAAACTGGTTTTTCTTTACTTATGGGAATTTTTCTGTAAAATTGCTACAACAGCAATCCCTCGATTAAAATATTAAAAAGCATGAAACAAGTGCCAGGAAGCCTAAATACCCTGAAGGCCCTAGACCACTGCTGATATTGAAACTAAACAGTCAGGCATGAGTACTTGGATTGGGCACTGTCAAAGAAGATTGGGTGATGTATGCTTTAAGGAAGGCAATGGAAACCTCGGTATTCCTTGCCTAAGAAAATTCACAGGGCCACCAGTAATTGGCAATTGACTAGAGCCAAGGTGGTAGTTTAGGCATTGAGACCAGAATGCTGTACACTTGGGTTTGAATACCCAAGTGTACAAGTGTAGCCATGGAAATCCACTAGATGATCTTCAGTAAAACACACTCTCTTGGGCTCAGAGGGAGAAAAAGAACACCCCCGCCCCCAAACAAATCTTCCCAAAACCCTATGATAGGTTTGCCTTAGGTTCACCATAAGACAGAAATGACTTCAAAGCACCCACACCCAACAAGAACAAACATCAATGTGATTTGATTTGATTTTTCAGCTTGTCAAAGATTAACTTAATGTGTGAAATCATTTCTATCAACTTTCATGTCCTTGTGTTAGTACCAAGATTAGCATGCCTATCGATTTCAAACTCCGAGCAATAAACATTTACAGTCTTTTCCTGAGAACTCTCCTTGCAGAGAAATAGCTTTACAAATGCTGAACACACACAAATGAACTGCACAAAAATGCTCCAATTTTAAAGAGGTTATAAAGTAGATAGCCTTTGCATTTTACACTATCCATTTCCTTAGTAATGAGATGCTGCAGGGGGTCTATCAGAGGGATATGGTAAATCTATTTTGACCAAAAAAAAGGTACTGGGTCTTCAGGGTAGAATGATTTGTATTTACTGACTATGTGAGGACAGGATGATCCTTGGTGTGAATCTGGATCTAGAATACTGCTTCATAAACTGTGGATTCCGACATCAAATGGGGTCCCCTTCGCCCAATGTTGGGATCCCAAAAAAATTGGCAACAGTAAAAGGTTTTTCAATGTCTCCTGTTGCACACAAATCTGTTAGCAACAATATTCATGCCTTTGTTCTGCAGCAGCTATCCAGACGCACAAAACTCAAGAAGAAGGTAAATCAAGACCTGGTTATGGGACCAAGCGTTTGATCAGTGAGCAGCAAGTGGAAGAAGATCACACAATTTATGGCAATGAATTGACCCGGACTGGTTTTTGGATGTCGATTTTAATGGATGTGTCTTAATTAATTGTTTTAATTGTTCCAATATTTTTAATATTTTGATTCTACTGTGGTTGTTTTTATGATGCTAGCATCATATGATGCTTTTGTTAGGCCGCCCTGAGTCCCCCTTCGGGGGGAGAGTGGTGGGGTATAAATATAGGAAATAAATAAAATAAATTCAGTGTTGACAGTGGACTCTGCAGAAAATGCTTAAGCAGCACAACACAAAAAGGAAAATCAACCTGTTTAGTAAGCCTTGCAAATGCTGATTTATTATCAGTAAATGACTGATTTTATGTCTACTGTATATATTTTTATTTATTTATTTATCATTCTTGTATGCTGCCACTCTCCGAGGGCTCGAAGCAGCTCACAAGCACAAGCATAAAACAGATAAAAACATCAATTAAAGTTATTCTAAAATTAAACTAAAACTAACTGTGTGGGATTACAGAAATGCCAGTTTGAAGACATAGATTTTACAGGCCCTGCAAAAAGAAATAAGGTCTTGCAGGGCACGTACTTTTGCTGGCAAAGTGTTCCAGATAGTTGGAGCTGCCACAGAAAAGGCCCTGCGTCGGGTCGATGCCAGACGGATGATCTTGCCTATATACTTGGGGTCACATAAAAATTTATCAGATGGAAAGGGGTCACAAGTGGGAAAAATATAAAGAGACCTGGTCTATTTGAGATCTTCCCTGATTTGTGAGCCAGAACTGCATACACTTCAAAGGTTTCTTTTCCTCACAGAGACTCTATAGTGGCAACCAGGGGAAAAGAAGCTCAGTTTGTCTGTTAATAAAACATTGTTATAATTTGACGAGAGAGAGAGAGAGAGAAGCCCTGATCTAGAAAACCTGGGTTCAAGCTCATCTATGTCATTTCTATGGCACCCAAAGTGACCTATTCCATCCTGTCAGACTGTGAAAAGAAAAACAAATGCTTATTACTAGAAGGATACCATGGGGGCGATCCAGAGCCTCGGTACAACGGCCAAGAAGGACTTCTTTCTTATTCCTGTGGGATCTGTATTAAAGGTTAGTAGTAATCCAAACCTAGCAATCACCACTGGCATAGTAGGCATGCTCCATAGGATTTCCTTGGTAGTAACAAGGATAATATGTCTTCCTGGCTGACTGATTATCAGAAAATCAGCTTTTGACAGCAGTCATCCCAGCATTGTTGATGATCTAATTACTTAGAGCAGAGATTTCCAAATTATGTGTCACGGCATGTTAGTACAGGGGTCCCCAAACTAAGGCCAGGGGTCCGGATGCAGCCCTCCAAGGTCATTTACCTGTCACCCTCCCTAAACTTTAGACTTAGGGTCACCCTAAGTCTGAAACAACTTGAAGACACACAACAATAGTCCTAATTAGCTTGACTATCCCATCAGCCAAAAGCAGGCCCACACTTAGCACTAAAATACTGGTAAGTTTATGTTGGTTAAAAGTGTTCTTCAGTTTAAATATTATATTATTCTTTCATTTTTTTGCATTGCAGACAATATATGTGTAGTATGCATAGGATTTTGTTCATGTTTATTTTTTAAAACTATAGTCCCATCCCATCCCCCAACAGTCTTGGGGATTGTGAACTGGGCCTCATCTTAAAAAGTTTGAGGACCTGTGTGTTGGTGTATTGACTACACTGTGTGTAATAACACATACATTATGAGAAACCTCTGAGCCTATGTGAAATAAATAATAAATTATATATTTTAAAATATATAAATACAGTAGAGTCTCACTTTTCCAATATAACCAGAATGGCAGAAGGTTGGATAAGCGAAAATGTTGGATAATAAGGAGGGATTAAGGGAAAGCCTATTAAACGTCAAATTATGTTATGATTTTACTAATCAAGCTCCAAAACATCATGTTTTACAACAAATGTTTTACAACAGAAAAAGCACTTCAATACACAGTAACATTATGTAGTAATTACTATATTTACGAATATAGCAATGTACGTCGCAATGTATTGAAACAGCTGTGGATCTGGGCAGGAGGCAGACAGCATTAGATAATTCAGAAACTTGGATGAGTGAAGGTTGGATAAGCAAGATTCTATTGTAAAGGGTTTTCATGAGATACAGTGTGTGTCCATACAGTACATTATTACAATTTCTGTATGTGCCTGTATCTCTTATAAGGGTTGGTTTAACCCAGGCACAGGCAAAGTTGGCCCCTCCAGGTGTTTGGGACTTCCAACTCCCAAAATTCCAAACAGCCGGTTTGCCCGTGCCTGGTTTAACCTCAGGTTGCCAGTCTAAAAAAAATATCAACATGAAATGTGTGGAAAGTTCAGACTTGGAGGCTGGAATGCTATTTTCAAAGAAGAAGAGAAAGTCCAAAAAGTGAAAACAATATGCCTTTATGGATCATTGGTACGTAGTATCACAAAGTTGGAGGGCAAAGCGTTACAAGAAGACATTCAGCTAAAAGCCCTCAGCAAGGCTAGAAACTTCTGGCAAAGGTAACATAATTTGTAACAAGATAAACGGGAAGATTGGAGCAATTTGAACTGTATCCAAGCATCCTTCCAAGATCACCTTGGCTAAAAGAAAAATTAACACCCATCTGGGAAAAGTATGTTTCACTGCTGCCAAGAAAGGAATATGGCAATTAAAAAAAATATGCAAGCACCTCCTGGAAATGAGAACAGGCACTGTGACTCCAGACAGTGAACAGGAGGGTAATGAGAAGACAAAAAGGGTCAAATTGGCATTCATTTCTCTTGCTGTGGTTATGAAGGCGACAGACCCTCCAAATATAGAGCACTGCAAGGGTAGGCAAGCTCTCATTTATTTCACTGCTAATTCCAGAAGTGATATAAAAAAGGAAACTAATAATCTAATGTGTTGCAAGAGACAGGCCTAGAAATAAAATAGTACATCACCCTGTATGCAAACACTGGGTCATGAGGTTAGCCTGAGATCTTAGCTCAAGACAAAAACTGAGGACAACTAAAACAGCATGTAGAAATTTGGGGAGCCTCTGACTGGAAAGCCTAACTCAGGGCTGTCCCTACTATGAGGCTAATTGTTTCTAGGCACAGTTGTATATGTCAGTGTTTCTCAACCAGTGTGCCATGGCACACTAGTGTGCCGTGAGCGATCATCAGGTGTGCCGTGAGAAAAGCTCTCTGCCCCCCTCCTTCCCCCCTCCTCCTGCCGAACTCCTGCTGCTTGGGAGAGGAGGAGGAAGGGCCAAGTGGCGGCGAAGAAAAAGAAGAAGGGGCCGGGGCGCCGCCTCCTTTGGCCATTTCCCCAGCCAGCCTCCAATCCGCCATGACTCCCGCCACGACTCTCACCCCTCGCTTGCTGAAGCCGCGCGGAGGAGCCCCATCTACTGAAGCCCGTCCACCACTCATGCTTCTCCTCTGTGGGACAACTGAAGCTGGGGGAGGAGGCAGGGCATGGCGTGGCCTGGCTCCGCCCCCTCCCACAGCTTCAGTGCTCCCACAGCTTTGCCAGCCTTGAGGGGGCAGTGCCAAGCCAGAGGGGGCAGGGCATGGAGTGGCCTGGCTCCTCCCCCTCCCCCGGCTTTGGCACTCCCAGCAGCTGCTCCCAGCAGGTCACCATCCCCCAGCCATTCTTTACTGTGTTAGAGTGTCATTTTGGTTGGTGGTGTGCCCCCGGATCTTTTAAATGTTAAAAGTGTGCCACGGCTCAAAAACGGTTGGGAAACACTGGTATATGTACTATATCGGACCTGTCCAACAGGCGGGCCGTGGGCCGCACACGGCCCACCAGCCCCTTGGATGCGGCCCGCCTACCCTCCTGCAAGAAATTTGCTGTTTTTTTAACTCTGCCTCCACCTCTTCCTCCTCGCCACCGGCACCACGCCTGACGTCACCCAGCCCCGCCAAAAAGGGGCAGGCCGCGCAGGACGCCGGGCATGCACGGCAGGGCGGGAGCGGCGAGGCACCCTCTGCCATGTCCCTGGCTGTTGCAGCGGCCACGCCCGGGAGCTTACCTTCCTTCTCCGAAGGAAGAGAAAGGAAGGTAAGCTCCTGGGGCAGCTGCTGCAGCAGCCAGGGACATGGCGGAGGGCGCCTCGCCACTCCCGCCTGCCACGCATGCCCGTGAGCGGCCCTGCCCCCGAAAGTGGTTCCGCCTCTGCGAGCGGCCCCGCCCCCACTGCGGCCCCCCAGGTGATCAGTGACCGGAATTCCGGCCCTTGGGCCGGTAGAAGTTGGACAGCCCTGTACTATATAACCTTCCTCCCTCTGATGTGGAATTGTAACATTCACAGTAAAATTGGCCCAGTTGTATGGAGTTGTAGTCTTACAATGCCATGGGAGTTGTAATCTTACAACACCTGTGCCAAAGAGTGCTGGTACTTCACCAAACAACAAATCCCAGGATTTCATAGAATGGGCAGTTAAAGTGGTGTCAAAGCACATTAATTCCACAATTTATTTATTTATTTATTTATTTATAAATTCGATTTGGTAGACCGCTCTCTCTGGAGCCCAGAGCGGTTTACAGCATAAAATCAATAAAACATCAATAAACAGATAAAAGACGTATACCCAAAAGCCACCCACCCCACAAATGATCCCTGCAACCAATAATACACAATATGGCAGGACTGTTGGCAGCTGGCAACTAAGGAGGCATCAGTTGGGACCAAATGCCTGCCTATATAGCCAAGTCTTCACAGATGCAGATGCACCCCCAAGTTATCACCGCACAATTATACCACTATACTGTTTTTTTTTATTTTTACTATAGCAACATCTGACTGACATTTTAAGAAAGATTTGGGATTTCTTGGCCCCAGAGTTCTAGTCCCACACCAAATTACAAACCCTAGGAATCCATAGGATGTTGCAATGGCAGCCAGAGTGGAATATAACACTATATTTTTGTAGTGTGAATGAGCCTATTCTCAATCTCCCTCATCGGAGACCTGAACCTTTAAAATGAGGTGTAATAATAATAATAATAATAACTTTATTTTTATACCCTGCCAACCATCTCCCCTTGGGGACTCGGGGCGGCTTACAAGGGAAAAGCCCAAAAGACAGTTAAAAACACAATGTAACGGTAAAAGCCATTCTTATTAGTAGCTGTGCCAAAGATCTGAGTTAGAGACAAAGAAAAAATAGATTTGGAGGAATATTACATTGTGGCTAATTTGTAGATATCTGGGCTATACTTCTATTCCCACTCAATTCAGTATGTCTTAACTTCTGAAGAGCTATGGACAGGTTTTACAGTATTTTACGGCTAAGGGGTGCCCTTTATATTTTCCATCCTAGTTGCCAATATAGCTTGAACTGTGAAACCCATTTATCTCTTTTGTTCTCTGTGTACAGTATTTTAAAGTTCTTATGCCAGCCATTCTGTGATGTTTTTCCAAAAACTAAAAATCTATGTGTCTATATATATATATATATATATATATATATATATGGATTTTTTAAAAAAAAATCAATACATTTTTCACGTAATTGCTTGCTTAATTTCTCATCTGTCATATAGGATGTTTCATTTGAACTACTTTATTTTTTAATTTCATTTTGGCAGATGCAGAAAGTACATTATGACAGGAAGGGTTTGAGAACAAGACCGTTCAAGCAATTAGAGTTTTGTTGACCGGGGGGGGGGGAGGTTCTGTGTAATATCCTATGGGAAAGAATGAAATTAAACAAGTAATGGGAAATATGTTATTGAAGTGTGATTTTGAAAAAGAATTAAAAGTAAGCATTACTTTTAGTGACAACAGCAGCAAACTTTAAAAAAGGAAAACATAACCTCATAGTCTTCCTATCAGGAGAAAAAGATTGAAATGAATTCTCCTTGTGTGAAAAACTAGTAGCTGTATATGTAATGGACTTCATAAAAATGCTTGCTAGTAAAGAATTGAAGGGTTCAAAGGAATGTAAACTAGAATGTCTCATTTGGCTCACAGCCTTACCTGGCTCTCTCTTATAATGATGATGATGATGAGGAGGAGGAGAAAAGTTGACAACAGATTATAAGTGTAGATTCTGCAAGGAAGCAGATGAAACAATGGCTCACATACTCAGCTGCTGTAAGAAGATCATGCAAACAGACTATATTCAGAGGCATAATACCGTTGCTCAGATGATCCATTGGAACTTGCGCCACAAATACCATCTGCCTGTGACAAAGAACTGGTGAGATCACAAGCCTGAAAAGACTACAGAAAATGAACACGTCAAACTACTCTGGGACTTCCAAATTCAGACTGACAGAATTTGAAGCACAATACTCCTGACCTCACAATCGGGGGGGGACGGGGGGACCAATATGGATTGTTGATCTTTCAATCCGAGGTAACAGCAGAATTGATGAGAAGCAACTGGAAATGCTTACATGATGTGAGGATTTAAAGATCGAACTGCAAAGATTCTGGCACAAGCAACTAAATGTGGTCCCAGTGGTGATCACTCTGGGTGCAGTGCCTAAAGGCCTTGTAATGTGTTGATATACTAGATAATAACAACGGATATTGATTTATCATAATTTACTTGGGTAGTATATCTTTATTGTTGTTGCCAGGGTTCTGCCCTGCCTTACAGGTATCCGACTGTGTGCAGCTGTCACAATGTGCAGGATGGGGCTTTCCATCTTCCTGACGATTGACACAATTTAGCTCTGGTGTGCTCACTAGTGTCCTGTGAATGGGGACCACACACATTATGTCTGGATTCATTGGCAACTTATTCATAAACATATTAATGAATAAGTTGCCCATGAGCAAAGCTTTTCAAGTAGCTATTATGCACTCTGAATGTGTTTCTAAGTAGTCTGCTGGTTTGGTAAGAAAGAACAAGCAGGCATTTGGTTGATATAAATGTATGTAATCAAACAATCCTTATAATAAGTACAATAATTGTCTGGTGTTTATACTTAAAGATAAACATGCACATTTAAATTGTCTCTCCATTCCCAGTCCATCTTTCTTGCTGTGTGAATTCCATAGATTCATCCATATACCCATGACAGACATACAAAGTATGGGCAATTAACATTGAGGGTGAATCTTTCCTATCATGCAGGATAGAAATTAATAATAATAATCTTTACTTAGATCCCACCCTATCTCCCCAAGCGGAGTCAGGGCTGTTAAACATTTTACTACTATATATTTGTAGTAAAATATATTTCTATAACTCTGTTCAGGTACAGAACTTTGAGGGGGGGTTAAATGACCGTTCCCAGAATTTCCCAGCCAGCATGGTCAGTGGAGAGTTCTGGAAGCTATCATTCAAAAAAGTAACTTCTCTGAACTCCCCCCAGGGGTAATTTCTTTAAACTGAAGAGGAAGCCAGGGAGGTATTTTCCAGCCCCACACACTCCCTCTCAAGTCTTTCTTCCTGCTGATGCAAAGAAACTGTAAACTGTACAGCTGTACACATAGTTAAAGAGCACCATGAGATCAGGAGACCTGTTTGGAAAGAGTTCTCCAGTGTCACCTGGAGTTTAGTAATTGCAGCCACATTTACTTCAGCGCAGTTGCAGCTCCTTTGCAGGTCTTTCCCATCTACGTAAGAAGGAGCAGACTGAAGCATGCAGCCACAGCTCCCTCTACATTGTTTCAATAATTTTACACTATGCATCAAAACCAAGTCAGAACAAAATATTAAATAATTTAAATATGAAGGTATTGTAGCCTGAATTCTTTGTATATATGGGGGGAAATAATAAATGTTCATTTTTGTATAGCTTTTTTTTCATGTCAGGAGCAACTTGAGAAACTGCAAGTAGCTTCTGGCATGAGAGAATTGGCCGCCTACCCAGGGGACACCCGGATATTTTGATGTTTTACCATCCTTGTGGAAGGCTTCTCTCATGTCCCCACATAGGAAGCCGGAGCTGACAGTGGGAACTCATCCACGCTCTCCCTGGATTCGAACCTGTGACCTGTCAGTCTTCAGTCCTGCCGGCACAAGGGTTTAACCCATTGCACCACCGGGGGACTATTTTTATATAGTGAGACTCCTGTATTTTATGTGGTATCTTGTGGATACATGTCTGTTTTTTCTTGGTTGCACAGGCACCACTGCTGATGTTGACTAGGATTTGACACAGATCTCTGCAGCTGGTTGGGAGCAGCAATGGTGTCATGAAAGATGAGGTGATGATCCAATGGGGCTGATGTAGTCTCAGTCCAGCTGAGCCATGTATACTCTAATCCACCACTGCAATGTGTTTGGAAGGATGCATGTGACCACCTCCCAGAGCCAGTTTGGAACATTTCTGCTCTGCACTGGTTCCAGATTTACTAGCCAATGTAGTTATTGGCGATGATATTTACTTCAGCGGAAGTGATGTAGAGTCCAGTTCTTGTGAGACTGGATAATTTAAATGCTACATTCCCTCTACCCTACCTTTGCTTTTTCTGATATATCACCAACTGGTCTTTTCCATGTAGTCCTTGTCACCTGCACAGCCATGTAAGAGATTGTGTTACTTTATTGCTCTTTAATTTACAGACCTTTCTTATCTGTGAAAGTAAAGGTCAATTCTATTACATCATATCTCATTTACTTGTTTTTCTTTTATCAAACTAACCTGACAACTCTTGCTTAGTCTCCTTTGCCTCCACAAGTGTCACTATGTTCTGTTGTTTACTTTCAAGTGTTTCCAATTTATGGCCACTCTAAAACAAACCTACCATGAGCTTTTCTTGACCATATTTATTTGAAGTGAATTTTGCCTTTGGCCTCTCCTGAGGCTGAGATTATGATTTGCTCAAAGTCATCCAGTCTCTAGTCTTTAGAATTAGAATCCAGCATTCAAACTGCACACTGGTTCACCATTGTGGTCAGGTTCATACATAATAATAAGACAGTTCATGGCTTTTTGGATTCTGGATTGTTACTGTGTCTGAGCCTATACCTGCACACAAAGAATCATAACTTTAAAAATGCTCTGCCATTTGCTTATGAACTTTGGCTTGTTTGAAGAATGGCTTCTGATTTCATTTGAATTTAGTGTCATTTATTGCCCCAGCTTATATCCTTGGTGGCATACAGTTTGATAAGTTAACAACAGAACAGGAGACAATTACATCAGAAATGTGGAAAGTAGACTATGTTTTGGTAACTTGTTAAATTAGTACAAATTGGTGTCAGATAAAATTGTAGAAGAATTAATACCTAAAGTAACAAGCTGCAATTGATTTAAAAGCAATTAACAATAACAAAAGCAACAAACCCCAGCTAACACAAAGCATGGGTTACAATTACATGTAAATACAACCATATTTTGTTATGGTATGAGTTGCTCAATTCTAATACCTCTCTGTGTAGTCTGTAGTAAGTTATACAAAAGGCCCATGTTGAGTCTACTTCCATTTTCAAACCTTTTCTCCTTGTGCTGTGTTAACAGGATGCTTCTTACCTGTGCATTATGACCCCACATTCCCTGCATTGCACACCTTAAATCATACAGAGCATATACCGTATTTAATTGATTCAAAGATGGCATTGATTGTAACACACACACTAATTTCAGTAACAATGATGTTGAACATGAATTTAGGGGGTCCTGCCAAGTCAGAGACAAGCCACACCCATAAAAGAGGATCTGGACACCTGACGAGACAGAAGACACCCAGACAGATTTTCGCTAAGTTTCCCAATAAATCTCACCAAGTTGAAGAAAAAGCCACCAAGATGTTTCTTTCCCAGCTGGAATGGATGACGACCGCAATCCCCGACATGACTTGGAGAAAATAACACAGTTTTTATAGAAAATACAGAGCTGTCAAATTCAAATTTCCCACCCCCCTCCCCCCCCCCAGCCGGCTTCACACTGATTGGTTGAAGTCATCAGCTGACGGGGAGGTGCGGTCGGCTAAGCTGTGCTCTGCCCAATCAGAGCACTTTCCCCACTTCGGCTCCTAAGCCAACGAGGAGGCAGAAGGCATGACTGGAGAAAAACAATGAATGGTACATGTAGGGTGACAGGATTAAGGTGATTAAGGTTTGCAAAATGGCTTAACTATTGCTTAAGCCCTCGAGTCAAGCCTGGGTTATTATGTTGGTTCTTTGAATCATCATCTTTCGTGTAGCCCCAAAGGGCTAGACCCTTTGTCTCACAGTCCTGGAATATGGAGTTCATTGATGAAATTTGAGGCTGGTTTCGGCCAGTTGGGTTGGCACAATGGAAAAGGCTGTGGTGAAGTCCTAATTCCTTGCAGACAGGAATACACCCTTTGTGTCGAGTGATTCAAATGTCCATAGACCTTATCATTCCAGGTGATCTGGCATTGCCCTCCAAAGCCTGGATTTTGATAAGAGCCATTTATCTATTGTACATGCAAGTGCACTTGGTGAAATCTTTTGTCGGGAAGCACTGGAGGGGGCTTCCAGAGTCAGGAGGATTGCTGGTTTTATGAAAGCAGTGACTTTTCCTTCATTTTTCATATAGATACATACACACACATGGGGAATGGGAATTGAGGCAAGGAAACATACAAGGAGTTCATAGGAGGGGAGGGGAAATCACATTAAACCCCCCCCCCCCCAATGTCCATTACAGTTTAAAAGTTTTCAAAAGTTAATCAAAAGTTAATCAAAAGTTCCCAAAGTCCATAAAAGCTGATAAAAGTTTCCAAAAAGTTCATGAGAGTTAGGGAAAGTTCACAAAAGTTCTTGAGGAATTAATATGAGTCCACAGAGTGGGTATTTGAGTCAATGGGAGCACTGAGAAGTCTGAGTCCATTCATAGAAAAAAGGGAATTTTTAAGATCCAATTTATGAAAGGGCAGAGCAGCCGGCCAGGGGTCAGGGGATCCCAAGGGGTGACCACAGTGGCTTCCCTGGGGTCGACAGGCTTCTGGATACGTCCACAATGGAGGCACGAACATCACTGCAGCGTAGAGTCATGGATTGAAGCCAGATGGTCCCCACATGAGGTTTTGAGAAGGAAATGGTTTTTCCGGGGCACAGGGGTCCATTCAGCAAAAAGTGAGATAGCAGTTAGTCTTAGAATTAGTCAAGGAAAAAGATGGCACTGGTTTGGAGTCGATCTGTTGAACCGTGGATACGGGGCCCAATGGGTTTCCATATCAGTGATTCAGAGGAACACAGTTTCAGCCTCCCCGGGACTCTGTTAGAGCATCCCGGGTGAGCCAGCAAGGATCTGCGGCTCCTGAATTGAAAGGTTTATACTTGTTAAGGTTTGAGACAGTAAAGGGACACAATGTATCAATATGGAGAAGTTAAAGGAAAGGATACTTTTTATTAAGGGTTGTTACATTGAAGCAGGGGAGCTCAATTTAGTGAGGAAAAAAGGAAGAAATAAGTCATCATTGTTAAAGTTGCTGCAGGAACCACGTCTCCCTACCTTTGTTCTGTCCAGATGTTTGGGAACTGCAGAACTCCCTGCTGTGGCTCAAATCAAACTGAAAGCAGGGGCCTGCAGGTTCGACCACACCACCAACAAAAATCTTTACACATACATGCATAAACTTATATGCGTGTGTCTGTGTCTGTGTGTGCAGTTCCAAAATGCACCCCATTTTTAGAGATATTTCTATGGGGAGAAAGTGTGTCTTATACTCGAGAAAATACAGTACTAGTTTCCATCCAGTTTACCATACAAAAAACAATTCCAAAGTAACTTTTCCGAAGGAATCCACTGACAATACACTTTTGTATATAGAAAAGGCCCTAAATGATCAAATGGATTCTCCTCTTAAATTCATTTTAGGGAAATAAAGACAGACTGAGCTGCCAGTTTATTTTCAAGCATTTTTTTTCCTGCATGGGATTGGCCCCAGGATTTGGCATATTCAGGAGTGTGGCCTTGTTTGAACACCACACTGGGAACCTCCTGCCATTTATTAGACTGGAAATTTCAAAGACTCTCTCATCCAATCAGCACTGCTTGTTTTTACAAAAGGAGGTCGATATTTGAGTTGGCGTAATCTCTTTAAGTGCAAACAATAGCTCCCAGAGAGGAGCTTATTTATTTTTTTATGTCTCCATGGAAACTTCATTGCTGGGTGGAAGAAGCTGAAAGTCAGGCTTTATAGGAAAATTAAACACATGCAGATATGATCTGGGGACAAGCTCTGTGTGTGTCCCGAGAGCCCAGATTGCACATATGCAGCTTTGGAGATAATAGCTTCCTCTGCAGCCATCTCGAGGTCAAGCCCTACCAAATCTGTGTGTTCCATGAATATTGTTAATTATCTGAGGCTCCTTCAAATGATTGCTTGGTGTATGCTTTATTGGATATAAATAGTGGAAAGTGGTTTGGCATCATTTAAGTTAGGTTGGGGTGGGTTGTTAGATGGGACGTGTTTACAGTAAAGGCCAGCATTCTTCTTCTAAGCTTGGCGACACTGAAAACATGACATGAAAAGCTAAAGAAGTAACAAAAATGATTTCTGAAGGGAGCACGAAATATTTTAATGGTAGGAGCTTGTGAGATACATGCTGGGTTTTGCGTTGAATTTTCCCTGAACATTCCCTAATAATACAAACAAATCCAGGGTATGCTGTCACATGTGAAGGCCCTATACATATCTGTGGCATACCATGTACAGATGCATGGATGGCATGAGTTTCTGCAAGTTCTCAACCAGTAATCACCTGGCAGATATGAGCAGTCTTTGCTTGCAACTTTTCATTGTACTTGGGGTATACAAAATAATACAAACCTTGTGTAAGCAGATAGCCACTTTGGAATAGTTCATTTTCTGAAGCTATGAGCCAACGATAGAAGGTGATGTCACCTGAGGTCCACAGAAGGCTTGCCCACCCAGCAACTTGATAGACTACTACATTGTGTGCTTCACATAAGAAAGAGCTAGGAGAGCAGACATGGGGTATAAGTACATGGGGTATAACTACATTGTATAATTAATGTTGCTTGACACCATCTTAGCTGACATGGGCCAAAGGCTCTGGAATCATTACTGTAGTTTTACAAGGTCTTTAGCCATATTTGCCAAAAAATGCTGGTGCCTCACAAAACTAAAACTCCCAGGATTCCATAGCATTATGCCAATGCAGTTAAAGTGGTGTCAAACTGCATTCATTCTCCAGCACAGCTCCCTCTTGTAGAAGTACCAGCAAGAACAGCAGATTACCAAAACACTCCATGTAGGCCATTCAGAGTGGTGATGTCCTTATGTTGGAGTGATTCTAAAAACAACAATATTGGGATGTTAATCATTTGCATTAAGAAATTTTCTCTGGTACATAAAAAGCCCAGCATAAACATAATGGAACTAAAGCAGGTATGTGGACTGAAGATGTTTGTTGTTTATTCATTCATTTCTGACTCTTTGTGACCTCATGGACCAGCCACACCAGAGCACCCTGTCGGCCGTGGCCATCCCCAGGTCCTTCAGACTCAAGCCAGTCACTTCAAGGATACCATCCATCCATCTTGCCCTCTTCCTTTTCCTTCCAGTTTCCCCAGCATCATTATCTTCTTCAAACTTTCCTGTCTTCTTATTATGTGGCCAAAGCACTTCATCTTTGCCTCTAACACCTTTCCCTCCAGTGAGCAGTCGGGCATTATTTCCTGGAGTATGGACCAGTTAGATCTTCTTGCCATCCAAGGTACTTTCAGAATTTTCTTCCAACACCACAATTCAAAGATAGTGAACAACTGAAGATAGTGATGTTGCGTTCCCCCTTAATTTTGGTGAAAGGGGCATTCAAAGGCTGTCTAGCAGAGGCCTATGTCTGCTCTAAAACTGGAGCCTTTCCTTTGGGAAGATGAAACTACCCATCAGTAGTAGGACACTCTAAGCCTGGAACTCTTTGCCTTATTAACACTGAACACTGGGCTCAGTAAACTGGATTCCAGAAGCTGTGCATGAAAGGCTGCCACTCAAAGTGTTTCCTTTGGCTTCAGGGTAGTGCCTTCATCCCTTTCTTCCTTCACATTGCCTCCTCTGCCAATTACTATGGAAACTTGGATCTTATAGTATCAGGATGGGCATTTAGCATTCTCATTTAGGGAGCTCCGTCCTTTAATAGGTTTCTAAATGCCCCTTTCTAGACAGTAGAACTATAATTGACGTGTGTTCAGCACAAGCCACCAATCTGCAGAGGATACATTTCTAACTGGAACATGGTTACCCGAAATTGTAGTTGCAACCAAGTGCCATCACATTAACTTACCTTTTCTCCCAGCACAGCATAAGTTGTGTTGAAGGATCTAGACCAGTGGTTCTTGGCCATTTTTCCTTTTTTATTTTTATAATCTGGAATGCCTCTAGTGGTGAGGCCCATTGTGGGGTCTTCTTATAAATTATATCTTTGTACTTATTCCAGATTTTTAGTAGTGGAGCTTTTATTATGTGGTTTCTAAATCCTTTGTCTTGTTTAATTCTATCATATAATAAATAGCCGTGCCACCCATATTTGTTCTCCCATCCTTCCGCGTTTAGTAGTTTGTTGTCCTTCAGTAGCATCCACTCTTTTATATTATCCAGGCAGTTCGCTTCATAGTATGCCAGGAGGTCCGGGAGGCCGAAGCCTCCATTCTGTGGGGGGTCCAATAAGTATTTCTGTCTTATTCGTGGTTTTTTCCCTGACCAGATAAAATCTGCTAGGTCTGCCTGCCATCTTTTAAGTAGGGATTGATTTTTTAAGATAGGTAATGTTTGAAGTAAGAAGTTTATTTTAGGAAATATCTTCATTTTGATTAATGATATCTTTCCTAGTATGGATAGATTTAATTTCTTCCAATTTTTCAGATCTTCATTTATTGATTTCCAAATTTTCTCATAATTATTTTTCACCAATTGACAATTTTTTGCAGTCAAATTTATTCCTAGGTATCTTACTTTCTTGGCTATTGGAATGCCAAATTTCCTTTCTAGCCTTTCTGCTTCTATATTGTCTATATTTTTGATCAGTATTTGCGATTTATTTTTATTTAATTTAAATCCCGATATTTCTCCAAATTTTTCCAGTGGTTCTTAAAGTGTGCTCCGCGGACCCCTTGGTGCTCTGCGAAGCATACTGAGGAGCTCCACACTTCCTTCCTCCTCCCCTCCAAATTTTCCCTCCTATTTCCTGCTCTTTCCCCTCCTCCCTCACCACCAAAAGTCTTGTCCCTCAGCTCCCGTGCCACCAAAAGCCTTGTTTCCTCACTTTTCTCACCACCCAGATCTTTTCTCCCTCACCTTCCTTGCTTCCAAACCCTTATTTCCCTCACACTGCTCAGGGGGTGCTTTGACTGTTTTCCCTGCATGTCAAAAGGTGGTTGGACTAGATGGCCCTTGGGGTCTTCCACTGAAATACTGTTAAGTTTATGTTGGTTAATATTGCTCTTCATTTTAAATATTGCATTGTTCTTTCTTTTCAATTAGTTCACACAAACACTCTCCATCTGCCACTGGCCCAGCCTGTCTGTCAAATTTGAAAACACAATGTGTCACAAATATATCCATGCCTGATAGATATATATAATATAGAATATAATATAGAATATAATATATAAACATTTATTGGGTATCCACAAGAAACGTTTGCTTCAAAATGGTCTCTGTGGCTGAAAAAGTTTGAGAACCGCTGATCTAGACATTCATAGAGACGTATGCCATACAATTGTATGAAGGACCTAGCAAATTCCTAGAAAGACCATTGAACTCTTGGTGCAGGTAAGTGAAACTGTGGCATAAAGGTTGCAAAGTTATAGGGGTCTTACTGTGTGTGTATTTTTAAGTCATTTGACTAATTATGTAGACTTCACACATTTCACAGAGTTTTCTTAGGCAAGGAATATTCTGAGGTAGATTTCCCAGTTCTTTCCTACACTCCACCTGTTTCAGTTTGGTAGGGACAGTCCCAGTTCCACTTTTTGTACTACTTTTGAAATGCCCGTTTCTGACACTCGCTTCCACTTCTCTTGTCTTTAGCTGCAAACTGAATTCAAAGTGCTAGAGTTATTTGTACTCAATTAACTCCATGGGGGGAGAGAAGAGGAGGGGTAAAATCTTTCAATTCCCATTAGACTCAGGCAAAAGCAAACTTCTGCAGCCTTCCCTGGCTTGTGTTGTCCTTCCCCGTAGTAACATTTGCCATCATGACCTCACACTTACATCCTAGTTTTCATGTGTGAATGGTTGGGGAGTGTGCAATTGAGTAGCAGGGCAAGGGGGGGGGTGGTTAGTACTTTAAAGTAGGCCAAGCAAATTACAAAGCTGTGTACCTCTGACAAAGTTCTGACAGATTCCTCCTTGACTGGAGAATAAAAAAGTACAATAAATTGTAATTTATTTCTTATTTTGAAAGCAGGGTTGTTTTTTTTTCTTGCAAGCCGCTAGGATCTTCTTTTCTCATGAGTAAGCTAATATTTCAGAAAGTGTGGGTCAGTGTTTAGAGGCAAGCGATATTTGTGCAAAGATGTGAGCCTATAAAGAGAAACCTGTACTCTGTCCTCTGAGCCAAATGACTTCAGTTCCTGTACACAGAGTGGGGAGGTGCAGAATAGAAGGAAAGGTTTGCCAAGAGCCTGGCTGGGGACTCTAATTGCTTCTGTATGTTCAATCCAAAGGCAGATTTCATGAGCACATAGTGTGTGCGTGTGTGCACACACACCACCTGCATCTTCAAATGATGCTGGTTCTGGATGCCTGCAGGACATGGCCACTTCCTGTTGAACAAAGAGGAAGGGATGGGGGTTGCTAGAAAATGGAAAATATGCAATTGTTCCCCTTCTTTATAGCAATTTAAGAATTCTAATTGCCATGCAAAGAACAGATGTTGGGGCTCTGATAAGGATTAGTACTGGGGGAAGTGGGAAAGTAAATTTCCCACTTCCCCCAGCTCTCATCGGGGTCTTGGTTGAATCAGGCCACCGACGTCTGTGATTTACTATGTCAACATTTATACCATTACTAAATGGTGTTATACAGTATATTGTCCACCCTTAAGCAGCCACTGAGGCAGTACTAGTACTTGATGTCAGAGTTAGCCACAGCTGCTGGGATTCGCCAACAGGGATTCCTTTAATGTAGTGGGGTGAAAGGAGGCACTTGTCATAATTCAATTGCATCCAGGGACATTTGGTATCAAAGAAATACAGTAAGATCTGAAGTTGGACAGTACTGGAACTGTATTCCCCTCACCTGTGGTGTGCTCAAAGTCAATGAAGTGGGGATCCAATTTGCAGCATGGGTCGGTTTCCCAAATCTCAGGGCTTGATCTTTCTTCTCTAATGCTCAGGGAAAGGGAGATGGATCTCTGGGTAAGAGCACTGCTTGGAAAAAGTGTGTGTGTGTGTGTGTTCCCCATTTGTTATGCTTGACATTTTGTCCTACTCTGCAAAATTGAGACTGATGGCTAATGCATCATGGGCAATGTAATCATCAGTAGGAGGTCCTCTTAGATCTCAAGCCCTGGGATTGTCCTGACCTGGCAATCCCAGGCATAAAAGCCTGTACCTGATGCCATTGCCTTTTAGAATTAGACTCTCACAGGTCAAAACAGAAGATATGAACAAAAAAGTAAGCACTTGTAGGAAACAGTACTGTCATTCCCTCACAGAGACTTTATTATTTCATCTAATTAAGCCTCCCTTACTTAGAAGTGGTTCAGTTCTTTACTGTATAGTTTATGGGAGGGAACTGTAGGTAGTGCTTTTCCTTTAAGATTCGCCCCCACCCCCCCAGGGACAGCACCTCATAGCCAGATCCAGCAGCTACCTTGAAGCCAGCCATTTAGAACAGTGGTTCCCAACCTGTGGTCTGTGGATCACCAGTGGTCCACAAGAACTAAAATATGGTGTGCGTCCTCACCATTACTAAACCATTACAACGAATGTGACTGGTCTGGCAAAACCCTCTTATAGTGCCGAGGCTTATTAAATATTATTTTCTGTGGGCGAAAAGATGGCGACTACCAGATGGTATATGTTCTGTATCGCAACTAGACCTGATGTGGTCTATCCAATGCAATTTTCTGAATCAGCACCTCAAATAACAAAACCGAATCTAAAGTTGACCAAAAACTGATTCGTAACCCTTTTGGTACTAATGTTAGAAAGTGGTCCCTGGTCAAATAGTCCCTGGTCAAAAAAAAAGATTGGGAACTACTGATTTAGTAGAAGGTGCTAAGGGGAGCTAGGAAGATAAACACATTGCACCTTAGAACAGACCTGGGCAATTACCGGCCCTCCAGGTGTTTTGGACTTCAACTCCCAGAAATCCTAGCCAGTTTACCAGCTGTTAGGATTTCTGGGATTTGAAGTCCAAAACACCTGGAGGGCCGGTAATTGCCCAGGTCTGCCTTAGAAGTTGGTGTTACAAGTTGAAGAAACTCTGCCATAGGTATATAGAAAACAAGGCCAAAAAAGGACATAGAAGAAAGGTAGAGAGAAACTGAGCCAAGCCTCCAATTTTTCCTACATATTTTAGTTGTTAGTCCTGGGAAGAGTTGGAATTTTGACTTTCATTGCTCTATTAAATCCCTTGTTAACTGTTCACCTGTGTAAATCCAACACTGTTCCTGGTGAGATTAGAGCACCTTCAATAATTAGCTCGGGGGACAGAACAGGTACCATTCTTCCAATAAGATGGGAAAGTCCCCCACTACAGCCAGCTTCCAGGCTATCTCTGTGAAAAGGGCATAGGGATTACACACTACTGAGTTTTTAAATTAATAAGAATGTTAACCAAGATGAGTAAGCATTTACATCTGTTCTCGGGACTTCTTCCAGCCCACAGTAGAGCTGGAATCTGGCTTGTTGGAAAGGGGCTAGAATCTCTGGTCTACAACACCCCTCAAAGCTCACTACCCTCCAGGCATGAAAAAAGAAAACTTTGCTCTTTCTGAGCAGAGATCCCATCTAGAAATAAAAGGGAAATCTTAACCTTCTCAGAGAGTCAGGAACACTGAAAACTGGACTATAGCAAACACACACATTTTTGGTATGCTAAGTTATCGAAAACTTGGGTATGGTGAGGCACCAAAACGTGTATCTTTGCAATGTTATTTAATCACTTGAATACCTCAAAAGTACTGGATCCTGTCTGATCTTGGGAGCTAAGGAAGCTCAGTCCTGGTTAGAACCTGAATAAGAGCCAATGAATAACAGGTGCTGTAGGCTATATTTTAGAGGAAGGAATTGCAAAACTGCCTTCAGGTATTTCTTGGCTAAGAAAACCCTATAAAAATCCATTAAGTTGTCATTGGTTGACAGGCAACCTGAAAGCATATATGAACACATACACAATGTATCGTATACTTTTAAAAACTTTACATGTTCCCAGAAGCCCAGAAGTTCAGATCCTGGCAATTTTGCCCTCCCTAGCCAGACATCCACCCACTTTTGTTCATTGGCACTTCCAAGTGTTAGGTGACTCTATTAGGGACACTGCAAAAACTGAGTGAGAATAAATACTTAGTATCATGAGTAACCCAAGAGGCCTCTCAGCTAGCAATCTCAGGAGGTAATGATAGTACAATTTTTACATGAATGTTATACAATACTCTTCAAGGTAGCATTGGCAGAATTAGGAAGAGCCCAAATTTGGGACAGTGATAAGGTCTAGGGAGCAACTGTCCTTGTTGACAGAAGAAGACACAGATGAGTTGCAGAGAGCCCTGAGTCCTCAGTTATTAAAGAAAAATGGCAAATATGTGCCATTGAATCAGAGGGAGGTCAGGTATTCTTCCTTGCAGAGTTAGTGAAGTAAGAGCAGATTGGCCAGCAGTGAGAGATCGATGCCATTGTCAAGGAGAGAAGGGGGCCTAAATATTGAAACAATCAAAGATGTTGATTTGAGATTATGAAATAATTCAGACATAAATGCAGAAAAAAGCCAAAGACTGAGGTCAGTGGAGAACTGCAGGAGAAAAAGCTCTGTAAACATGGTGGTTGTGGTTAGTTGGAAATTTAAAACATTAGCTGCCCATTTCTCTTTCCTCCTTCTGCTTATCCTAAGGAAATAGGCTTCTGTAAGAAAGAGAGAGTGTGAATGCTTGAGGTTTGGGAAACGGGAGGCTGTTTTGATAATTTGACTGCTTCAAACAGTGGCACGAGGCATGCTCCTGAACTGGCTGGATTGATGTGACCCCAGAGATAGTGTTTACATAGGAGGTGTCTTTCTACATGCTGAGGCCAGCTTGAGCATGAGGGCCCTTCCAGACAGGGCCCATAATATGGGAGCTCCTGTGGTTTTACAGAAGACATCCAAATGACATCCTCGGTAAAACCAAATTAGTTTGGGACAAAGCAGGAAAACGCTGCTTTGTTCCAAATTAATTTGATACTCCATTAGACCCGAGACTTGCTGAAAGACCGGGGTCTCATGGAGTATGGGTCCTGTGAGGACTGACCCGTACGTAGTCCTGGGAACCCTGAGGAGTCGGTCTGCACAGTCCAATTTGCTTCTTCGGGCCTGGTGGGCACAGAGGAGCTAATAGGAAACCCACCCCCCAGCCCCCACCCCAAAAAACCTTTAAAAGAGAAGAAAAACCTGATCACCATTATGCCTTTCAGCATGGTTTTTGGAACATACCAATATAACACAATGGGGGGGGGGGGCAAATCCCCCTCCCATCTCTTAGCGCTACATTGGTACATTCGAAACATCACGCCAAAAGGCATAATGGTGGCCAATACGTAATTTTCTATTTTAAGGCCTTTTGGGAAAGGGGTTGGGTGTTTCTGTGCCCTCCCAGAAGGTACCAGGAGGGCATCTAGACACTGCCCAGGGAAAGCACATGATTTACAGAAAGGTGTTTGGCCTTAAATGCGTGCCTAAGTGGGTTTCTTAAACCCACTTAGGCTACATTGGTACGTTCCAAAAACCATGCCAAAAGGCATAATGGTGGCTCACACTCACTTCGGCACATATTTACGGTAAGTGCCATCTGGAAATGGCCTGAGAATTAGAAAAGTTGCTTGGGAGAGAGGGTTAAGCATTGAAGATCAACTGAGTGAGGAATAACTTTATTTCACCTGTGTTCAGTGCATATGACATCCACTGGTTTGCAATGCTGTGTCTGTGTGATAAGTGGAGGGGTCAATCAATGGTAGTCTACTCAGTACCATGATGATTATAGACAATGGACCCAGAGAGCATTTTCTGATATTTTTCAATGGCACAATAGTAAGTATATTGTGGCAGGAAACCTTGGCCCCATCTACACTGCCATATAACGTAGTTTCAGAATGCAGTTTAACTACACTGAACTGGATTACAATGATAATATAGACTCATACAATCCAGTTCAATGCAGTTAAACTGCATTCTGAGACTGCATTACATGGCATTGTAAGTGGCACGTATCCCTCTGAATAAACAGATGCCACAACCAAGAGTAGCAATGTATAAATGTAATATAGTGTATCAAATATTAAAAGGACATCCCCAATAGGTAATAAAGCAGTATATAGTACACATCAAATGGTAGAGATACAATGCAAATACAGTGAAATACAATACATTCCAAGTAAGAATATGCAATACATAAATGGCAGTCAATACATCATATCATAAGTGTGCTAGAAGCACCAGTAATATACCATACGGACAAAGCCTCAGCTGAAGAAGTAATTCTCATATCAACATAAGGATAAACAATGAGGCAAGATGCACTCAAATAATAATACAGACCAATGCCCAATTCTCAGGTGGAGAATGGCTACGGAGGGAGGCCGAAGGAACCTGGTGTTTGATGCCTAGTTAGGCTAAGTTCACCTCATGGGAAGTGTGCAGGACACCTGTGCTCGATGAGCTGTAGCGTCACTGAAGTGCGACTCCTGATTCCGTCGCCCCAGATATGCGTCATAGATTGGAGAGGTCGTCAATCAATGACGTTGCGCTGATAGCGCTCAATTACAAAACAAAATAAATAATGGGGAGAAGCCCCAAATCAATCCAAAATGTAGCTAGAATGAGTATCCCATGCAGGTGATAGGCTGGATGAAACCTCCGTGTGGTCTATCGAGCCGCTGAAGCCGGTAATCACTCACTCGGAAGGAGGAGGGGTGTGCGGGGGAAGAAAAAAAGCCGCAAAAGGCGCCCGCATGCAGAAGCACTGCAAAGCAATGAAGATAATGGGCTGTATAGCCAGTGGAGTGGCAAAATGAAGATAATGACGTTGAAAATCAACTGCAGGCTATTCTCTTGAGCCCCTGCCCCAAGTGAACGTGAAGAGGATGCCAAATGTCGAATGAAGCAAACGCCTACGGGAAATGTTACCGCTGCGCTGCACCGTTTCGGACCTCAATGGGTCCATCTTCAGGGCGAAAATATACACAGATGAATCTGTGGCTTCAATAGGGTTTGTATAAATCTGAAATTAAAAATAGGACAAATCTATCTCAGGATATACCCAGTCACAGGGAGAGGGGTGGAAGCAAAGGCTGGGTAGGCAACATACCTGTCTGTAGTCATCTAATAGCATCAATGGTAAGGGTGACCGCCATACGGTGGGGAGGAATCAGAGGGTGGGGTATAAATACCCTTAGAGCAGCTGATGATAGTAAGGGAAGTTAAGGGATTAAGTCAATAGGTTGGAAATGCTGAGAGGCTCATTGAGGCCACTAGGGGTCTCACTGCTGACCATAGCAATCCAAGCGCTTTCTTTGCGAAGTAGCTGTTGTCTAATGTCTCCATGGGGATGGGATTTAACCCATTCCAACCCCATGAAATGGAACTCCTCTCTACCTTTGTGTATGGACTTGAAGTGGCAATACAGCGCCGATTCTTCAGATCCTAATCTTATTCTACTACGATGTTCCCCTATCCTAACTTTGAGCATGCTGTTGGTAGGTTTGCTGTAATTCACCCTTTCCCCTTAAAGAACAATCTGCCTTACTCTCAATTGTTAAGAATGAAGAGGAATTCCACCTCTCCACATACCTATGAGAGGGATTCTCAATGCATGATAGACAGATTTCGAGATAGGGGATACCCCAAACACATCTTACAGCAAGCCAAACATAAAGTAGACAACTTGCCTAGGACCCAGACCCTAGAGACATCCACTAGACCTAGACCCAACAGGCCCATTTGGCCACTTACGCTTTCTACCCATTCTACCGAAATGCTACACATAGTTAGAAAATACTGGCCCCTCATAGCCGACATTCCGGAATTACAACATGCACCTATGCCCGCCTATCGACGTACGGCTAACTTGGGAGATCTTTTGATCCATACGGATCACAGACTTCAAAGTTCACACAGTGTTCTCACGCCTGGCATGAGACGTTGTGGCAATTGCAGTGTCTGTCAATTCGCATTGGAGACTCGTGAGCTATATGTGCCAAACAAATCCAGATCATTTAAGATCAAGGATGCCATATCCTGTAAATCTGTTGGCTGCATTTATTGCATTGTTTGCTCATGTAACAAAATTTACATAGGCCAGAGTTCTCGCATGCTCAAAGTTAGGATAGGGGAACATCGTAGTAGAATAAGATTAGGATCTGAAGAATCGGCGCTGTATTGCCACTTCAAGTCCATACACAAAGGTAGAGAGGAGTTCCATTTCATGGGGTTGGAACGGGTTAAATCCCATCCCCATGGAGACATTAGACAACAGCTACTTCGCAAAGAAAGCGCTTGGATTGCTATGGTCAGCAGTGAGACCCCTAGTGGCCTCAATGAGCCTCTCAGCATTTCCAACCTATTGACTTAATCCCTTAACTTCCCTTACTATCATCAGCTGCTCTAAGGGTATTTATACCCCACCCTCTGATTCCTCCCCACCGTATGGCGGTCACCCTTACCATTGATGCTATTAGATGACTACAGACAGGTATGTTGCCTACCCAGCCTTTGCTTCCACCCCCTCTCCCTGTGACTGGGTATATCCTGAGATAGATTTGTCCTATTTTAATTTCAGATTTATACAAACCCTATTGAAGCCACAGATTCATCTGTGTATATTTTCGCCCTGAAGATGGACCCATTGAGGTCCGAAACGGTGCAGCGCAGCGGTAACATTTCCCGTAGGCATTTGCTTCATTCGACATTTGGCATCCCTCTTCACGTTCACTTGGGGCAGGGGCTCAAGAGAATAGCCTGCAGTTGATTTTCAACGTCATTATCTTCATTTTGCCACTCCACTGGCTATACAGCCCATTATCTTCATTGCTTTGCAGTGCTTCTGCATGCGGGCGCCTTTTGCGGCTTTTTTTTCTTCCCCCGCACACCCCTCCTCCTTCCGAGTGAGTGATTACCGGCTTCAGCGGCTCGATAGACCACACGGAGGTTTCATCCAGCCTATCACCTGCATGGGATACTCATTCTAGCTACATTTTGGATTGATTTGGGGCTTCTCCCCATTATTTATTTTGTTTTGTAATTGAGCGCTATCAGCGCAACGTCATTGATTGATGACCTCTCAATCAATGACGCATATCTGGGGCGACGGAATCAGGAGTCGCACTTCAGTGACGCTACAGCTCATCGAGCACAGGTGTCCTGCACACTTCCCATGAGGTGAACTTAGCCTAACTAGGCATCAAACACCAGGTTCCTTCGGCCTCCTCCGTAGCCATTCTCCACCTGAGAATTGGGCATTGGTCTGTATTATTATTTGAGTGCATCTTGCCTCATTGTTTATCCTTATGTTGATATGAGAATTACTTCTTCAGCTGAGGCTTTGTCCGTATGGTATATTACTGGTGCTTCTAGCACACTTATGATATGATGTATTGACTGCCATTTATGTATTGCATATTCTTACTTGGAATGTATTGTATTTCACTGTATTTGCATTGTATCTCTACCATTTGATGTGTACTATATACTGCTTTATTACCTATTGGGGATGTCCTTTTAATATTTGATACACTATATTACATTTATACATTGCTACTCTTGGTTGTGGCATCTGTTTATTCAGAGGGATATTTTCCTCAGTGTGTTTACTTATACTGTATACCAGTCCCACATTGTGTTTTGTGTTTAAATTGTAAGTGGCACCCCAGCCAGTTATTTTCTGGACTGCATTATCAACTACAAGCTCTTGAGTTGTCATGCTAAGAACTGGAGCAGTGCCTAGTACCTTTAATGACTGTGTAGAAATGGAAACTTCAGTGAGCACTGCATGTCACCAAGTTGATACTAAGCACCAACAATTGAAGTTCACTCTTCTAGGCAATCATTAAAAGTACAGGAGCTGTCTCCACTTCTTACTCCGGCAACATTAGTGATCAGGGCAATAAGCAGTAGAACCAAAGGTTGTGTGATTGGGTTGAAGGCTCAGAGGATGAAAGTGAGATGGCTTATTGAAGGGAAATTCATGTGGATATAGATCCAAGTACTACAGTTGTCTTCAGAACTAGGGTGGCTTCTTGCAAAAAGATCATGTTGCAAAACGATGTGTAGGAATGCACTGGAAGGAAGGAGCAAGGTCAAATTCTTAGCGGTATTTTGTCCATCTGCCTGCAGATTCATGGTTCAGAGCTGGGCTTAACTAGGTATCCACTGAAGACAACGTATGTATCATATTCATCACTAAAAACAGCATTGTCCCGCTCACCCTTGAACAGTCGCACCCAGATCTCGTCCTGGTCTTGTAACTCCAGCATGAGGCTCTGGCTCTGCATGATGCTTCGGTCACTGGCCTGTGCATACAATATGGCCGCCTCAGCCCCATTGTGCATTATATGGAGGTAGGTCTCCTTCTGGTTCCAGGTGTGCACATTGAGACTGAAGAAGTACACGCCCGGCACATAGCAGTAGAACTTGCCTGTGAACATGTTGAAATGCCCATAGAGGTTCACATACTCTGTGTCAAAGACAAGTGTCTGGTAGTAGTCATTGCTGTGCAGAGGTTTCTTCCGTCCCACCGAAAAGGCAGCATAGTTGGTTTTGGCCCGCTCTCCTGGGGCTCCCATGTTGCCTTTTTGTCCCTTGAAGCCTGCTGGGCCCTTTCTTCCTGCAGAACCGGCTTTGCCCATTTTCCCTTGGGTGCCACGCTCACCATGGTCCCCTTTCTCACCTGAGTAATAAAGAGGACATAACTGAGAACCACTTTAGCCAGCCTGTTTTGCTCAACAACAAAAAAAGACGGTGATGCATTTAAATAGGCATCTCTCCTCTGTTCTTGAGGAGAGATGCCTAGAATTAAAATGACTCAGTCAGTCCAGTTGATCATTGAGTAAGCATTATGCTCACCCTTGTGGTGAAAATATGTTTGCCAGGTGGGATACGTCAGAGGAAGTGAAGCTACCTTTAGTGTTAAATAGGATTGCCACTGAATTTTATCACAAGCAAACATAAAAGCAAAGTAAGAGGCTTCCATGTAAATTAAGCATATGAAATAGAAATGCAATCTGGATCAATCCAAATATTAATATGTTACTTCTATTAACTTTTGGACATCAGGTAGAGGGAAAATCACTTAGCTAAAGAGAGGAACTGTGCATACAATTTTCCAGCTCCATCCATTTGTAAAATGTATTTAGAAGACTTCAAGGGTTCAGCAATATTGGGCCTGCTTAGATGACACAACTTCGCCATCTTTCACTTTCTGCCAGTCCAATCAGGCCGTGTCCTAATGCAACCTCTGCAGCTTTGGGTTTGGTTCAATACTAATTTGGCGGTTAAGGAAGCAGCTTGGATAATATTATAATAACAGTGCCTTCTGGCCAGGAAATTTATTTAGCTCATACATTTTATCCTGAGCAGGCCCCTCTGGAATCTAAAGAACCCAAAGTTCATCCAAAGATATCCACCCCACCCCAATGTCCAAAACAAGGAGGTTGAAAACAAACTTACTCCTAGTCTTAAATCCCACTCTGTTGTTGCTCCATGCTAAATGCATGCAGTTTGGTTTTTGATAGAGGCACTTGGGAGAAGGGACAAAACTACAGGTCCTAAAAATGGAGCCATGGCCCCTCCTTGCACAGAACATAGGATTGCCAGGCCACAACCAGGAACTCTCCTCATGTTCCTTTAAATTCTCTGAAGCATTAGAAATCAAGGCAACTGCAACATTTTCCACCCATTTGTCCTCTGGCTCTGTTGTCCACCCTTTCCACCATCTCCTGCAACAACAAATAGTCTAGGTGGAAGGGGGGGTTGTGTCGGGAGCAACTTGAGAAACTGCAAATCGCTTCTGGTGTGAGAAAATTGGCCGTCTGCAAGGATGTTGCCAAGGTGACACCCAAATGTTTTACCATCCTGTGGGAGGCTTCTCTCATGCCCCCACATGAGAAGATGGAGCTAACAGATGGGAGCTCACCCGCTCCCCAGATTCAAACCGCTAACCTTTAAGTCAACAGTCCGGCCAGCACAAGGGTTTAACCCAATGCGCCACCAGGAACTCCCGTGGAGGTGGGAAGGGGACCCAAAGAAAGAACTGGCAGGAGATGTTATAGCAGAAACAGAGATTAATTTTCTGTCATTCTTTCATTGGCCTTTTAAATGTTCCAGTTTTTTTTCCACCTTCTCTCATTTGCCTCCTTTGTTCTCAACTTCCTTCAGGTGCTGCAAACTGAATTCAAAGTGGAAAAAGCAGTTTGTATTCAACTAATTTAGCAGGGTAGAAGATGACAGCAGAGGCAACATCAAAATATTCCTCTGAAGATGCCAGCCACAGATGCAGGTGAAACATCTGGAGAAAATGCTGCTAGAGCACGGCCATACAGCCAGGAAAACACACAACACTTCACAGATTCCAGCCATGAAAGCCTTTGACAACAACAAAATGTTACAGCCTTTTCTACTTTGGATGTTTGTTTTCTCTCTCTTCTGTTGCCTTCTTGCCCACACTGTTGTTGCTTGGCCACATGTGTCCCACTTTTCATTCTCAAAATGCTGGAGGGTACGCAGCATGCAATATGTTCAGAGTGCTGCTAGATTCCCATCGTTGCAGCAAGAGCTCACTGCAGAAGCTAGGTCTGGGCTCCCTCTAATTTTAATTATCACTCTAAAATTAAAAACAGCGCCAGGCACTTGAGTTTGATGCCATCATATTTGAGAAGGTTGTAAGGAGAGAACAGACAAATCAGTCATGGCTGCTATTACATAGGGTTGTCTGCAGCAGACCTTGGGATACTAGTTTCTAGTGGGAAGAAGGAGAGAGTTATTGTCCTCTTGTCCAAATGCACCTGGCTTGCCATGTACAAAACAGGATGCTATACAAGAGAGCCCTTTGGTTTGATGATCCAGAAAGGCTTTTGTTAGCTTTAGTTGGGCGACAGCATTCTATCATAATTGCTCACAGTTCCTCAAAGCAACATTACATTAGGACACTGTAGCAAAGTAAAATACCGGTAGCTCTCACAGAGCCAATTGGCTCCAGCAAGTATGCCACTATTATGTTGCTTCACCAGGGCTCACTCCTAGGAAAATGCTCACCAGAGGGCAATTCACACCTGTGTAGCTGGACATGTTTGGATGAAAACCTAAACGATTCCACTTAAAATTCATCCACTCCCTTCAGGCCTTGGGTGAATAAACAGCCAGGCAGAAATAGCACCACATTCCCCAACACAGATCTCTAGCAAGAAGGGCTAGCAAAACGCCTGCACATCGGTTTCCGATTTGCTCATGGTCCCATCACTCTTCTTCTTCTCCAAAGTCTACGCTCTGAATCCACAAAAGTGGACTCAGTGGCCCTTACCTTTCAGGATGGTAATGTTGATTTGAGGCAAAGGCTGGTACATTGGGTATGCCGCAAAGCCTTCAGGAGGATCACAGCAACGTACACACTCGGACCCTCTGGACTGCTTGCTGTATTTCCGATAGTCATTCTCAGCTCTAGAAGGCAGAAAGCACAGATAGGCTGAACCTCAGGAAAAAAATAGAGGAAGGTGAAATTGAACACAATAACAACCACATAACCCCCTTTTGGGCCTGCCAGTGTGAAAACAGGAGATGTTTCCTGTCCCTTATGGTTGTGTAGAAGAGAGGGTCTCTGCAGACATCACTAGTTGCCTGGCTGCATGGTAAGCAACCATGACCGGATTACCCATAAGGCCAACATAGGCCATGGCCTAGGGGTGCATGCCAAGGAGGGGCGCAGATCACGGACCAAAAAAATAAAAATAAAAAACTGGTCCGCACCCCTCTTTCCCCCTTTCTCATGCCCTTCTCCCGGCAAAGTCTCTCGCTCTCTGGGCTGCGGTGGAGCACTCACATTGATCCATTGATTTCCCCGTGGGTCTCTGGCTGGCCTGACCTCCTGGCTCCCGGGGAAGCCATCTCCATGGCCACTCGCCCGGCTCCCCTGGCGGCAGGCTGTAAATTCCTGCAGCCAGAGCCGAGTGGCAGAGTTCAAGAGAGGGCGGTGGAAGGGAGGGAAAAAGGAGGAGTAGGAGGCAACTAGGAGGAAAGAAAGTAAAGAAGGGAGGGAGGGAGGGAGGAAGAGGGGAGAGAAAGGGCCTTGGTTGGATGGACCTCTCCTGGGTCCCCAGCATGAGACCGCACCAACCCAGGCTCGCTCCTGCGCTCTCGGACCAAACTTGGGCAGGCTGCTTGGCCAAAGGGAGCTGCGGGAGGGAGGGAAGGATCAAGGTCAGGGTCTGGCTCTCCTGCCTTCGGGAGCAGCCGAACAAAAGTCACACAAACCCCAACCTGAATCTTCCCTCGGTCAGCAGGAGCGCACGCCAAGCGGACATCTCTCTCTCACACACACACACACACACACACTTGCTCTCTCTCTCTCTCTCTCTCTCTCTTGCTCTCTCTCTCTCTCTCTCTCTCCCATGTGCGCCTTTGGAGCGAGTTTGCACCTGCTGCGCTCTCCCCAAGCCTCCCGAGGAGACCTTCAGAGCACAGCGGAGCTTTCCAGTCGGTGGGAATGGGGACCTTGGAGGTGGTGGGATGGTGCCTACTCGCCTTTCTCTTCTGCTCTGGAGGCACCATGGCGAAAGCCAGCCAAGTGTGGGTCTGAGTGGTGTGGGGGGGGGGGTAGGGGTTGGCTTAAAGGGGGCGTAATTCCAAAGTGTGGCCTAGGGCGCAAAAAGGTGTTAATCCGGGCCTGATCCTCTTTATCTTAGCAAATATTTCATGTGACTGCAAGTACAGAAAAACAAATGGAAGGAAAGGTGGAACCTGTTGACATGAATTACTGAAAGCTACATCTAAACACTGTGATGTTTCGCTGGAGCTTATCAGTTATAAGCAAACTACCAATTTATCTGCACTCTCATTTTCTATTCTCACTGGCTTCTACTCAAAGGTAAATCCAGGCCTTCACCTGAGCTGGCAGAGGTATCTGTAGCCAACTATGCATATCCTGGGTCTCTTCCTAATCCCAGGCCATCCATGTGCTTGTGGTTAATATAGGCCCCTTCTACAATGCCATATAAAATCCGCATTATCTGCTCTGAAACGGTTTATATGGCAGTATAGACTCATACAATCCAGTTCAAAGAAGACCATGTAGATTATCTGCTTTGATAATCTAAATTATATGGAAGTGTAGAAGGGGCCATAGTTTCCATACCCTCCAACATTTCACAGATGAAAACTAGGATATGTGTACCCAAGTAACATCGGAGTGTGGTCAGGATGGCAAAAGTTATTAACAAAGCATAAGTAGAAGAGGCATCTTGCTTTTGGCTGAGATTCTGCCCTCCTTTCCCCCAAATGAGTGCAAATAACATCAGCATTTTAAACTCCATTTAACGTAATAATTGGCAAAAGGAGAAGTAGTAGTAGAAGAAGAAAACAGGGATATTTTAAGAGCATCTTAGACCCTTCTACACTGCCATATAAAATCCAGATTAATGCAGTTTTTCAACTGCATTAAACAGTCAGTGTACACCAGGGGTGCTCACACTTTTTCAGCATGCAAGCTACTTATAAAACAACCAAGTCAAAATGATCTACCTACCCACTACAAAAATGTGAAACATATAACACAATATCTGCTTTGAACTGGGTTTTCTGAGTCCACACTGCCATATAATATGATTTAAAGCAGATAACATGGGATTTTATTCAACTGTGTGGAAAGGACCTCAGATAACCCTGGGCCAGCAGCACTTGGGCAGTGTTGGGAGCCTGCGGGGCGGGACTGAGCCTTCTTCCCACCCTGTCTGCGATCTACCAGGACGCCCTATGCTATCTACCAGTAGATCCCGATCTACCTAAGTAGCACCCCTGGTGTACACTTATATAATGCAGCTTGAATCACATTGAACTGCATTATATGGATCTATACTGATCATTTAACGCAGTTCAAACTGAATTTCTGGTAGCAAAAGTTAGCTGGACTGCTTATGCCAATGGTGGAATATTAGTTAAACTGGAGGCAGCTATATTAGATGCAATGGCTGTATCCAACCCTCCCCCTCCCCCCCCCCCCTTGGCCAACCCAAGATCTTTGATTTAGTGGCTAGTAAGTTCAAACTGAATTATTTGGCCATGTAGATCCAGCCTACATTGAAGAGAACTCCAGAAAACTTAGGCAGTTTCAACATAGATTATCTGCTTTGAACTGGATTATATGGCAGTGTAGATTCATATAATCCAATCCAAAGTGTATAATGTGGATTATCTGTTTATAATATGGATTACATGGCAGTGTAGAAGGGGCCTTCTACACTGCCAAGGTTGTGTTCTTGCACCAACCCTATTTACAATCTTCTTCAGCATGATGCTCCAAAGGGCTACGGCCAGGCATGTAGCCAGGGGGGCTAAGGGGCTTCAGCCCCCCGAAATTCTCAGGATGGTCCGCGAAAAGGCCTTACTGGTACATTATTTAAACTGTTATGTTTATTCATATCATGATCTGATCACCATGCTCATTATATCCCACATTAATGGGGTTATTGGGATAACAATACAAAAGGTTTGCTAGGGTAGACCCTCTTCCACCCAGTCTCAGCCCCCCGAACCAAACTCAGCCCCCCCCCTGAATCAAAATCCTGGCTACGGCCCTGGCTACGGCAGACCTACAAGAAGACGGCATATATATACGCTATCGTACTGATGGCAGCTTGTTCAATTTAAGCCGTCTGAGGGCTCGCACTAAGACTCTAAACTAGACTTTTTGCTGACGATGCTGCCCTTGTCGCCCATTCAGAAGCAGCCATGCAGCGCCTAACATCCTGCTTTGCAACAGCTGCAGAGCTGTTTGGGCTGGAAGTCAGCCTGAAGAAAACGGAAGTCCTCTACCAGCCCGCACCACAGGAAGAACACCATCATCCTCACGTCAGCATAGGCACATCTGTGCTTAAGTCCGTTCAGCAGTTCACCTACCTGGGAAGCATCATCTCTTCAGACGCCAAGATTGACAAAGAGATAGATCACAGATTATCAAAGGCATATAGTGCATTTGGAAGACTTCACAAAAGAGTCTGGAGCAACAAGCACCTGAGGCAAAGCACCAAAATCAGTGTGTACAGAGCTATCATACTGTCTATTCTCCTCTATGGGTCTGAAACATGGGTCACCTATCGCCAACACCTATGACTCCTCGAACACTTTCATCAGCGCTGTCTTCGCACAATCCTAAATATACACTGGACCGACTATGTGACAAATGTTGCTGTCCTTGAGCAAGCAGGGATCACCAGCATTGAGGCCATGCTATTGAGAACACAGCTGCACTGGGCAGGACACGTCTCTAGGATGGAGGACCACCGCCTCCCAAAGATACTACTGTACGGTGAACTCGCCACAGGTCAGTGCAAGAGAGGTGCCCCCAAAAAGAGATATAAGGACTCCCTGAAACAACATCTCAGGCTCGGCCAGATTGATCACCAACAATGGTCCACCCTGGCCTCACATCGGGAGGCATGGAGATGCACTATCCACAATGCTGCGGCCTCTTTCGAGAAGACGCGCCGAATGGGTCTCGAAGAGAAACGACAACGCAAAAAGAACTGCAACTTGGAAACAACATCACCCAAGGAGACTTTCTGCTGTGCTTTCTGCAACCGAACTTGCCTATCTCAGATTGGCCTTTTTAGTCATCAACGCACTTGTAAAAAGCGTGGGATGAGTCATTCCTGAATCTTCGTTCGCGAAGTAATGCCGAAAGATAAGAAGGGGCCTTAGAAAAATCACAATTCTCTAAATTAAAGCAGCTCAGACATAATAAATGTGAATGCTGTCCCCCACACCATTTGAGGAGCACTGAGTTCAGCATGCACACATCTGCACTGGATTGGTGCCAGTCAGCTCACTTAGTTGTTATGCATCTGTTAGTGAGACAGATATACCCTCCAGCTGTACCCATTAAATAGGTACAACGTCTTACTTTCTCATCACTTGTAGCAGGCTGCTGCTGACTGGTGCCAGATTTGGGTGAATAAAATCGGCTTTTTCCAGGAAGAACAGATATTCTAGCTCCGATAGACAAGAGTTCTTTCTCCCACCCTGGACTTTCCACAGATATATAAACCCATTTTCCAGTTTCCAACAAACCTCACAACCTCTGAGGATGCTTGCCACAGATGCAGGCGAAACATCAGGAGAGAATGCTTCTAGAACATGGCCATACAATCGGAAAAACCTACAACAACCCATTCTAGCTGGATTCTCACAACTCCAAGAACACAGTTGCCTAGCTCTGTAACTGTTACAACTGCATTCAAGAGAGAAGAAGGTACACGTCTTTAGAAAGGTGCTTCCAGTGCTGTGCCCCCTCGTGCTTTAGAATGGGGCCCCATAATTCCTAAGGAGTCATCTGTCTGAAATCATAAACCGGCAAGTGATTTGCAAGTCTGTGCAGGGGAATGGGAGGGGAAAATGTGAGTTCAGTTTACAAAACATTGCCTAGGCTATGAATTTTAAATGTTAAACTGTCACATTGGAATCAAGATCCACTTGCTCCCTGGACAGCTAAGCAGTCTTCAAAGATGCAGCTATGTTTATTGCCATGTGTATTACATGAGAATGAAGGTGGTGGTTCTCAGGAGATTTGCTGAATAAATCTAGGAAATGGGGTGGGTCTTTCTGCTGTTTTCCGTGAGAAGAGAAAGAGGTGAAATAAAATTAGTAGCAAAATCCCTTTCGCCAAGTCAGAACAGATCCACCATGTGGCAGGATGAAGCAAACATCCCAGGAAGCAGTTTTGGGTCATCCTGAACTGGCAACACCAAATGGTCTGTAACTGAATTAGTGATTATTGTATCCTTTGCTGTCAGATGTGAGATTTCTTGTCCCGCTTTGCTTATGTGGACTCTAACTGAATGAATTATTGGGAATTAGTATTTGTCACTCTGCTTCAGGCAGCAACAAGTTTTGGGTTAGCCTTGTTCTGGGCCTCTATCAAAAAACACTCCGGTCTAAAGCTTTCCTTCAAGGACCAGGACAGCTTCAGATTGGATGATGATTTGAATCTGTACTAATTTACTGCGGTGAACTAAATGTACAGACAGTGGACCTTTGGAAACATGGCCCTTTGCAGGACAGAGTTACATAATACAATACTCAAATTAATCTACTTAAATTAACCTTAATTTTATGCTTCTGATACTGCCATTACAGGCTCTTTTTCGGTCATTTACACCTCCTCCATAGCCATTATTAACCGGTAGCCTTTGGCTTCATTTAAAGTGGGGCAACCCAACTGAGTTAACTGCACATTAACTGTGCATGGAAATGCACATTAATGAGGTTAATTGGGCTTTGAAGTACATTATGAAGTTAATTCTTTAACTGTTATGTTTCTAGCTAAAGGCCGTTCTAATTTACTGCCCAGATTGCTGATGTTGCTATTGCTGTTGTTGTTGTTGTTGTTGTTGTGTGCCTTCAAGTCATTTCCAATTTATGACAACCCTAAGCTGAACTGATCACAAGGTTTTCTTGAAAAGATGTTTTCAGAGAGGCCCTGCCTTCACCTTCCTCTGAGACTGAGAATGTGTGACTTGCCCAAAGTCACCCATGACTTTCCGTGCCCAGGTGGAGACTCTGTTCTCCAGAGTCATAGTCCAATGCTCAAACCACTACACAAACTGCAGTTTCTGCCTAGGGATGTTATATATATATATATATATATATATATATATATATATATATCTAACTATACCCCCATGAGTGAGCCAAACAGCACACAATTCAAAGGCAAAGTTGTTGCTTGTTGTTGCTTTCTCCTCCATCATCCTCATGACCCACCTGGAATTGTGATACTGGGGTGGCAGTCGTGTTGGTTCTTCAGGCATCTCTTCCGCATCGCGCTCATTGCAATGACCCTGGAAGAGGAGGCAGGTGAGTAAAAGGGCACATGCTACCAGTGGTCCCTTCATTGCTTCAAGCCCTATAGAAGAAAAAGAAGAGTTAGACAAGTAGAAGTTCTGGAGGGAGGGAGGTGTGGAAGAGGACGGACTAAGAGAAAATCCCGCTTCATTACCATTCTGCTGAGGTCTCTTTCACACTATATAATTTTAATTATTTGGTTCCATTTTAATTGTCAATGTTCCACCCTATGAAATTTGGGGATTTTTAATTTGAGGAGGCATTCTGAATACCTCACAAAATGTAAAATGTTGTAGAAGGGAGAAATGCCAGTTAAAGTGGTATCAAATTGCTATGATTGTGTAGTGTGAAATAGATCTGATTCTTGGGGGAAGGTAGGAGTTGATTGACTCTGCCAGCCAAGCAGAAAATTGACTCGAATATTAGCTGAGAGTAACAAGCATTTAAACCAAACAAAAATGGGATGCCCAAGAGCCACTCGCTTCTTTGCACAGCAGCCAGGCTCCAACAGTTATTTCTTTGATGGCCAATTGAATGTTCAGGGGAGGCACATGTATCTCAGAACACAAAGTGGACAGGCACCAGGGAGGAGTGCCAATGTTGGCTCCTGACAGATATTCACTTTGTGCTCTGATAGCTCTGTAAAAGAAAGGAAGGCAATGCCATAAGTAATACATCTCTTTCACTCCAATCCTAGGAGCCCCTGGTTGCACAATGGGTTAAACCCTTGTGTCGGCAGGATTGCTGACTGAAAGGTTTGAATCTGGGAAGCGAGGTGAGCTCCCATCTGTCAGCTTCAGCTTCCCATGCAGGGACATGAGAGAATCCTCCCACAGGATGGTAAAACATCCAGGCATCCCCTGGGCAACATCCTTGCAGACGGCCAATTCTCTCACTCCAGAAGCGACTTGCAGTTTCTCAAGTCACTCCTGACACACACAAAAAACTTTAATCCTATAATGAGAGCTACTAGAACATAGTTATGGACCAGCAGTTTTGAGATCAATTTATACACCGTCAGCTTCCTATCTGAGGCAATCTGAATTATGACACCCATGATTCCCAGCCAGCCTGACCAGTAGTTTTCATCAAAGCAAGGATCATCAGATATAGTCTTTGCCATGCCAAGAAATGGAAAAAAATGTTACAAATGGGAAATAGAAGGTGGGATTGAGAGTGAAACATCCCTTTCTTCTCTCATTCCCACTTAACAAATTCCTCTTTCACCACCATTTTGCTATAAAGGTTTTCCAGGCTTGTGTCTCTTACAGGAAGAATAGCTAGCTCAACTGGACATGAAAAATCCCAAGGAGACCTAAAAGGTTCCGTTTCCAAATTCCCATACTGTCCCATATAAATTAAAAATGCAGGCATGGGTGGATAAAGATTGGAAAAGTTTTTGACGAGAAAAACCACACTTTATCTACAACACATTTGATGTTCTGATTCACTGCCTTCCGGGTGCCTTTTGGCTGCCTGCTACAACAATCTAGCGGCTCTGTCCTAGAACAAGCCTATAATTCCACATCGGTTTGCATGCAAGTATAAAAACATACATGAAAATGTGCCTTGCCTTTATTCTATCATTAGCCAAGGCCATGTAGCAATGCCAAGGAAAACAGGGCAAGCCTCCTAAGATTTGTGGTCAAAGAGCATCTGGGAATATTCTCAGGAAATAAACTGCTCAGCTGGGTCAAAAACCAGAACCGGAGGATTCTCATGTTAATGGCAATTATGTCTCACTGAACAAAATGGTAAGGTACATGAACCGAAGAGCTTTGCTCCAAGCTATGTGCAAATAGGATGAGTTCTCATGCAGGCCATATTTATGGACCTGTCACCTAGCCCTCACGTGCATGCATGACAGCTGAGCCACCGTCATAAGATATATGGATACATACATATCCCATGCTGGGCAAATAAAAGGCAAGTCATTCTACAGTGTATTCAAGAGTACATGCTCTTTATTACAGATAAAAACTGTTTTGAAATGTATTTGCTTTCTTCCAACGGATTTATGGGAAGTGCAGTGTTCTGCAGATGATGAAATCTTAGGCCCTGCAGAATTATAATTCACAAGAGTGCTTGCTAGAAGCTATTTTAAGAAATGCAAGAATATAGACCCCTTTGCAATGAAACCAACATTCACTATTCTCAATGCATAGTGCAAATATACCTAGAAATGTTCCCCGTGTATGCCAGATTCACTTTTCTCCCATGTATTTGCTATATATTTTGAAAACAATATGGATGTGCTCATGGTGTGTCTCACATAAAGTTTGTTAACAGCATAGTCTGTAGGTAGAATTGGCTAATATAACTTCGCCTACTAAATTTCTAATAGCATACAAATTTGTACAGGGAGATGTATAAGGCCCAAAGCTTCTGACATTTCATTTTAAAATTACAACTCCCAGAATCTTAAGGTGTATGCTTTCATAACAAAAATGAATCCTGGCCATTGTGTAAGGCATATCTCATCTGCACATAGAACTGGCCACGTGTGTGTGCGCGCACATACAAATAGAGAAACATGTGTGCCACTGATGTAAAGTCCTCATATGTGAACAAAGTATATTATTTCTTTAAAGCAGTGGTTCCCAACCAGTGGTCCATGGACTACCAGTGGTCCCCAAGAAGTAAAATGTGGTCTCACCGTTACTACACCAATGCAATTGGTGAGCAATTGGTCTCACAAAACTCTCTTATAGTGCCAAGGCTTCTTAAATATGATTTCTGTGGGTGAGCAGATGGCAACTACTGGATGACATATGTTCAGTATCAGAAACTAGAGCTGATCTGGTCTATCCAATGCAATTTTCTGAATCAGCACCCCAAATAACCAAACCGAATCTAAAGTTGACCAAAACTGATTTGTAACCCTTTTGGTAGTAATGTTGAAGAGTGGTCCCTCGTCAAAGTGGTCCCTGGTCAAAAAAAGGTTGGGAACCACTGATTTAAAGTATTTATACCCTACCTCATCACACTCAGTGAATAAGAGATAATGACCACGTACAGCTCTGCTTAGTTTTAGCATCACATGCCCCAAGAGTACAATCTATTGTTATGCACAACAGCAGGAAAAACCTTCTCAAATGCCCAAGTGGAGCTCTATGGACAGGAGGTCTTAATATAGACAAAGAAGCCTGTAGGCTCCATGTAGGCTCCAGTATTACAGAACTGGCATCTCTTGGTAAAATCTGAACATAAGCATTTTGTGATAGGCTGCATAATCTTCTTGCATGGCCAAGCTATTTTAGACTATTATTAAAATAGTATGGAATCATTGTTATGAAACAGTATTTTATATTTCGTGAGGGAGCCAATCTATTTTAGTTGTTGTTTATAAAGCTGTGTTCTGAAACACTGGAATGTAAAGAACCCAAATCAAAAGAAGCATCTCATTACCCCACCCCTCCCTATCACCTGTTATTCATTATAAAACATGAAAAATCTCCTAAGAAGTATACAAGAAACAAGTAACAGCATGAACAACTGAATACACCATTTAATAGTAAGAAGAAAGCCACACAAAGAGGTGAGCCAGACATGCATCCACAATGTGTCTGGGAGAAGCATATTTGCACGCATTCACACACATCCCGAGAGACAAGACACATAACTGGACAAACACAGGCTTGCATATGTGGCGATGAGAGCAGAGGCACATACAAGGATGTGTGCTACGAGACTCTGCTTGTTTTTTCCGGTTCCCTTTGGCCACCCTCCATCGCTCAAGTTCCTGATATAGCAGCTGGTGACATCTGGGAATACAGAGCTGTCATATCCTGGAAAAATTACTATCAGCTATAAGGACCCCAATACTTGGAATTCATTTCAGTGAGAGGGCATTGGAGGGTGGGAAGGAGGACAGGTTCCTATGTCCTCACAACAGCTATCAAACTTCTTGGACAGGAGCTCAAAAGAAGGAAAGTTGCACTTGGACTGCGAAGACCTATGGTGGTCCACATTTGCTCACAGCCAAGTGCAGGGAATTACTCAAAAGCTTTTGGTGGCAAGAATGCCAGTAGGCATAGGATCCAGAGAAAGAATCACTGTTCCCATTTCCTGTGCCAGAGCAATAGTGTTTCACTCATACTGGCAAGTAGGCTTTGTCCTCAGCTGACATTTCCCCCAAAAAAAGAATTTATAGAAGGATGGGGTTTCCCTGCAGTAAAAATCAACTCCTCACTTATAGAGGAGGGGCACTCTAGGAATGTTTCTGACTTTGTACAAACCAGTTCTAAGCAGGAATGGATAATAATATGGTGAAAAACAAATGCAACCTCCCAGCTCCATAGATATGCATATTATGGTTCTCCAGATGTTGTACAGCAACCCGCATGTTCCTTCAGTTGTCTGTCCCACAACATCTGGAAGGCCAGTTTCCACCCCTGCTATAGCAGCGGGACACAAAAAATGGCAGATCCTGCCCCTTCTCACCAGTTCCCTTCCCCCACACATAAGACGTCTAAAAACGACCAGCCTCATAAGGGCCTTAGTTCCTTCTGGTGGAAGGGGCATTGTAGAACATTCCCAGGCACTGTTCAGCTGTTAAAACCTCAGGCAGTCCCTGCACCCAACCTACATATGCCATCAATCCCAGTTCTTTTGTGTGCATGCTCACAAAGTTCCCCAATGTCCTAAGCAATTGATCCCAGTTGACTGGCACCTACCTTTGGGGCAGGACTAGAGGATGCCAGAGCCACTGCTTGTCTTTGTCTTTGTTCTTCTAGAGCATCTCCTTCCTCTGAATAAACACTTTTTGCTGCCACCACCACCCTGTTAGAGGGGTAGAGAAGAGAAATAGCTGGCAGCCCTGCGTCTCTCACCTTCAGATCTCAGACTCTAAGTAGAAAATACGCTTTCTGAGAAGTCAAGAGAGAGAGAAAGAAAGAGGGAAAGAAAGGGGCAGATACTGCATGCCGGGCCCTCCTCCCTCAGATGGGAGCACAGCTGCCGTTAACCATATGTATACCCAGCACCCACAGCTGGAACAGGGAAGGCAGGTTTCCTTTGCCAAAAAGTATCTCCAGATGTTGGGGTCCAAAGCCAGGGAAGGAGGGAAGGAAAATGCTGCCTAAAGCAACGGAGAGCAAATTGGCAGGCCAGACTAACAGTTTTAAAGCTGTTGTCAGCTGGCACAAAATCCCACTGCCAGCTCACCTCTGGCTGATTGATGTTGCACACCCCACTTTGATCAAGTAACAAGATTTTCCAGGCATACTGCCCTTGGGTCTGGCTTCTTTTGAAGGAGAATGCATTTCATAGACTTTCTATAAAGCATTTATAATGTTTATTGTCATGTGTACTTGATTTACATTTTTTGCCTGGTTCAGTTACACAAGTAGAAGTGACATATATTCTCATTGAGCAACAGATCTGCCACCCCTCATATCAGAGCTCCAAAGGGGTCTATCCTGGGGTACAGAGCTCTGTACCCCAGGATAGACCCCGCTCTCAGCCTTAGGCCTGCTCACACTGTTCCAGAATCTCCTTCTCTGGGATGCAAAATTTACATGCCAAACTGCACATATCTGGTGAAGTGTGCTTGAGTAAAGGGTAAGATTTAGGAAGTATAAATCTGGTATCTTCTTACTAAATAAATTTAGACAAGATGTTCTTTTTCAGCCAGAGCCATCACCATCTGGAATATGGGGGCAGTAACACTTAAAGAATTGCTGCAAGGATTAGAAAATACTGTATGCACCACACTTTGTGATACAATCTAAAGTGCTATATTTCCAGAGGGATGAGAATCAAGATGACTCCATTGTTTTTTTGGCTGAACAAACAGCCAACTGCTCCTTTTCACGAACTGCTTATATTCCAGCTAAGACTTTCTGCCTGAGTTTGCTCCCTGCCCTCTCCCTGCTTTCTACTCTGTCTTTTCCTTTTGTATATGACATTTATATAGTCAACGAAAGGGCAGGTCCCGTCTTGTTTACAGCTGAAAATATGTAAGCTACTTTGGGAGCTTTTTCGGCTGGGAAACAATGCGAAAATGTTACAAATAAACTGGATTATACTCTTTACATATATGCTTTGAACCAAATACATAGAGGAAGGTAGGATATAAAAATATTGGGGAATTGAAATACTAAAAAAAGAAGAGGGAACAGAGTTTTATCTTCTATTTCTTGCTACCAGGAAATATAAGAAGCAGAACGCTATGTGCAGGCATGATGAGCCCCACTCTAACTGGCATTTTGTCATGGGCATCCTTTTAGTCTTAGGCATAAAGGCAGAGAAAAAAAACTTTGCACATATATGTTTCAAAGGGCCCTTCCACATAGCCCTATAGTCCAGAATTTCAAGGCAGAAAATCCCATATTATCTGAGTGTGGTCTCCGATAACCCAGTTCAAAGCGGAAATTGTGGGATTTTCTGCCTTGATATTCTGGGATATAGGGCTGTGTGGAAGGGTCCCAAGAATGTATCCTCCAAACCCAGTTTTCAAGCCCTCAAGATTTATGCCCTAGAGATTTAAGCACAGAATTGTTCCTCAAAAGGACAGGGATATTCAAATGCCATGGATATAGCTTGGCAGCTAACAGGACAATACAAAACTCAACAGTCACTGCCCAGCACAAAGCGACGCACAAGCACCCTGAGAAGGGGAAACACAGCTCCACGGCAAAGCAGTTATTAAAAAAACAGATTAGAAAACGGTTTTAAATCACAGTTTAAAAACACAGGTTAATGTAGCAGGCATGGAACCAGGGGCGGGGAAGACTGATAGGAGGGGCCAAAGCACTAAAGGGGAAGGGAGGGGCACATTACAAGTCTAGTAGTATTTCAGCTGTAATAGGTTGCTCTAACCACATTCCCGACAGGGTGTTGCCTTGCGGGGTCGATCATCAACCATCTAATTTTAAGTGCTCTCACACAAAACTTAGCAACACTGTAAGTTATTGTAGCACTAGAGTCCGAAAGCAGGAAGATGGAATATTTTTCAGGGCACCCTGGATATTTTAGAAGCTATGGTGTAATGAGATTAGTTCTAAACAGGGCAAGTAGACAAGAGAGAACAGTGTGGGTAAAGCATAATGCTATGCCTGCTTGATGTAGGATCTTGGCCCATGTCTCGCACTGTCTGTCCAATACAGCACCATGGTTAGTGGTATCTCAAGATGCCGAGAGATTAGCAGGATGGACAGAGTTAAATCCACCATCTTGTTTTTCATTAGGAGCAAGTCAGGGTGACCAAGACAATTTTAGTATTGAAACCAAGCCTTAGCCCAGACTGAAATGGGACCAGATGATCTCTTTGCTTCAAGACTATCTTACAGTGCTTAGCCATCACTAACCAAAAAATTGTCATCCATTATGTATACTTGCTGACTCTTCGGTGCTCATAAAGGCCTTATTAATGAGACATGCCAAGATGAAACTCAGTATTAGCTAGCTTACTGATAAAAAAAACAACATCTCACTTTGTGTTTATAATACTTTTGAAATTTATATAAAATGTATCTTCCTGTTGGGTTTGTAACTTCTTTGGCTGCAAGGGCCTCTGTGCAGAGGGCTTCTTTGCAAAGGGATGGGAATTTTCCTGAGTTTCGTTCTTATGGGAATCAGTCTGTTAGAACTAAGAGAGATAACATTAGCACCTGTGTTGATAGTTCAGCCAGCAGAGAAGCCGCAGCGAAGGAATTTTAATGAGCAACTCCAAGGCCGTTTGCTTCTGGGCCTGGACAGCCAATTAAGAGAATCGAAAGCAGTTTGGTTTTGGCTATTTAGATACAGTTTGCTGTGCCATGCTTTAGTTCTTGGCAACTTCGATTCATGGAAGGTTCTTTTGCAATTAATTGCATTCATGCTCACGGACTTAAGAATTCTGCTATGCCTTGGAGATTTTAGTTTGTGCTTTCTAGGATTTTGATTCTTGTGGACTTTATTGAATTCTCTTGGACTCTTTTGCTCCTGAAACCTTCCTGTTTGGATTATAGATGTGTTTTCTTTTAACCTTCTAATTCTTCATTTGCATTGTTGATATTATCTGCTTTTAATAAATGACTATATTTTAGTGCTAGTGTTGTGTGATTACGTCTAGAGGGTCCCCATCTTGCCTGAAGTGCGACACTTCCTTTCTAAATATAAAATAAAATAATATAAATTAAAAATCCAGTGGCTTCACATATATAGAAGTCATGACTGTAAGGGAAACACTGGCATAATGAAAAGGCAAAAAACGGTAATGAGTTATTGGCAGAACCAATATTTTGCCATGAATTTACCCACTGATAATTATTTGAGGAAAAATAGTGGCCTAAGTGGATGACTGTTTTCCAAAGTGAAATCTGCAAAGAAATGGCTCATACAGAACCAACAGTCTCTACTTGCTGGTTCTGTATGAGCACATTATGGTAATGCACTACCATAACGTGCTCTATAACAGCCAGAAAGCTGTTGTGGCTTGAATGTGGGAATAGGACACTGGGAACCAGGATTCAAACCACCATTCAGCCATGGAAACCCAATGTGTGACATAGGACAAGTCACACACTCTCAGATTATGGAAAGAGCAAACCCGCTCAGAGCAAATTCTGTCAAGAAAATCCCATGATAGGTTCACCTTAGGGTCACTACAAGTCAGAAATTACCTGAAGGCACACATCAGCATGCCTTATTGTAGCAACCCAGCCTCCAGCCCCGCCCCCAGCCCCAGCCCCAGCTCAGCCCCCAGCCCAGCCAGGGGGGTCTGGGGATGCCCCGGGGGTCCCAATTGCTTTGGACCCGATTGATGGGGAGTCCGGTGAAATGGATGAGGGGGCTGTTGGGCCTGCATCTCCTACAGAGAGTTTGCAATGGGAAGACGATTGGCCTGATGCCTACGAGGACGAGGAAGGTCAGTTTGACCAAGGATTAGATAATTGGTATGAGAATCCAGGTGGGCGAGGTTCCCAAGAACGAATCTGGGAACCCGTGGGGGCCGAGTCCATGGAGACAGAAGAGGAGGATGTTTCTCATGAAGATAGTGAGACAGCTGGTGAAAGAGAGGGAAGGAGCTTTGACCGCAGAAGGAGCATCGAGACTCATAGAAGGGAATGGCGTCAAAGCCTAGAGCGTCGTTGGGCTCACAAAGGAGGAGATTAAATATACGTTCCCTGGGAACAGATCCTCAGTTGAACGGCCACTTCTGATCCTAGGAAGTGAAGCGTTCCTGATCCTTGAAGCCAGCGTTGGCTTACCCTGCCTTGCCTTGCCTTGCCCTGCCTTGCCTTGCCAAGTACCTTGGACCTTGTACCTTACCTTGCCTTGACCAATGGAGATTTCATTGCTATTGATTCGCTTTGTTTTTACGGACTTGCCTTGAGAGATCCCCTGGATTGCTATTGGCACTTTTTGCCAGCTATTTTGGACTAATTGCTTTTTACTTGGACATTCTTCTTTCACACCTGTTTTTTATTATTCAATAAATAGTTAATTGATCGTTTGTCTCTGTGTGTGTGATTAAGGGGCCGGGCCAGGACCCAGCATTGCGACACTTATGCAAGCTGCCTTGTAAGACTGTTCAGAAATCTCAGCTGGTCCAAACAGCTGCAGCCACTCTATTAATTGAGAACCCTTGTTGTAACAATTCCAAAAGTCCTATATGTTTCATGTCTAGCTTATCTGAATAACACATTCTCCATTTGAGCCTGTCTGTGTTTTGAGATCTGGGAAAGCATTTCTCTCTGTCCCACCACTCTCACAGATACATCTGTGGAAACACATCAAAGGAGCGGTTTGGGAGCAGCTTTCTTGGTGGCTTGGGACTCCCTTCCAGAAGAGGTAGACTGTCACCTTCCTTGCTATCTTTCAATATGCAGGCGAAGACTTTTTTGTTTCAGTAGGTATTTTAAAAATTGGTTCTCCAGAAGAAAGGAGTTTCTTGTGATCTACTGTACATTCCCCACCCCTCCAGTCCTTTTTTATTGTTATGTCTTTAATTCTTTGGATAACTTAATTACATTTTTAGCTTTGGTAGGGTGTGATCTTTTAATTATATCTGTTCCCATTTTTGTAAACACGAGAAAGCAGGGAACCCTATGACTTTGCATGCATAAACTGCCCATTGAATATCTTGTGGAGAAACAGCAATGTAAATGAACTCTACCTAGATTATGCCAAGAAAAATTAATCCTTGCTTATCTGTAAAGACATATTAGGTGACACTACCTCAAAAAGTTGCTGTGAAGCTGAAATACCATTGTATGTTCTTTGAAGAAAGTAATAAATGTAAACACAACTGAGAAAATAAAATTCCTTATAAATGTAATATTGAAGCCTGGAGGTTCCAATACCACCCAGCAGCAGCTGTACCCCAAACAATATCAAAGTTAAACCATTTAATAAATGTATATGGTATTTTTGTGTAACTTGTATTGCTTTTATCAATTTCTAAATGTATAAACTTGTATCAAATGTATCAAGGCATTTGCTGTCCCCCATGCCCCGTTTGCATAAGCTCCTGGAAATGGAGATCGCTGTATAATTAACAAAAGTTCCTTCTAGCAATCTCTCAAGCCAGATAAAATCAAGCCATTTGTGTATATATGTGAGACAGATTATCCTTTTTGTCACCAAGATGAGTTTAAGATGTGTTCCTGTTCAACTAAGGCTGGAGGCTATCATTCTCATGGAAGAGAAGGCTAAACAAATATTGATACATTAGCCTTCTGAATAGGCAACCGTTCGTTCTTGGCTTTTCTTCACGAACGAAGATTCAGGAAGGACTCATCCCACACTTTCCAAAAGCGCATTGATGATATGGAGGTTGGATGTGTCCTTCGAGCCTGTGCAATGGACCTTTCTGGTGGAGCGCAGCGTGCACAGAACTGGCCTCATCCTTTAAAAGAAAGGTTTGTCTGCCGGGGCCTAGCAAGTTTAGGACGGTGTCAGCGAGGTCTAGTCGTAGGTTTGGTTCTTAGATGCTTGACCTTACAGGGTTAAACGAGCACCATCTGCCCGGTTTTGAAATCCAAGTTTTCCTTCTCCTAGGATGGTTGCCAAAAGGCTAGAGAGCCCATCCTGCCCTTTGACGCTCTTTGTCAGACCCTTCGGTTGTGACCTGTCTGGCATGGGAGGCCCTACCCGTGGCTATTATGCCACCACCAGCATAGCTCACAACTTCATTAGGGTACACAAGCCTCTCCCCCACAAGGGGGTGCCAACGGAGAGGGTTGGATGTGTTCTTCGAGCCTGTGCAATGGATTTTTCTGGTGGAGCGCAGCGTGCATATTGTCTGCAGGGCCTAGCAAGATTAGGACGGTGGCAGCGAGATCCTCAGGTCGTAGGTTTTGTTTGAGTTTCCTTCTCTAGATGGTTGACCTTACAGGGTTAAACAAGCACCATCTGCACGGGTTTGAAATCCGAGTTTTCCTTCTCCTAGGATGGTTGCCAAAAGGCTAGAGAGCCCATCCTGCCCTTTGACGCTCTTTGTCAGACCCTTCGGTTGGGACCTGTTTGGCATGGGAGGCCCTACCAGTGGTAGGGTTGGGTATAGGCAACCAAGCCCCTGGTTATTTGAGATTGTCAACTTTTGTTCTTTGAGTCTTGCACTTTTGTCTCGATGGAGCTGGACATTTATGTCAATCAATGAATTATCTACATACCCATGGCATCACCCCCTTCTATTTTGCACCCTCAATATGGGCATATCTGCAATGGGCTGGACCTTTAAACCTTCCAATGATCAGCTGTTCTTCTTTCCACCATGGGATCCCCTTCTCCTGTCTGTGACATTAGGAAAAACTCCGGGCAATCCCTGTAAGGATGCTAGACAGCACAGCTTCTCAACCAATCAGGAGGCACAGGAAGTCTGAATAGCTGTCAGAAATGTATAAATTTGTCTTGTATTTTTCTGTGAATTAATGCTTGTACATTTGAAGCATTTGCTGGTACCACTTGGCCAAACTGAATAAACCTCTGTAGCTTTGTCTTCAACATAGAGTGCTTGTTCTCTCTCCTGGCTGAGACATGAACCTCTTTATCCATGGTCCTAGTTGAAATCTCAACAATACGGTGTTGGGAAGAGCCAGCTTTGATGCTGGGGATGTAGGAGAAGTACAGTGGCAGAAGGAGAGGTTTGGTGCCAAGAGGTCTTGGCACAGCAATGCCCAAGAGTACATTAAAATCTGGCATCAGTCCTGAAAAGCATTTCTTAATCATGTTCTGCTAAATATGAACTCTTACCTATGCATACCAATATCATCTCATGGTTTGAAAATCAAAGGGCAGGATTTAGTGACAATAGCCACATAGCAACTCCTTTCAACTCATTTTTCTAAAATATCCAGGATGATAAGAGTTCTAGAAACTGAAAAGTTTATACATCACTTTATAAATATTCTATTTTACCTAAGAAAGAAAACTGACTCTTGATTCTGGAACATATTAGAAAGTCTACTATATAAAATACAGGTAGGAATATTGTGGTCCTCAAGGTGTTCTTGGATTCTAAGTGAGGAGTCTGAGCCAACTTGGTGAAGAATTCTGGAACTTGCAGTACAATAACATCTGGAGCCCCATCTGATTCCCATCCCAATCTGAAATTATTTAGTTCAAGAGAAATAGCTAACATAATGTAACCTGTCCTAAAATTGCACCTTATTCTGGAATAGCCCTAATTTTTTATTTGAATATCCTCCAATCAGTCTTGAAGCCCATATTTTCAACATTCTCCCACTATCTCTTTCTCTATTCATTTGCATTTGAATGTCAAGAAACCTAACAGGTTTTTAAAAGTAAGAAAATAAATTACAGTGAGTTAAATTAGTTTGTATCAAAAATGTACTGCTGCTTTAAAAATGAATTAGCACAAAGCACATTTGACTTCAAAAGTTTTGTTCTTGCAGTTTGCTTGTTTACCGAAAAATGCCCTTTTATCTTATACCAAAAGACACTTATCTGACTGCAGCTCAATTTTCTCATTCCAGCTTTTCAAACATTCACCACTCACATTCCAATAATTTTGCCAAATCCTTTCTTCCGCAACTGCAAATGTTCTGGACACTCACCCAAAGAAAAGCCTCTTTTTAACCATTTCATTCCCAATAACTGGGGTTAGCAGTAATACTGTTAACAGATTTTTTAAATCTCTAATTCTCCTAGACTATGAGTTCGTTGCCTGGGGTTGTCCTTTCATTCATTACTTCAGATCTCACCATCATAGGGCCAAACAACTTTAAGTGTTCTAGACTAAGTGCTTCTCAAATTATCTTGATGTGGTGGGTCAACAGTCTTTCCTAATATTTGACCCATATTACATTCAGCCCCATACATTCACTGGGGTTAGAGCAGGGGTGCTCACACTTTATCAGCATGTGAGCTACTTATAAAACAACCAAGTCAAAATGATCTACCTACCCACTACAAAAATGTGAACCATATAACACAATATCTGCTTTGAACTGGGTTTTCTGAGTCCACACTGCCATATGATCTGATTCAAAGCAGATTTTATTCAACTGTGTGGAAAGGACCTCAGATAACTCTGGGCTGGCAGCACTTGGGCGGTGTTGGGAGCCTGCGGGGCGGGACTGAGCCTTCCTCCCGCCGTGTCTGCGATCTACCAGGACGCCCTACGCGATCTACCAGTAGATCACAATCTACCTAATGAGCACCACTGGGTTAGGGGCACAGGACTATGGCAAAAGTGGGAACTATGAATTAAAAAAACATGTTCTTTAAAAAAAAACCTGAGAGAAAACTTTTTAAATTATCTCTAGGTCTTTCAGTACAATTTTGCCTGAAGTTGAGGATAGAATTCCGCTGTAAGACCTATAAATTCCTAGCAAATAGGTCCTAAAGTGCACCGTTTCTTTAATGTGAGTCCCAACCTTAAATAGGATCTAATTGAGATAGAACCACCTCAAGGAAGCAAGCCCTCTTTGGAGATGTAATTAAGGTCAGGTTCTAAGAAAGCCATCCAGGTGTTTTGAAAATACCAGATGGGAGATGTGGCTCAATGAAATCTGTATTGTGTTATATGTTTCCTATTTAATATGCACTTTTCCATTAGATTATAAACCCATAATCCCATCCTGGACTATTTCAGACCACTCCCCAAGTCTTGCCCCTTTTCTCCTGGGAGGATTTTCCAAATGGCTACAGCTTCAAATGGACAAACAGCAACTCCCCATTTTTCCTGGCAGAAGGGAGATGCCATCCACCTCTGACATCACAGGGAGCCCCCAGCCAATAAGAGCTCATATCCTAGCTTGACCATTCCTAAGCCAATCAGGGGAGGGAGTGGGTCTTCTGAATGGGTGCCAAAGGGGATAAAATGCTTTGCACTGTGTTATATGTTACTAGCTGTACCCGGCACGCGTTGCTGTGCCCTATTTAGGTAATGCGAGAAAGTCTGAGTATGTAAGGGTTGGAATTGATGTGACTTATGGTGTTGAAGTGAATTGGGTGTTTTATGTTTGTGCCTCAGCTCTTTGCCTGCAGTCCTTCGGGTTTGACTTGTACCATGGCCAGGACGGATCAGCTTGGGGAGGGCTTGTCCTGTCAGGGATCTCTATCTTCACAGGTGCGTCCAGTGTCTGTTGGGGGACTGTTAAAAATCCTTTCCGTATCCTTTTTAGCCACCTTTCTCAAGATCTTCATGTCTAGCTTACTTTCTGCTCCTCTCTTTTTCAAGATGTCCTGCTCTGTGTCCTTTGCACCCATTGGTCGATGTCCGATGAGGCTTTCCTCATGGACAGGCCATCTGAGGGAGCTCTTCCAGCGCTGGGCATCAGAAGGTACTTGGTGATGACCTCCATCCCTTGGAGCCAGCATATAGAGGGGCTGGAGCACCCTCCTTGGCAAACCCCATTGTTGCTGGATGGTCCTCTTATTAATGTGGAATTCCAAGCCACTGGAGATCTTTTGGGAAAGGAAGAAGAGCTCCCCTTGAATGGTGTTGATCTCCATCATGGGCTTCTGATTTGAAAGTGTTGGAGGAGGCTCTGGCTGACAGTTTGTTATGGGTCGGAATGTTCATGTTGGCTGGCCAGTACAGCAGTTATGCAAATCCGCCCTTATTGGCAGCCAATCATGTTGTCAGAATGTAGAGGCTGGGGGAGTCTTTGGCAGCCCCGGAGGATGCTGGGAAATGTAGGGTTTTTTTTACTCGTTGTTTTGGGGGCCTTTTAGGTTTTGGGGGGGAAGTTCCTTTGCTACAAACGTACCTTGCTTGAGGCCTATTTCTGTTGGCAAGTTTTGTGTTTCTGCGTTGTAAGGTTTCTCTGTTTGAGGTAGTCTTCACATGACGACTGTTCCTTTATATATATAGATGTCGGTTCTTTGGAGCAATTATGCTGTTCTGACATCCATCTGGCCAAATGAATAAAAACTTTACTTCTGTCTTCAAACTCAGCCATGTTTTCCTGGCTTTCAGTCGCACGGCATGCCAGGCAACGAACCTACAAGGCCCCCTTGTGATAGTTTTATATATCTAAAATACCTGTTTGTGTGTTTGATTGGACTCATATTAATTTGTGCAGTTGTGATAGTTTTATATATCTACAATACCTGTTTGTGTGTTTGATTGCATTCATATTAATTTGTGCGGTTGTGATAGTTTTATATATCTAAAATACCTGTTTGTGTGTTTGATTGCATTCATATTAATTTGTGCGGTTGTGATAGTTTTATATATCTAAAATACCTGTTTGTGTGTTTGGTTGCATTCATATTAATTTGTGCGGTTGTGATAGTTTTATATATCTAAAATACCTGTTTGTGTGTTTGATTGGATTCATATTAATTTGTGCAGTTGTGATAGTTTTATATACCTAAAATACCTGTTTGTGTGTTTGATTGGATTCATATTAATTTGTGCAGTTGTGATAGTTTTATATATCTAAAATACCTGTTTGTGTGTTTGATTGGGTTCATATTAATCAATTTTTTTGAATAATCAAATTGAGTTAAAATGCATGCATACATTTTGCATATATAAAGCTACAAGCACACAACTATATACTATACATTACAACTAAACAACTATAAAAACTATAAATTTTTCTTTCGCTACCTGATTTATTATTATCCCCTCTCAATTCTTTTAAACAATATAATAATCACACTTCTGCTTAAAGCAACATCCTATTAAGGCATGAATCTCTGTTCTAAAGTACAGAATTATCAAAATCTAGTGCAAAGTTAACGTTGTACAGAAATTGCATATTTTTGTCATGGGTTCAGAAAAATGAAAACTAAGCAGTTTTTATAGGTACCTTCCATAATACAGCTTATCACTGAGGTCCCTTCCACACAGCCCAATATCCCAGAACAGGCCTGGGCAAACTTCGGCCCTCTAGGTGTTTTGGACTCTAACTCCCACAATTCCTAACAGCCGGTAGGTGTTTTGGACTCTAACTCCCACAATTCCTAACAGCCGGTAGGCTGTTAGGAATTGTGGGAGTTGGAGTCCAAAACACCTGGAGGGCCGAAGTTTGCCCAGGCCTGTTCTGGGATATCAAGGCACAAATCCACAATATCGACTTTGAACTGGGTTATCTGAGTCCACACTCAGATGTGGGATTTCCTGCCTTGATATTCTGGGATATAGGGCAGTGTGGAAGGGCCCTCTGGTTGAAATGACAGGAGTCTTATTGAGTTGTGCTAAGATCTCCATCTGTCTTGTTGATATGTTTATAAGAGCTCCTGGTGGTGCAATAGGTTAAATCCTTGTTCTGGGGGGTTGAGCTCCCTCTGTCAGCTCCAGCTCCCCCTGCGTTAGGGTTCTCATATGTCCCTTATTCTAAGGGACGTCCCTTATTTTGGCCCTAAAATTTGTGTCCCTTATTTTCAGGCCCTGTCCCTTATTTTTGACTAGCAGGACAGGTTAGGCAGGGTTGACCAGAGGAAGGTGTGCGCTGCAGTTTCCACGGCAATGCCTGCCTGCCCGGGGATACCAACTGGCAGGGCAGCCTGCGTCCCCGTTGGAAGGAAGAGGCGATACAGGACTTTTTCAAAGTACAGTAGACTAATTAACCGTTACCCAAGGGGAATGTTGGATCATGTTGGATAGTTTCTGGTTGCTTGAGAGTTACTCTTAAAATAGGCCTAGCTGTGCATCCGAATACTATACAATGCTGTGTATCCCATACTATACTATACCATTAACTATTGACATAATAATCATGAAGATGTACTGTCTTATAAAATTTATTTTATTTTAATGTTTAGACAGTGCACTTTTAAAGTCAGCAAAGCCAAGGACTAAATACAGATGGAGAAAATAAGGTAGCTCTAATAGTGTTTTTTCTGCATGACAAAGCATGCAGAAACATACCATGTCCAGTTAAGAGGGTGTGAGTCAGTTTCTTTTGTGAGTTTCAATCATTATCTTATTCTGATAATAAAACTATTTCTACCTAATGTTTGCGTTCCAAGTTTTTTAATGAAGTGTCCCTTATTTTTGTGAAAAATCCCGTAAACGTCCCTTATTTCTTATATCAAAAAATGGCAACCCTACCCTGCGTGGACATGAGAGAAGCCTCTCTTACAGCAGTGTTTCTCAACCAGTGTGCCAGGGCACACTAGTGTGCCGTGAGCGATCATTAGATGTGCCGTGGGAAATTGGAACCTCCAGGAGGGGAGGGGGGAGAGTCTAGTGTGTTGAAGTATAAAAACCCTAAGAAACCTACCTCGATAAAGGCACAAAATTACAAACACCCCCCTCCCCACCCGTTGTCTACTTGGTCTCTCCCTCTCCATGCATTGGGAAGGTCTGCCTCCCTTTCCCCAAGTAGAGACCTCCTCTTGCCTCCTGGGGGTTCTGTGTGGGAAGTTTGACCCAGTTCTATCATTGGTGGGGTTCAGAATGCTCTTTGATTGTAGGGGAACTATAAATCCCAGGAACTACAACTCCCAAATGTCAAGGTCTATATTCACATTTGGGCATATTGAGTATTCATGCCAAGTTTGGTCCTGTTCCAACGTTGTTTGAGTCCACAGTGCTCTCTGGATATAGGTGAACTACAACTCCAAAACTCAAGGTCAATGCCCACCAAACTCTTATAGCATTTACTCTTGGTTATGGGAGTTCTGTGTGGGAAGTTTGTGTCTTTCTGCCATTCCTGCCAGGATATCTATGTTGTGTTCATCGAAACAGGCCCAGGTTTCACACTGAGTGTATAAATACATTTTAAAAACATATTAACTATACTATACGTATTACTGTGTTAGAGTGTCATTTTGTGTCATTTTGTTTGGTGGTGTGCCCCAGGATTTTGCAAATGTAAAAAGTATGCCGCAGCTCAAAAAAGGTTGGGAAACACTGTTCTGGGATATAGGGCTGTCTGGAAGGCCCCCCAGTTGAAGTGACAGGAAGGCTAACTCTTACTGAGTTGTGCTAAGATCTCCATCTGTCTTGTTGATATGTTTATAAGAGCTCCTGGTGGTGCAATAGGTTAAATCCTTGTTCTGAGGGGTTGAGCTCCCTCTGTCAGCTCCAGCTCCCCCTGCGTGGACATGAGAGAAGCCTCTCTGACAGGGATGATGGTCAAGCACCAAGCATCCTGCTTCTGGGCAGAATGGGGTTTTAACCTAAACAAGTGTAAAGTCATGCACATCGGGGCAAAGAACCCCAACTACACCTACCAATTGATGGGGTCAAAGCTTTCCGAGACAAACCAGGAAAGGGATCTCGGGGTTTTGGTGGACAGCTCAGTGAAGATGTCAACCCAGTGCGCTGCAGCAGTGAAAAAAGCAAATTCTATGCTAGGCATGATCAGAAAGGGAATCGAAAATAGGTCAGCAAATGTTGTATTACCTCTCTACAAATCGATGGTAAGGCCACATTTGGAGTACTGTGTACAATTCTGGTCTCCGCACCTTAAGAAGGATATAACGGAACTGGAAAAGGTACAGAAAAGGGCAACAAGAATGATCCAAGGGATGGAGCGGCTCCCTTATGAAACCAGGTTGCAACGCCTTGGTCTTTTCAGCCTTGAAAGACGGCGTTTAAGAGGTGACTTGATCGAAGTGTATAAAATCATGCATGGGATAGAAAAGGTGAATAAAGAAAAAACATTTTCTCTGTCACCCAACACTAGGACTAGGGGGCACTCCCTGAAGCTCCAAGGTAGGAAAGTTAGGACTAATAAAGGGAAATATTTCTTCACCCAGAGGGTCATTGGGTTATGGAACTCACTTCCAGAGGAGGTTGTGACAGCTGTCAGCCTGGACAGCTTCAAGGCAGGATTAGACAGATTCATGGATACCAAGGGAATCAGTAGCTACTGAAATGGACATCCAAGTGCCACCTATGTGTTGATGGAGGCAGGCAGGATTTTCCCCGGGTACTGGTTGTGGGGGGTCGGGAGCAGGTGAGGGTTTTGCCCTCCTTTCTGCTAGAGATCCCTGTGTACAACTAGTGGGCCACTGTGTGACACAGAATGCTGGACTAGATGGGCTGAGGCCCGATTCAGCATGGCTCTTCTTATGTTCTGGGCAGAATGGGGTTGGGCCTGGATGGCCCAGTAGGCCTCTTCCAACTCCAGGATTCTATGATTCCCCGGGTAACGTTCTTGCAGACGGCCCATTCCCTCACACCAGAAGCGACTTGCAGCTTCTCAAGTCCCTCCTGACACGGGGGGGGGGGAGAGAAACCCCACGCTATTGGGAACTATATTAAGGGGAAAAGGTTGAGAGACACTGGTTTAACCCATTGCGCCACCGAGGACTCCTTAATGATGATGTTGGTGATGATGATACAATCCGCGGCCTTTGAGGGAGGGCCACTTGAACACGAGTCACAAGCCACGGGCCCGCCATTGTGAGTGACCGACCGTCACCGCGCCCGAGGAGGAGGAGGAGAAGGCGGGGGAACACCCCTCCCATGGTGGATGCCGGCCTTAGATCCGCCCGCAAGGAACTGTGGGAGATGTAGTCTTTCCCCTCCGCGCAGCCAGCCTCCACACGCAGAGCAGCCTTCGGGATGCGGCGGCGGCGGCAGCAGCAGCAGCCTCCCAGCCGCGGGGCATGCTGGGACACGTAGTTCCTTGGCCTCGCCGGGCGGCAGGCGCGCGGGCGTGGTGCGGAAGGGCCCCCCTCCCCTCCGGTTGTTCCCGGCGCGGGGAGGAGCCTCAGCGGTGAGTGGATGGAGAAGGGGGCTGAGGGGGGATTGGGGAGGGGGGATAGGCCTTTCCAATGCCCCTGTGTGGCCAGGCCGGCCAGGGGCAGGAGGGGAGCTTCTTCCTCTGCTCTGCTTCCAGTTCCTCGGCTGGCTTGGGCTGGAGTGAGTGAGTGGGCCTCTCTCCATCCCCAGCTGAGGCCTCCTCTCTCCCCTCCCATTGAGGCTCATGCTTCTGCATCCCTGGGCTTGAAGAGTGCAGCTCTTCCACTCTGGTGTTTTCCATTCTGTTTAGAGCAGGCCTGGGCAAACTTTGGCCCTCCAGGTGTTTTGGACTCCAGCTCCCACCATTCCTAACAGCTCAGGCCCTTTCCTTTTGCCCCTCAGCCGCTTAAGCGGCTGAGGGGCAAAAGGAAAGGGCCTGAAGCTGTTAGGAATGGTGGGAGCTGGAGTCCAAAACACCTGGAGGGCCAAAGTTTGCCCAGGCCTGGTTTAGAATCACAGCCTTCTCTAATTCCCTTATCTTTGCTTGATGAAGAGAAGCCTTCTCAAAGCTTGGTTGACAAAGTCATCACTCTTTTTTTTTTGTTCTATGGTGTGTAAGTTGAATGTAAAAAAAAGACCCACCACATATCCCTGCATTGCAGTTAATCCCCTCTTCTTTGAAACGTGTTGTAAAGGAGTCGTCGGTATTGTGGTGCAGCGGATTAAACCGCCGAGATGCTGAACTTGCTGACTTGAAAAGGTTCGAATCTGGGTAAGAGGGTGAGCTCAGCCACCCTGCTGTCAGGCCCAGCTTCTGCCAACCTAGCAGTTGGGAAACATGCAGATGTGAGTAGATCAATAGGTACTGCCTTGGCAGGAAAGTATCCGCACGCCATGCAGTCAAACAAACAAAACAAACAAAACTTTATTACGGTCACTGACAGGGCCGTAGCCAGGATTTTGTTTGAGGCTGGGTGTGAGTTTGGTTGGGGGCTGAGGCTGGGTGGAAGAGGGTCTACCCTAGCAAACCTTTTGTATTGTTATCCCAATAACCCCATGAATGTGGGATATAATGAGCATGGTGACCAGATCATGATATAAATGCACATAACAGTTTAAATAATGTACCAGTAAGGCCTTCTCACGGACCACCCTGAGAGAATGGGGGGCTGAAGCCCCTAAGGCCCCCCCCCGGCCACATGCCTGGTCACTGACCAGCACAAAGCATGCACAAGCGCCCTGAGGGGAAGGACAACTCCCCAGTAAGCAGTTATTTAAAATTAGATTAGAAATCAGTATAAAATATATTGTTAAAGACAGGATATTGTAACAGGTATGGAACCGAAGGGGGAGAGATTGATAAGAGAGGTCGAAAACACTGGTGGGAGGCACTAAAGGGGAAGGGAGGGGCACACTGCGAGTCCAGTAGCATTTCTACTGTAACATGTTGCTCTAACTGCATTCTCAGCAGGATGTTGCCTTACGGGGTCGATAATCAACCATCTAATTTTAAGTGCTCTCACACAAAACTTAACAACACTGTAAGTAATTGTAGCGCTAGAGTCCGAAAGCAGGACTTTGGAAGCACCTATGGGCAACGCCAGCTCTTCGGCTTAGAAGTGGAGATTTGTTTATTTATTTACTTATTTACTTTATTTCTACCTTGCGCTTCTCCCAGGGACTCAGGGTGGCTTCACAACCACAACAATGATGCCATATAAATACACTCAATAAAAACAGTTAATACAAAATATTATAAAGCAACAATAGACACCATTAACTATCATATTTACATGCTACCACCAGAGTTCAATCAATCATTCCAATATCATCATCTCAACAAAATTCAAGTCCAGTTGTCAATTATCTAATGATCAATACCTGATCATTAGATGAGCACCAACCCCAGAGTTGGACATGACTAGACTTTACCTTTATTTTATTTATTTATTATTTCGATTTATATACCACCCTTCCCGGAAGTCTCGGGGTGGTTCAAACTCATAAAACAACATAATCACAACAGTAATTTAAAAACATGATACAAACAATTAACACAGATATGGAATTTGCAGCCTCTAAAGGTTGAACACCTGTCGGAAGAGGTTGGTCTTACAGGCCCTCCGAAAGGCCTGAAGATCAGTTATCTATGGTGTATAAATTGAATGTAAAGACCCACAACATTTGGTGATGTGCACCATATATTTCTGCATTGCAGTTAATCCCTCCTCTTTGAAACATGTTGTAAGGAGTGATTGATATTGTGGTGCAGCAGATTGAACTGTTGTGCTGCTGAACTTGCTGTCCGAAAGGTTGGACGTTTGAACCTGGGGCACGGGGTGAGCTCCCACTGTTAGCCCCAGCTTCTGCCATCCTAGCAGTTCGAAAACATGCAAATGTGAGTAGATCAATAAGTACCGCTTCAGCAGGAAGGTAACAGCACTCCATGTAGTCATACTGGCCATATGACCGGTCCTAGGACAACACCGGCTCTTCAGCTTAGAATTGGGGATGAGCACCAACCCCAAAATCAGACACAACTAAACTTAATGTCAAGGGGAAACCTTTACCTTCACTATTTATACAGTCATACCATTGGAAGAGACTACGTTGGCCATCCAGTCCAACCCTCTGCCATGTGAGAAAAACACAATCCAAGCATCCCTGACAGATGGCCACCCAGCCTCTATTTAAAAGCCTCCAAGGAAGGAGCACCCACTCTGATCTGACGCAGTGTTCCACTGCTGAACAACTCTTACAGTCAGGAAGTTCTTCCTAATGTTGAGGTGGCATCTCCTTTCCTGTCATTTCAACCCACTGTTCTGAGTTCATTACTCCCAAGTCCTAGGAACCTTCCAGACAGGCGCTATATCACAGGATCTAATCCCAGGATTTCTGCTTTAAACTAGAGTCCGTACTGCCAGTTAATCTGGGATAAACAGAAAACCTGGGATCAGATACTGGTATATAGGGCCCAAATGGCAGGGCCCTTAGTCTCCAAAGTGGCAGAAAACATGCATGATCCCTCTTCCTTAGGACATATTTTATCCCACCTTTCTCCTGATAGAAGGACTCAAGGCAGATAACAGCAATCGTGACACAATACAAATTAAAAGCAGAACATCAATATCTGCACTGTAGCATGAATGCATTTTGGCACCAATAGAACTGCCATGGCTCCATGCTATGGAGTCCTCGGTGTTACAGTTTGGTGTGGCATCAGTGCTCTTTGGCAGAGAAGACTGAGAACCTTGTGAAAACTATAGTTCCCAAGATTCCATAACAATTCAAATATCATACTGCAGCAATTCTGCCATGTAGATGCATCCTTAGTCTCCGGAGCACCAGAAAAAAGCTTGCTCCATTTTCAATATTCAATCCTTTCAATTATTTAAACATGGATATCATGTCACCTCTTAAACTTACAATATATATTTCAGCTTGATATAGAAAAGGGGTTCTCCTTTTCCCTAGCCTTTTGGGTGTTATAATCTATGATATTTACCAATCTTTGACCTTGGTGTCAAACTGCATTAATGCTAGAGTGTAAATTCACCCTTTGTCTCACAGCTGTTCCCAATGAAGCCATTTCCCCCTTTACAGACCAGTTTATCAACTGGACTAATAGACAAAGCAAGCAACTTGTGTGGGGGAGTGGAGGGGCTGAACAGGGAGAAGCCAGTTGTCAACCTTGTCCAATACATCAAGAGGTCACCATATTAAGGAAAACTGAAACATGTACATTCCTTCAATTGTTCAATCAATTCTGCTCCCTACGATGTCCGACTTGTTAATGTCCCCTGCTCCAGGCAACAAGAATAAACTCAAAGTCATGGTCCCACTTCATTCTGCTTTGGTCAGACCTTACCTGAAATAACACTGTGTCTAGTTCTGGACACCACAATTTTAAAAGGATATTGACAAAGTAGAACTAGTCTAGAGAAGGGCAACCAAAATGATCAAAGGCCTGAAAGCCAAGCCCTATGAGGAGCAGCTGAGGAAGCTGGGTATGTCTAGCTTGGAGAGAGGAAGGCTGAGGGAGGACATGATTATGTAGCCTTGCACTTCATCCCATGCCCTCGTTCCGTGGTTACAGCTGTGCACTTATGCCATTCCTTTGTCCTATTGTTTACAGCCTGGCCACATTTACAGTAGCTTACAGACATTGGTTGATAAGAGTTGTTTTTAATTGAGTCTTAAGTTATTGTTTTAGATGCATATATGTTTTATTCAACTGTATTTTATATGATGTTTTATGTTCTGTTTTTGGGCACCTTGTGCCGTGTGTAAGCCGGCCCGAGTTCCTTCGTGGAGATGGTGGTGGGATACAAGAATAAAATAATAATAATAATGTTTGAATATTTGGAAGGATGTCACATTGAGGAGGGTGCAGGGTTGGGGTTTTTTTTCCTCCAGAGACTGGAACACAATGGAGCAATGGATTCAAATTTCAGGAAAAACCATTCCAACTAAATATTAGGAGGAATTTCCTGGTGGTAAGAGCCGATCATCCTCCCTAGGAGCATGGTGAAGTCTATTTCTCTTGAGGTTTTTAAGCAGAGGCTGGATGGCCATCTGTTGGGAATGCTTTAATTGCGTGTTCCTTCATAGAACTCTATGATTCTATAAGGGGCACTCAAGTTAACTTGAAGGCACATAACAAGAACAAGAGCAAACCTTGTTACTGTGACTTTTCCACCCCTCTTGGCCTAATATGCTTTCTATTTATCCACTTGGTGAAACTTGACAAATTCCATCAGCAGAGAGTCTTCAAGGTAGAAATGTTTTTGTTTTTCTGCAAGATCCAACAGATGGGTGCGATCTCTCAGCTAAGTCTGGCCACCACCAGCCCTGCCTAGCACCCTTAGTTTAGAAAGAGAGAAATAGGGAAAGGGACATCAAAGTTGTGAAATAGTTGATAAAAAGGGGTACTTTGTACTCTCAATATAAGAGCATATTTGCTATATTTTCCAGCAAGCATCCTTTGCATTTGGGAGCTGTGATGGTAAATGTGTCTTATCTAGGGCAGAGTTTACAGACAATTCGATATGTATGGCTTATTGAAATATGTGAGTTACAGTAATGCTGGATTTGGCAACACCTGAAACACGTTAGACCACTTCCACTTTTTCATCAGAATAGGACCAAAGGCCTCTACTTTATCTTTAAAAAGAACTGGTAGAGCAACTCCACCATCTTTGACCTGTTGACATTTCCTGGCTGTACTTCCTGTATCCGGGTTCGGATTTCTGCCACCTGTTACAGGCGTGGTTGGTTCCCCGAACTGCCAGCAAGCTATGAATCGGGAACAGTCAAACAGGTCTGGAGGGCAGGGGTCTTGGTATTTTGTGTTCAAAATGATATCTTATGGGGAGGGAAAACCTTTGGTGGTGGTGGGCAAGATGATTTCTGAATCCTTAGAATCAGAACTCAAACAGTTCATGGTAAAGAACTTGAAGTATATTGGAATATCTGTGATAGGTTGGCCTTAGTGTCACCATAAGTCGGCAACAACTTGATGGTACACAGAAGCTGATAAGGAAAAAGGAGTAAGGATGCACTGGGGGGCAGGTGGTGTTCATAAGGAATGGAAAGATGGGTAGTGCCCATTTCATGCTCTGTAACTAACTTCTGGCATTGGTGTGCCTTTTTGTTTGGACTGCAGTTTTACTTTTGTTCAATTGTCTGATAAGTAAAGCTGCTTGATTAATTGGTGTTAGTTTAATTGTTGGGGACAAATTTAATGAATCAAGAGTTTTTGTTCACTGTATTGGTTTCGATCTAGTGGCTAGTTTTTAAAATGCTGTTGCCTTCAAACAATAAATGGGAAGGATTTAGTATTAATAGACAGCATGGCAAGAATACTAAACTTCAATAAGAAAGAGTAGGGTTCAAGTGCAAAATGTAGAAGAGTCCTTGGACCCAGTCCCTGCTTCTCTAAGCTATCTGATAGTTGTTATTTGATAGTAACATGGATGGAGGGTACATGTACACTGAGGATTTGGGGGAAGGGTGGAAGGAGGAGGAGGAAACATGTTCCTTTTCTTTCATTATTGCAAAATGCTCTTTTAAAAAATCTTTCAGCCAGATGATGCATTGATCAATTAACCAGCTAAAACAGAATGGCCTAATTTCAAATGAAATATTTAAGATGGGCTAGGAGTTGTGCAGCTCTCCAAATGTTGTTGTACTGTAGCTCCCATGATACCTCACCATTGGCCACACTGGCTAATGCGGCTGGAATATGCAGTCTAGCAGCAGGTTGAAATCCAAATGACTTCTACCTCAGTGTAAACTACTCTGAGTGTAGCCATTTCTTTTCTGTAGTTTCCCCCAGTTTCAGCAGGAATGTTGGTCACATTTTGTTTAAAAGGTCCACTGATTGCTTACTTTCTTTGCCTTTCTGCTGTAGAGTTCCTAACCCATTTGCCTGGCTTTTTGCACTGCTGCAACACTTGCACATTTTTATTCCTTCACATTTCCTTCTCCCATTAGGCATGGAAGGTATGATAGATCTTCACCTTTTGCCCATTCCTTCCACTGTATGTGCATCAACCGTATGTGCTCCTTGTATGTCCCAGCTGACCCTGTTCTTTCCTTCCAGGTTCCCGGGCATCTCAGGCTCATGCCCGTCCCAGCCCGCCCACGCCTGCAATGGGATGAGTCTCTGAATCCCTTGCGGATTAGTGTGGGCAATCTCCCAGTACTAGCGTCCATGACCAAAGCAGCTGACCCCCGCTTCCGCTTGCGTTGGAAGGCCATTCTGGCGACCACTCTGGCCCTGGTCCTTGTACTATTGCTTCTCTGCTTCCAGCGTTCACCTGCGACAAGCAGACCAGTTCTTCCCAATGCTCACAACTGGAAGCTCAGCCTGCTGGCCAGTGAACGGTACAATGACACCTACCCACTTTCACCACCCCAACGGATCCCAGAAGGTGTGCGCTATCGCATTGGACTCATTGCTGACCTTGACACGAACTCCAAGGGTCCCAATGAGCATACTTGGTTCAGCTACTTGAAAAAAGGCTACCTGACACTGTCATCCAGTGGTGACCATGTCTCTGTTGAATGGGATACCGAGGATGATAAGCTGGAATCTCACTTGGCTGAGAAGGGACGTGGCATGGAGCTTTCTGAACTGATAGTCTTCAATGGCAAGCTCTATGCAGTGGATGATCGCACTGGTGTGGTCTACCAGATTGATGGCAGAAATGTCGTACCTTGGGTGATCTTGTCTGATGGAGATGGCACCATTGGCAAGGGTGAGCTCAGTCTTTTGTATCGGTGAATTCCCTTACACTCATTCCTAATAAGCTGACCTCTGAGACCCCAATGTAGCCAAGGCCACCCCAACAGCAGAGAGATTCTCAGAATTACTGCACTTTTTGTCCCAGATAGACCTGCCCTCCATTCCTCTTACAGTAGTGTTTTCAACCTTTAGTCCTTCAGATATTTTCTACTTCAACTCTGAAGGCCTTTAATCATTGTTCATTCTGGCTGAAACTTTGGGAAGTAAAAGTCCAGTGTTTCTGGTGGGGCTAAGATTGAGAACCATTGTGTATTCTCCAGCTGAGATTAAACTAGCTTCTAGAGTCAATAACTTGCCCTTCTTACCAATACCCAGCTAAAGAATCTATTATCATTATTTACAGAGTAAAGTAAATATACGTACTTGGAATTTTTTTATCCTGCCTCTTGGCCTTAAAAACCTCCCGATGTCCACATTAAGTAAGCTAAAAATGCAATGAAATGAACAACACAAAATCTGAGAACACAAAATTAGTAAAAATATGCGCAGGGAACAAGCATTAGAGTGAGCCTGTAAAAATATTAGAAAATCCCACCAGGAGGAGAAAACCATGGGGCAGAATTAAACGTTGGTCAGGTAATAAAGGTTTCAATTTTCAAATGCTTTACAAAGCCTTTGATGAAGAATACTGGCGGGGTGCAATATCAGTTTGGAAGAATTCGTTCTTTAAATATCCTCCTGGAAGGCAGTTTGGCCATCCTTGGATTAAAGTCTTAGGAAGTGAATTTTCAATTCAGTTCTCTATAACAGAACAGAGCTAGTTTGCATTTGTCTAGCCATTATGTATTTCATAGACGGGAACTTATGTCTTATGCTTTTGTTTTCTTTAGGGTTTAAAGCAGAGTGGCTGGCAGTGAAAGATGAGCATCTATACGTGGGAGGCTTGGGCAAGGAATGGACAACGACCACAGGGGATGTGCTGAATGATAACCCTGAATGGGTGAAAGTCATTGGCTATAAAGGCAATGTGGCTCATGAGAGCTGGGTGGCCAATTACAATGCACTCCGGACAGCTGCTGGGATCAAACCCCCAGGTGAGAATTGGGCAGATTCTTATTGTTGAATGTGTTTATTTTGTTGTAATTGTTTGTATGGTTTCTTTCTGGTAATTAAATGTTTGAAACTATATGTTGGAAACTGCCCTGAGTCCCTTTGGAGAGATAGGGAGGTATACAAATAAATTATCATAATCATCATTATATGCTAAAGGACTGGGACAGAATAAATATGCTTGCAGCTGTGTACTTTGTGCCTTTCTGCCTCCAAACCAGAGTTTTCAAATAAATTGAGGCTTTATTTTTAAGGACCAGAGGGATTGGGGACAAAAGACAGGCAGTATGAAGGATTTGAGGAGATAGAATATGTTGCTTGTAAAGAGAGGTCTCCTCTTTTTGCTTGCATACACTGATTTGTCAAGGCAAATCCCTATAATACTCTGTCCTTTCCATGATTTGGATGTCTCCATTTCCTGATTATGCTGTGATCTTTTTCATTTTCTGCCCATTTCCTCTGACTGGCTAAGTCTTTTATACAGTGGGCCCTTGGTGTCCCCTGGGGTTTGGTTCAAGAATTCTCTGTATACACCAAAATCCATAGATACTCAAGTCCCATTGTATTCAATGCCATAGTAAAATAATGTCCCTTATATAGAATAGCAAGATCACGGTTTGGTTTTTGGAACTTGGTTTTTAAAATATATATATATTAAATCTTTGGGTGGTCGAATCCATGGATGCAGACTCCTTGGATATGCAATACCGACTCTCTGTCTCTGTTACTGTGCCTACTGATAGCCCTTATTGTGCCATTCCCCTTCTAGGTTACCTGATCCATGAATCTGCCTCCTGGAGCGAGAGACTCCAACGCTGGTTCTTCCTGCCCCGCCGAGCCAGTCACGGACGCTATAACGAGCAGGAGGATGAGCATCGTGGCACCAACCTCCTCCTTAGCTCCACTCCAGACTTTGCCGATATCACTGTGAGCCATATTGGGGACGTCATTCCCACCCATGGCTTCTCCTCTTTCAAGTTTGTCCCTGACACCGATGACCAGATAATTGTGGCACTGAAGTCTGAGGAGGATGCTGGACATGTGGCAACGTACATCACTGCCTTCATGCTAGATGGGCGTTGCCTTTTGCCGGAAACCCGCGTCGGTTCTGTCAAGTACGAGGGCATTGAGTTTATCTAATAGATAGGATGGATGCTTGTGGGATGGTGCCAGCAAACTAGACAAAGAGGGGGGTCACAAGAATTGTCCCCTGAGCTTGTTCCTCTGACTCTGGCTGAGTTGCAGAACATGATGGGACAGTGGAGTGCTGCCTTGGCATATATTTTACCTTTATTAAAGTAACATTGCTCCTGTTAATTGTAGCCTGCTTCTGTGCTGACCTCTAGTGGCACAGGGTGGGCAGAGCTCCTGCAGCCTGGATTCCCTTACTTAATTGAGTCTACAAAGACACTAGCTTGGTTTCCTTTGTAGCTGATTTGACACAACATCCATGAGGAACTGGCTTAATCTTCTCTTACAATGGTTCACCACCCAGTTTTACTCTGATTCATGTGTGCCTTTGCTGTTAAGGGGAGGTATTCACTTTGTATTGTATGGCAAGGTTATTTTCTGACAGTTTAGAAGGCCATTTGTTGCCTCTTCCCTCATTAGTTTTGATTTTGCCTGGATGGGAAATTCATTTGGTGGAACATTCTAGATGGGATCTGGACTCCTGGTCCAGAATGTGCCAGGAAACAGAGCTGGGGAAAGCTACCTTTTTGATAGTTCAAGCTCTAATCCAAAGAAGCATTTTTTCTAAGCTGTGTAGAAAAGAGCTACGAGAGGATAACAGCCCAACTCAGAGCTTGTCTGAGTGGAGCAAACATTTCTTCTTTCAAATCCTTTACAAGTGAGGCAAAAGGATTGTTTCAAGAAGGTACTTTGTGCCATTACCAATCCTGAGAGTTGCAAGAGTCCACCATAAACCATGTTTTATCCCAATGCCTCTCTTTATGGTTCTGTCTACGAAATATTTCAGTCAGAGGACATGTATATGAGCAATTCATCCAAATCTAGTCTCCGTGATCCTTCCTTTATTTTTATTTTTAAGAGTGGGTTTGGTTTGATTTCAGAAAGTGTACACCCTATAGGAATATTGCAGTATCCGTTTACTCCAGCTGTATTATTCAATGCTCTTGTGAGACCGGGTGGGTCGTGTGAACTTGACGTAGCCCCACTCCACCCTTCTTGACATTTTACTGTGCTTTTACAGTGGCTCTCAAATTGTGTGCATTTCTCACAATAAATTGTGAACTGTTTTCCTAGTCCATGAGCCTGTGATGATTTTGCCTCCTAACAAAACTCTTGATGAGCTGGTTCTTTGACTGAAAGCACACAGAGAAAAAACGTAAAACACACACCAAATACTTCCATCCTCTTTCAGACACATTTGTGTGCATCTTAAACAACATGAGTCTTGTGAAAGCTTATAGAAACAGGTGTGACAAATCTCACAGAAACCCAGTTGTGCTATTCTACATCAGGGATGGCCAAAGTGAGGCTTATTGACTGCATTTTGGCATTCTCCCATTCCTCATGCCCCCGCCTCTAATTTTTTGTTCCATTTTTTCACTCAGAATGGCCAACAATTCCATTTCTGTGGGTTGCTGTTGGCTATTTGGTGCATTTCCAAGGGCTTTTTCATTGTTTGAGGCCCATACAGTTTTTGAGTTCTCTGTTTTTTGACATAGGATTGGCTTTTAGGATCCCATGCAGAGCTGAGGCTGCAACCCCACTCGTAGTTCATCACTTCCCTGGTTTGCACCATAATGTTTACAGTTAAATTTTGTTCCATTTGGGGGAGTGTACATATGAAGTTGCCCCAGATTTCTCAGCATCTGTTGAGATGAAGTGTGTCAGAGATTTGGTGGGAGGAGAAGAAATTTGCAGCCACTAGCTCTCTCTATACGTGCAGCCCCAGTTCTTGGAGTTCAGCTAACAGACAGTGCGAGGTGTTTTGAGGGGTATGCCCAGAGTTCTTTTTCAGTGCCTACTGAATATGGATGGTGATGGAGCTGCTGCATTCATTTGCCACAACTGCAGTATGTTTATGTTCTTGTCAAAAGGTGGTGTGGGTAGGTACACTTGCAACAAGTGCAAACTATGGTTGTTTCTCTGTCAGAAGTCAAGGTCCAGCAACTTGCAGCCCACATGTCTACTCTTCAGTGTATTAGGAGGAGCCCCCAGTGGCGCAATGGGTTAAACCCTTGTGATGGCAGGACTGCTAACTGACAGGTCAACGGTTCAAATCTGGGAAGAGTGGATTGAGCTCCAGCTCCTCATGCAGGGACATGAGAGAAGCCTCCCATAAGGATGGTAAAACATCAAAACATCTGGGCGTCCCCTTGGCAACGTCTTTACAGACAGCCAATTTTCTCACACCAGAAGCGACTTGCAGTTTCTCAAGTTGCTCCTTGCATGCACACAAAAAGTATATTAGGAAGCATGTGGCCAGAGCAGATTGTGCTGGGTGGGGAAGACAAAAAATGTCTCTAAGGAGGTCAGTTCCCAAACATAAGAGGTAGACATTTGGAGAAATGTGGTACATAGAAGTAGAAGGAGAAGGAAGGATTCTGTGAATTTGGAGAGTGGGGAAGGAAGCAAAAGGGATATCATTTTGGGGAAATACGACAGAACCTACTGGGACTTGGATAATGACTTCCTGGACTATATGACCAAATGTTTAGAATGGAGAGATGGTGTAAGAATGGGAGATTTCAACTACCAGTACTCTAATATTTGCTGGAAATCAAATTGTATCTAGTATCTACATTGTAGATTTAATGCAGTTTGATACTGCCTTAATGGCCCTGGATCAATTCTGGGGACTCATGGGATTTGCAGTTTCATGAGGCGTCAGCGTTCCCTGACAGAGAAGGCTAAAGATCTTGTAAAACTACAAATCCCATTCCATAGCATTAAACTTGATATCAAACCATTTAAACTACAGTATAGACACGCCCTTTGAAAGTAATGGTATGATCACTAAAAATCAACATGGTTTTCCTCCCAAATATAATAATATACTTTATTTATAACCGCTGTAGTAGACCTTTTTTTTACAGTTATAAATTGAGTTGATTAAGTGTATTATTATTATTAGTATTATTATTATTAGTATTATTGGAATGTTGTGGATGTAGCATATCTTGATACAGTTAGGTGTATTTGTAACTGGTTGGCTGATCAAGTGGTGCTCACCAATGGCTCTTTTCCATTCTAGTAACTAGTGAGGTGCCACTGGGTTCTGCCTGGGACCAAGTGCCATTCAACATCTTTATAAATGAATGATGAAACAAAAGGGATGCTTATCAAATTTGTAGATGCCACCAAATATAGATGGGTAGCTAATATGCCTGGTTGATTTTAAAAAGATTCAAAACTCATTTTGGCTGTAGGGGGCGCTTCGAATTTGAATGACTTTCAAAATTTTCCCCAAAAAATTGCGGAGATTTTACTAATTTTTTTGGAAATTTCAGAATGGCTTTGTTAATGGCAGACACGCAAGTGCAGTAAGAAAGAAACCGCACTGGCAGTAGGAAAGAAGCAGCACTGGCCAAACACCGAGTTTGGACACGGATTTCCTTCCCTCCACGTCAGAACTGGCGCGAGAGCCGTATGCAGCTCTTGCCCCAGGTATAACACGGAGGGAAGGCATCCGCGCCCAACCTGGGTTAAATGCCCAGTTTGGACGCAGATGTCCTTCCCTCCACATCAAAACTGGCGCGAGAGCCGTGCGTGGCTCTCATCCCAGGTCTAACGCGGAGGGAAGGCATCCGCATCCAAACTGGGTTAAACATCCAGTTTGGACGCAGAGGTCCTTCCCTCCACATTAGAATTGGCGCGAGAGCTGCACACGGAAGGGAAGGCCAGGGAAGAGAAAACCTGCCAATTCCTTTCCAAAAATGGGGGCTGTGGTTTCGAAATGGCAAATTCACTTCTGGGTTGTTTACATCGCTTCAAAACCACTTCAAAAGCAAATTTAATCCAAATTCATTCCGATTTTACGAGCATTCCGATGAACCTACCCAGGCCTAGTAGCTAATACACCAAAGGACAGGATGAAAATCCAAAATAACCTTAGCAAATTAGAGAGCTGGTCAAAAACTAACAAAATTATTTTCAATAGGCTTAAATATAAGGTATTCGAAAAAAATGAAGTTCACAGATACAGGATGGCGGATACCTGGCTTGAAATGGGTACATGTAAAAGGGATCTTGGAGTGTTAATAAGCCATAAACCGAATATATGTCAACAGTTTTATTTGGCAGCTAAAAAGGGGGTCAATGTGATTTTAGGCTGCATCAATAGGAATCTAGTGCATAGACTGAAGGAAGTAATAGTACCACCCTGTTCTTCTTTTGTCAGACCTAACCTGGAATACTGTGTCCAGTTCTGGTGTTGCAATTCAAGAATGATATCGATAAACTGGAAAATATTAAGAGGAGGGATGGCAAAGTGGTAAAAAGTCTGAACACCATGCCCATGAGGAGCATGCTAGTGAGTTAGGTTTGCTTAGCTCAGATAAAAGAAAGTTAAGAAGGGACATGATAGCTATGTTAAAATATTTTAAAATAAGTCATATTGAAGAAAGAGCAAGCTTGTTATACACCAGAGACTAGGACATGGAACAATGGATTAAAATTTCAGGACAAGAGATGCCATCTAAACATTAGGAAGAACTTTCTGACAGTAAGAGCTCTTCAGTAGTGGGATATGCTGCCTCAGTGTGGTGGAGTCTATTTTCCGGAGGTTTTTAAACTGAGGCTGGGTGACCATCCATCAGGTTTGCTTTGATTGTGCATTCAGGCATGGCAGGGGGTTAGTATGGATGGCCCTTCCAGCCAGGGCCATAGCCAGGATTTTGATTGGGGGGGGAGTCTGAGTGAGAGAGGGGATATATTGAGCATAGTGATCAGATCATGATATGAATACACATAACAGTTTAAGTAATATACCAGTAAGGCCTTCCCATGGACCACCTCCAATCCCCCCCCCCCCTCTACTTGCCTGCTCCAGCCTTATGATTCTAGGTCATATCATTGGTCTTTCTACCTTATTATTGTCTGTGTTCACTGGTGATGGCTCTTTGGGTTTTAGTTACAGGTGTTTCTCAGCTCTATCTAGACTTGCCATGGATTGAAATTTGCACACTGTTTTATATACACACGGTTTTTCTGACATTGGCAAGAGTCTCTCTTTCACAGTAGAGAAATGTGTTCTGACACACAAAAAATAAAGTCTGCCATAGATTTTGTGGGGCTTCCTGAAATCATATGTTCCTGAAGTATCTCCACTGCAGTACAGTTTGTTTTTATCCTAAATCAATGTCTTCATAATAGTGTTCAGAAAAGTTGGACGCTAGATGGCAGGGCTGGTTTGCTGAAGACTTTAGGAGCTGGAAGGACCAGCAGTCTGTAGGGGTGTGGTGTAGTGTTTACATAAATGTGTGAAGTCAGATCAGTGTGCCCCATAGCTTTTGCTGTTCTGTATACATAAAATGTTGATGGCAGTGTAAGATTCTGAGGCATACCAAACCACAATAAATGAGGGAGGAAAAAGTGCAATTAATTTTTTTTGTATTGTGAATGTAAGATGAAATAGAACCAACTTGGCTGCCCTTAAGTATATAACCTAAATTAGCAAAAGGAACTATTGCATAAGGAACTATTGAGCAGCAATTTATTAGGTTTTATTGCAAAGCTTTGCTGTGATTAGGATTTATTTATTCATGCTTCCCTAGTAAACAATTTTAATATGTTAGGGACTCATGGAGGCAAAATCTTCCTGCTTTATTATGATTTGTTCGTGACATAAATGTCTTGTGGTGTGAGTACAAAACTGAGCACAGATAGTTGTGTGACAATGTTGTTTTTATGTGACCAAGCAAAGAACCGAGAACATTGCGGTATGGTTTGCAGGCCCTTGGGCCAGCTTTACCCAATGTTTGGCTAACTACTCCACCCTCCAAATGCTTAACTACTTCATTAGAAATCCAGGGAATTGGTGCATTGGTCTTGCTTCCAAATTCTATGCTGAACTGCCTTCCATACTCTCTGATGCCCAGTGGTTCCTAATATTCTTTCAATATTAGGAGTCAATGTTGGCCAAGTACATGAGTCCAGATGCAAATTTGTATAGCTGTGTCATCAAGAATTCCCAGGACAAGTTGTTGATTACCTATATATTGAATACACCTGACTGGAGACATATTCACATTGAGGAATTGAGTACTACTGATCAATGTCATACTTTATTCACCCATAATTATTCATGTTAATATGTGAAATAATAATATCAATTAAATACCAATATACATTGAGGAGAAGAAAATATTCCTTTTTGCTATTTTTCAATCTGAATAAACAAATGTGGAACCATGATAATATGAAATATATTCCCTATACCCTGAGGTGGTATTTCCAACTAGGTTGCTTTAAGTTTTTCAGGCTGTATGGCCATGTTCCACAAGCATTCTCTCCTGATGTTTCACCTGCATCGGTGATAGGCACCCTCAGGGGCTGTGTGGTTTCACAACCTCTGAGGATACCTGCCATAGATGCAGGCAAAACATCAGGAGATAATGCTTCTGGAGCATGGCCATACAGTCCAAAACATTTCAAGCAACCCAGTGATTCTAGCCATGAAAGCCTTTGACAACATGATTTCCAACTATTTTGAAAAATGAATGTTACACACTTATATTCTCAGAGCTTGATAAAGTGGGAAACTTATGGAAGAGAAAAAAAACTATAGTTCTTTATTGCCTCTTGAAACTTTCTCCCATCTTGCCTTATGGTGCTATTGAATTTGTCGTCGGCCTTGCACATTGTTGCTATATCCTGATCAGGCAGATCTAGATATCAGAGGGGAGGGGATACCAATGCCTCCCTCCATCCTGAAATAATATGGTATAAAGTGTGGAAGGGATTCATCTCACATTAACAATAATCCCAGCATAGTGTAGTGATTAGAGTGCTGTATACATCTCTAGGACAACAGGGTTCATATCCCTACTCATCCATCAAAATCCACTGGGTGACGAGCAAATCTCTCTCCATCTGAGAATAAACCAATAACAAACCTCCAAATAATAAATCTTGCCAAGAAAACTCTAACGTCACATGAATTGAAGCCACTTAAACTCAAACACAAGAACAATGCTTATTCATTCTCCAGGATACAGTGAGGATTTTAAGCAAGTCTGATTTTCCCCATCTCTATTCTCTTTTTTTTCTTCCATTGATATACCCAGTGGACACAAATGCCTTCAAATATTGCTGTGTAGATCCAGGAAAGTCCTCTGAATAGGCCTTTTCGGAGATGGAAAGAAAGCATTTTGCCTTTAAGCTAGAAACAAATGTGTCCCTGTGTGGTATGCAGAAAACACAACATTATATCACATTTTGTTACTAAACAGATAGCAAGGATACTGATAACTCGGTTTGGTTTTAGAACACTGGTGTGGAAAAATGTTGTCCATCAAGGACAATACTAGTTCTTCCACTGTACAAAGTAAAAATAAACATATTTTCCACTGCACCTGCAGCATTTTTGTCACTCCAGAGAGCATCACTGGCTACAACGGAATTCACCACCCCAGGATTCCTGAGTATTGGGCCATGGCAGTTAAAGTGGTGTCAAATTGCATTAACTCTACAGTGAAGATGCACTTATAGTTAGGGGATGCAGGCATACAGTTAGCCAGATCTGAAAGCCAGGCCACCTCTTGGACCTTTTCACAGTATAGAATTTTATCACTATGACCCTATTTTTGTTTCTCTGAAATCCTAGGATTTGTACCGTAGTGAGGCAGTTGCCCTTTCTTGCTGAGTATTCTTAATCCTGGTCCCTGAACTAAAACTTTAGGATGGAACTATCGCAGTTGAAATAGTATCATAGTACTATAATTCTGTAGCATGAAAGGACTCCACAACATTTCTTCATAACCATCCTGATACCTCTTTCCTTCTTTTCCCCCCAGTGATCATAAGTATGCATGCTGTCAAGGCTAGCACTGTATAAGATGCATCTGGTTTGAAGTAAGTAGGATACCCACTGAGTTGAGACTATTTATCAGTTCTTTGCAGCATAAGGATGATTCCAGATTTGAGCTTCACCTGCATGATTAAACTCTTGTGCAAGAATAATGACATAAAAGTGCAGGTGTTTTGAGTGGTGACAGTTAATGTGGGCTTCAAAAGAGATACTGTAACTTCCCGATCTCCTTGTCATGGTGATCAAAGCTTTTCTTGCGCCACCGTAGTATATAAACTTCCGTTCTGTATTAAGTCTCCATTAAGTCTTGAACAGTTACAGACCTCAGTGGGAGTAAGGAAGTGGGAATGAGTAACCAACTTCAGCCTTGATCTTTCTGGAACTTATTCCAGCTTTGAAAGAGCATGCATTGCATCGGTCTTCTTCGACACATTCATTAGATATTTCTCAATGTGGTTCTTCATGCCATATCCTTTACCTCAACAATTACTAGGAAAAGTTATTCTAGGTACTTATATTTGTTGTCTGAAAGGAGCACAAAGGACAAATTTCCCTATTCTGTACTAAATTGACTACTAGTAAGAAAATTTAAAGAAGTGATAAGAATCTCTTTATAATCTCCCATGGGTAGCTTCTTGTGGGAGATCTTGTGGTCTTTAAACTATCCACTCTGGGTAACTCAAGTGTCAAGTTTCATGTGAGACAAAGGGTGCAAGACTCAATAAACAAAGGTCGCAGTTTCAAACAATCAGGAGTTTGGTTGCCCATTAAGAAAGTTAATGTTAATTCATGATTGCTGAACCCCCTCTTCCAAGGGAGCAGCATACTCTCAGTCTCAAGTTAAATGGACATCCTCTGTCTTGGTGACAAAAATGATCATCTGCCTGCATACACACACACACAAATTGATATTTATTTGGCTTGGGGAAATAGCTGGAGGGACCCTGGCAGTGATCTCCTTTCCCAAGGGATTATGCATCTGGTTTGAAGTAAATAGGATACAGAAAGGTAGCTGCCTTCTAGATACATTTTAATACATTTGATACAATTTATAGATTTAAGAATTGACACAATACATAAATGATGCAAGTTACACATAAATCATCAAGTTGAAACATTTATTCAAGTGTTAGATCTGATAGAGCAGTGTTTCCTAACCAGTGTGCCATGGGAAATTGGAACCTCCAATACCCTTACTTATTAAAGGAGCGCCGCTATGTCACAGTACAAAATGCACAATTAATCATACATAATCATACGCAAAAAACACATTCAAAGTACCCAATCCTGCTGGAGAAAATCAAAATAGAGGCCCTTTTCCTTTTTCCCCTCAGCCCACTTAAGCAGGAAAAGGACCTCAGGCTGTTAGGAATGGTGGGAGTTGAAGTCCAAGCACCCAGAGGGCCGAAATTTTCCCATGACTGACAGCTGTTGAGCAAGACCTTGTGTGTGTCTTTATGCTATTCCTGCCAGGATATGTTGTGTTCATCGAAACAGGCCCAGGTTTCACACTGACTGTATAAATACATTTTAAAACATATTAACTTTATGTATTACTGTGTTAGAGTGTCATTTGTGTCATTTTGGTTGGTGGTGTGCCCCAGATTTTGTAAATGTAAAAAAATGGTGGGCTCAAAACGGTTGAAAAACATTGTCCTAGAGCTATCAGTGCTGTTTTCCTTTCTTTGGACAAATGGTTACTTGTGCTTTGTTGGTGCAGTGTCTTTTTGTCACAAACCAAACACATAAAAAGCCAAAAACCTATTTTCTGCAGGAATAAACATGCTATAAAAGTCAAAAATGTTCCCTTGAGTCACATTTGATGCAGCTTGGTTTTATTATTTTGGTTTTATTATTTGGATGCACTCAAATTTAGATTCAACATTCTAACTGGATACTGAATTAGTACTACTTATCAGGCAGTATTTGATATCAGTTGAGAAAAAAAGGATACCTTTTGTTTTTCTCTTGAGGTTGGTAGATGCTGCAAAGAAGCACTTTTTGTCTCTCAGCATTTTGTTCGACCCAAAATGGGTTTATCTTTCTGGTTTTGCCTCTAACTATTCTACATATACGATTTCTGATGCCCAAAAAACACCACTTTTGAGAGGTTGCTACATTTTGTATGTTCCTTTGCCTTGAGAATCAACATTTTAGGAATGAGCATTTAATACCAAATTGATATTTTATCATTTTTAAAAATAGTAGTGCCCCCATCATAATGCCTTTCCTGTGAAGAGCAACTTTTAAGAAATGGCTTACAAGAAATGGGACAATTGAGCAAGTACTGAGTGCCAAGGGAGATCAGCTTTTTGGGGTTTAAATCCTATGGCAAAAAAGGGGGAAAGGGGGCCCCTTTTTTTACTTTTTTTTTATCCCAGGGTCTGGGGGTCCCGGTTGTCTACTTTTAACTGAGGGGCCCCTTTCCCCCGAGCTGAATAAAATTTTCCCCCCTTTTTTTTCTTTGAACTGGGAAAATATGGAAGTTTGGGGGGCAGAGCCCTTCCCCCAAAGCAATTTCCCCGAAACCCAAAAGGGGGGGAAAAACCCCCAATATCTGCTTTTTTTTGGGGGGGTCATTGCATCTGTTTTTTAACTGGGGGTGACTCCACGGTTTTCCCCCTTTCCCCCCAACCCTTTTTTTTAACAGTCACCTGATCGGGCAAAAAAGTCCCTTCAACTGGTTTTTCTAGAAGCAAGAAAAGGTGTTTTTCCCACCCCCCACCAGTGCAGGGGCGGTTTTTAAAAGGGAGCAAAGGTTGGGCCCCCCGGGGCCACGTGACCGGGGGGGCTCCCGGGGGCCCCCAGGTTGGGCATCCGCCCTTTTCTGTGGGCCAGCAGGGGGGACTCCCCCTTTCGGCATTGTGCGGGTGGGGGCTCCCCCCGGCTGCAAACGTTCATCCTTTTGGCCCCTTGGAGTGCGATTCAAACTCCCCCATCGGGGCCCCCCCCGTAATGGCCCTCGAAATTTACACATGCGTCATTGTGCGGGCGAACCAGGTGGATGGTGAAACAAAGCACCACGGGCGAAAGAAGGGCGTTTTTCCCGCTGAGGCCCCCTCCCTCCAGCTCAAAAAGTCCCCCCTTTTGGGCCCTTTTGGGTGCCTTTTGCATCACCATCCCCCTGGAATTGCACCCCAACAATGGGGATTTTGGGAAATAGCTGGCCCTCGTTCGACCAGGGGGGGGGGAGGGGGACCAAAGAATGTTTGCATACCTTTTAAATTTCCTTCATCCCGGGCCCCGCCCCGTGGTATGGATTTGTGAGGGGGGGGCCTGTTGAATGTGTCATTACAAGGGATCTCTTCTTTTGGAAAAAAAATCTCCCCAACCTTTTTTTGGGAAAAACCCGGAAACTTCTGGAAAACCCTGACCTTGTTAGAGATCATAATCTTTTTTTAAAATGATCTTCCCGAAAAATGTTTAAAAATCACTTGAGTCAGCCTTCCACTTGGGAGTAAATATCCCCTAGCATTCATGCAAGGGGAATTGAAATGATATACCTAGATATCTTCTTGAACTGTTAGGAACAAAAAATATGCCAATGCACAAAAAAACATATATAGCAGAGTTTCAGAAGTGTTATTTCAGTTGCCCAAATAAAATCAATCTCCTTAAAACATCTTGGTTTAAATC